>JAFIRS010000029.1:1200000-1832247 GCA_018342105.1 Gonioctena quinquepunctata | reverse complement strand
TTTTAAGCCTCCACTTGAGTGATAACCTCGCTTGCTATGATTAGGAACACCATTTCATTATCCAACAAAAAGGCCTTCTACCAGCTTTAATAAAGTTATTCTCGAGTACCAACATTCTCCGTATTCGCTCCTTTATTAGGCAGATGTATTACAACCGCGAAGACTGTATTGACACTTTATTGAAATCAACTCCCATGGTTTTTCTTTCCCCTTCACTAAACTGAGTTTCATTCGAAGAAAGGGGATTACCGCGGCGCTGTCACGTTCAATATGGGGGAGGACGTAACTCAAGATAATGAAATACGTTACAAGGACGATAAATATGTACCTTCAAATTTTGGTGACGTCTAGCGATCTATACGTTGAAAACTGACATGAATATATTATGGATTGTTATTCTACACTGATGTGTTTCACATATTGTTATGGTTTGGTGTTCCACGAGGTTCGGTATAAAGGACAAAACTATTTCTCATTAATGTATGATTTTTAAGTTCGGAAATTGATATAAAACCTTTTTGGAGAATATCTACCTAAATCACAGTGATAGTAGTATGAAAAATTTAATTCAATTGTGATACCAACTAAAAATGTCCATATGATCATCTCATAGTAACCATATTGTTACGAATCTGGGGTCATGGCTTTTAAAATACTGAACTGATTATTTTCCGTTTATTTACAGTTCATAACAAAAACAATAATGAATTCTCACAACTAAATAACTCAATCACAGTTCCTTATCCACTGCACTGCTTATTATCTCGATTCTTGGAAAACTCGTGATCCATCTGTCCGTAGTGTCGGAAAGCCCGCTGCCCGACAACACCGTGTTGTATTCATTTTAGTAACACTGTACCTCCTTCAAATTTGATCGTTCTGATCAAAAGCCATAGTTTCACCACCATGATAGGGCTCGAGTCTTTCCACATGAACAACTTCCTTTTCAGTCCTAGGGTTGTGTTAAACCACATCATCGATTCTTTTTTGTTCCTCGAACGGACTTTCTCAAAACTATATTGGTTTGGGAAATACACCTTTCTTCCTACGTGGTCACCTTCTTCCTGAATTTTGAAATCATAACGAGATTCCATCCTGTCATTGTCCTTGCCAATATCAACCACTTCCAAGATGTTTCGTGAATTTTCAACATGCTGTCCCTCAGTTTGTCTGCATATTTCCACACTTTTATTTCTTGGTTGCTTGGTGATCCAATCACTAAGTCTCGAAGTTTTCTCCCAAAAATGTATGCCAGCCAGGGTCTTGGTTGAATCATGGAAAGCTGCTCTGTATGCCTTCAGAAATAGTGGAAGGTGTCACAGTCCTTTCCTCCACACCCTTGGAAAGATGGTCTCCCAATCTTTCAACCATACCATCCGACTGATTGACACCCATCAGCTCACAAACACTTTCGGATAACTTAGACTCAAAATTCCCTCCCTGATGGAAATATAACTTAATGTACACTTCAAATCTTGAGAACAAGTTGTCCACTAATGATCTTGCTATTTCGTATGCCTCTTGGCTTCTACCCATTTGCTGAAATAGTCCATGAGAACAAGGATGTATTTTTTGTCATCATCCGTCACAAGAAATGGTGCAGCTACATTAATGACAATGTGTTCGAATGGAGCACCTACATTGTATTTCTTCATTTCACCTCTGGGCCTTGTTTTGGGACCATCTTCTGCATGAGCTCTCTACATCGTCTTGACATTCAAGCAATCCATTTCCACAACCACTGTGCCCACATTGACTTGAAAGTGGGACCTATGTCCAAAAAAGCTTTCCAGGAGGGCCTACCAGTTCCGTCCTATTTCCAATGTAAAAAGTCCCCAATGCTTGGATCATGTGTGTGGTAGTCCATTCGTCGTCAGTCAACAGTCTCGTTCGTCTAATATCAGCGACTCCTTCATGACACTCAATAATCTGATAATGCTTATATGCTTCTGGGCACACTCCTCTAGATAAGGCATCCGCATTGCTATGTAGTCATACTGGCCGATGTTTTATTTTGAAATGGTACTGATTCATCTTCTCTCTGTGATCTATTCAAGATCTTTAATGCGCTTCGCAATTTGTGTAGACTTTTAGCCAGCAAGCTGTTGCCCAGGGTGTACCACGAGGAGGTAATCTACACACACACGCTTGGCATACGAAATATATATATATATATATATATATATATATATATATATATATATATATATATATATATATATATATATATATATATATATATTGTTATGGAATGATAAATTTGTAATATAATAATTGTTTTTATATAATGAAGATAGCTAATAATTTTCGCTATTCTTTGTGAGCCAATTGTTATGATATAGATAATTATTTGTGCCCTGTATAATATATTTTGCAATGTAATAAAATTCTAGCTACGTCACTGTTCATTAGTAAACATTAAAATTTAAATTCCATTCAGTATGATATTAAATACAGAATTAAGAATCAGTATATACTTGAAGAAATTGCTCGAAGTGCCATTTACTTCCTGACAGTGAAATATCCTATTTTTTAACTCTTCTCGTACTTTTGCAAATGTGTCTGCGGAAACAGCCTCACATTCTGCAACAATACGTTGTTTTAAAACGTCAATATTGTCAGGGTCAGTGGCGTAAACCTTTGATTCAAGGTACCCCCACAGAAAAAAATCCAAAGGTGTGAGGTCCGGTAATCGAGCTGGCCATTCCGTTGAACCTCGTCGTCCAATCCATCTACCACGATACTCCTCATCCAGCTCCAGATAAACCTCACCAGATAAATTAGTATTTAAAAAAAGAGGCCCACCGATGAGGTTTCCCAGGATACCTGCCCAAACATTCACCCTCTGGGGAAATTGGGTATTTGTTTCACGAAACAGGTGAGGATTTGCGTCACTCCAATACCTCACATTCTGTGTATTTACATTTCCATTTAGATAGAAAGTACTTTCGTCACTAAAACAAATTATTTTGACATAGTCTGGCTGTTGGTTAATTTTAGTTTCCATATTTTCACAAAATTCTAGTCTTCGGTCTGGGTCGTCGTCTGAGAGTTGATGAACCATTTTCAATTTGTATGGATGAAATTTGTTTTTTTTCAACACCCTGTGTACTGTACTTCGACTGACTTCACAGGTAGATGCAACGTGAATTGTTGAAGAAGTACGATTAACTATTACTTCTGCCAGTATATCAATTTTTTTCTCATCAGAAATTTGTGGTCTGCCAGATCGTTTCGCATAATTAATACTACCCGTTGTTTCAAACTTACGAAGAAGCTCCCTTAAATAAGTCCTCGAAACGGGGCGATCGGAAAACCTCGCATTAAAAATGCGTTCTGCTGCATGAATATTTTGTCCAGTTTCACCAAGAATTAGGATCGCTGCGACTTTATCACCTAAAGCACGTACCATTTCGCTTCTTGAAGCAAAACGTTCGGCTCACAACAGTTCAACAAATTATTAAAATGTACAAAAATATTAAAAGTACCAAAAGCTGCTAAACCAGTTGAACGTTCGATCAACAATACAGAAATTATTAAATGTACAAAAACTTGGACAATTACAAAAACGTCGAATTAGGGAGACCAACAAAAACGTCAGCTAATTTGACAACTATCCAGAGGCGGAGCTTGAATTTGGAATTTTAGTATCAACTGATTTAATTCATCACAGCTTTGCGTTTTTTGAAAGCGAGTTGCCAAAACTGCCATAAACTCAAACAAAATTAGTATCATTGAATAGGTTTTTTCGATACCTTTTGAAAGAGGTGTCGCTTGCCGTAGGGTTCCATTTAAAATTGTTGGTCACAATGGCCTTGTGACGTCATCTTTGACGATTTCGTCATCTATCATCACTAGTAGGGAAGTTTACAACGTTTAATATTCAGTTTCCAAATTTCACTTGTTTATGTATAATCGTTCCAAAAATAAGAGGGGGATGGGGGACTTTTGAGAAGCACTGTATGATACCGTTATCATGGCTCATTGTTCGACGTGTGAAATTTGATAGAAGGGCTGACGATTCCAAGTACGGGTTTGAAAATAAGTAAATTATCTCCTTTATTACATTTTAATGGGCGAATTAAAATTTGTCCACGTAATTTGACTAATTCTATTGATTTTTAATTTTTTTATATTTGGTTTAGATTATGTTATAAACTAATTTTCTTGAAATAATCAGGACAAGCTGCCAATTGAACATATCTTCAAATTTCATTGTATAGAGTACGTCCCTGCTAGTCGAGCCCTTAGCCTTATCAGTAATGAATAATAATGAATCTCCTAGAAGTATTGTAGCACTACTTATATATGAGGACTTGCATACTATTAACTGAAGGATTATCTAACAGATCGAAAATATGCTTGAAATTGAAGGAATAAGAAGCTGTTCGAGGGTCGTCACCTACGAAGTCCCATAGGGGATGGTACTCGGGCAACTCATATTAAGTTCATACGTTAACAGCCATTTACATCCTAGGTTCATCATTTATTCAACCTAAGACCTCATAGTAGACAAAAAAACATGCACAATGCAAAAAGAACGAATAAGTTTCTTGGAATGATAATCGCTAGAGATATAAGATGGAACCTGTACATCAAAAGTACTAAAAATCAACTGAGGGGCTTATTAAGTAAGTTCAGATACCTTATAGATTTTGTAAATACAAAAAATCTCATTATAATTTGCTATCGTACAATCGTAATTAACTTATGGGATCCTAGATTGGGGAAGTTTGGCAGCAAGCAACCTACAAAACTTGTATATCATTCAAAAATGTATAGGTATTGAGAATTATTTATAAAAATGACATACCTACAATATGCCAGTGACGCACTCTTCTTTGAAAGCGATTTTCTTGATACAAGACAACGTTTTTGTTATCGAATACTGATAAATATAAATGGAATAAAACTACAATCCGTTGAAAAACGTTAGTTAGTGCCTGAACAAAACAGGAATTCAGAAACGTACCCAATCGTAAGAAAACGATTGGCCAAAGAGCAGTAGAGTTTTGATCTCCCAAAATATATAATCTTCCTCCAAATGATATAAAAATAATGCCAATCTTTTAAATATAATGATAAACAATTTAAAAATAAAAGTTTGCAGAAAAAGTATTGAATGATATTCTTACAATATAAAATAAATTCTTCACAAGCAACCTTCATGCGACAACCGACCGAACAATGATCTTTTCCCAAAATCATTACATGAAAACTAAGTTAAAAACTTACTCTGAATTGACAATCATACCCGGACATAACATGTATCTATAAGCATTAGCATAAGCTTTCAAACTTCAGTAAATACCATGTTTATTTGTGAACCGCAGTCTATATTACCATTTAAAATTCTCGGAAATAAACATTATTATTATAATGTACGTGTGTTCATTGGTTTGTGGAAATATAAAATGTTCTAATAAAAAAAGTAACAAAACTCCGTAAATTATATTAACAGAATAGTAGGTACATTGATTTGTTTGAAAATATGAACAGGATGTTCATAAAATCAGATGTGGAATCATCTGCGACTGGAAGATAAACTTTAGTCACTATCTTTGATCGTTCAAGATAACCTATTGTGGGGTATTCACGTTGAGAAGTGAAACATTCTCAATTGAATATTGAATAGAAAGATTTTTCTGTGAATTGAAAAATCCACGAAAGTTATTTTTTGTGAATGTGTAACAGAAAACAACTACTTCCCCTGCTAAAGCCACGCTGGACATTGAACTAAATCTGATAGATATTGAATGAATGTGGTTTTTTGTGGAGAACAACGTTTCTTGACATGTTTTTTGGGTAACCTTCCACAGTCTGAAAATGAAAATATAATCAGGAAAAAGTGTAGAAAGGGCAAACTAATTAGTTCACCCCGATAAGTTATTGCGTTCACCAAATTATATTTCCTATAGAAAAATGATTCAATTAGTCAATAACTTCTCGTTTTCTGCATTTGCCTATAATTTTTTTTTTTTTCAAAAGATACTTCTCTATATAGTTTGACGTTTCGGGGACTATATCTGCCCCCGTTCTCAAAATATTCTAAATCTCCTTTAGTTGTTTTAATAATTTGGATTTTTTCTTGCAGAGTCTTTTCCGCTTTTTGAACTGACGGATGTCAATTGAGATCTGCCAAAAAAAGTTTGAGAGTGACGTATTGCTCATTTGATATATGGGGTGTTGTTCAGATCAGTTTATTAGCATTCTACCATATCTCACTTCCTCTCTGAGTAGAGGAATTTGTTGAAAAGCAGTTGTTATTGGAAAGAAGAATACAGGCCGTTTCTTTCAATTTTCTCCTCTCTTGGTGTGGTTCTTTCATCAAGATTTTTGTCCTATTCCATTCAATCGTATGATCGCCATTGGATGTGAGGATATGTTCTGCAATTTTTGATCCGGTTTTTTGTCGATTTCTGATGTAACTCTGATGTTCACTTGGGCGCACTTCCAATGGTCTTGACGTTTCACCTATATGACTATCACCACACGAACAAGGTATGTTGTAAACAGTTATTGGTACTTTCTTCTGCGTTTTGTGGTTTTGTTTGTGTTAGTATAGATCTCAGTGTGTTTGTTGTTCTAAATGATGTTCTCACATCATACCTATGTCCAATTCGTTTGATCTTTTCAGATAATCCGGGGACATAAGGTATTATGCTGGTTGTGAAATGTGTAGGTGGTGGGAGTACTCCTGTTGGTTGTGTTAATTGGTTGTTTGATGGATTTTTGTTTTCAATGTCAGCGATTGTTTGCCCTTTCTACACTTGTATAGATTTTCCTGATTATATTTTCATTTTCAGACTGTGGAAGGTTATCCAAAAAATATGTCAAGAATCTGATAGATATTCTGAAAGGACCCTACAAACGAAAAAATCTGAAATTGAAAATTTGCATTTTTATTCAAATAGTTATTTGATTTTCTATTCCAGTCTTAATTGAAAACTCATATAGATGACTGAGGCAAAGAAGAATGTTTTCCAAAAGAGAGTACTCACCAGAAATCATTCGTATCATTGACGCAAGAGAGGCATCGCATTCACTAGGTCTTCAATACATTTTTGTCTATGAAAATCTATTTCACGCGTCCACGATCATCAGGAAGACCGGCATGAATGGAAAACACATTTTCTAGAAGCAATCTCACTTTGCAAAGATAGAAAAACATTAGAAACTTTTTTTTGGAGAGACACTTTGAAATTAGTGTTTTTTTTGACATTAAAACCTGTCATGGGTAATGATAGATTGATTTGTTTGAAAATATGAACTTCATTTTTTTATCGTGGATTTTTCAATTCACAGAAAAATATCTCTATTCAATATTCAATTGAGAATGTTTTCCTTTTCAGTAGGTACATCTTTCGTAAAATCTGTATTTTCATTTTCAAATTTCTCTACACCCCTCATGATGGAATCCTAAAAAAAATGTTGCGATCCCTGTGAAACAGCAATCAATTCAGCCCGAAAAACAGAATCATTCCACATTCCTGCGAGATATATTCAAAGCGAAAACCCTGACAAACGTAAAGAGCGCAGGAGTGGATCGTCCTGCCGGGAGAGTTTGTGTATTATACATGCGCCGACAAATTCAACCCTCCATCCATTTGAATATTTACTCCCCGAATGTTCTCAATATTAAATCAAAAACACTTTTCAAGCTCCATGACGCTTTACCGTTCTGATGCGGATTTGTTTTTGCCTGAAACTTGGAAATATCAAATATGTGCATTATTCATGATGTAAATGTAAGATTTTTGGATTACGTTTGAATTATGCGACATATAGGGCAATAGAAAAGTTCTCAACCGCCTTTTGAGTATCGTTAATTTTTTTGTTTTTTATCTGGATTATCCCACGCATAATTTCTGGGTTTGATTTTATTTTGGAGTTGGTTTCGTTCCATTTGCTGCCCCTTCCCTCATTTTATTTGCATTTGCTCCTGTTCAAAGGACCTCGCACTATTTACAGTAGCGAATAGAAAACAATAAATATACGAGATATTGTACAACAAAGTACAAACAGGGTAACAATGAATAATAAAGAAATCCATGGATGAAGAAAACCTTGATTTTTTTTAAATTATGAACAGGATGTTCATAAAATCAGATGTGGAATCATCTGCAACTGAAAGATAAACTTTAGTCACTATCTTCCATCGTCAAGATAACCTCTTCATGTTGAAAAGGAAAACATTCTCAATTGATTATTGAATAGAAAGATTTTTCTGTGAATTGAAAAATCCACGATAAAAATGAAGTTATTTTTTGTGAATGTCTAACAGAAAACAACTACTTCCCCGGCTAAAGCCACGCTGGACATTGAACTACATCTGCTAGATATTCTGAAGAGACCCTAACTAAAAAGAAAAAATCTGAACTTGAAAATTTGCATTTTTATTCAGATAGTTATTTGATTTTCTATTCCAGTCTTGATTAAGAACTCATAAAGATGAATGAGGCAAAGAAGAATGTTTTCCAAAAGATAGTACTCACCAGAAATTATTCGTAACATTGACGCAAGAGATCGCATTCACTAGGTCTTCAATACATTTTTGTCGACGAAAATCTATTTCACGTTTCCACGATCATCAGGAAGACCGGAAGAAATGGGAAACACATTTTCAAGAAGCAATATCACTTTTCAAAGATGGAAAAAGTTAGAATCATTTCTTTTGGAGAGCACTTTGAAATTAGTGTTTTCTGACTTAAAACCTGTCATGGGGTATGATAGATTGATTTTTTTAAAATATGAACAGGATGTTCATAAAATCAGATGTGGAATCATCTGCAATTGAAAGATGGACTTTAGTCACTATCTTCCATCGTCAAGATAACCTCTTGTGGGGTATTCATGTTGAAAAGGGAAACATTCTCAATTGAATATTGAATAGAAATATTTTTCTGTGAATTGAATAATCCACGATAAAAATGAAGTTATTTTTTGTCAATGTCTAACAGAAAACAACTACTTCCCCGGCTAAAGCCACGCTGGACGTTGAACTACAGCTGCTAGATATTCTGAAGAAACCCTAACTAAAAAGAAAAAATCTGAACTTGAAAATTTGCATTTTTATTCAGATAGTTATTTGATTTTCTATTCCAGTCTCAATTAAGAACTCATAGAGAAGAATGAGGCAAAGAAGAATGTTTTCCAAAAGAGAGTACTCACCAGAAATTATTCGTAACATTGACGCAAGAGATCGCATTCACTAGGTCTTCAATACATTTTTGTCGACGAAAATTTATTTCACGTTTCCACGATCATCAGGAAGACCGGAAGAAATGGGAAACACATTTTCAAGAAGAAATATCACTTTGCAAAGATGGAAAAAGTTAGAATAATTTCTTTTGGAGAGACACTTTGAAATTGTTGTTTTCTGATTTAAAACCTGTCATGGGGTCTGATGGATTGATTTTTTGAAAATATGAACAGGATGTTCATAAAATCAGATGTGGAATCATCTGCAATTGAAAGATGGACTTTAGTCACTATCTTCCATCGTCAAGATAACCTCTTGTGGGGTATTCATGTTGAAAAGGGAAACATTCTCAATTGAATATTGAATAGAAAGATTTTTCTGTGAATTGAAAAATCCACGATAAAAATGATGTTATTTTTTGTGAATGTCTAACAGAAAACAACTACTTTCCCGGCTAAAGCCACGCTGGACATTGAACTACATCTGCTAGATATTCTGAAGAGACCCTAACTGAAAAGAAAAAATCTGAACTTGAAAATTTGCATTTTTATTCAGATAGTTATTTGATTTTCTATTCTGGTGAGCACTCTCTTTTGGAAAACATAATTTTTTGCCTCATTCATCTTTATGAGTTCTTAATTAAGACTGGAATAGAAAATCAAATAACTATCTGAATGAAAATGCAAATTTTCAAGCTCAGATTTTTTCTTTTTAGTTAGGGTTTCTTCAGAATATCTAGCAGATGTAGTTCAATGCCCAGCGTGGCTCTAGCCGGGGAAGTAGTTGTTTTCTGTTAGACATTCACAAAAAATAACTTTATTTTTATCGTGGATTTTTCAATTCACAGAAAAATATTTCTATTCAATATTCAATTGAGAATGTTTCCCTTCTCAACATGAATACCCCAGCACAAGAGGTTATTTAGAATGATGGAAGATAGTGACTAAAGTTTTTTTCGGTCGCAGATGATTCCACATCTGATTTTATGAACATCCTGTGGGCTTGTGGCTCAGTGGCAACAGCGTTGATCTTGTGTCGACTGTTTCCACCCGGCTCGGGTTCGAATCCCGCAGCTGGTGAAAAATTTTTTCAAGGTCCCAAGAGTGGTTTCGGATCCCACTATAAAAGGTAAGGTCCCCGTGATTTTAACTCGTACAAGTTTTCATTAACTTCTGAGGGTTGTTCAAACAACTAAGAAAGCGGTAAAAAAACAATTTTAAATTTTTTTATTTTCAAACAAATCAGTTCAATATATTTGTTTTCATTTTTAATATGACAAAATTCATTTAATAATGTTGATATTTCAATTATTTTCAATTCAAAATGTTTTTTCAGTTTTATAAAAGAAATTTCGATTCCTTAGAAGATATTCATAAAATCAGATGTCGAATCATATAAACGTCAGTCACTATCTTCTAATAACCGATTGAGAGTTATTCATGCACAGCATTGGCATAATGCCGGGAAAGTAGTGATTTATATAAAAAAACAATTCTTATCGTAGATTTCGTTTCCGGAATATAATTTTTTTCCCGATTTTAAAATCCTTTGGGAAAAGTTTTTCCTAACCTTCTCATAAAAAAGTTCCAGTTACATATGCCTACCAAGATATTTTTTCCAAATGTCGTATTTGATTTCATTTCGGTCCCATGTGAGTCCACGGGCGTTCTATTCACGAAAATAGAACAGAATAATGTACGTAAAATTAAATTCTGTCTTTTAAGAGCATACAATTTTTTCCCCTATATTATTTTCCAAAATAACAATGTATTACTGAAAAATTCGTAATATTTTTACCTTAATACCTAGTGATTGATGTAACTGACAGTTTTCAGTTATACAGCTGTTGTTTTTCATTTTCAACTTCGGTCAATAATGAAATCATGATTAACCACTTGCTCTAGAAAAAATATTTCTAAGGATAAAAATTTGTCCTAGTAATCGATTTTGAATTAATCGTACTAGCATCTTGATTTCTTGAACTTCGACATGAAATTCATAACACTCGATCCCCAAAACTCCTCATGAGATCTTCTTGAATTTTGTCGAGAAATTGTTAAAACTGTCAATAGGCATTTTCATGCAAACCATATATACCCACCTACATTTGCCAAATTTCTGTTCAATCGGATGAGTGGAATTTTAATTAGAAGATTTGTTATAAGCTCACATACCTACATAGATACATGTGAATTTAAATATATTCCTGTAAAATGACATATTTTTTAATTTTATATTATATATTTATATCGTTGATTTGTTGAAAATATAAACAGGATTGATTTGTTGAAAATATAAACAGGATGTTCATAAAATCAGATGTGGAATCATCTGCGACTGAAAGATAAACCTTAGTCACTATCTTCCATCGTCAAGATAACCTCTTGTGGGGTATTCATGTTGAAAAGGAAAACATTCTCAATTAAATATTGATTTTTCTGTGAATTGAAAAATCCACGATTAAAATGAAGTTATTTTTTGTGAATGTCTAACAGAAAACAACTACTTCCCCGGCTAAAGCCACGCTGGACATTGAACTACATCTGATAGATATTCTGAAAAGGCCCTAACTCAAAAGAAAAAATCTGAAATTGAAAATTTGCATTTTCATTCAGATAGTTATTTGATTTTCTATTTCTATCAATATTTAATTGAGAATGTTTCCCTTTTCAACATAAACAGGATGTTCATAAAATCAGATGTGGAATCAATATTTAATTGAGAATGTTTCTCTGTTCAACTTATATCGTGTTGCGAGATTTAAGGGGATCCTGAATTCAAATATTAAATTGAATTTCAAAATTACTTATATTTCGTCATTGAGTCTAATCCTTCGATATCCTTCTTTATACACTGAAAAAAAGGAATCCCGGGAATTTCCGGTTAAATGAATTCCTGTTTTTTAAACGCAACCATTGTTATTATAACAGAAAAAAACCGTTCTGAGAACAATCTGTACTTGCTATCTAACATGCCGGTTCCGGTTAAAGTGACTTGAGTCGCATGAACAAGAAAAATGGTTAGTATGACAGTAATAAGGAACTTTTAGTTTATGAGGAATATTTCCTGTGAATATAGAATAATGCTCTGCAATATTTACAAGACACGACTGTAAAACATACGTAGGTCGGAACCATAGGTGCAACCGGAATAAAACACCGTGAATGTTACAGGAAATATTTGTACGACTAACAGTATGGACACATTAAATTCAACAGGAATGTTTGACATTCCTCACAGAAATTCAGATTATTCTACCGGAATAATTCTTGTTCAGCTGACTGTATTTTAATTCATGCAATATATTCCTGTTATCTCTACGATCCACGCTACTGTTGTAACAGCTCAGAACGTTGATTTTACCAGAAGTCCTGTAAATCCCACAATTCAATCCGCTACTCTGTCATTCGTGTTTCGTGTTGGTTGTTGGATACCTACGCATAAGCAAGTGCAAGTGAAGTGATTGTGAAATGAATTCTGATACTTATTAGAAAAATAGTTATTTATTTATTTATTGATACACTGTTCTACAGGTTACACCCAACTACAGAACAGGAATATAAGTTACAAATACAGTACAATACAAAATAACAAATTAACGAAGTGATAATACATATCGAGATTAACTAAAGTAATAGTTAGTTATGTCGGCGTCAACTAACTATTTATTCGAGTTGCTCCCTATTGCCTTAGACTTGGATCAAAGCCAAGATGGGGAAAAGAGAGTATCCAGAATAATCGGTGATACGATGGATGAAAGGGCTGCAAATAAAACTTTTACCTTTAGTTTAGGTTTATTATTGTTGATTAATATGTTCATCATTATTACTTTTAGTTGAAAAATTATTCCGTAAATCCAATATTTTATCCATGATTACGACCTTGCAGTACTTATATGGCAAAACCGTAATCGTGGTCAAAATATTGGAATTGCGGAAAGGCACCAAATATCTTTTTTTTTTCGTTTTTCTTTTGTAACATTTATTCCAAACAAAATATTGATTTTTCAATAAAAACAAATTCACACTTAAACATTCTAATTTCATATTTTTTATACCCTACCTATATGAGAAGTGCATACTCTGTTTAATGGGTATTGTTCTATTACATATCTTTTATTGTAGTTGTAATTGTCTACCTGGGTTATTCCTCAGTTTGTATTCATTTGCTGATTTGGGATTGTAACAATATATTGTTAGTCTTAATACAATAGCGGGCGCCCACCCCTAGAGGTAGTTAGCCACTGAAAATAATTTCAGTCTTTTAAAGCATAGCGAACCATATAAACCTGTAAAATAATCATTTTTCACAGCTGCATAAAGTTCGCTGTTATTTAAAGGTTACATTTTTTAGTGTTTGACTTTCCCTAGAACAAATTGTAAGAGTGTAGACAGTAATTCCGTAATGAAATTCGCTATATGTGTCCGGAATCAGGAAAATTTATTTTTATATGTATTATGGAGTGTTCAACGAATGTCTCTCTAATTCGTTAGAATTATGTTGAGATACTCTATAGTAAATATATGGAAAATTCTCCCCTGATTCCAGACACATATTCGCAAGTCACTTTTTAAACAGAATGCGTTACAAAAATTACAAAATAGCACTTGAATATTGACAGGAAGTAACCCAAATTACAACAATGCTCCACGGTAGACTTAACCGGAAACTTCAAGGAAAATTCAATGGAAAAAAATATCAACTTCAGATGGAAATTACTGTCAAAACTATGTAGTTGATTAAATAGGAAATGCAAGAAATTCCAGTTAAATACTAGGTAAGTACAGGAAATTCATGTAAAAGCTCAGGTTATAAGTTTCGAATACAACTATCTAGTACTGTAATATATGAACGAAAGTTCTTTAATTCAACGGAAAATTCCTGTTCAGTCGATACTACAGTTCCGGTATGAGTAAAGTAATTCCTGTTTTGGTTTAGTGTTAATTACTGGAAATTCTTGTAAAAACTGAAGTTCGAAAGCTTCGAATACAACTATCTAGTTTGTTTATTAAACAAGAAATTCCTGTTAAATCGAAATAACAGCTCCGGTAGAAGTAAGGTAGTTCATTAAAATAACTGAAAAATTCCAGTTAAATCAATGTAACGATTCTGTAAATAGTAAATCATATTCCGATTTTTGTCACATTATTATTTTCCTGTTGAAATGGCAAACTGCAGTTTGGTTGCATTAACTAATCTAAAACTTGTTATTTCCAGAGGAATTAAAAGACCGGAATTGTCAGGAACAATTAACAAATATTCCTGCTGTCGCTTATATAGGGGGAATTCCTGTAGAATTTGCCGAATTCCTGTTGTATATCCTGGTAAATTTCTTTGCGTGTACCAGAATCAAATTGATATTTGTTCACATTTGGAACGAATCTAAAAAACAAATTCACATGTTGATTAACTGAGATATAATAATAATAATAATAAGTTTATTTACCAAGTGTTATTAGTACAGAGTTAACACTAGAATTGTTGAAATGTAAATAAACGTGGAATTCCCACTAAAACTGAAGTTGCGCTTGGGTTTTGCACAATATAATTTACAATATTCCTTATGCATATGTTATTCACAATGTAAAATATCTTGAATTGGTCTCACTTAGTTAATATTAATATTGATTCCTAACATTATGACATCTAACCTATGTTAGTTTACTACGGCAAAATTAACAATAAACAAAAATAGTAAACAAACAATTTGTGAAGTATTGTAATCGACAGACGATATTGATCTATACAAAAACACAATAATAACATGAATATTCAAAAAGCCTGTTAGTCAAAGAGAGAGCGAACCAGACCGCGATTCAAGTTAAGAACGTAGTTTCTGATAATTTTTTTCAACATTTGACGAGAATTTATATTCATTATATTCATTTTTTGTTCAATGGGCAGAAAATTAAAGATTTTTGGAATGAGGTAAGATATATTTCGTTGTCCGATTTTTGTACTACTCAGAGGTGCTTTAACATGATATTCTTTTTTTTTCCTAGTAAAATGTTCATGGTCGATATTATTTAATAGATATTTGTTTTTGTTTATATGTGTAAGTATGTTATTAAGAAATATTTGTCTTACATCGCATATTCTCGCTTGTGAAAAAAGTAAATTGCTCGAGAAGGTTGGTTCCTTTCCATACATAATTTTCAGAATTCGTTTTTGTACCGTTTTCAACTTTTTCAAGTGAGTAGCAGCAACCCCTCCCCAGCTCAATATGGCATATTGAATACGAGATTCCACTAGAGCGAAATAAATGATGTTCAAGTGGTGAGTGTCAAGTAATTTACTCAAATATTTGAATTTGAACAGCATACTCCTTAAGGTTTTTGTAACATTCTCAGTGTGAATGTCCCATCTCATGTGACTATCCATTGTTACACCTAAGTATTTAATGGTATCTGTTCTGGAAATATCAATAACCGATTCGTTGTTATATATATCGAGGGTGTTGAAATTCGGTAGATGATTTCTGTAAGCTGTAAAAGTCATAAATTTAGTTTTTTCAAAATTTATTGTTAATAATTGATGATTATACCAGTCAATTATCTGTGACATATCGGACTCTACTTTTTCTTTCAGGTCATGCCAATTTTCATCCTCATACATTATCACAGTATCATCTGCGAAGCTGATTATATTTCCGGTAGTATTCAAGGTGAGTAAATTATTGAGGTATATTGAGAATAAAAGTGGCCCAAGGACAGTTTCTTGTGGCACACCAAATTGAACTATCTCTTCTGAACTCAGTTTATTTTCAATTTGTACAAATTGTTTTCTCTGGTATAGATAACTTTCTAGGAGATTATACGTTGTTCCTCGAACTCCAATGTCTTCCAAGGTTTCGAGTAGGTGTGTATGACTCACAGTATCGAAAGCCTTGGAGAGATCTAGAAATATACACAGACAAGGTTTTCCGTTATCTATCGCCCTATAAATTTGGGATGTTAGGCTGATTATAGCATCTTGGGTAGATTTGCCTTCTCTGAACCCAAACTGTTTTTCTGATAGCAAATTGTTTTTCTTTATATAATCATTCAGTCTGCTCTTGAGAGCTTTTTCAAAAATTTTCGCGATATTGGATATTAGTGAAATGGGTCTATAGTTGTCAATCACACATTTTTTCCCTTTTTTATGAAGTGGTTTGATAACAGCTATTTTAAATATAGTGGGACAGACACCAGATTGCATTATTTTGTTAATAAGATATGTCATGGGTTTGGCGATTTCTCTTTGAATTTCTTTGAGGGTTTCAGATTTAATTTTATCAATTCCTGGTGCTTTCTTTGGTTTCAATGAATTTATAATCTGACATATCTCTTCCTCATCTATAGGTGGAAGAAACATTGAATGTGGCAGAGATTTTCTGGATATTGGCTCAGTAATCGGTTTTTCAATTGATGAGGCCAGTTTTTTTCCCACTTCCGCATAGTGTTTATTGAAGACATTTGCAATTTCCAGGTCATCAGTCACTACATCATTGTCTGTGATAATTTCTTTGATGGTTGTTTTTTTCTTTTTACATTCTATACTATTTATTGTGTTCCGAAGGTGTTTCGAGCTTTTCTTGTTTTTTTCAATCTTTGATTTATAATAGTTTAACTTCGTAATTTCCATCACACGATTTAGACGATTGCGGTAATTCTTAAATTCTTCTCCGTAAGATAGGGATGAAAAGCGAGATAGGTACCAGTTAGGACATTTACAGATTTACAGATTTACAGATTTTTATTCAGAGTAAAAGTGTACATAACATGATATACAGTGATTTATCTTAAAGTTTCTAATTGGACCACAAAACTGCACCTAAGCATACTGAATGCTTGTGTTGTGCTTGTCTGCAATCCTCCAGAAACATTGAGATTGTACAGAAATTCATTGATGGTGATAGTTTTTTTTTGATAAGTATAAGACATTTATATACAATATATTAGGTACATGAAGGCAAGATTAACTTATTGTTGAGTGAGATGTTCTTAAGAATAGGTGGGTACTGAGTAACACATCGACTAAATTAATATTTGATAGATTTTTGTTTGATTTTTTTGAACGAAAAGTTTTGTTTGTTTTTTATATTTATGGAGTTTTGTTATTGTCTTTTTCGGTTATTTATCAAAGAAAATAAATCTTTGTGTATGACTCTTTTGAACATTGGTATATATATTTCAAGTTTGTCTAGTGATCTGGTATTTTTATGATTTCCATGGGACGACTAAAACGACTTACGTTGTGGAACATCCATTCCAGGCATTGATAGGCATATAAGCTTCTAATGTCTAGTATCTGCAACTGCTCATACAGTTGTACAGTAGAATGTAGTTTAGGTTTTTTAAATATGATTTTTAGAATTTTGTTTTGCATTGACTGGAGTTGTATTAAATTATTTTGGAATAGCCCGCCCCATACCTTAATACAATAACCTAATATGGATTCAGCCAAGGAATGGTAGATTACTCTTAGTGTTTTATAATTCAGAATATCTCTCAATTCATACATTTTTCGAGTCAGCTGCCTAAGCCTGTTTGTCAATGATACCACATGCTTTTCCCACCTTAAATGTTCGTCGTCTATCATGACACCTAAATATTTGATGCTATTACATTTTTCTATTTTCGGGCAATAGCATGTTGAACGATTTTGGCAATCATTTTCGTGTACAAGAATACTACTTTTTTCTGTCGGTTGATCACTTGCTGTTAAAGAAAATGAGATGTACTTTGTTTTCTTAACATTCAAGCTCAGTAGGTTTTGGTCTAACCATTTCTTAACTTGTCTTAGTCCATTATTAGCATTATTTATAACTTCGTCCCAAGTTTTTGCAGAAAAAATCAAAGTAGTGTCATCGGCATAGGAGATTATATGGCTGTTACAGTTTTCCAGATATCCGATACTATTTATGTAAATAAGGAACAGGATTGGTCCCAAGACTGTTCCTTGTGGTATACCAATTGTTATTTCTAATGGGTTGCTGTTATATTCTCCAAGCTTTACTCTCTGTGATCTCTTGTATAGATAATTTTGTAGAATATTCTTAATAGGCCCTCTAATCCCATAATTATAAAGCTTCTCCAAAAGTAATTCGTGAGATATAGTATCAAACGCCTTGGCAAGATCAAGAAAGATAGCGAGACATTTGTCTGATTTGTCCAAGGCGTTTACGGTTTTTTCCACAAAATCAAGAACTGCTTTTTCTGTATTAGAGTTACTCAAAAATCCATATTGTCTTTCAGTAATAACGTTATTTTTGTTTAAAAAAATTATTAGTCTTTTTTGATGCTGTGTTCAAAAATTTTTGCAAAATTGTCGATCACAGAGATTGGTCGATAATTTGCGATAAGTTTCCGTTCGCCAGATTTATAAACAGGAGTGATTAGACTTTTTTTCCACTCATGTGGAATTTCACCGCTTTCATAACAGATGTTTATGATATGAACCAGTGGATCTACTAGATAGTTATGAAATTGTTTAATGAGTTTTGCTGAAATTTTGTCTGGACCTGGTGAACAATTGCATTTGAGCAAAGCTATAATATTGATGATCTCATTTCTTGTTGTAGGCTCAAGAACCATTGTGGATGGCACTGTTGGGTCATTTGAGAGTCTTTGAGGATGTTCGAGCAGGGTTTTATTTATATTGTTTTGCATCTTTAATCCTATTTCAACAAAATATTTGTTAAATTTGTTTCATTTTTGTTTTTTTATTAAGCTATTTAGTTTATTTCTATAAATTTTATACTCTCTGTCATTTTCTGGTGATTGACTGTACAATAATCTTTTCTTAAGGATGTCTCTATGTCTAATGGATGTTATTAAGCCTTCTGTTATCCAAGGTTTGATTTTATATTCATTCTGTTTAAAATTCCTAGTATAAGAAGACATTTCTATGTACTTTTGAAGATTTTGCATGAATTTATTATAACTGATTTGTGCATTTCTACAACTAAAAACATCTTCCCATTCATCGTTCCTCAAATAAGATTCTAGCTTAGAGAAATTGATTATTGTTTTTGATTTAATTTTGTTTAATGGCTTTTGCTTTTCTTTTTTTTGTGTGACTACAATATAAGTTGGGTAATGATCTGTGATATTTGAATGAAAGATAGCCGGGTGGAAATTGGTATTGTTTATATTGACTGACTTTTTTATAAATATATGATCAATTATAGTGGAAGTGTTTTCAGTTACTCTCGTTGGTTTGTTTATGTGCGAACAGAAACCATGTTGTGATAATATATTCAGGTATTCACTGACCGAAATGTCATGTGTGTCTAATATATTTAGGTTAATATCTCCCACGAAAAATTCAAGGTTTTTTTATGCAGGTTATCAAAGAAATTTTCTAAGTTTTCTAAGTAAGTGTTTATGTTTATTGATGGTGGCCGATATGACGCAGTTATTCCAGTCTCAATGTTCCAAATTTCAAGTTGATTCTAATTAGATTTGTTTCTTCAAAGTAAATCGTTTCAGTCGCTGACTTCCACATATTCTTCACATAAATAATTAGGCCATCGTTCTGATTTATTTTAGATTCACTATAATAAGATGTATACCCTTGAATGTCATAGTCACTTACCTCATTAATATTCCACGTTTCGGAAAGGATGATAACATCAGTATTTTTGAAATCTTCAAGATATAAACATAATTCATCAAAATTTTTTTAATACTTCGTATATTGAAATGTAATATTGATATGTTTTCAGTTTCATCCCATTTTCCCATTTCTCTCAAAAATTCATTTGGATAATCATATTCTTTAGTTTGTATCTCACCTTCATTATCAATTTGATCGAATAACTCATTCATTTTTTTCAAATCAGCTGAAAATTAATTGGAATTTTTCAATAGCTATCTACAGAAAGTAAGGTGTAATAGTTGTAAGTATATCTAGCATGTCCCAAAAGTTATATTGTAATTGTAAAAAGTGATGAAAAAACGATAATTATATAGCTAATAAGAAGTTTCATTTCAAATTATTTTAAAAAACTTTCTTAAAATCTTCTTTGTTTCTAATAATGGAAATGTGTTCCCCTTTCTTAACATATATTCTTCCTGCATCGGTCCATACATCTTTCATTGAGGTGTTTTTTATAGCTTCATTTAACAGTTCCACTCTGAGAGTGGTCAAATCTTCCCGGATGACTATTCCTGTTCCTTTTAGATATTTCTTTTTCTTGTAAATGTCCTGTCTTATCTCATATGTGTTGAACTTGATGAAGATTCCTCGAGATTTTTGTTTATTAATTTCTTTTCCTATTCTATAGCATTGTGCTATATCAGTGTCTTTGATTTCCATCGATAATAATTTTGAATTAACCAGCCTTTTTATTTCATCTCTCAAATTCTCATTCAGTTTTTCTGGGAAATTGAAAATTCTAAGGTTGTTCTTCCTACCTGCTTGATCTAATGTATCGTATTTGGCTTCCATAATATTTGTATCCTCCTGTAGGTTTCTGACTATGTCTTCTAAATTGTTTATCTTTATTTCGTTTTCTTTTATATATATTGGACATGCTGTATATACCCAAATTAAAAGAACTTGAGTAATTTGTCGATTATGCCTCATCAGCATTAAGGTTGTCGAAAACATTGGAATAAACTAATATAAATGCCTTTCTGAATTCGGAATCAATAATAGGTACAATTTGCAAGTCATAACATAAAGCCAACAAAACATAGAAAGCCCCCTTCTCATATAATGACGCACTAGAGCCTACCTATAACAAAAATAATCCTTCTTTACAAACCCATAATCAAAGGAATAATAGATACAATGATTTCATTCCAAAATGGCACCTATGTGAATTCAATATGAGGTGACAGTTGTGAAAGCAACCCCATGTGATTCCATTAAACATGAATATGGATGTACCTATTCTGCATGGGAAATGCAAATGTTCCTAAAATACAGTTGATTTACACAAACATTTGAAATGCCCGGAATGATTTGGGAGTATCCTCGTTATGGATTAAAATGCAAATTTTAAGGTTTTCTAAGTATACACAAATGTAAAGATTTCAGGGCAGTTACCCCCTTTTTGTAGCGCGATAAAAGGAGGTATCTAGAGACCCGGCTCCGAAGTTTAACAACATGGCGGGGCGGAGATTAAACCACTTTGGAAGGGCGAGCTCTCTCGTGATTGGTTCGAGCCTTCTCCGCCCCTTGTCTGTTGCCAAATATTGGTCGACAAATAGTTCGTGTTTGTTGCAATGTTTAGATGTCCCGATGGGTTCTTACTAGTACAGTATAGTTTACTCACTCATGAATGACAGATCATGATTAATGATATAAGTGACCGTTTGTTTGCGACAGTGCAACAAGTTTAGAATAATACGAACCGATAGCAGCATCAGTTCGAGTGTGATACTGGAGTGTGCGATAAACTCGAAAGGTTTCGAAGATGTGTAGCAACGAAAGTTCAACGAATCCTTCGCCAAAATTGCCGATGCCATTTTCATTCGAGCCCAATGCCCCAAGAGCCCTCTTTCCTTTGGACCAGTACCGGCTTCAGCTCTATCAGTACGCAGTCGCTGAGCGTTTACGATATCCCTTGCTGAATCCATTCCCGTCTACTTTGACGTGTTATCCCCTTTTTCCGAGAGCTCTTCAACCAGAAGAGCCCAAACCGCAACACAGTTACATCGGCCTTATTGCAATGGCAATCCTGAGCTCTCCAGATTCAAAATTGGTTCTATCAGACATTTACCAGCACATCTTAGACCATTATCCCTACTTCAGAACGAGAGGGCCCGGCTGGAGAAACTCCATCAGGCACAATCTCTCCCTGAACGATTGCTTCATAAAAGCCGGTCGTAGTGCTAATGGAAAAGGCCACTACTGGGCTGTTCACCCGGCTAATGTGGAGGATTTCCGAAAAGGGGATTTCAGGAGACGCAAGGCACAACGGAAAGTCAGGAAGCACATGGGGTTAGCAGTTGACGAAGACGGTGCCGATTCTCCTAGCCCTCCACCTTTGTCTGTTAGCCCCCCAGTTCTACCTGGCCCCTCGACTTCCGTATATCCAATTGTTTCGACGCGGGGGGCGCCAACGAGGAAAAGGCAGTTCGATGTGGCGTCGCTTCTTGCTCCTGATTCTGAGGAAGACACCAATGAGGAAGATATAGACGTTGTTTCTAGTGACCAACAGGAAAAATCTGAGACCAAGCAACAATGGCCCATGTTTCCTATTGTCGACTACTATCAAGCGCTCCTCCATACGAGACCTATGGGGCCATTTAAACCCGAAACAAGCACAGATAGTACGAATTCGTAAGTGTAGAAGATTCTAATCATAGTATTCAAACCTGATGAACCAAATACTCAATCGACAAACAGTTGATACGGAGACATTTTCTTTCTATTGACTTTTGTGCGTGGAACTTTCTCTAAGGAAAACAGTTGACTGATGTTTCTTTATGTGGGAATGGTTTGCACTGGCATTGCTGAGAATGTTTGCAAGTAAATTTCATTTGTAAATTAATGTGGGCCAGTGATCTATATGTTTACCCATCTTCACGTCCAAGGAAGTGGACATGAAGATTACTGTAATTTATTCGTAAGTTCATATCACTATTGAAAAGAGTATTTCTTGATATGAATATTGTATATATTAAATTGCTTTTTATCGTTGAAATTTGTGATTTTTATTATATCCGTTGAAGTTCTTGGAAGCAACTGAACATTGACAAATTGAACAAACATGATTATCTAAGATGAATCTGACAGTGGAAATTATGAGAATTGAATAATATTTATATTTATTAACTTAAGTAATAGAAACCTGTTTATCTAAAAGACCATTCGCAAGAAGTTTTATGAATTTATTTTCAATATTTTGAAGTTGGACCTTCAAAACTTCAGAAAGTTCTTGATTAGGTATATTCACATTTTGAAAAAAATCTTGTAGGTATTGAGAGAGAATATGTATTCTCGTAAGTATTACTTGAATCAGTAATGGGCAGTGCATTTGAAGGATATTTTGGTTTCCACTGCGAAGATGTGAATTTGATTCATTTTTTCAGCCAGAAAGGAATCAATTCAATGTATGGATCTGATGGAATTAAAACTAAAAACATCTGAGTACGATTATACTATATTGGCATTCAGATTTAGATCCGACGGTGGACATTAAAATGAAATGCTTTCATTTTATAGTTGCAGATGAAAAAATATGTTTTTGCTCAATTCGAACTGAACTGTTTTTTAGTTTCTAATTTGGCACCAATTT
This sequence comes from Gonioctena quinquepunctata, assembly GCA_018342105.1. Classification (NCBI taxonomy): domain Eukaryota; kingdom Metazoa; phylum Arthropoda; class Insecta; order Coleoptera; family Chrysomelidae; genus Gonioctena; species Gonioctena quinquepunctata. The sequence goes on along the minus strand of JAFIRS010000029.1, from coordinate 1,808,812 downwards.
CAAGAATTATTTAATCAAGTTTATTCCAGTTTTTCAAGAATTATTTCAAAAACTATACCGATTTTCATTGGTACCCTTTTTTCATTAAATTGACCTACCTCTGATTTGGTTGAATCAATCTAATTATTAATCGTTATTTCATAAACAATTTCGAATTATCCTTATGTGAATTTCAAACTTAATTGTTGCATTAGCGTAACTTTTCAAATTTAATTACTTCACGGGTAAAAAATATTCTGAAATATTTTCTTGACATAAAGAGAGCTTTTGACCGTGATATTCTCGAAATAATATAAAAGATGTTCCATTGTTTTGCTTTAGCAGCTATATTGGCTAGTAAGATTTTATCTCACTGACAGACGGCAACTAGTTAAAATTCATTAATAATTCAAATGAAACTAAACAAACCTATTATTCTGAGAAGGTGTCAGTTATAATCGAAAGCTGAATTAATTAATTCTCTACTGATCTCTTTTCTCCAATTTGAAAAATATAATATCTCTGCTCTGCGTTATTGGATTATGATAATGCATAATGAGCTTCATTGACATGGAATGATTTGACCGGGCACTCTTACATTAATTAAGTATAGGTATTTTAACACAAGTCTTTGGATAGTAATTGTTTCTGCATTATTGTGGATGGTAATTGTACATTCTTCCAAATAAAAATAACTCTGAAAAGGTACGTCTTTCTGAAGAAATGAACAAACAATACATTCGAAAAATTCACATGAAAAAATAAATCGATCAAGAAGGTATACGCTTTTTTTCATAAATGAATAATAATGTGATCAAAAATCAAATCATATATTTCCTAATATAGATAATCAATAACACGAATAGAACTAAAATGATAGTTGAGATATTGTTTTTTGCTTTGCGAATAAAAATTAATAATCGGTTCTTCCCATGAATTGTTTGATTCTCGGAAAAATGAATGAATCTTTTTATAAGGAGGACACAGTTGTTTGGGTATTTTTCATCAAATCCAAACCAGTCGAAATCACGGTTTGCTGACTTTTTTAATATACTTTTTTATATTATCGTATTTTCAATAGTACCAAAATATGATGTGAGATGACTATTGATATTTTCACAAAATACAATTTTTCCTTAACAATATCTAGTCAAGCAACATATTGTTCAGAGATCATCAAACTCCACAAATTTTTACCAAAATACTTTTTTCAATGTTTATCTACAAAAAATATAAATTCGGAAAGAACTGAAGTGTGCAAATGTAGTAGTTTATATATGAATTACCTAATGTTGAAAAAGTTTATTTCGATTTGCAGATTGCAAAAACGTAATAGATTGTGTGTGCATAAAGTCAACTATTTCAGCCACTGCTTAAGGATTTGATGCCTGATGAAAGACTATTTTGATTGTTCTTTGAAAGAATGAGGTAAATGCGAATTTTCTGTAACAGGGAGTCGGAGAAGATAATTCAGAATACCTACCGTTTGCATTCCTTTGTATTCGAAGGAATTGTTCCTTTGTGAGTTTTTTTGGAGATGGATTTTGTTTTTCTCTTCATTTTTTATTAGAAATAAAAAAATAAAGTGAAAGTTTTTCGAATTGAAATCAGTTCATATGAAGTCCTAGGATAACTGAAAAATAACCAGAAAAAAGTAATCACACGTTCCGGAATAATGTCATTCGCCAATATATAAAAAACACCCAAATATATTTTTATTTTTTTAATTAAATAGTTTTATTTCATATTATATAAAATATTGACATACATCTTAGATTATTTCACCATTTCCATGTTTTATTTATGTATTAAAAATAATATTTTGTTTTATACGAAAGCTGAAACAACTCGAAAGTAAAGTGAGTTATTTGCTACATCTTTGTGCGTCATTGATAATTTCCAACAAAAACCTTTAACTTTTTTACCTATTTTGATTTTTTACACTTTGGCGTCGGTAAATGTTATAAGCTAGTTCATAATTCAAGGCTGATATTTCTAATTCTTGTAATGCCTCATAGTAACGTGGCTTTTTTTCAAAGCCATTGGATAATTACGAAATTTTTTTCCAAGATTTGACCCAAAAGTGAAATAAAACAGTTAGAACTGAATGGAAATTAAAATCATTCCCGCACCGCAAAGTAATGATACAACTTCATAAAATGACGCAAACCTGAAGGGTTTCTTATATTAGCTATACGCACATGAAATAACAAAATGAAAAACATACCGCTATAAACTATAAAGAATATATTCACCCTAATACATAAATATTATGTTCATTTAACAACTATGAAGTGATGAATTTACCGTGTTCCCATCAATTTATTGAAAATGAATGAGAATTAGATAACGTTTGTTAATAAAAATAGGGATAAGTTAATAATACTTGTGAGACTATTGCTAAAATAACTGGAAGAAGTTACTGGTCAGAATGGAAGGCCATTTGTTGAAAGTTAAAAGAACATGAATTGTTGGTAAGTAATTCAATAATAATTATTTATCTATTTGATATCAGTAATTATTCATGGTACTCGCATCTGTAGTCATCTGACCATTTGTTCGCTTTATTTATCAATTTTTGATACAATATACTGAAATTACAAAACATTTTCAATCAAATTTTTCAACAAAATTACAACACCTGTATTGTAATATTACTAAACAAATACATGTTTAGTAAAAATGCAACAAATATGTTGTAATTTTTTTAAAATGAGTTGAATTAAATTGTGTAGTAAATTTACAATGCAGCATACTGAAATTACAAAACAGTTTCAATCAAATTTGTTTAAATTGATAGGCCCAAGATATAAAAAAGATTAAGAATTGCCGCCAACATCGTATTTTTAAGAAAGTTCAATTAGTTTACCAATAAAAAAACAAACCCATTTATAAATAAACCAGAAAAAAGCCAAAAAAATAATATTGGAAAAAAACCAAAAAAAAGCCCTATAAAACAAAAAAAGCGACAACCAAAACCCCAATGAAAATCCAAACAAAAAAGAAAATCAACATAAATAAAATAAAATTTTTTCCCCCAAAGGATCCAAAGAACATTCAAAAGTAAAAGACCACCGTTTAAAATGGAAGATATCAAAATTTTGCCAGTTTTAAATCTTTTTAACCTTTTTTTATAGAAATAATAAAAAATGTTTTCCCAAAAAAAAAAGATAACTGGGTTCGGTTTTTGAAATAGGTAAAATGAAAAGAAAAAACATTTCGAAAAAATAAATGGTCGGTGAAAGCGAACGCAGACCAAATAAAAAATATCACCCCAGATATTTTGAAAAAAATAAGAAAATATTTCGAACCATACTTTTTAAAGAATTTTTTTTGGGCCACATTATCTTTTGGTTTGGGTTAAATTAAAACCCCCAAACCCTCAGTTTACCCTTTTTTTCATATAGAAAGTATTAAGAAAAAATTTAGAATTGACGGCTAACCGGGGAATTGAAAGTGTATACGGCAAAAAAAAAAAAAAATTAATAGAAAATATAAAAAATATTCGTCCCCAAATTAATATTGACTTTTGAATTTACTAAAACCTTTGTTAACCCCCGGAAAAAAGGGGCCCCGTCATTTCATACGCCCCGGTTTTTTCGAGAAAAGGGCGAGGTTTTAAAACTTCTACAAATGGGCATAGGTTCGGAACATTCAGGGGGATGGATAGCCACACGAAAAACCCCACATTCCTTATTTTTTCGCACCCCCCTCCCGACAGAAAAACACGCGCCCAGTTTTGCCTAAAAAAAGTTAAAAAAACATTTTTTTTTCTGGGGTTTAAACCCTAAAACCTGTTTGCTTCGACAAAGGCCCCTACAAAATACCAAAACAAGCCGACATTCTACAGTCAAAATACGTTTTGCCCGAAATAGCAATAGAGTTTACCAAAAGGGGAAAAACGAATTGATAATACGACGATTAAAACAAAAGAAAAACTTTTAAAAAACACAAAGTTTTCCCTGGGGGTCCGTTCAAAAAATTTTGTGGGGCCGGGAAATCAAATTTAAAATCTCGGAAGATGGGTTTCCCCAACCTTTTTTTGCCGTTCCGTTATTTTGAAATTTTTGGGAAGTTGCCGTTGTGCCGGGGTTTAAAAGCCCGGTGTTTGAATCTTTAAAAAGGTTGCAAGGGGCAATTTTTGAAGATAATAACCGAAAAACACCCGACTATGGAAGTTTATTAATTTTTCAATAATACAGATGGGCCCCCAAACAAATAATGAAAAAATTTTTTAATTGGTCATTTTTTAAAAAAAAGGCCTAATTTGGGCACACGCCGTTTAAAAATTTTTTCAAAACGGGGTTTAAAAAACCGGGCTGAATTTTCATTTGTTTTTTCATATCGTTTGAGAGATCAATTTAAAACTCATTCAAAAAGTGAATATTTTAAACCCCCCGTTTTTTGTGGCTACGTTTAACGATTTTTTTTGGCAATATTCGTAACCGCATTGCAGTTTTTTCAATGAATTTTTCCGGCATGGGCCCTTTTCCAAATAAAAAATTTTATCGGCTGGGCGAGAGGAATATACCGTTAACTTTTGAAAGGGTTTAAAAGCCAAAAGATATTCCCTAATTCTTTTAACCAGGCGTGTTTTCAGTAGTTTTTTTTCCTTTAATGGAAAAAATCAGTTGTTTTTTCTGCTTAAAATCAAGACAGACGATTAAAACAATATTCGTTTTTAAAAAAAAAAAAAAAGAGCCCAGAAAATACGAAGATTTCAGAAAAAAACCCGAAATAAATACTTTTTAAACTTTTAAACCTATCTTCTTTTAACAATTTTCTGGTTTTAATTAAAAAAAAATTTATTATTTTTTTTACACCGCAAAAAACCGAAAAAGTTTATTTCCCTCGGCGGGAATTTTGGCGAATTTCCTTTCAACCAAAAATGATTTTGCCGGGTTTTAAGATATTTTCCGCGGAATTTTTTTTTTCTCTTTTTAACGAGGAAATTTCACCTTTTAAAATTAGTTTTGATTTTAAGGATAAAAGATTCGAATGAGCCTAAAAACCAAAAATTAAAATTTAACAACCCTATTTGTTTTTTTGGGATGTTTTAAAAATCGGTTATTTAACACCAAAATAAAAATTTTAAAAAAAGAAAAAAATATTTGAAAGAGGAAATTTCTAAAATAGGTCCGAATTTATTCATTTTTATAATTTTAATTTAAAAATGCGTTTCTAAAGAAAATTTTATTATAAGATTTTTTTTTATAGTTTTAAAATATAAATTTAAATTTGAATAATAGGGAAACATTAAAAGAAAAGTTGATGGCCTGTTTGGATTCAAATTTCCATAAATTTTTAAAAAACCAAATTTTTTCGCCCTTTTGGGTATAGTAAAATATGAGGGCCCGGGTTTTGGGCTTTATTTAAACATTTATGCCGTTTTGAAACCGAGGTCCGGAAAAATAAGGACTAAATCCAAGGGGGAACCTTGTTCTTCAAGGTTAAAAACACCATAATTCAAATTTTTAAAATTTGGGGTTTTTAAAAAATTTTAAAAAAATCTTATTTTTACTTTTAGAGACGGCGCATTCCGTAGCATTAAATTAAAATTAAAAAAGAAGATAGAGTTCCGAGCCTGAACTTTTTTATTGGAAATTTCCTCCTCTTTAAGAATATTTGTTTCTATTTTCGCTATCGTCTTATAGTTTTTGAGATATTCCCAAAAAACTGAACCTTTTTTTTGATTTTGGTAATAACAATTGCAATTTTTGTCAGCAAAAAAACACAAATAAACGTCAGGATCAAATGAGCTATTGCTCATATTTTTTGGAGACTTTGAACTATATTTCGCAGGAAACTCACTTCCCGACTAGTCTACATATCCTTAAAGTAATCAAAGTACATAATTTAATTTAAAGGTGGACTTCCGTCGGATTACTACAAACGAAGAAATAAAAATAGATTAATGACCAGCGGCAGAGATACTACTATATCCACGCCTAATTACCCTACCTATTGGCGCAAACACAGTTTTTATTGGCCGGCGCACATTTCAGTTAGAATGACACATGTCGTCCACGTTGACCGATTACAGGTTGAGGGTTATAGAGCGCTTTTGAATTTTTCACGAATTGTTGGTTTTTGTGCGGTGTTGACGAACTATACAAAAATAATCAATACACTTTCTGTTCTTGTTGGTTTAATATAATAGCAGTCTGGAGACCATTTGAAGTTGATAATACCATAGTGGATGATAAATTATTCCTAATGTTTGAAAATGTTATATTTATTTCAGAACATGATATATTTAAATATTCTGTATATCTTCGTGATTATTTGTTCAGTAGGTACTCTGGAACTCGTTTTAATTATTTATTTAAAATCGCCAATATTTGTATTGAAACCAATTCGGTCCTGACTCGTTTGACGACTTTAAGCAGAATAAACAGCTGATTTTTTGTTACTTTTTTGAAGATTACCGAAATTGTAAAAAGGTTCAAAATAACTATACTTATACTGATAGCAACATAACCTGGGATTCAAGTGAGATAATGATAGGTAGGTACTATGTAGATATACAGTTGACATTCATCTTCAATACAAACCAACTTTCAAATGTTATACTTTGATATTGTTGTATATTCCCTCATCACCATATTGCCGAATGGGGCTGCTCTAATATTTGGAAAGGACCACATAGAATCTTGTAGACAATACTTCATTGGGAATAAAACAATGTACGTACCATGCAGTTTACGAATATTGTTAAAAAATAATTACATTCCATATCAATTGTATCCTACAAAGCACGGAGGATTTATAAGGCCCCAAAAATATTCAACTTGTTTGAATGAAAGTTATTGAATTATTCAAGCATCTCTCAAACAATATAAGAAATCTAAATGGAGTGAATAATTCCAAATTGAAACGCAGCTATTTTTTAAACCTTGATTTCATAGTAATAATATGTTAATCAACAATGTGACCGATAAACAAATATATTCATTTATATATTTCTATTCTTGTGAAATGTTGTATTTTTTATGTAAATTTTGTGAATTATTTGTTGGCTGGCCTATCCTACGTAATATTATGATCATGAAGGATTCAATAAATCTATCTATAGTCAACTAGTTTTTTTCTACGGGTTGCATTAATTATCATATCAATGGAATTCGTTAAACCGTTGCAATTTCCAATTTTCCAACGATTCCATAACAGCACCGGAAAGAAACTTCATCACCGAGCACAACCCGGAAGCACGAAACAAGCGAGTTTCATTTAGCAATGCATTTCACATTTCAAATGCTGTTGGACGTTTTTGGCATAACGTTATTTGATTCGGAAAACCCCATCTTCACTTCACCAAAGTTATGGCTGATCTATGTCAAAGAGTCAAACGAAATTTTCGAGACGGGACTCTGCCCCTAACCCTCATTAGGGAAGAGAAGGAGCTCTTGCCCAAGAAGCTTGTGGTTTGAATATTCAATTGACTGATAAGGCAAGTGTTTTCGGACAGTTCTGATTTTAATCGATCATGTGGTTCATACTAATAGAATAATTCGTTTTCCGTACTTTCCGTGGAATATTATTCTCTATTGTTTCGGTATTTTGCAGACATTGAATTAACGATTGTATTTTCAGTGACTATTGAAATATACAGCTAGTTTATGACATGTTTAGTAGGTAGTAGGTTTTCGTAACATAACAATTAGCATAAGTACAATTCAAGGTGGTGAATGGTTGTAGTAAACGCCACGACTTGAAAAATAATGTTCTTTTTTAACTTTTTTGAGGAGATAAAAGACTACTAGACACGCGTGAACATGCTAGTACTGTCCACGCAGCAGAGTGCGAAGAAAAATAGAACATTATGCTGGGACATATACGATCATGGAAGCAATTCTCGGCTATAATTACTTCTGACTTCCACTGTATATATGATGTCATACAGACATACCCTATATGTATAACATACCCTATATGTATAGGGTGTTTACAAATGACACTTACAACGTCTGCCTGTAGATACCTCTCGTAAAATTGGACAAAACGATATAGGGAATGACGGGTCCAACCTGATTACTTTTCGAAATACAAGGGGTTGAAGTAAAAAAAAAGAAGTTTTTATTTGATAACTTCAAAACGGATCAATATATTAATTTGAAATTTAGCAGGTCGTTTTTAAATATATATATTACATATTACATATATATTTTTTTTATTTTCTTGACCACATATATATTTTCTTCAATTTCTCGGAATGAAGGTCTGATTCAGTCAATTCATATAATTTCTCTTAACTACGTTTCGACATGGTATTTGTCATCATCAGGTTAAAATACTAAAATTAAAAATATGGAGTTTGAGACATATTTAACTTAACACAGTATTGAAATGTATGCACTGTAATTCTTTAAAAACATATAGTTCGAAATATAACACGTTATTTAATCAATATAAAAATATCTGTAACATTTATGAGTATTCACTTACAAATTATATTATTTGAATTCTGCGTTCGCATCGTACTAACGTTATTGTAGGTGTGTGACTGCGTCGAAGTTATCGGGAATGGTTTGTTTATCTTTCATGCATTTTTACCCTCTTCAAAAGTACACCGAATTGAGTTCTAGTATATGAGCCGGACTGTATTTTTTTGGCAGCATGTAAAGATCAGTTTTCATTATTATTACTATAAACAAAGTTAAAGAAGGTTGTTATAAATCTGGCTTGAGTTTTTGATATCATTTCTATTGTTAATGCAATTGGGGTCTTTTTTAATATATATCATTTCAAGGAATGTTCTTACTCTTGGATTCCTTTCTTTGGTCAAAATTCAACGTTGTTAGTGTCAAACTTACGTTGATTTTCTTTTTCGTGTTTGGATAAGGCTGTAATGTCGGTTTTTGAGTATTTGTGGGCTTCTACTCGTTTCTGCAAATATTGTTTTGTTTGACCTATATAGGTACTTTGACAGTCTTTACACGGTATTCTATATACTGCATGAGTTTGTTTGTTTTTTGGTATTTCTGGTTTTAATTTTGAATAAATGGTTTTGTTCGTATTTTTCAGTCGGTGTGAAATAGTTGGATACTAGTTGGAAACTAACATAAATACATTGAAAAATAAATGTACGGCATTTCCGTCGAAGCCTGAAGTCGGGCTTTTTTACTGTCAACTCCAGTGGACGGGTTTACCACCTGATATGCCGATTTTTATCATAAAAAATATGAGCAATAGCTCATTTGATCCTGACGTTTATTTGTGTTTTTTTGCTGACAAAAATTGCAATTGTTATTACCAAAATCAAAAAAAAGGTTCAGTTTTTTGGGAATATCTCAAAAACTATAAGACGATAGCGAAAATAGAAACAAATATTCTTAAAGAGGAGGAAATTTCCAATAAAAAAGTTCAGGCTCCCGGAACTCTATCTTCATTATTTATAATTTTAATTTAATGCTACGGAATGCGCGCGCCGTCTCTAAAGAGAGTACACCACATAAGATACTTTTTTTATAGTATTAAATATCAATTTAAATATTTGAATAAATTATGGTGTTTTCAACACTTGAAAGAACAAGGTTCCGTTGGATTTAGTCCTTATTTTTCGGACCTCGGTTTTCATAAAAAACGGCATAAATGTTTAAATAATAGCTCTAAAATGTTTTCGCTCCTTGGAGCCCTTCTTATATATATATATATATACATATATATATATATATATATATATATATATATATATACTGAACAAGATTACTTTATAAAAGTTTTTAAAAGTTGTTTATTTTATTGATTTGTTGAAAATATAAACAGGATGTTCATGAAATCAGATGTGGAATCATCTGCGACTGAAAGATAAACTTTAGTCACCATCTTCCATCGTCAAGATAACCTCTTGTGGGGTATTCATGTTGAAAAGGGAAACATTCTCAATTGAATATTGATAGATAGATTTTTCTGTGAATTGAAGATTCCATGATTAAAATGAAGTTATTTTTTGTGAATGTCTAACAGAAAACAACTACTTCCCCGGCTAAAGCCACGCTGCACATTGAACTACATCTGACAGATATTCTGAAAAGGCCCTAACTCAAAAGAAAAAATCTGAAATTGAAAATTTGCATTTTCATTCAGATAGTTATTTGATTTTCTATTCCAGTCTTGATTAAGAACTCATGAAGATGAATGAGGCAAAGAAGAATGTTTTCCAAAAGAGAGTACTCACCAGAAATCATTCGTAACATTGACGCAGGAGAGACATCGCATTCACTAGGTCTTCAATACATTTTTGTCGACGAAAATCTATTTCACGCTTCCACGATCATCAGGAAGACCGGAAGAAATGAGAAACACATTTTCAAGAAGCAATCTCACTTTGCAAAGATGGAAAAAGTTAGATTCATTTTTGAAATTAGTGTTTTCTGACTTAAAACCTGTCATGGGGTATGATAGATTGATTTGTTGAAAATATAAACAGGATGTTCATAAAATCAGATGTGGAATCATCTGCGACTGAAAGATAAACTTTAGTCACCATCTTCCATCGTCAAGATAACCTCTTGTGGGGTATTCATGTTGAAAAGGGAAACATTCTCAATTGAATATTGATAGAAAGATTTTTCTGTGAATTGAAAAATCCATGATTAAAATGAAGTTATTTTTTGTGAATGTCTAACAGAAAACAACTACTTCCCCGGCTAAAGCCACGCTGGACATTGAACTACATCTGATAGATATTCTGAAAAGGCATTAACTCAAAAGAAAAAAATCTGAAATTGAAAATTTGCATTTTTATTCAGATAGTTATTTGATTTTCTATTCCAGTCTCAATTAAGAACTCATAAAGATGAATGAGGCAAAGAAGAATGTTTTCCAAAAGAGAGTACTCACCAGAAATCATTCGTAACATTGACGCAGGAGAGACATCGCATTCACTAGGTCTTCAATACATTTTTGTCGACGAAAATCTATTTCACGCTTCCACGATCATCAGGAAGACCGGAAGAAATGAGAAACACATTTTCAAGAAGCAATCTCACTTTGCAAAGATGGAAAAAGTTAGATTCATTTCTTTTGGAGAGACACTTCGAAATTAGTGTTTTCTGACATTAAAACCTGTCATGGGGTATGATAGATTGATTTGTTGAAAATATAAACAGGATGTTCATGAAATCAGATGTGGAATCATCTGCGACTGAAAGATAAACTTTAGTCACCATCTTCCATCGTCAAGATAACCTCTTGTGGGGTATTCATGTTGAAAAGGGAAACATTCTCAATTGAATATTGATAGAAAGATTTTTCTGTGAATTGAAAAATCCATGATTAAAATGAAGTTATTTTTTGTGAATGTCTAACAGAAAACAACTACTTCCCCGGCTAAAGCCACGCTGGACATTGAACTACATCTGATAGATATTCTTTCTATCAATATTCAATTGAGAATGTTTCCCTTTTCAACTTGTTTATTTTATTTATTATAATTATTCAAAGTTAACAAAAATTAAAAATTAAAAAAATGTTAAAAACATTGTTATCCATATGTTATGCCATTGCTGTTTTTGCATCAAACAAAGGCATTCGATAACATCCGAAAAAAAAATTTTGGGACATTTGTTGATAAATTGTTTATAAACAAATAGATTAGTTTAATATTAAAAAAAATGCCATTTTTTTGTCTAGAGAATATAATGATTTGAAAAATAAACTTAAAAAAAAATATAATCTTTTTTTTATATTTCCATTATTTAAATAATTAGTTGAAATTTTTTTTTCTTTAAAAACCATAATTGGCATTTCTCAATAAAATACAAAAAAAATATTAAAAATGTACTTTTTATTAAGTTAACAATTTGTTATAAAGAAATTCCAAATCTCATTATATTTTTTTTCTGAAACTACTAAAAATTACAAAAACAACCATATCCAACCAGATGACGAAATGTTTGTTTTTATATTTTTGTATATTTTTCTAAAATTACGGTATATATTTTCATATGAAAATTGTTAAAAAACAGATAATGATTTTACAAGAAGAACTGTATATCTTGAGTATTTATTAACAAATATGTGATTAAACACAGCTAGAATACATGATGAAGTTAACATTATTGAAATAAATCCGTTTATTTCATGAACAATTAATTTTACCAAAATTTTTTGAATAATTCAAATACTAGCCTACAAACTCGTCTTGAAATACGAAAGGGCTAACTTTCATAGATATAAGCATTGTAAGAAGTAGATAACGGATTTTTTTATAAACAAATGCATATAAACAGGAAACTATGACCGATACAGACTTGGTGAACAGTTTATTTGAGAGATCAACTAATGCTCTATAAAATCATTTCGAATGTTGATAACTGTATCTTTAATCGAAAGTTACAGCGGTCTGTTACTTATAAATAATGTTGCACTTTGTTGCATATGGCTGTTTTTGTAATAGTAGTTTCAGAAAAAAAAATTATGAGATTTGGAATTTGTTTATAACAAATTGTTAACTTTATAAACAATTAAATTTTTAATATATCTTTATTTTTTGTTATTCTATTGAGAAATGCCAATTATGATTTTCAGATAAAAATAAATTTCTTAGCTAATAAAAAAAAATTTAGATATAAAAAACGATTATAAACAATAACAAAAAAAAATAAGTTTTTTTTTTAAATCATTATATTCTCTGTATAACGAAAATATCAAACTAATCAATTTGTTTATAAACAATTTATAAACAAATGTCCTAAAAATTGTTTTTCGAATGTTACTGAATTCCTTTGTTTCATGCAAAAACAGCAATAGCAAAACATATGAATATTTTTTTTACAACATATTTTTCATATTTCATTTTGTGTTAACTTCAAAAATTTATAATAAACAAAATAAACAACTCATAACGTGATCTTGTTAAGTATACAGGGTGTTATGTAATAAGTGTTCGATATTTTACAGGACGATTCCTCAGTTATTAATAAGGTGAAAAGTTAATATAAGCATGGGTCCGCAAGGCCTTCATTTTTTATATAAAGGGTCTTAAAAATCTATTTTTATTTTAGTTTTTCGTAAATAATTTTTAAAATAATGTCGATATTTGGACGAAAATTGGTATTAGGGGATTTTTTTATATGAGAAATTCAAATTTGATCTTAGTTTGGCCCTTAATTGTGGGGAGCGCCGCCTAGAGGTCTTTTTCTCTTTTGGGGAGTCACAACTTTGTCGTTCATGTTGTATGTATCACATTTTCTAGAAGAAAAATCGATTACTCTGTCATTTTTACGTGAAAAAGGTATGCTTTTCAAAAGTCGCTCAAGCAGCCGTTTTCGAGATATTTTGATTTAAATTAATCGATGCATGTGTTTGTCAAAAAATGAAACAATTTTGAAAACTTTTTTTTTAATTCAACATTTCAAACGCTAATTTTTAAACAACAATAAATAACGGAACACTAAATATAAAAAGGGCTCCAAAAAGCGAACCATTTCTAGAGCTATTATTTAAACATTTATGCCGTTTTTATTAACTAATTAACAAATGCCTAACTTGTTGAAAAATTACCTTTTTTTTTTCAACGGGACCTTTTTCTTTCGAGTGTTAAAAACACACCATAATTTGTACAAATTTTTAAATTGATATTTAATACTATAAAAAAATATTTTATGTGGTGTACTCTCTTTAAGAGACGGTCGCGCAGAGCCTAAATTTCAGCGTTAAATTAAAATTATAAATAATGGAGATAGCGATCCGCGAGTGAAAACTTTTTTATTGGAAATTCGCTATCGCTTATAGTTTTTGAGTTATTCCCAAAAAACTGAACCCCTATTTTGTTTTTTGTTAATAACAATTGCAATTTTCGTCAGCAAAAAAAAACAAAAAAAAGGTCTTTCTCACTTCTCGACTTGACTAATGAAGAGAGTGATAAAATGGGCTGTGGAATCATCTGCGACTAAAAGTTAACATTCTGTCACATTTTCTTTACTGTTAGTCGAACTGCAAGTTTGCTGAATCCTCTTATTACATTCAAATAAGCCATAATTTGGAAAAAAGGGTGTAATCTAACTTCTTGAACAACCGCTAACATCAAACAATAAAAATATTTTTTTTAAGATTGTTACGATAAGTCTTTGATAATCCAGAAAAAAAATATTTATTACCTACCAAAACTTCGCTGTTTCACGGTTTTCAAAATTTGGACGAATTTGACGAATTTTTAACCACTGTAATTCGTTATGCATTATGCACCTGCCATTCACTAGGGTGCAACAAGTTAGATTACACCCTGTATATTAGGGTGCTTCATTTTTGGGCAACATTTTTTTCTTCAAGTCCCGCCTTAAAATCTTGTAATTTATAGAAAAACAAAATTTTTGAGCATATTGCGAACCCTTAATTCGAATTTTAACCCAGTGCTAGAGAATTTTATCCATTAAAATAACATTAAAAAATGATTTTTTATATGTTTTTCCTTCCGCTCACCCAGAAAAATTTTTTTTTGGGAATTTTGTCTCATGGATTCTTGTTATAGGTATAATTTCCTACAAAAAAGCCCATAGCGTCGAGTTTGTAACTCCAAAGGGTTCGACGAAAAATGTCATTTAAGCTGAATTTTCATAAAAATAGCAGTAAATCGCGTTTATTTGCTCAACTATTGAAGAAAGTGTGTTATACACCTGATTTTTAATTGTTCCCCATATGGAAAAGAAATATACATTATGAAAAAAATATGACAACTTAGGAATGTACCTCAGATGTTCTCTTACGACTTGAGAATTGTGAGGTGGCGTTCCATCTTGTTGAAAATAGATATCAACTTGGTTAGCCAGTGGCAAATCTTCAATGAAATCATTAATTTGATTTCTAAGGAACTGTAGATATCTTTCCGCAGTAAGTTGTCCGTCGAAAATTATTGGCCCCAAAAGTTTTCCTCCGATAATACCCATCCAACAATTGAAACCAAATCGCTCTTGAACATTTCCTTCTTGCATCAGATGTAAATTTGTTTGAGACCAGTACCTTTTAGTATTCCGATTGAACAGACCCAAGTTGGTGAATCGAGTTTCATCTGAATAAATAATTTTAAATGGAAAACTGCATCTTCTCTGTATTTAGTCAAAAACCAGCTGCAATAAGTTAATCTTCGGTTGTGGTCGTTATCGTAAAGATGTTGGTGTAGTTGGTACTTGAATGATCGATAATTATATTTGTGAAAAATTCTCCAAACGGACGAATAACTTATATCACACTCAGAAACAATTTGGCGAATTGACGCCGTCCAATTCACTTCAACATAGGCCAACACGTCTACTTCTTTTTCTTCACTGACGATGAAGTTATTGGCATTTTCTTCTGGTTCATTTCGCATTTTCCTTTCCAGTTTTGGAAAATAATGCCGAGTGGGATGGCGACGATTAGGGAATCTCTGAGCATAGATTTGAGCTGAATCAGTTGCATTCTTTTTTGCTTCTCCGTAAATTAGCAACATGTCAATCTTCTCGTTTCTAGTATAATTTTCCATATCAAATTATAAACTACGCAACAAATACATTTTTAAAAGTGATATTATATTCATTAGCCTATTTGTTTAGGTAGTCCTAGCAACACCTTCAATTGTTTGCCACGGATAACTAGAATAACGGGACTTAGTGCATAAGTATACCGAATAGGTATTATTTGTTATTAGGTATGATCGCTTCTTGAAATTATTCAGAAAATTGGTGAAAATAAAGTGAAAGTGTGTGGTATCAAATTATTCCTTTCCATTTGAAAAAATCAAGTTAACTGGAAAAATTCATATTTGCAACTTTTTAATAATTCTTTAAACGACTGAAGTCATAAGCAACAAAGTCGTATTTTTCCCATGTTACTTGATCAAGAATGAAGCGATTTTCACGATCCATGGCATTCTAGATCGAAAAATAAAAATTGGAATAAAAATTACTTTATTTGTCAAATATTGACAAGTAAATACCTATGTCAAAAAATGTCAATTGAACTATAATACACAATCCCCAAATTTCGTTTTTCTATCTTTAATAATAAAAAAGGGGTGAGCCACCTTAGAGAATCACCCGGTATATATATAATTTTTTCTTAGTCAAATCAATCGATGTTTTATATCGCCATATTTAAACAACACATTTGTTTGACAGAAACAAAATCCATTTGAGTCAATGTAGGTAAATGTCTCGTTTAAATCGTTTGGATTCTCAAAACAAAAACCCGTATTAAAATAATAATAATACAAAAATATTTCATCCATATCTATATCATATTTAATAAAATTACAGAGCTCATCCGCCATCTTGGCATACAGTTTTATTTGAATTCCTAAATCTCAAATTGACGATTTCTACTTATAGGTTTCAATAATTAGTGTACAGCTGAAAACATCTATGATACAATCCATCAGTTTACAAGTTATTGGTTGAATGGAAAGTTATTTCGAATAATTCGTAGTTAGTTTCCATATAGATACACACACATTCATAGAAACAAAAAACTCATTAAGATTTTTTTTTTATTAAAAGTTCACTTCACAATAACTTATATTATATATGAACATATATCTTATTGATATATGTTCATAACAATTTTAAATTGGAAAAATAGCATGCCTTGAAATTTCTGAAATATTAAGAATAATCATAGAAAAAATCGGAATAATAAGCATCAAGATTACTTGAATTAGGGCACCGAGTGGCCTAGTGGGTACCCTGGCTCTTAGGCCTTTCCGCGTTTGTCTCACTTTGTCGTTTTCTGTGTATGGTTCAGACTCCATATTTTTAAGACCTTTTTAGTATGTATCGGATTACAATAGCAAGAATTCACCAATTGAAAAATTGGTGAGTTGTTCGGTAAATTTCGAGGCATAAAAGCAATCAATTGATTCTTAAATGGGGTGTCGAATTATACAATTCATACCTTTCGCATCATTGTGTTCTATGCAATACCTGAATTTGAGGAAGAATATCAGACTTTACAATAAGCTTTGCGGGGTTACTAACTGGGATGTTTCCTTCTCGTTGTCACATAAAAGGAGCCGTTACTTTGTTAATAGAAGGAACATTTGGTTTTGTCTAATTGTTGACACGAGTTTTCAAATTACAGAGATATTTTTCAGTGAAAAACAATACCATCAAAATAGAAATGGTTTATTTAAAATTCCCCACAAAAATGTAATATCAACCAAAATTGAATTGAAACTGGAAATATATAGATTAACTGATATAATAAAGGAGAGGAGTGCCCTCAATCGACAATAAAAATCGATTTGCAACCAATATGCGTGAGTTTTATTTTCTTTAAGGGAAAGATTATATGCATTTCTAGTCAAATTGATTTTTGAGAATTCAATTAAAAAAAGTTACTACCAAACATCAGACAATGAATTCTAATAAAAACATAAGATTGATAAATGCAGTGGACTCGTTTCAAATTACAGGTCATTTAATATGAAAAATAATTGAAATGTTTTTGCATTTGGTATTTTTCAATAAATTTTCATCCTGTTTTCTTTTTTGTGCGTTCCAGAATCTTTACGTATTCTTCCCCACATGTGAAATGGATTTATCATGTTCTATTGCAATTTAATTTTCAACAAGACTGTTTATCCACTCGACCGTACCTACTAAATATGTAATATATAGTGGATGAATTATTTGAGGCACCGAGAATTCTTACTAGCGCTTAAGATTTATAGACCAGGGTCTTACTGAATTTTGATTATAGTAAAAGTTAAATGTTGAAGACTTTCATACCTTATTGAAGCCAATAAGGTTTATAGTTCAAATTAACAATAATATTTTCTCTTTTACGTATAATGTTCACTTCGAAATGTAAGTATTTTCAAGAATATATGAATTTTTTGTATTTACATTTATTGCTTCAAAAGACAAATAGAGAGTCGGACAGGGTAAAAAAAGTCAAGAGTCCAATTACATTCACCGGTTTTTGGGTAAAATTCCACGTGACGCCATCACATAGTAATGGATAAATTAACGACTTGATTCGTTTTGTCAATAGCATATTAATTGATTTTTCCAAGTTCATAAAACAAACAAAAAGGTTAGTTTGCTTTTAGCTTTGACAGTGTGAAGAGTGAACATGTGGCAAAATCACAGCCAATAAGGTCATAATGAAGAAAGGGGACAATCCCCCATTCATCTTGATATTGAACCTATCCCAGGACCAACTAATGAACATCATGTCTCTAATGAAAAACATATATCTCAGGATTGCCAAATACTGGTACTTAACGTTTTCGAAGGTCTCTTTGAGCCAATGCAGAAGTCTGGCGCTACAGTGTATATGATTATAAAACGGGTCCAAAAAAGGAGAAAAAGAGGTGACTCTGGTAATTTTAGAAGGATGGAGGCTCACCAATTGAGCTCTATGTGTGGTGTTATACAGAGTGGGCCATTGAAAACGAAACAGCGGCTCTGTAGGTCGGCAGAAGCGAATTATATAAAAACGCTACATTTTCGAGGGGGACATCGTTCGCGATGAAATTCACCCGAAATACATTCCATCCCTCGGAGCTGTGACCGCCACCCCTAAATTTTTAAATGGCAACATATGGCAAGTGATACCTCAATTGAAAGGTATTTTCCTTCTTAATATCAAACAACAAAAATAAATTAATTCTATCGTTCAAACTGTCTACCACCCATTTCCATACAATAGTACAAGTTCTGTTCAAAACGAGACCTCACATTTCGTAGCATTTCCGGCGTTATTCGACGGCATTCTTCAATAATTCTCCTTTGTAAATCTTCCGGAGATTCTGGTTCGGTTGCAAAGATTTTATTTTTCAAGTGACCCCCACAGGTAAAGGTCGAGTGGGGTTGAATCTGGAGATCTGGCTGGCCACTCTATAGAGCCTCTTCTTCCAATCCAACTTCCAGGAAACATTCTATCCAAAAACGCTCTAACAGGCTGTGCATAATGTGGAGGTGCCCCGTCTTGTTGAAATATCAAGTGGTCTTCATGGTAACTATCGTCATTTTCAATGATGTCTACTAATTGTGGTTAAACAAATTCATTCAATAATTCCAAATAAGTTTCTCCTGTCAGGTTACCGTCGAGAAATACTGGTCCAATCAAACGGTCCCCAAAAATACCAGCCCAGACAGTGAGTTTTTGGGGAGTTTGAGTATGGACTTCGTGGAAAACATGTGGATTGGCATCTGACCAATAACGACAATTATAACGATTCACAGTCGAATTCATAAAGAATGTGGACTCATCAGAAAAGCAGATGTTGAAAAGGAAATTCTCATCAGCATCTATTCTCGTAGTTATAATTTCACAAAATTCCTGTCGCCTATCAAAATCATCTTTTTTCAATTGGTGTACCAAATGTATTTTGTTGGGGTAGAATTTATGATGTTTCAGGATTCGGCGGATACTGGTTCTACTGATATTGGTAACACTAGCCAATTTCCTTGTGCTCAATGTTGGGTCTGCATGAACTTGTCCTAAAAGTGGAACTTCAACAGCTTCACTTCTCAACGGAAATTCACGTTCTGGGTCTCGTTTCTTGTTTGCTACTGATACAGTTTGACGAAATTTTTGCACTAATTTCTAGCAACAAGTTTATCTGGATCCGTTTCATTGAACAAATTAGCTGTACGGTTACCGCACTCATTTAAAAAAAAAGTTATTATTTCAACTCTTTCCGCGATCGTATACACCATTATTGCGGAAAAATATTCAGCAGCTTCAGTCAAGTAATTTACTCTAATGTCGTTCAATCAAAGATCAGTTTGACACTGATAGACGTCCACAATTGCGATTTGGCGAAAAAAATTATCTCATACATATTTTTGTTGTACTCGCATCTGAGTCGAATTCGAGAAAACGTCTTTTTATCGATTCTTAAGAACCTTAAATTTTCCTCAAGTAAATGAGGATGAAATAAAATTTTTAAACGGAATTGCATGTTATTTGTTGGTAAACAATTAGATCATTTAACTCCTTGACAATGATAATTATCTTTAAACAGTTGCATTGTTAGATGTTATTTTTATTGATTGAGTGAATAAAAAGTTATTTCCGAACTTCAAGTTCCTATATCTCGAAAACGAATCGATAGAATTAATTTATATTTATTGTTTGATATTAAGAAGAAAAATACCTTTCAAATGAGGTATTACTTGCCATATGTGGCCGTTTAAAAATTTAGGGGTGGCAGTCACAGCTCCGAGGGATGGAATTTATTTCGTTTATTAGATATTCTAAAAAAAAGTCTATAATCGAGGACTATAATTTATAGTAATAAATATCGGGGAATACACCTTTGCACGAATTCACGGGTTAATAGTTATAACGAAAAGACGAATTGTAGTTTGATGTATTACCAATATTTATGCGTATCAGATATATGTGAACACAATTCTGAATTAACGAACATATTGCAGTTTCCATCAGATGTCCGACGTGCGCAATTATAATTTTTACAAACCATTTTGTAATTTTTCGGCTGTCAAGCTTTCATCATTTGCATCTGGAGACTGGAACTATATAATTTAATAACATATTTAAAAAATTACCGCTCTGGGAAAAGAAGAAACCTCCAACCAAACACCAAACTGAATCCGCAGAAACTGAAATATTATACTATAATACACTAGGTTGAGGAGGGCCCTGTTACGAAACGAAATACTTATGTTTGTATACTTTTATATACCTCGTTGCTTTTTTTTTTCTTCTGGAAATAATAGGCTGTGCTTCTGCCCTCATTCTTATATATTTTTTCCTCTAATTAGTAATTTTTTGAATAAAGTGATCTCGAAATGATCACAAGTATCTAATTTATATTGCAAATGTAAAGAAAATTAACTGTGGCGTATTCACAAATTTACAACCTTGCACGCGATACGGACTTACTTATTGCAATGTTTTTTTTGCATCTATTTATCCCCGAAAAAATCTAAAAAAAATTGCTTATTGAGAGGGCGACTTTTTTACTAATATTGGCGGTATTCGAATTTCCATACACACTCAGAACGCGGAAATATATTTTCATTACTTTGAAATTGGTTCCACTGAAATATTTTACATATTGTCACGTAACTGGGTCCGTCTTTATTGAAAAAATACTCTTCCAAATTGATGTCCGTTTATTACACAATAATGCACTCTGACAATAAAATATTAAATCACAGTTTACTACTAAAATGCAACGCGTACCGCACTGCATTAAATAACAATTCACTTAGAACTCACTATGACTGAATTAATACTGCAGTACACTCGATCTTATATACAATCGTCCCCAGTATCCAGAAGCTTCGAGTCGGTTCGTGGAAAAATCTCTGGAATGTGCGAGATAAACAACTGAGGGTCGTACTGTACTTATTCTCGTAACACTATGATATATTGATTCTACTCAAACCATAAGAAAGTGTTTTGAAACCATAGAAAATTATATTTATCAAAAGGAGCCCGCGGAATAACATGTGCTCCTACACGATGATTTCTATAAAATTTCACGACGAAACGATAGAGCACGTGATGTTCTTAACTGCGAAAGGGCAAGCCAATAGAAATAGAAACGACTGGAATATAGGCTAGCGAGACACGATACGCGATTATCATCTGTTACCTATATGCAGTATAGGCACTTCTTTTGTTTACAAGCGGCGTTTCCCTATGATGTAAATACATTTCCACGTCTTTGATGTTGCTACAAATCCCAATAATATAATAAAAATATTAATATTAAAACCTTTATTCATGAACAGGATATAACTGCAAACAAAACATTACGAATAAAGTTGATTAGCAACAAGTGAAGTTTCAAAACTGATCAAACAAAAAAAAAAAACCTAAATTAAAATATATATTAAATTTGAATATAATTTTAAAAAAATGCGGCACAATATATATAAGATACAATAGTATCACAGAGAAGATAAGGTGCAATAAAATCAAAATAATGTAAAAAAGTATAGAAAATATAGATCAAAATGAGATGATTTTACAAAATATATAGGACACAATGAAATTAACTGTTCAATGAACTTTTCATTTTTTTTATCGGATATTCATTCAAGTATTACGAATTGCCGATTTCAAAGAGAAATAGTTTCAGTTTTTAACAATAATTGTCCAAGGTACATTATTCGACCTTTATTTTTGCACACCAAGATCGAGTTTTTCGAAGGGATGGACACCATATATATGATAGGTGTGTAAAAAGTTTATTTTTGGCAAATTAACTGTCAAAAGTGTGTACTCAAACTGTTGCTGGAGAAGTTCAGAATCTGTCACTACTTTTTTTAAGAGTGGTCCAAGTTTCCACCTTATAAAAGATTGCGGTATCGTTGGCAAACCCAATTATGTTACCAACAGGGTTCAGTTTATATAAATCATTGATAAATATGTTGAATAATAATGGACCTAATACTGTGCCTTGGGGCACACCACACTCAATTTGCTCTCTGTTCCGTAGATAGCTCCCGAAAACTT
This sequence comes from Gonioctena quinquepunctata, assembly GCA_018342105.1. Taxonomy (NCBI): domain Eukaryota; kingdom Metazoa; phylum Arthropoda; class Insecta; order Coleoptera; family Chrysomelidae; genus Gonioctena; species Gonioctena quinquepunctata. The sequence continues at coordinate 1,786,414 of JAFIRS010000029.1, read as the reverse complement.
TCAAGCAATTTCCTCTGATGAAACTATTTTCTAGAGTTTTTGAGACTAACTGATGGTCAACAGTAACCAGATAATCATTTAAGGAAGCCGTTCACTGGATTTGCTGAATTTTTTTGATTTTTTCGAGGGTGAATAAATGCAATAAGTCGATTTTTAGCTAGAGCGCAATGTTGCGGATCACGTGCAAAGTTGCAAATTTGTGATTATTTCGAAATCACTTCGTCAGAAAAAATTACCAATTCTGAAAAAAAATCATGCATTGTTTGTTCTGTTTAAAGTGGAGAGTTCCAAGTTTACCTATGTCTTCAGGATATATTATAACCTATTTATCATTCGGATTTGAAAGACTGTTTCTTATTCAAATTATCAAAATTACAACGTTTTGGATTTATTTGTTTTCTACATTTCTTGATTTGTTTCAAGTTCAACCATTGATAAAGAATAACATTCGAATTTTTTCCCCGAAAATAGAGCAAAATTTCTTTAAATTACATTTTTAATCATTTTTCAGACTTCGAGTATGGTTGCAAAATAGCTTTATTGGTGTTCTTTCCACTGCACCAGGGTTTCAAAAGTTTTGTAATTATTGTTAAACTTTGAAGTAATAATGACTAACTTAAAAATTATAAGTTATATGTTTTCTAACATTTTTGTATATTAATGCGGCTCTATCAATGGACTTTGTTCCATTGTTAGGCTTTATTTTCTAAATAAATAATTATATTCATATATACGTATAATTGAAGAAGCGTCAAACCGCTTTGTACATATCTTTCGAGTATTTGGATAGTGTTATGCAATAATGAGTTGACCCTCAACTTTTTTAATGAAAATTAATTACTTCAAAACGTATTACCTATAAGGAAATGATTTGAAAGTGTTACGAGTTGACATGAAGATTCTTCAATGAAAGAAGCCAGATATGTTTCAATGAACATGTGATACAAACCACATAAACTGAATACAATAAAACTCATAGGTACAACTGACGTGTCTGACTCATGAATGACAACTATATTAATCAATTGTCGATGTGAAATACTGAGTGTATTTCTAACACTCCCCCCGACTAATGATCGGTGATTCTCTTTTGTTATGTACTCGAGTCCCAGCATCTGAACACAAAGCACAAAGATTATATTTTGGTTTCGTCAATCCTTTGGTCAAAATATCAGCCGGCATTCCACCGGTTCATCGTTTCTTATTGATTCTCGAATGAAGTGACTCCGGATTTTCGGCATGTTCAGGTGTAGTGGCCATATGAGTAAAGGAGAGATGGCCAGTACCCTTGGTTTCCTCTCCAGTTCTATATTTTGTTATTGAATTCTTTTTTCTTCTTCTGACCCCATCAAGAACATATATCATGGAATTCGGAACAATTTTTGTGCACCCACATTTGGCACACAATCCACTGAAGCCTGTCTTCGATTAGAGAGATTTTTCGTATCCTCTTCTCTGGATACATCTTCATCTGCCAAATCGCACAACACTGGTTCTTCTCCATCTTCACTACTCTTAGCTATCCTATTGACTGCATTTCTTTTTCTTGTCATATGTTATATTGTGGTTTTGTTTTCCCACTCACCAGACTCAATCTGCTTTCTTTCTTTATTAGCAATATTGTTTTTGTCTCTCATTTTTATTCTTCTTTTTTACATTTACTAATTGCAATATGTTGTTCAGATATTAGTGTGCCAACTAACATGTTTAGCTTGCTTACGAACCTTTGTTTTTGTGGAATGAGAGATATTTCCTTTGAAATACGAAATGTAGCAAAATCTGAGAATTTATCTGCTTTCGTAGCGCTTGGCATTATCCTTGGAACCTCAGAAGCAGTGTTGAGTGAGGTTTTGCTACATTTTGAAATTCTGCTTGGCACTCCAGAACATCCTGGGATGGATACGTCATCAATATCTTCGAATGCAGCTGTAATGCCTAGCCTGGCAATGCCTCTGGATATGAAGGATGGATGGATGGAGTAGCACTAACTGAGAATGAATGGAAGAAATGGAACAAAAGAAATGTGGTGATCTTTGTTAGGAGCCTATGAAATATGCTTTGGTACTCCATATATGGAAAAACTATAAATGAGTTGGAAACTTATATCTATATATATATATAAATATATATATATATATATATATATATATATATATATATATATATATTTGGTGTATATCGGCTTGTAACGGTTACACCTATTGAATTATTTCGTGGGTAACTCAGTAATAGTTCTGTAGCAGTGCCCAACACTTCAATTAATGTTGATGGAATATGTTTATTGCGTATTAATTATCACAGCTGAGGCGTTTCTACTTGCGCAGAGCGAAGTCGCGGAAGAAGTGTTTGTTTGAGAGTTGTGAAATAACACTGTATTGTATCAAGCTATAGTGTTGGAGACTTGAATTGAACGACGGGTTGTGATTGTATTGAACGATGTCGAGAGAGTAACTAACTGAAAACTGTGTTGAACTAAAACGGTACTAAACGACGTTGGAAACTTACTTTTATGGAACTATTTTTTGTGATGTCTAAGAAAAAACAATCACTCTTCCGCTATGTAATTGATATTGTGGAAGGACCTTTACTAAAAGAAAAAATCGGATAATGAAAATTTGCATTTTATTTCAATTAGTTGTTTTTTTCCTGTCTCAATTGAGAACGTATTTAGAAAGCTGAGGCAAAGATGAATATTTTTCAAAAAGAATTACTCACCAGAAATCACTTGTATTGATTATGCAAGAGTGACATCCCATTTACTAGGTCTTCATTAAACATACCTTCAAATTATTATATTCTGATGAATTACTTCTTTCAGAACAAATACGTTGAAACATTTTCATTGCCATTGATACATTTTTATAGAACCCCCATTCAGATTTATTCTAGATAATTCATGTTTGAACAGTATTATAGATATAGCTTAACGATCTCACCACCTAATAAGTTTCTATTTTGTTGGGAATATCTGAAGTGATGAACTTAATCTGTTGAAATTTATTATATTTGTCATTGGAAATATCACGAAAAATTGAGAGGGTTTGATAAATTTCAGATGCTTCGAACTCAAATGTCCCATAGATGTATTATGAGAACCAACAAAATTGTAAAACTAAACTTGGTAATTTTTTCTTATACAATATGATTTATTCAAAATTCGATGTTTCATTTATGTACATAAATTAAATATTAAATGTGTGCAAGTGTTATTGTAGATATACAAACTTGTAAAGTGAAAATTGTGTGTTTTATTTCGTCTTTCAGATATCCGACAATAAGTACAGTGATGAAAACAACAAGGTTATTTAAATACTGAAAAACTGATTTTTACAAGCTTTTATCTTCGTTCATATGTCCACCAACGAAGTAGTAAATAAAGAGTTCAAACATTATTATTATATCTGTGGGTTGGAGCTAAAAGGGCCAATGTCATAATATTTGAAAAAATTGCAATTGAAGTTTTGAGTGTATACTGATGTTTGAGTTTATAGTGACATTGACCATTCATAGATCTGCCATTGGTTGAATTTGACATTGTATGTTTTGGCGTATGAAAAAGAGCAAGACAATAAATCTAATGCAATGATTAACTCAAAACATGTTGACATTGGCCCTTTTAGCTCGAAGCCAAAGATATCATCCTATCTGATAACATGAGATAAATCAAATAACAACAGTCAATAATATTCGAGAATTGACGTGGAATAAAATACGCAAAAATTCGAAAATTGGAAGTAGTCTCTGGCAAGGGTTGAAAAAATAAATAAACAACCGAAGTTTTCAATATAATTTCAAAACGGGAAGAGCTAGAGAAAAAACACATGAAAATGTTATCCTGACTTTTTTCGCTACTTTCGGAATTAACGAAGTTAGGAGGGCTTTAATTTAAAGAGATGAAATATTAAATTTGAAAAATAAGCAGAAAAATCAATGAATTTTGTACTTTTTTACAGTCTTCTCTGAAAGAATCCCGAAAAAATCTAAAGAAATATATTTCAAAAAATCAGATCTGGAATCATCTGCGACAACAGGGTTTAAAAGTTAATTTTTGAGGATGAATATTGATTCTCGACATGGTTTTCTGGGTTTTCTACCTTGCACAATCTGAGAAAGTTCAAAAATTTACATCAAGAAATTCTATACAAATGTAGAAGGCAAATTAATTATTTTGCCCCAATAAGTGCGGTTATCAAAGGATGTTAGAACAAAATTCAAAACAACCAACACAATGAGATCAATACTGACACACAAAACCAAAAATCGACGATGAAAGTACAAAATCTAGTTGTTATTTCTTCGTGTGTGTGGTAAAAGTTATAGAAGCATCGATACCATTCTCAGTACAGCAAGAAGAACATAAAAATGATATAAGAAATCTGATGGCGATGATAGGATTAAACTTTTGTCGTATTATATTCTAAATAAGACAAAGAATTTAATGAGTGGACGAAACCAAGAAAAAAAGAAGTTGGAAGAAACTGCCTGCATTTTTTTATCGAACAACAGCGTTTCAACGAAGTGCTGAAATGGACAGCACATAGTAGAATAGTGATCAATTGATACCAAACACCCTATGTATGAAGATAGCAAGTGTGTCACCCAAAAAAATTTGACAGATTTTAATTGACATCCGTCAAATACGAATTAAAATTAGCTCTACATTGAGAATTTTAGAACGAGAAACGGAAACAGATATAGTCCCCGAAACATTAACTTTTGATTAATCTTTAGATACTGTAAGTTACTCACAAAAGTGTAATCATTTTCTCAAGACAATAGTCATTTGGTAAAAACAATAATTTCGGGGCAAATTAATTCATTAACCCTTAATTGCTTGATATAAATTGAAAGGTAAAAAAACCAGAAAACTATGTCGAGAACATCGGGGTATTATAAAAATATGTAATATTCTGGTATGATTTTGCCCGTTCTGTTGAAAAATGTATGAATTGAACTATTATGAACATTGAACTGTCGAAATATTTATTATTGTGTATTTCTATTCTTCATTAATTTCATCTCATTTTCAGTTATACAAATTATGTTTGAGGTCATTTCATTTCTAAATACTTACTTATTCATACAAAATATGTTTAATCTATTTTTATTCATACAAACTTTTTGTGTATCAGAAAATTACTATTGAATAAATAAAGCTACTTATTCACTTACTGGTGTTGGGCTAAACTTTTTCTGGGTGATATAACTGGGTTCTCTACAGATTCAGATGGAATTTATTTTCTAGCATTTTGCGGTTTGTGTTCAATTTTGTGTCAAAATCATAATTTCTAGAAAACAATTTCTGGAGCATGGCTTTACTGACCAAAACAAATGGATTCTTTCTTCATGATACAAAATAAATTATTTGAATCATTGATCAAGATTAATTCATTCCACAATATCAACGTTCCTCGAAACAGAAAATAAGCTCAATTTACCATTCCAGTGCTGCAAAGTCATTTATATATCGGCATCTAAGTGCTGGAGATGGTTCGGTGATTCTTCGAGTCTCTAATAATTTTGTGATCAAAATAACAGACGATAAACACCACTTCAGTCATCTTCTGTGATATTATATCCCAGCCATTTTCCTTTCAAGAACATGTGGCCCTTTAGGACGCTACTTTATACCTGCGTAGTCTGAATTACATAATTAGGAGTAGTGGTCAAATTAGGGCAGAGGATAGTGCTTTCCGATGGTATCATTTTTATCAGAGTGTCGGTCATGTGCATGTAATAAGTCTACTGTTTTTTTCACATATTTTCAAGGTTCTTAATCCTTTCAAAATAAAATAAAAATGGTCTATGAAATCAACACAACTGTAGGATGGCAAACTGTATTCGATCTGTAACTTTCATTCAGGAGCGTCTTATTCTATTGCCTTTTTTTGAAAATAATCTGTAAACCAATAAGGCAATATTCATATACAGCAATTTCATTGTTCACGGTCAAACAAGATGATATTTTATATAAACTATCGATCGATCTTTAGTAAGCATATTAAAATCATCGAATGTTTTTTTGAAAATTCGGGGAGTAGCATGCTGCAAAACACAACTGGTAATGAGTTTTTGCATACAAAATCACAAATTTATTTCTAGTGTCGTGATTGTGAACATCGAATTGTGCTTTATGAGAACTCATATTTTTCTTCGTCAATAAGAAGTTCTGGTACAGTACAAATAAACATATATGCATAACTTTCAGGTCTTCAACTATAGGTCTGCAATTGGTATCCCAGCTTACTTTTTGTGTGCTGCGTAAGCCAGATTTCCAAACGAGAATTATTTTTGGGTATTACTGTTTGATGCATTATTTCATAATAGGGCTGCATAGACAAAATGTTTTGTTAGTATTTCACTCAATTTTGATAGCATGGATCTAATTTTTTACAAACATAGTTAATGTGTATAATCCACTTTAAATGCATGTCAAGATATATTCTCAAGTATTTAATTTTTATGATATAATACATCTGAGTGTCATCACTGATAGAGAGTTGGTGGAAGGATGAAATAGTGAAAGTATTGCAGAATGGTAAGTAGCAAGTTATTTCGATGTTAAGTGTGAGTAATCTATATTTCAAACACTTATTACAGTCTGATCCTGCTTATAACTACTAACAACTGATTGCTTCATATTATCTAGATATGACTACAGTTTGTCCATTGTTCTATCACGCATTCCCTAGAAATTTAGTTTATTCAATAGATCATGATTAACACAATTAAAAGCAGATGACAGATCCTTCCTTGTCCTTGCTTCTTTATAGTCAAAGAGAGGACAGCATCAGCAGCTCAAATTCCCCTCTTGAATTCATATTGTCGTCGACATATTATTTTATGGGTGTTCAAAAAAGACATTAATTCAGTGCAGATTGGCATTTCCCATATTCTGGAAAAAGCTAGAAGAATCGATATTTGTCTAATATTCTGTGGTAGTGATTGGTCTCCTTTTTTCTATATAGGAATAAATTTACCTATTTCTATTTTTTCCAGGAATACGTAGATTCATGTATTTATAATCTCTGTTAGAGATTCCAATTTTTTATCGTACGCTAAAACCACAAATGTGTTCTTCTTTTCATAAATTATGGGAATGAGCAACAGAAGACATTTACGAAAGGCCCAACGTCAAGTATGGAAAATAGGAGTAATTTTGTCCATGCCATTATTAATATATACAAGCGTTACAACTCAACATCTTTCCGTAAGAACAACATCATAGCAACTAAGATTTTACAAAACACACACGAATTGAAGTTTTCGTGATACACCTCAGCTTTCATCTGATACCACACACTTTGAGATAAAATAATAACGTTCGGTGACCTTCTGAAATGCACAATATATAATCGAAATATCAACAGACTGACAGACTACGGGATGAGTCCATGAGATCTCCACAGTATGGAATGAAACGATTATTTCATATGATCAATATTCTGTTATGAATGAAATGAACGAATTATATTTTGAGTTGACTATTTGGCCTAATAAAATATACAGAGCCATTTTCAGGAACTGCCTCAACATTTTAGACAAACGCTGGGACCATCATTTTTGAAAGGGGGGTATTCTTTCCCGTCATTTTCGACTCCGCCACTTTAACCCCCAACTGAGGGTACGATTCACCCCAAAATATTTAAATGACATTGGGGTTCGAGTGATATGTCATTTTAAAGCCCTTGCAAGCTCTTTACAATAGTCTTTGAATTTTAAAATTTGGCCTAATACTATTTTAAATCTCATATTATGTCTAAATCTGCAGGCAATCAATAATATTGATAATTTTCAATAATATCAGTTGAGGCGATGTTAATGGCTTCTCACTGTAAAGTAGAATTTCGCCAATAAAAATACCAAGTAAAAACATGGACCCACCAGACGGTTACTGAAAAACGGTAAGATCCATCAATTTTATCTATCTTGTGAAGAAAAAAATGTCAGTCATTCTTTGAAATTAGTGGACTGTTATTTATTGATGCGTTGATATTTTGTTTAATTGCGTTTTTGAAAACTTGATACCATATTCCATTGCAGTAAGGGTAGTTATAATTTTGCTTTACTTTGCAAACAATAAATGTGCTATTGGAACAGCTCGGCTGTAATGAACATCATCCAGATAGACATATCAGTAGGTAGTATGTTCTGGAGTTAGTAAAAAAATTTCAAGAGACCGGGTTTGTAACTGATAAAAAACGGGAAATTCAAAAGTCTGTAATGAAGCTGGTCGAGTTGCAGATTTGGAACATGTTCGTCTAGATCGTACATTAAATACGAGACAACTAGCGAATGTGTCTGGGATCAATCGAACTAGTGTCCAAATGATTTTGAAGAAAAATAAACTCCATCCGTGTAAAATACATTTAGTGCAGAAACTTAATGATAATGATTTTGTCCGCCGTTTACAATTATGCGAAATAATAAGTGAGCGAGCAGTGAACGATCCAGAGTTTCTTTCAAATATCTGGTTGTCCTATGAATGCAGCATTTTTCTCAACGGAACTGTAAATTGTTACAATTGCCTCTATTGGTCTGATTCAAACCCAGAAATTTTCCACGAGGTACATACACAACACCCGCAAAAATTGAATGTTGGGGATGGCATTTTCGGTGATCGTCTGGTGGGTGCATTTTTTTACCAGCTATTTTGACTGGAGAAAAATATTTGCAATTATTGGAAGAAGCTATTGACCATGCCTTGACTGATATTATTGAAAATGATCAACAGTATGTTGAAGATTATTTGATGTTTCAACATGACGGTGCTCCCCCTCATCATGCTTTGATTGGATTTAGACCCACATATTCCATGGCACCGGATTGGGAGGAGAGTCAGTCAGCAATAATTTTGAAATGTTAATTCTGAAAAAGTATTGGGGCAAATTTTTTAATTCAAGGACGATTGTAAAGAGAATTGCAAGTGCTTTAAAACGACATCTTACTCGACCCCCAATGCCATTGAAATATTTTGGGGTGAATCGTACCCTCGCTTGGAGGGATAAAATGGCGGTTCGAAAATAACGAAAAATTGTGTCCCCCTTTAATCAAAAATTGACTGGTCCTAGCGTTTATCTGAAATGTTGACACAGTTCCCAATAATGGCCCTGTTTCGTTTTCGTGTGGCCACTTTGTATATACAGGGTGAGTCGGAAGTACTTTGACAAACTTCAGGAGGTGATTCCTCACAATATTCTAATATGAATTGTCCTAATAAATATATGTCTGGAAACGCTTCGTTTCCAAGATACAGGATGTTGAAGTTTTTTTAGTTTTTTTTTAAATAACTTTCGAAATACTGACCTTAATTAAACGAAAAGGTATTCAGAGGTTTTTTGAGGTGTCGAATAGGAACCTGATGTTATTATTACTCTTACTCGTAGGGGGCGCCACCTACACGTCTTTTTATTTTTAGAAGATTCATAACTTTTTTTAGCGTACTTCTAGCGCATTTTTCAGTAAAAAAATCAATTCCTCAATTATATCTACGTAAAAAAGCTACCCTTGTACAACTCGCTATAAGCAACCGTTTTCTAGATATTTGGACTTGATTATTGATAATCGATGCGTGTTGAAGTTATTACCATTATTCTGCATTTTTCACAAGAATGCTTCGGAAATGAATTTGACGTTTAAGTAAGTAGCATTGGTAATTACATATTATGTGACAGTTGAACGTTTTGTTGTTTTGTTGAAGTTTCTGTAAGTTTTAAAACACTGGTTTTGAAAAAATGGATTATTCAAACACTAATGCTCATTTAGCCGATATGCACTTCGTTTATGGCCTTGCGGATGGCAATGCGCGCGAAGCAAGACGTATTTACCAGGAGCGATTTCCTAATCGAGTACTGCCTTCAGTTCCAACATTTACCAGTCTCCACCGTCGTTTGGCAGAAACAGGTAGCTTTAAGAGGGCAGCTGATATTATTGGAAGACCACGAGCAGTCCGAACACCAGAATTGGAAGAAGCTGTTTTGAACGCTCTCGAGGAGAATCCAGAAACAAGTACAAGAATAATTGCTGAAGCTCTCAATTCTACTCAGTCCACAGTTTGGAGAATTATCCACGATCAACAATTTTATACATACCATATTCAAAGGGTACAAGCTCTTTTGCCACGAGACTTTCCCCAACGCTTTACTATGTGTCAGTGGTTTTTGAGAAAACTGGCTGGAAATCCTCAATTTTTAAAATAAGTACCCTTCACGGACGAGGCAAACTTCTCCCGAAATGCTATCACAAACTTTCATAACAACCATGTTTGGGCTCTGGAAAATCCGCACGCAGTTAGTGAAAGACATTATCATTCCTGTAAATGTATGGGCGGCAATAATTGATAATTACTTGATAGGTCCTTTCTTTCTTCCGTTCCGACTGAATGGCGCAACTTACAGAGACTTTTCAGAACATGAATTGCCGGGACTACTTCAGAATGTATCATTAGAAATTCGTATCTGCATGTGGTTTATGCATGATAGGGCTCCGGCCCATTTTACTGTCTATCCAAATCGATGGATCGGTAGGGGTGTAGAAGAACCTAACCAGGCGTGGGCACCAAGGTCCCCAGATCTAAACCCGCAAGATTTTTATTTTTGGAGACATTTGAAGTCACTAGTTTATAAAACTCCAGTAGCGAACGAGGAAGATCTAAGAAACCGAATAGTAGACGCCTGTGAAACAATAAGAAACACAGCAATAATTTTTGAGCGGGTACGAGATTCAATGACTAGAAGACTGAATGGCTGTATCTTCGCTGAAGGTGGACACTTTGAACAATACAATTTAGTTTCCTTTATTTTATTTTATTCTACATATTCAAAATTTCTTGAAATAAAATGTTGATATTTCTTGCAAATTTTATTAAAACAAATACAGATTTTGCACCCTTGATACAAAAATAACTATTTCAAACGAGTAAAAATGAATAGAATAGGTGGCGCTCCCCACAAAAAACCAAAACTACTTACTCATACGTCAAAATCATTTCCTAAGCATTCTTGTGAAAAATGCAAAATAATGGTAATAACTTCAACACGCATTGATTATCAAATAATCGACTTGAAATTTCCAATTCCAAATATCTAGAAAACGGTTGCTTATAGCGACTTGTAACAAGGGTAGATTTTTTACGTAGATATGATAGAGGACTTAATTTTTCTACTGAAAAATGTGCTAGAAGTACGCTCAAAAAAGTTATGAATCTTCAAAAAAGAAAAAGACGTGTAGGTGGCACCCCCTACGAGTAAGAGCAATAATAACATCAGGTCAAAAAACCTCTCAATACCAATTTTCGTTTAATTAAGGTCGAAAGTTATTTAAAAACAAAATAAAAATAAATCTTTAACACCCTGTATCTTGGAAACGAAGCGTTCCCGGACATATATTTATTTGGACAATTCATATTAGAATATTGGGAGGAATCACCTCCTGAAGTTTGTCAAAGTACTTCTGACTCACCCTGTATAATAATAATGAAGATCTTTATTAATCATGAAGATAACAGATAGTGACATAATAATTTGAAATACCGGCCGAGGTTCAATTCATTCTGGATTCCAGATGGGATCCAGAATGTCTGTTCTTCCACCTAACCCCAAGGAAAAGAAAGATGTAACATAGAGAAATTGGTAGCAGCCATACATTATTTCTCAATTTTTATCATATATTTTAATCTATCTATCATATATTTTAATCTATTAATTTTTATCATATATTTTAATCTAATGGTATGTATTTTATTTTATTTTGTTTTGATGTTTAATTTATTTTGTTTTGATGTTTATTTGTGACTTGTCATAAACATGCATCTGTCTTTGGTCCTTGTGATTGAATTTATATGTATATTTTATGATAAATAAATTGATTGATTGATTGATTGATTCAAAATGGCTTTTATTTTTAGTATAATTGTCTGTTTTTGAAATTAGAAGTTATGTTCATTCTTTTATGAAGCATGTGACTTCTTTATTTTGTAATAACCTTCTTGAATTTCCTCTATGATACCCTATATCGATTTCACGTATTCTAAGGTAGGTGATGATCAAGCATTATTACAAAGTATCGATCACTTTGTTGGAGTTTCGGAATTAAATTGTTCTTGTACATTATTTGTTTCAAGTGTATAGTGGTTGCAGACGTACATTTGTAAATTTTGGGTAGAGGGTCTGTGTGATTGATAGTGGAAGCGGTCGAAAAGGCCTATCCGGCTCTGGCTTGGCACCGTTACAATTGAATCAACTGAATAATGAATACTCAGGGTTCACTTCCTGTATACACAACGAAATGCAATCATTTCATTGGCCTGCCGTTCGGGGGTTGACCTGGATGACAGTATCAGAAAAGTTGCTGTATATTTTGATGTGCAGATGTACGATTAGGTAGGGAATATCAAAACAATTGGTAAAACTACCAATAATAAGGATTGAAACGCGAACAAAAGAAAATGCTTCCTGCTGGCTTTTAACACTTAGTGGGACTGCCAACTTCATTGACAAAAGGATAGGTTTGAACATTGATTGTGGGGCTGTTCTAAACGAAAATAAAACCTTGAAAGCTTTTTAATAATTTTCTCTCGTTGTGACGAAGTTGTTTATTTTGCCAGAATCACATTTAAAATATATTTCATATTGATACATGAACACACATTCATTGCAATTCAGTACATTAAGGATTAGATATACCGGGTAATTCACTTATCATCGTTATTATTGCCTATAGAAAAAAAGGTTAAATGAAAAAGTTGTATGATTATGACTGAATTTTGATAAAATATTATCAAAAATACACTAGCGTGCAGATTTCAAGGGATAGATTTTTTAAAATGGTATGCCTGTATATTATTGAATTTTTTGAATGATTTATTTTTTCTGATTTCAAAAATATACCATATGTTACCCCTATCCGAGGCCGTACCCGGGGGGGGGGGGGGTTAGCGGGGTTAAGAACCCCTCCGAAATCTGGAATAAGGTGAAAATTAGGTAGTTTTATGTACATCCCATACACTAATTCATATTTTTCAATTTTGTTTAAATACCATTAGTTTTTCTAGATATAAACTATTCGTAATATTCCAACTGAGAGTATTTCCGAATAAAAGTTGCTGTTCCTACCTCAGATGACTTAATAAGTCAACTAAGAAACAGATTTTGCGACCATAAAGGGGTACTTTCCACACTACAATCTGATTCCATCTGTATGTTTAATGATGTGTAATAAAATTTGGTAAAATGTACATTGCATTATTTACTTCAGAACCAAACCCACCCCCGAAATTTTTCTCTAAGTACGGCCTTGCCCCTATCTTATACCGTTTTTGAGTTATCAAACGTCGAATAACTTAGATTAGTTGTTACTGTAAATACCTATCCTATGAAACTTAACATTTTCAAAGTAAGCTATGAAAATGACAACTATTATGTTTGTTTAGTGACATTTCTTCAATGGAATAATCAAAATGGTTTACAGTGAGGAAATTTAAATAACATTGATAACTCATAAAAGTTGTTCAATTGTCAATTCATAATTGATAACGTCTTCTTGTATTTATAAGTGCATTGGAAATTGCTTCATTATTGACATTCAGATTCTCTATTTCAAGTGGAATCGTGTCTTTAATGAATTGAATATTTTTATTATAAACAATGTCTTTTGAAATCCCCAGAAAAATGAATCCACAGGGGTTAAGTCCGGACTGTTAGGTGGCCATTTCATACCCCCATTATTTCCTATCCATATTGGGAATACATTATTCAAACGGGTAGGACACTATGCGGGATGCAAGATGGGGCACCATCTTGCATCCAAATCATACTGGCAAGCTCGGTTTCCGAAAAATTATGTAAAAGAATATTTTCTACTTCTGGGATGAGTATTTCTTGATAGGTAACTCCTGTTGATATAGGTGTAATCATGAGATATAGGGCCAACATTTTTATTTCAAAAAATTCCGCACCAAACGCTTACAGGTTTTTTTTCTGTTTTCTTTACATGTTTCACCAATCTTTTTCTGTCCCCTTTTTTTCCACGTCCTTCGATTTTTCCTATTGAAAACTCCTGCCGTAGAAAATGATGAGTCCATAATATGTTAGTTAAATATTCGGGATCTTCATTCAAATTTTGAATCATCTTTTGGCAAAATTCCAGCCTTTTCCTCTTATGAGTCTCTGTTAAAACTTTTACGGGTAAAATTTTATATGGTTTGTAGTTATTATTTTTTCGAAGTACGTTGGATTTTTTACACTACATTTTTTAAACTACATTCAGAATTTTCAAAAAAATAATACAATCTTTCAAAAAAGTCTATTCGCGAATTAATATGGATAATGAATTCCTTGTTCAATTTGTGACAAAAAATCTCTTTGCCTTTTTTTCGTATGGGGCGCCGTTTTTATGCAAAAAATAAAACATCTCAACGCGTATTTGTCATTACTTTAATACATTATCTGGTAGCCATGCTAGTAGGCTACTGTCAACATTCTGTCAAATACGAATATTTCAACGGAATGTCAAAATAGCGTTTCTTCATTTTTAAGCTTTTAGTTTGGTATAACATTAAAGAAAAAAATGGTACGCCACTGAGATATTTCAAATTGGAATTTTTGAGTTCCTGGTTCAATTTGTGACAAAAAATCTCTCTAGCCTTTTTTTCGTATAATCACCCCCTGAAGTTTGTCGCACTTATTCACTAACACCCTGTTTGTAGCTGTTCTTCCTGGTTTTCTTGAACTACTTTTTTAAACTGAAGGTATGATTCACCTTTTGGTGAATATTTTTGAATGTATTTTCTGACGGTGTTGGACGATTTGGATACAACACCCTATATGTACTTTTTGCTGCACGTTTATAACAAGTATATATTTGAACTTTTTCTTCCCCACTGTGAACCATTTTGATTATTAAACTAAAGAAATGTCACTAAGCTAACAAAATATAGTTGTCATTTTCTTAGCTTACTTCAGAAATGTTTCTTTCATAGGATAGGTAGGTACATATTTACAGTAACAACTAGTCTAACTAAGTTATTCGACGTTTAATAACTCAAATACGGTATAAGATAGGGGTTACATATGGTATATTTTTGAAATCAGGAAAAGAAGATAATTCCATAAATTCAATAATATACAGGGTATATTTTTTGTATCCCCTAAAATATGTACGCTACTGTATTTTTTATATCATTTTATCCAAATTCAGTCATAACCACACAACATTCACATCCTACTTTTTTTTTCTATAGGCAATAATAACGATGATACGGGGTGGGTAATTTATAGTGAATAACCCGATACCTATACAACCCTTTATTTACTTACATGAATTTGAAAATATTTAAATTAGTTTGCAATAATGAATTGTTAATTTGTAAATTTTTCAAATGTCTATTTTCCAATACAAAAACAAATGTATATGTTACCCCCAAAAAGGGATACCGGTTATTGGGCGAAAAAAGAACAGCCACAACGCGTTTTGGATGGTATTAATCGACCAAACACCAAAATCAAATTTTTCTTCGCTGTATGGCCATTATTTCCAAACCATATCGCGTTTTGGCTATTGAGAAACGACCACAACGCGTTTTTAACGTTGCCACGTAGTCGCAGGCGCCGCCGCGGTATTTTAATCGCTTTGATGGAACAAGTTATTTCAAATAGATCTTAGTGCAATAGTGATTGTTTAACCGCGATTATTTCAAAAACGTAGGTCATTTATGCAAAGGGGCGGTTGTCACTCTATCATGTGAAACGGAGGGTAACTTAGCGTTTCTTTGGCATTCATGTGGAAACGTCTTAAAATGGGATTTACAAAAGTTTAGCAACAAATTACATAAAACATTATTCTTCTGGAGCGGCTTCCATTACTCCAATATTCAAAATCAACGTCAAGCTGTGCCGAGACCACCCACATCTACTAGAGATTATCATTCGTCATTTACACCTAGTTCTGGACCATATTCCAAGAATTTGTCAGCTAGCAATAATAGTTCATCTGATCTGAATTATTTGAACTACATTAATTAATGTTATCTTTGACACTTTGCCTAAATGAAATGAAACAATTTTTTTCTGCAAAGGTCACAGCTAATCTTTCCTCTGCTCTTATACCGGGTGACACATGATATCGGGCCACCCCTGTAACTTCTGCATTCGTGAACGGATTTTTCTGGAATTTGGTACAGTTATATAAGCAACCCTTTCGGATTTGATCACATTACAATCCAATATGGCGGACTTCCGGTTTTTCTGGAAATGCCAGTAACTTTGTTTTTTCAAATGGGACACCCTGTATATTTTTACATATTCAAGTTCAACAGGTCAAAACAAGTCCAAACCGTCATTTTTTTTAAACAATTGAAATTAAAATTGTTTTTTTATTTTACCTCGTGGATAAATGAGATTTGGTCGAAGCTATTCACAATGAGTCGCAAATAACAGAAAAACTTGATTTTTTCTGAAAAATTATTTTGTTGTCACTTACTGGTTAATCAATCCAGTCACATCACATTTTGATCAAAAATTCATTTTTTTCAAATGAAACCCCTTTAGGCCACCTACCTGTCTCTCTAGAACATTAATTAAGGAAAGAAATAACATCATTTTTGTATTTCGGTGCAGTAACAAATTGTATAAATTCAAAATTCTACAACTAGTTCATGAGTTTTCTGGCAGTTCGAATAATTTTTCAACTTAGTAAGCTGTGGAAAACAACATTTCTGAATCTTGTCAACTAATTGTGTGAGTTATACTTATAAGCACGATAATGGTGTTTTTTTTAAATTCTAGCGTTTTCTCGACTGACATTGCATTGCAATTCCCGCGTCGAAGCGGTTGGATCAAAATTAACATAAGCAAAACATTCATTTCTGCCTCCTCACTTACGATCATCTTCTCCATTGTTAGGTTCTTTTGGAAATCTTCTCTCCACATTTTTGAAAAAGGTTCTTTGTGGGTGTCTTCTGTGTGGGTATCATTCAGCGTATAACTGACAAGCGGCGACAATGTTTTCAAGACATTCTCCGTAAATTAATAACATATCAACCTGTTCACTTCTTGTGGACCTATAATTTTGATTTTACATTTCTACTAAACTAATTCCCGGAAGTTAACTAATTTTCGAGAGTTGAGATGAAAGATGACAGCGAAACACAATTAGTTAACAAGATTCAGAAATGTTTTCCACAGCTTACTAAGTTGAAAAATTATTCGAACTGCAAGGAAACTCATGAACTAGTTGTAGATTTTTGAATGTATACAATTTGTTACTGCACCGAAATACAAAAATGATATGTCATTTTTTTCCTCAATGAATGTTCTAGAGAGACAGGTAGGTGGCCCATAGGGGTTTAATTTGAAAAAAATTAATTTTTGATGAAAAAGTGATGTGACTGAATTAATTCATCAATAAATGACACAAAAAATAATTTCTCAGAAAAAAATATGTTTTTATGTTATGCGACTCATTGTGAATAGCCTTGACCAAATCTCATTTATCCACGAGGTAAAATAAAAAAACAATTTAATTTCAATTGTTTCAAAAAAATTACATTTGACATAAGGTTTGGACTTGTTTTGACCTGTTGAATTTGAATATGTAAAAATACACAGAGTAGTCCATTTGAACAAACAAAGTTGCTGACATTTGCAGAAAAACCGGAAGTCTGCCATATTGGATTGTAATGTGATCAAATCCGAAATGGTTGCTTATATAACTGTACCGAATTTCAGAAAAATCCGTTCACGAATGCAGAAGTTACAGGGGTGGCATGATATCATGTGTCACCCGGTAAGTAGCCCGATCATGTGTTATAATTCGTTAACTGATTTCTTGCACATTCTATAATACCTAAAAAACAATTTGGGAAACTCACGTAGGTTGCTCTATAATTGAAATCTATACACGCGGCAGTGTGTCAGCCAAGTTCGGAAGAGCGACGCACCGACAGAGTGTATATCACGAAAACCACGAACAACACACAAACATCACACCAACAACACTGTCAGCCAAGTTCGGAAGAGCGACGCACCGACAGAGTGTATATCACGAAAAACACACGAACAACACACAAAACACACCAACAACACACCAACACACACAACAACACACAACAACACACAACAACACACCAACAACACACAACACACAACAACACACAACAACACACCAACAACCCAACAACACACCAACAACACACCAACAATACACAATCAACACATAATCAAAACACGAACAACACACGAACAACACACAAACAACATACCAACAACACACCAACAACACATGAACAACACACCAACAACACACACGAACCATTTCGAGCAACTTTCGACCCCCTAACTAACATGGAACAGTCATATTAAAAATATTCCTTCCAAGGCAACCTGGACGTGCCGCAGAGTTTTTGGCAAGACATGGGGTTTGAAGCTGAAAAGGATATACTGGTTATAACAAACGATTATCAAACCCATGGCCACCTACGCCTCAAAAACCCAACAGCACTCGGTTCAAATCAAGCTGCAAAAAGTGCAGCGGTTAGCCTGTCTGGGAATCACAGGGGCAATATTCACGTGCCTCACTGCAGCACTAGAGGTAATGGTGAATCTTCCGCCACTGCACTTGTGTCTGATGAAAGAAGCGGCAAAAAGTGCCTGGTGCAGTCTACCAGGCATCAAACTTGAAGGCTGGAAATCTGATTGGGCATCTAGAGATTCTGGAAAATATTTCCCTAGAATCCAGGTTCAATCCATCAGATATTATGCCAGCTAGGCAAGACTTTGAAGTGAATTATGAAATGGTTATAAACAACCACCATATATTCACAACGAACGGGCCTCAACTAGGAAGGAATCCATCAGTATGGTATACTGATGGTTCCAAAATGAACGAAAGGGCTGGAGTGAGAGTAACGGGTCCTATTTTCAGGCTCCCGAAATCCCTAGGCAAAGCCCCAATAATTTTCCAAACAGAAACCCATGCTATAGAACTTTGCGCCCAAGAATGACTTGAAAGAGAGTTCAGGGGGGCAAAGATCTATATCCTATCAGACAGCCAAGCAGCACTAAAAGCTCTAAAGTCATACACTTGTGAGTCTAGACTGACTTGGGACTGCAAACTCTCCCTAAGATGACTGGCTACGAACAATCAGGTTACTCTAATGGGGGTGCCAGGTCACAAGGAAATCAAAGGCAATGAAGAAGCGGACAGCCTTGCCAAGGAAGGCGCAAACAAACAGTAAATTTTCTGGCCTGGAACTCATTTATGGTCTTTCCAGGGCAAAGACAAGCGAAAAAGCTTTTGAACCAATCGCCAAAGAAAGCTGAATAGCTTCTCGAGTTGGACAAGAAATACTTGAAACTGGTAACGGGACTGCTCACTGGACATTGTCCTCTGAGGTATCACCTCAAAAAAATGGATAGCTCAGACAGTGAACTGTGCCATTACTGCGAGAACTTCGCTCAAACTGCAGAACACTTGCTTTGCGACTGCCGAACGCTGTTTTGCAAAAGGCTCAAGTTCCTCGAAGGGGTTTCACTTACGCCCTCAGACATCAGGAACTTAACTCCCAGGAAACTGATACCCTTCGCAAGGAGTCTCGGAATCCCGGGTCTTGAATATATTAAGGGTAATGTACAAAAGACCTTACAGGTCGAGGTACGGAGAGGCTGTAAAGCCAGATCGACCCCCTCTACAATCTTGTTATTAAATTGAAAAGTGCCATTTTTATCATTCGCTGACTGACTCATCAAAAACACTTCTAGGTGACTTGGTTGGTTGGTTGGTTGGTTGGAAGCTGACGAGCCAGAGACAGGGTTGGCACTTAGCTTCCCTTGACACTGCGACCAGCTGGGGTCTATTGTATCACTCTGTCGTCAGTGGTTCCTAATTCAAACAGGTTTGTGCCTTTAATTAGGTTTAGAAGCCTGTTGATAAGGTTCTTCGGATTCATGCCTGTTTCCGGGCTGATCTCTCCAAAGGTTCTGTGTCGCCTACTACTTAGGGCGTCACAGTCGAAGATTGAAAGACAAGAGTTAAACCCGAGGCCTCCTCTTGTCTCTTGATGACAAGCCATTCTTCAGTATCTATCCCCATGTCCTGGGTTTTGATGAGCTGAAGAATCTTTTTGGTTTCCATTTTACCAAATGGCTTTGGAATCCACTCTGTTTCCGGGAGTTTCTCAGTAGGTGTTCGACCATCTGCTGATCCCTCCTCGGTTGGGTTTACGGTTTCTGGTGCCAAGTGTGATTCAACTGGAATCTCCTCGACTTCCATACCCGCTATCGATGTTGGATCTCCTTCAACTGGAAGTTCCCCAGGGTTGTTTTTCTGTGTGGTTTCCATTTCGTTCCCACGAGTATAGGGGAAAGGGTCGTCCACACCTGCGGTGCCCCCTGCGCATGTGTAAGGCAGATTACTCTGGGAGGTCGCCATGTATCCCAGAGGCTCCGTTTGTGATACCTGACTGGCTCAGGTATCATCCATCCCTCGGCACGGGTCGCTTGACGCCTTGGATTAAGCCATGTTGTGGTGGCATTTGGTTTGAGATCGACCTAGAGATCCGCAGGTTTTGACCATTTCTGGTCATTCCCACTGGATTTTCCATGTCAACCCCGTTATCCAGCGATACCACTTGGAGGTAGCCACCTAAGTTTCCACAACCCATCTTCATCTCTCGTAGGAGGTGAACATGTGTTGACGCAAACTACTCGCCTTGGTAGGTAGGTAGGTAGGTAGGTGACTTGGAAACTTAAAATTTTTATGCCAAATTTTAGATCATCAGGCGTATGCGGAGGAAAAAATCTAATAACTACAAATTATGATAAATTGAAATTAAATTCAGCCATAATATAGCATACGAGTTATAAAAAACCTAGACCACTTCATGGTGACTAAGAAACTTGAAATTTGATATCCAGGTAGATCATTAGTCGTATACGAAGGAGAAAATCTGAAAACTACAAATTATGAAAAATTAAAATTAAATTCAGCATAATATAACATACGAGTTAGAACGCGCCAAGACTAAGTTTCAGATAATGAATAATGCATACATGTTCACCGGAAACAATTCCCCATTTGCTTGACATATGCAATAACAATTCACAAATCACCAGGCTTGACAGCGCTTTGCTCGATATAGGTTCCTCAATATTCACCAAAGGGCAGGAGTATGTTGCCCTCACTCGAATCGAAACCATTAACGGTGTTTATCTCATTAAAATTCAAACCAAATTTAAGCTCAAGAAAGATCTATGTAGAGTACAATCGCCTGCGAGCATTATACCGCTCCGACTTGACAACTTTATCGATGAGCAGAAAACGTGTAAAAAAATTCCAGACAATGAATGAGCTATGCACTCCGTAATAGAAAATATAGAAATTGACAACGAAAAGAAAACATTGCAGCGTAAACGCAAGAAAAAACATTGAAGGTCATGTATTTACTTAGATAAAGGGGGGTCGTAGAGAAATGCGGATTGTGCCAGGAGACTTTTTAAAGAAGGACGGGGGACCATTTGAGGGTCTGAACGCGAAAAAAAAACTCCTTCTCCTAGTTGACCCCCTCGATTTTAACGATACCCCCCCCCCTTTCCCCCAAAAAAAAGTTCAAAAAGACTACTACAAAAAAGTCCATTGAAGTTTTATCAAAAAACGATAATTTTTTCCCATGACGTATGATTTCTAGTGAGGGGGGAGGGGGGGCCCGGGTCTGATTTTTTTTTGCTGCGCTTGTCGGGGACATCAATTTTTTGAGTGGCCGACTTTCTATAACGAAGGAATTTTCTAGAGTCGATTGGGGGGGCAAGTGCCTCCCTTCAAAACATTTTTTTTCGCGTTTCAAATCGAAAAGTCCTTTGAAATTTTTCGATTCCGTCCAAAATGATTTCCCAATTTAACTGTCTCGTGGCGGAACTACCTTGAATCATAGCTATATGAATGTACAACGTTCTTCAATTGATTTGAAAGAAAATTTGTTACGTTCTTTGATATTGCATTTATAACTTGGCAAATTTCTTATAGTCAATAAATTACGTTAAATTCAATACAAAATTAAAATTTAACTTTGCTAGTTGTTCTATTTTACACAACAAACAATTTAGTTGGACATAAAACTTGCCAAGTTATGAATTCAATATCAAAGAACTTAAAAAATTTTTTTTAAATCAATGCTATGGAACTTGGCACCCGTTTAGATCTCAACTCTTTTCTCGGCGACGCCGATAACCCCCCGAATGGCCCTCTTTTCACTTTTATGTTTTCAGTGAGATACCTCTTTCAGTAATCTTCAACTTACCGAATAAGAGGAACTGAAGCCCATAAATTAGTTGTGAAATTCAATTCATATTCTTGTACAATTCCAATATATAGCAAAACTTCGTCAGAAATTATATACCCAAGCGCCCGTGATTTGCAAATTATTGGTCTACGATCATCAAAACTATATGAAAGACATGCGAACCCTTCTGTCACAATACACACGTATTCGTGACAGACAAAACAAAACCCTCATATTCGCTGATGTATTCGCCATTGTCAGTATTAGATGGTTCGCCATATGCCCCATTATCCTCAATGTTTTCACTAAATTCACACCCACCTATTATGTTTGTCTGTGGAATCATTCTTCACCTGGCCAATGCCAAGGGTCTTTTGTTTCACGCTTAGGAGAAATGTGAGATTGGTTTCTCTCGAACCGAAATTTGACCACAAAAGGCATCACAATTTCATTTCAAACGACTCGCCAATGATGTACAAATATATATTAACATGTCTAAAAAATTAATATCCAAATTATATATATATATACAGTGCTTCTCAAAAGTCCCCTCCCCCCCTCTTATTTTTGGAACGATTTTACATAAACAAGTGAAATTTGGAAACTGAATATTAAAGGTTGTAAACTTCTCTACTAGTGATGATAAATGACGAAATCGTCAAAGATGACGTCACAAGGTCATTGTGACCAATAATTTTAAATGGAACTCTACGGCAAGCGACACCTCTTTTAAAAGGTATCGAAAAAACCTATACAATGATACTAATTTTGTTTGTGTTTATGGCAGTTTTGGCAACTCGCTTTTAAGAAACGCAAAGCTGTGATGAATTAAATCAGTTAATACTGAAATTACAAATTCAAGCTCCGCCTCTGGATAGTTGTTAAATAAGCTGACGTTTTTGTTAGTCTCCCTAATTCGACGTTTTTGTAATTGTCCAAGTTTTTGTACATTTAATAATTTGTGTATTGTTGATCGGACGTTTAACTGTTTTAGCAGCTTTTGGTACTTTTAATATTTTTGTACATTTTAATAATTTGTTAAACTGTTGTGAGCCGAACGTTTAAGTGCTTCAAGAAGCGAATTGGTACGTGCTTTAGGTGATAAAGTAGCAGCGATCCTAATTCTTGGTGAAACTGGACAAAATATTCATGCAGCAGAACGCATTTTTAATGAGAGGTTTCCCGATCGCCCCGTTTCGAGGACTTATTTAAGGGGGCTTCTACGTAAGTTTGAAACAACAGGTAGTATTGATGATGCGAAACGATCTGGCAGACCACAAATTTCTGATGAGAAAAAAATTGATATACTGGCAGAAGTAATAGTTGATCCTACTTCTTCAACAACTCACGTTGCATCTACCTGTGAAGTCAGTCGAAGTACAGTACACAGGGTGTTGAAAAAAAACAAATTTCATCCATACAAATTAAAAATGGTTCATCAACTCTCAGACGACGACCCAGACCGAAGACTAGAATTTTGTGAAAATATGGAAACTAAAATTAACCAACAGCCAGATATGTCAAAACAATTTGTTTTAGTGGCGGAAGTACTTTCATCTAAATGGAAATGTAAATACACAGAATGTGAGGTTTGGAGTGACGCAAATCCTCCCTGTTTCGGAAACAAACCCAATTTCCCCGAAGGAATTTGGGAAGCAAGACTATAACCACATCGTTGGGCCTCTTTTTTTAAATACTAATTTAACTGGTGAGGTTTATCTGGAGCTGTTGCAAAACGCAATAGAACCGTTAATCCTTGAAATTCTGGAAGATAATCCAGATGAATTCGGCAATTTGGAAATAACAATTTGTGCTCCTCCACAATATTACGGTGCAGTAAGACGGTATTTGGATGAGGAGTATGGTGGTAGATGGATTGGACGACGAGGTTCAACGGAATGGCCAGCTCGATCACCGGACCTCACACCTTTGGATTTTTTTCTGTGAGGCTACCTTAAATCGAAGGTTTACGCCACTGAACCTGACAATATTGACGTTTTAAAACAACGTATTGTTGCAGAATGTGAGGCTGTAAAACTAGGATATTTCACTGTCAGGAAGTAAATGGAGGTCACTTCGAGCAATTTCTTTAAGTAGATACTGATACTTAACTCTGTAATTAATATCATACTGAATGGAATTTAAATTTTAATGTTTACTAATGAGCCATTGAAACTGCCATAAACACAACCAAAATTAGTATCATTGAATAGGTTTTTTCGATACCTTTTAAAAGAGGTGTCGCTTGCCGTAGGGTTCCATTTAAAATTATTGGTCACAATGGCCTTGTGACGTCATCTTTGACGATTTCGTCATCTATCATCACTAGTAAGGAAGTTTACAACCTTTAATATTCAGTTTCCAAATTTCACTTGTTTATGTATAATCGTTCCAAAAATAAGAGGGGGGGAGGGGACTTTTGAGAAGCACTATATATATATATATATAGTGAAAGGGTAGTCGTTGCTGCTGACTAGTTAGATGTAAAGCCTAAATATTGGAGTGTGCAGAAAAAGAAAAAGTGTTCTCTTTAAAGTTTGTCCAAGCTTTCGGAATGTTTTCATCTTCAGGGATACTACAATGTAATACATTCACAATAATTGTGTCCTTAGGGCCTTGAGGTAATAATTAACTACAGCTTTGTCTACTACTTATAACACAATAAATTTATTGCAATAGTTATTAATTTAAAATATAAGGTAGAGGAACATGTGTGTCTTGAAAAAGTACGATAGGTTATAAAGTGGGGGGAAAATTTGTTTTGCTTCATTGTAGAATCCCTGAAGATGGAAATAAAACATTCCGAAAGCTTGGACAAACTTAAAAGAGTACACTTTAATTTTTGCTGCACACCCCAATATTTGCTGATTCTATTTGGGTTGAAGTCAGGTATAGGGCTGATTAGGAAAACTCTTTGGTATCCGTCAAGCTTTCGGCAATCTTTATTGCCTTCCTCAGGACGACTACAATGGTATGGATTACATTATGAAAAGATATATTGTTTATCTACTTACCAACGTGAGATTGATGTAAAATTAGCACCTTAAATGAACAGAAATTCATGAGATGAAATTTTTTGACAATGACAACTTCTTTTGTGATCAAGTCAGAATCGAGGCGGAAATTTTGATCACAGGGTGATATATCTTTTCTTCTATTCATTTCTAGCAAGTAAGTATGGATTTGCGTAAGATTGTTTAAATCAGTTCTTTTATTCATTGATTCCTTATCATTTTTTTAGGTGAACCATCTCTAGAAATATTCTTTTGTTTTCATTGGTCTCGTTTTCTAGAATGTGTGTATTATCATAGTCCATCCGATGATCTCTTTTATTCACAAGTTCAGAAAGAGCACATGAATTAACATTACGTTTACAGTCAGTCGCTCTTATGGAATATGGTACAACTTGAAAAGGGAAACATTCTCAATTGAATATTGATAGAAAGATTTTTCTGTGAATTGAAAAATCCACGATTAAAATGAAGTTATTTTTTGTGAATGTCTAACAGAAAACAACTACTTCCCCGGCTAAAGCCACGCTGGACATTGAACTACATCTGATAGATATTCTGAAAAGGCCCTAACTCAAAAGAAAAATTCTGAAATTGAAAATTTGCATTTTCATTCAGATAGTTATTTGATTTTCTATTCCAGTCTTAATTAGGAACTCATGAAGATGAATGAGGCAAAGAAGAACGTTTTCCAATAGATAGTACTCACCAGAAATAATTCGTAACATTGACGCAGATGATTCCACATCTGATTTTATGAACATCTTGTTTATATTTTCAACAAATCAATGGTACGACTGTTAAGGTTGGTTTATTGATGTTTGACCGACATACGTTTTAGAAGGTATTCTATAAACAACATTAGATTTTTGTTTATTTTGAATCGAACTTTTCACTTTTGTGTGTAATTTTGATATGGTTTTACCATTTTTGTTTGCGATTTTGATTTTTTCATTTTTCAATACATTTATTAGTTTTGGAGTGAGTTTGTGGAAATGGGGAAGAGATCTAAATGTAGATGTTCCCATTTGTTCTGTTGTTGGAATTTTGTTTGTTGAAGGGATTAAAGAGTTTCTTTGGTTAAAAAGTAATTTATTGATGAGATTTTTTGGATAGGAATTTTCTAGTAAGATTTTCTGAAATTCGATTAGACATTTTTGTCGTAAATTGATATAAGTGATTCTTTCGATTCTAGTTTTCATAGCTATTATCAAATTGATTTTCATTTTTTGTGGATGGTATGAATAGTAGTTGATGAGTCTGTTACTACATTTAATAATAATGTCTGAAAAAAATAAACATATGGACCAGATCATCATTAACAAAGTTAAGAGAGAAATCAATAATTTCAAGAAACGCAACAGATGCAATTCAATACGATACATGATTGATAGTAGAAAAAAAGGAAGTAAGTTTAGAATACTTGATCAAGTAATGTCTTGTCTCTCCAACGCAAACGGTAATATTGTACTCAGATGTATCAAGGTATCGAGTAGCGATAGTCAAGAAAAATCCACTGCAGAATCTTTTTTAGAGCCCGTGGAAACACAAAACGAACAAAGGTAATGTGCAACAACATCACAAGAAGCTTATCTTTTTTCCTACTTAATATTCAATCTTTGCGCTTTAAAGCGGATGGGCTGTTTGTATTTCTTGAAGATTAAAATTTTCCCAAATATTGTCCTTTTGACTGAACACTGGTTTGTGATAAAGAACCATGTTTTATGGAAAACTACATGATTCTTTCCAAATATTGTAGAAGTGATGGTTATGGTGGCACTATGATTTTAGCTAATGAGGAATTTGCCAGCGAGTTACTACCTGAAAATGTTACAAAATATAATGACCTCACAATTGAAAAAGTATTTGAATGTTCTGTATGTTTCTTCAAAAAACTAAACCTATATGTCCTGTATCTATATCGGTCTCCTTCCTCTGATGTGAATTTATTTGTAGAAAATTTAGAATTAATACTGAGCGACCTTCCATCGAAATCAAATGTTTTCTTAGGTGGTGATTTCAATATAAATTATGTGAATGATAATTGTGCAGCTACACAAGCTCTTAAGAGCATATTACAATCATTCAACCTTAACATGCACGTCAGATCAAACACTCGAGTTTGTAAATATTCCTCCACTTGTATTGACTATGTATGTACTAACTACGACCTTGAAAAAGTTTCATGTTCAGTTATTTCCTCTGGACTATCTGATCATGAAGCTATAGAATGTTCCATTCTTCAAGATGTAAATGAAAATAATAGATATAAATATGGAAGACTTTATAGCAGTGCAAACTATAATAGGTTCTATGAGAACTGTCTTGAATTTGACTGGGAACGGGTCTTACTTTTAAACGAACCTTTCGTTGCTTTCTATAGCAAACTTTCAGAATTTTTCAGTGTTTCATTTCCTATCCAGAAAATTAAAAAATCCAGATTTCCATGCCTATGTTCATAACTACCGTAGAATTTACCGAAATGTTCTTAAGCTTGCGAAATCTAAATATTTCCAAAATAGAATTGATTCCGCGAATAATAAAAAGAAAGAGACGTGGTCCATAGTTAATGACCTGCGAGAAAATCCTAAAAAAGGAACAGTGTAAAAATTGCAATCGGTGCGGATGAGATCAATGAGTTCTACAGTTCAATTGTCTCGTGCTTTAGTGACAACATAATTGTCCCTTACGACCCTCTTATCAATGTCCATAATTGTCATACAAGGGATACTTTATATTATACGATACTAGTATTGATGAAATCTTCGAAGTGTTTAGGGATATCAAGAATAAAAATCAACTGGATACGATGACATCTCCATGAACATATTTCAGAATCTTCCAAGAGTAGCACTTGAAACCTTGTCGCATTAATTAATATTTCTTCGCAACGGTAAATTTCCTTCATTCTTGAAAAAGTCTGTGATAATTCCCTTGCACAAAGGCGGTAGTTTGACGATCCCTCAAATTATCGCCCAATATCCCTCATCCCGACTCTGGCTAAAATAATTGAAAAACTCGTGAAAAAAATGCTCAATGAATTCCTTACTGCTCATAAAATCATCAAAGAAAATCAATTCGGTTTCCAAGCTAAAAAGAACACCCAAGATGCAATTTTCTCCTTCCTGTATGAGATATATTCTGATATAAATGCCGGAGATGTAGCAGCAGCAGTATTCTGTGACCTCAAAAAAGCTTTTGACTGTGTAGACCACAAGATACTTTTGCGGAAACTGCATCGCTACGGCTGCGAGGGAGTTACTTTGGAATGGTTCGAGTCCCATCTAACTGGGCGCAGTCAAGTAGTAAAAAGCGATACTACTTCAAAATATATTAATATTGAGTATGGAGTGCCACAAGGATCGGTTTTAGGACCTACTCTTTTCCTTGTATACATAAATGATTTACTGAGTTTACACACTTCTGGAAAAATTACTTTATTTGCAGATGACACCACCATTCTATGGCATAGTAAAACTGTTGACGATTTGAATAATAAGATATTCAGAGACATACACACAATCAAATCTTGGTGCGACTCGAATCTCCTTTCATTTAACGTAAGAAAAAAAAAATATAGTAACTTTCAAATGTACTCTTGAAGATATACCTCTCGATAATGAGATGATTGAAAATAAAGATTGCACAAAATTTTTGGGTCTTTTTATTCTCAGCAATTTGAAGTTTGAAGCACACGTCAAACAACTGAAGAATAAAATCTCCTCAGGGTGCTATGCAATGAGAATTATTTCAAGGGAGCTTGGTACTGTCACGGCTATGACCGCATATTATGCATTAATTGAATCTCAATTGAGATATGCTATACCTTTCTGGGGGGTATGTAACTCCAGTCTGCTGGAGTCAGTACTTAAACTGCAAAAGAGAGCCATCAGATATGTGTTCAAACTAGGACCACGCAATTCATGTAAGCAGTTATTTGTAGAAAAAAAGATATTGACAGTTGTGGCTCTCTTCGTTATGGAAACTGTCTGTCTTATACATAAACATATTTCAAAATTTGAAAATATTTCATCGTGTCATAATACTCGCCAAAATCAAAAAATAATTTAAAATTACCCTTGCCTTCCTCATCCCTGGTAAAGGACTCAATTTTCTATAACGGCGTCAAAATGTATAACCACTTACCGTCTCATTCTAGAGAGAGCCACGATAGTACTGAAAGCTTTAGAAAATATATTAAAAAACTACTCGTGAGCAGACCCTATTATAGTTTGCAAGAATTTTACAATGACAACTTTCACTAAAAAAATGTGAACTGTCTTTTAATTTGTGATTTTATTGTATTGTATACTCGATTAGAGCGATGCTTTTAAGTCGAAAAATTGACAAAATGCTCAAATAACATTTTTCATTTTTTATATCGATATTTTATTCATGTATTGACATTTATTTTATTAAATAATATGTATGTGTTTGTATATATGTATATGTATATATACTAAATGTTCAAAGAACAATTTTTATAGGTGTACATTTATTTTATTTTATTTATTTTACATGCTTGTGCGTATATAACCATTATTATTTTGTACTGTTTACCTTTTACTTTGTCAACAAAACTAGATTTTATCGACAATAAAGCATATTTTGATTTGATTTGATTTGATACATATTGGTTTTCTGTACCATTTTGTAATAATGGTATTTTGTTCGGTTCTGTTTAGACTCATATCTAAGAATGGTATACTGTTTTGTATTTCTCCTTCTAAATGAATTGGATATTGCTGTCATAAGAATTGAAGATTTAGTGCGAATTTACACGATCCAATAAATTGGTCAATTTTGTGACCTTGAATTTTATTGATAGGTGTAAACAGAAAATTGTCGTCAATTTGAACTTGACCAATAAATTGATAAGTTTAGAATCGGTTCTAATTTTTCATCAATTTTTAGTGACAATTTGCAGTTACTTTCGGCCATGAATTGAATGCCTGTTAGAACAGAGATTTTCAGGTTATATGTTATTATTTACGCGATTTCAGATACTCTACCCTAACCGCGAGAAAAATGATAGTGCGAAAAAAAACCTAATTTACGTTGCATTTGTTATATTCTTGGGTTCTTATATTTAATAATGATATATCCATGTCAGATGAAATTGTGCCACTTCTTGGCCAGATAGTCCCAAAGGTTTATCAAATGATCTCAAGATATTCTATAAAATGAAAGAAAATAATACATATATGATACAACATAACATACAACAGCATTACATTCGCAGCAATGTGCATTATATAAATTGAACTATAATACACAACCCCCCAAATTTCGTTTTTCTATCTTCAATAATAAAAAAGTTATAGGGGAGCCACCTTGTAGAATCACCCGGTATATTTTTATTTTGTATTTTTGATTTAGTAATATTACTCCATTAACCTTCCGGAAATTTAAAATACAATTTGATTTTAGGAAAATTTATTTCTACCGACTTTAATATACTCATATGATAACTCATTTATTTTTATCTGTACAATTTGTTATCTATAAATATATGATGCGGTAAATATATTATTATATCAATTACTTGAAATTCAAAATGACATTGAAGAAAATCTTGTAAATAACCATCAATAATTTATTTTCAAACGAAAAGAGATATTGGTCAGACACAAACTACTCTGTTTTCTATTTTTTTCGCCTAGTCCAAATTCACGGAATTTTTTGGTGCCTCTGTTTTCCTAATCCTTTGAGGTTTTTTGCAGATTGAGAGGAAGAACACTCTCCATTTAGATTCATTTGCTAAACAAAAACTGAACTTTTTTCATTAAAAACTCATGGTCATAAATTGTACTTGTTTTATAATTGAAAATAGTATTATATAGCAATGGGCAGAATCAAGTGGTCCACCGAGATTTTTTAGATTCAGAAGATTGGTGATCATGTTGAAAAGGGAAACATTCTCAATTGAATATTGATAGAAAGATTTTTCTGTGAATTGAAAAATCCACGATTAAAATGAAGTTATTTTTTGTGAATGTCTAACAGAAAACAACTACTTCCCCGGCTAAAGCCACGCTGGACATTGAACTACATCTGATAGATATTCTGAAAAGCCTAACTCAAAAGAAAAATCTGAAATTGAAAATTTGCATTTTCATTCAGAAGTTATTTGATTTTCTATTCAGTCTTAATTAAGAACTCATAAAGATGAATGAGGCAAAGAAGAATGTTTTCCAAAGAGTACTCACTAGAAATCATTCGTAACATTGACGAGAGACATCGCATTCATTAGGTTCAATCATTTTGTCGACGAAAATTATTTCAGCTTCACGATCATCAGAAGACCGGAAGAATGGAACGCATTTCAGAAGCAATCTCACTTTGCAAATGATTCTAACTTTTCCATCTTTGCAAAGTGAGATTGCTTTTGAAAATGCGTTCCCATTTCTTCCGGTCTTCCTGATGATCGTGAAGCGTGAAATAGATTTTGTCGACAAAAATGTATTGAAGACCTAATGAATGCGATGTCTCCCGGTCAATGTTACGAATGATTTCAGTGAGTACTCTTTGAAAACATTCTTTTGCCTCATTCATCTTATGAGTTCTTAATTAAGACTGAATAGAAAATCAAATAACTATCTGAATGAAAATGCAAATTTCATTTCAGATTTTTCTTTGAGTTAGGCTTTTCAGAATATCTATCAGATGTAGTTCAATGTCCAGCTGGCTTTAGCCGGGAAGTAGTTGTTTTCTGTTAGACATTCACAAAAAATAACTTCATTTTAATCGTGGATTTTTCAATTCACAGAAAAATTTTTCTATCAATATTCAATTGAGAATGTTTCCCTTTTCAACATGAATACCCCACAAGAGGTTATCTTGACGATGGAAGATAGTGACTAAAGTTTATCTTTCAGTCGCAGATGATTCCACATCTGATTTTATGAACATCCTGTTTATATTTTCAACAAATCAATTGGTGATCATAATTAGATTCCGTAGCACACAATCCAAGTTGATTCTGAAATCTTGAAATATCTGTGATGGACGTCAAGTAAAAAAACTAAAACTGCATTTCAATACACCGTAAAACAAATATTTTCTTAACGCTTCCCAAAGCCCGTCAGTATTGTCACAATAAAGTCCATCTTCTGTCCACCGAACACAAAAACTTATTGAAATAAAATCAGCAATAAAGATAAAGAGTTCCGAGAAGAGGAGAACAGTCAGTCATCTTCACATCCGATATAATTACATGGTGAAATCATTACAATAGGACCTTCAGGAGAGTATTTTGATGGACGGTTTTCTTATGTATGAACCTGAAGTGATCCAAACACTTAGGCATTTAACGTTGACAGCTCGATGTTTTGTTATCGAGTCAACTTCAAACATCATTATCGTTGGTGAATAAAGGACGAGCTATATCACTTTTAAAAAGGTTCTCTTCTCGAGTGTCTATCCAACAAAAAGCTTATATTTATTAAATATTTTGATCAAAGCTCTTATTTACTTGCATAAACAATGTTGTTATTGAATATATTATCGACCATTTTTCAGTTTGTAACGAATTCATATTTCATGCAAAATCTGATTGACAGATGTTGTTTAGCATTCTTACCGCTCTTGAACAAATTATAAAAATAACGGTGCGAGTTTAACTCGTGCACCAATGGTTCCATACTATGTACTATAACATGACTTGAAAACAAACAGTGCATACAGGGTGATTCAAAAGTACTTTGACAAACTTCAGGAGGTGATTCCTCGCAATATTGTAATATGAATTATCCAAATAAATATATGCCCGGAAACGCTTCGTTTCCAATATACAGGGTGTTAAAGTTTTATTATTTTCGTTTTTTTTTAATAACTTTTGAAATACTCACCTTAATCAAACGAAAATTGGTATGCACAGGTTTTTTTGAGGTGTCGAATTCAAACCTGATGTTATTATTGCTCTTACTCGTAGGGGGCGTCACCTACACGTCTTCTTCTTTTTTGAAGATTCATAACTTTCTTGAGCGTACTTCTTGCACATTTTTCAGTAAAAAAATCAATTCCTCTATCATATCTACGTAAAAAAGCTACCCTTGTTACAAGTCGCTATACCGTTTCTAGATATTTGGACTTGAAAAATATATTTGATAATCGATGCGGGTTGAAGTTATTACCATTATTTTGCATTTTTCACAAGAATGCTTAGGAAATGAATTTGACGTTTAAGTAAGTGGTTTTGGTGATTACATATTATGTGACAGGTGACAGTTGAACGCTTTGTTGTTTTGTTGAAGTGTCTGTAAGTTTTTAAACGCTAATTTTGAAAAAATGGATTATTTAAACAATAATGCTCATTTAGCCGATATGCATTTCGTTTATGGCCTTGCGGATGGCAATGCGCGCGAAGCAAGACGTATTTACCAGGAGCGACTTCCTAATCGAGTACTGCCTTCAGCTCCAACATTTACCAGTCTCCACCGTCGTTTGGCAGAAACAGGTAGCTTTGAGAGGGCAGCTGATATTATTGGAAGACCACGAGCAGTCCGAACCCCAGAATTGGAAGAAGCTGTTTTGAACGCTCTCGAAGATAATACAGAAACAAGTACAAGAATTATTGCTGAAGCTCTCAATTCTACTCAGTCCACAGTTTGGAGAATCATCCACGATCAACAATTTTATCCATACTATATTCAAAGGCTACAAGCTGTTTTGCCACGAGACTTTCCCCAACGCATTATATGTGTCAGTGGTTTTTGAAAAATTGGCTGGAAATCCTCAACTTTTAACATATGTACTCTTCACGGACGAGGCAAACTTCTCCCGAAATGCTATCACAAACTTTCATAACAACCATGTTTGGGCTCTGGAAAATCCGCGCGCAGTTAGTGAAAGACATTATCAGTATCAATTTTCTGTAAATGTATGAGCGGCAATAATTGGTTATTACTTGATAGGTCCTTTCTTTCTTCCGTTCTGACTGAATGGCTCAACTTACAGAGACTTTTTAGAAAATGAGTTGCCGGGACTACTTCAGAATGTACCATTCGAAATTCGTTTGCGCGTGTGGTTTACGCCTACTTGCACCGTTATATACTTGACTATAGTTTAATGTTAAATCTAGGTTTTATGGCTCCATTTTTCTTGCACCGGAACTTAATCTGAGTTTACTGTGACTAAACTATAGTTTTAACTAATCTGCCAAATTTGATGGTTTAAAATGAGAGGGATTATAAGTAATCTAGTGATTCTAACCAATAAAATAGATCAAATTTTTTATTTGCAAATAGTATTCGATTTTTCATAGGAGTTTTCAATTCAAATAATCAGAAGAAATGGATCATATAGATATGGATCTTTTCGAAGATATCCTTGAGGATGATTTCGACATTTTGGATGTGATAGACTTGGGATTCCCTCGAAAAATTTACCAAAGGCAACATTATTTTGAGGAGATGGATGATCTAACATTTTTTCAAAGGTTTCGAATTATAAAAGAGACTGTTATTCGAGTACTGGAACTTATTGAAGAGGAAATTGAATATCCAAACGTCCTGTAAGCTGAAATATGTGAATTGTTTAAATATTTATTAATAAACATTATGAACATTTATTGGAACAATAGTGTTTCCCCGATCAATCAACTATTGACATTACGATTTTACGCCAGCTCTGGTCATCTGGCAACAGTAGTTATTCCTTAAAGTATTCCCTAGAGAGACTGTATTAAACTCGTGACAAATGTTTTCCCATGCCTTTATTGTCTCATTGTTGGTGACTCCATTAGTCTTTTTATTCTCAATAATATTTTGGATACAAGATTTATCAGAATCACCTTTTCATTATTTAAAAAGTTGCTACTTCTCGTCCTTTTTTCAATTGGTAGTTGCCATGTCCTTAGAGAAACAATTATTGAGGGCAACCAATCCTTCAAGTTCTCATTTTTATGAATGATAATCAAATATAAAAAACGACAGCAGTGAAACCACGAAAGCAGACTGATTGTGTCCAGTCTGCTTTAGTGGTTTCAAAAAATAAGTCGACGCTCACCGACAACTAAACAAAATATTGAGGTTAAACATAACAGCTATGAAGTTAGCTAGTAACTCAGCAATACCAATTTTTATAAAAGTCCCCAAATAATAGGATTAAATTTGACTGTAGTTTAAAAAATAACGGTGCAAGAAGGCTGAACCAAATCTATAATTAAAAATATAATCCTAGTTTTATTTAACAGTAGATTAGGTGAAAACGGAGCAAGTGGGCGTTATGCATGATGGGGCTTCGGCCCATTTTAGCGTTGTAGCCAGGGGATTCCTTAACACTGTCTATCCAAATCGATGGATCGGTAGGGGTGTACAAGAACCTAACCAGGCGTGGGCACCAACGACCCCAGATCTAAACCCGCTAGATTTTTATTTTTGGGGACATTTGAAGTCACTAGTTTATAAATATAAAGCCGAATAGTAGACGCCTGTGAAACAATAAGAAACACACCAATAATTTTTGAGCGGGTACGAGATTCAATGACTAGAAGACTGAATGCCTGTATCTTCGCTGAAGGAGGACACTTTGAAATTTATTTGAATACAATTTAGTTTCCTTCATTTTATTTTATTCTAAAAATTCAAAATGTCTTGAAATAAAATGTTGATATTTCTTTCAAATTTTATTAAAACAAATACAGATTTTGCACCCTTGATACAAAAATAACTATTTCAAACGAGTAAAAATAAATAGAATAGGTGGTGCCCCCTACAAAAAACCATAACTACTTACTTAAACGTCAAATTGATTTCCTAAGCATTCTTGTGAAAAATGCAAAATAATGGTAATAACTTCAATACATCGATTATCAAATAATCGACTTGAAATTTCCAAGTCCAAATATCTAGAAAACGGTTGCTTATAGCAACTTGTAACAAGGGTAGCTTTTTCACGTAGACATGATGGAGGAATTGTTTTTTTTTCTGAAAAATGTGCTAGAAGTACGCTCAAAAAGTTATGAAATTTCAAAAAGAAAAAGACGTGTAGGTGGCGCCCTACGAGTGAGAGCAATAATAACATCAGGTTCGAATTCGACACCTCAAAAAACCTCTCAATACCAATTTTCGTTTAATTAAGGTCAGTATTTCGAAAGTTATTTAAAAAAACGAAAATAAAAATAAAACTTTAACACCTTGTATCTTGGAAACGAAGCGTTTCCGGACATATATTTATTTGAACAATTCATATTAGAATATTGTGAGGAATCACCTCCTGAAGTTTGTCAAAGTACTTTTGAATCACCCTGTATAATAAATAGTTCGTTTATTATCTCAAAAAAAACCTAACTCTTGGACATGTTTGTTCCAGGTTTGTCTCATCGCAGTGATACAATTCTGCGTAGTGACGTCAATAATATAACCTCAAGCTTGTAGTGAATACATTTTCATTATTACTTATTAGTTGATCATAATCCAATTGGTATTGGACCTTTCCATTGGCGGTGGGCTTGACTCGAAAATATCTGAATGCTAACGCTGCATACTTGCTCGTCAAATACCAAGTTTTTCTTTGATAACATTGAGCAAAAAAATAAAGAAAAAGGGAAATTAAGTTACGATGTTAGTAGTATATGAAAATAAATTCCCAATGTAAGACATCTACTTGTATTCAAAATATAAGGTAAATCTGGGATAGTTATTCCAAGTCAAAATAAAAATAGAGATATTTCTTTACCTACTTATTCATAATCAAACTTTGAATATTGAACTTTAAGATAATAAACAAAAATAAAGCAAATTCTTCTGTAATCAACCTTAAAATTTATATTAAAAAAAACTACTATTGGCCATCTCTCACAGGGAGCCCGGATGTGATGTTCAGAGGAGAGATGACCAGTACAAATTTTGGTTATGGATCCTTTGGTACTCCTTCTGGTGACATCTAGAATACATATGATCGAATTCGGTATAATTTTCGTGCACCCAAAGTTGACATAATGCCAGTCTTCGATTATATGGGTAATATAATAATTTTCCCCACTTCCAATACAGTTTTCTCGCACAATACTGGTTGTTCTCCATCTTTACTACTCTCAGATATCCTATCGATTGATTTTTTTCTTGCCGTACGTTTTATTGTGGTTTTATTTTCCGCTTCTTTTATTAGCAATACTTTTCGTGTGGTTCATTTTTTTTTCTTCTTTACATTTTCTCATTGCAATATGTTGTTCAGATGTTCCCTTTGGAATCCTAGATGAAGTAAAATCTGAGTCTTCAAATCAAATAACGTTCAATAGATATATTGGGATGCGAAGTCTAGTGCTACCTACCTACCATAATTGTGAATTAATCAATATTCATTATGATTGTGCGATAGAGACGGGGGAAAGAGCATATGGTACATATCAGATAGTGGTATGATCATTCTCACTTGATTATACTGATTTTCAATAACCTGTTTTATTTGTATTTTCAATTTATCATAGTTACTGATATTCTTTATAAGGAGAGGTAACTGTTTCTTGGCATGTTTTTGGGTAACCTTCCACAGTCTGAAAATGAAAATATAATCAGGAAAATATATACAAAAATCATCATCCCGAATGGAAACATCTGTACACAGAAAGAAGACGCATACCAATCGATATCTACACTACAACTCAAACCATCATGCCAGTGTGAAAAAAGGCATAGTTAAATGTCTCTATAATCGAGCCCAAACAGTTTGCAATTCCAACCAGAATCTACAGGAAGAAATAAACCTCATAAAATCTGTTGTCAAGGAAAATGCATATCCGGATCAGTTTGTGGAAAAAACAATCACTACATTGAAAACAAAAATCCACAAACAACCAATTAACACAACCAACAGGAGTACTCCCACCACCTACACATTTCACAACCAACATAATACCTTATGTCCCCGGATTATCTGAAAAGATCAAACGAATTGCACATAGGTATGATGTGAGAACATCATTTAGAACAACAAACACACTGAGATCTATACTAACACAAACAAAACCAAAAAACGCAGATGAAAGTACCAAAAACTGTGTTTACAACATACCTTGTTCGTGTGGTGATAGTTATATAGGTGAAACGTCAAGACCATTGGAAGTGCGCCCAAGTGAACATCAGAGTTACATCAGAAATCGACAAATAACCGGATCAAAAATTGCAGAACATATCCTCACATCCAATGGCGATCATACGATTGAATGGAATAGGACGAAAATCTTAATGAAAGAACCACATCAAGAGAGGAGAAAATTGAAAGAAACGGCCTGTATTCTTCTTTCCAATAACAACTGCTTTTCAACAAATTCTGTTGAAATGGACCATACATGGTTACCTCTAATCAGAGAGGAATTGGGATATGGTAGAATGCTAATAAACTGATCTGAACTACACCATTTATATCAAATGAGCAATACGTCACTCTCAAATTTTTTGGCAGATCTCAATTTATATCCGTCATTTGAAAAAGCGAAAAAGACTCTGCAAGAAAAATCCAAATTATTTAAACAATTAAAATAGATTTAGAAGATTCTGAGAACGGGGGCAGATATAGTCCCCGAAACGTCAATCAAAAACTATATAGAGAAGTATCTTTTGAATTTTTACAATTTTTTTATAGGCATATTCAGGGAACATAAGTTACTGACAAATTGAATCATTTTTCTATGGGAAATATAATTTGGTGAACGCAGTACTTATCGGGGTGAACTAATTAGTTTGCCCTTTCTACACTTGTATAGATTTTCCTGATTATATTTTCATTTTCAGACTGTGGAAGGTTACCCAAAAAACATGTCAAGAAACGTTGTTCCTCCACAAAAACCCACATTCATTCAATACTGAGAGGTAACTGATTATACAATTTTGAACCGAAGTGACAAAAAATTTATTATGGTCCAACCTACAGCGTGGTACATTCATAACCTGGTTTTAAGTCATACGTGTATTATGTGGATGTGTGATTATTTTAATACGTTTGTTCGATATACATAGTAAACACTGAGAAGCATATATTTCCTAACATTAAATACACCAGTTTCTTCAAATAGTAGCATGGCCGAATAAATTTTTTTCAGCGTGACTTTAATTAAAGTGTTTTGATGCCCAAATTATGTAGAGATATCTTGAATAACTCACTACACGCTATGCTATAATACATAAGCGTTATAACAGCATGAACTAAAGCGCTATAAACCAGAATAATGACATCTTTTCTCAAGATCTTTTGGAGTTGATAAAATTTGCTAATTAACTTGCGGAGTCTTTTCACCGTGTATTTTATATAATAATTCCAGAGTGGTGATCAATGATGATACCTAGTTTCTTAGTTGATTCCGTTTTATTTATTTGAGAACAAGAACAGTTTGGATTTTCTGAGCATGTAGATTCGTGGATCGTAAAAAGTGTTTTTAGATTGATATTTTTTGTTGATGAAAAAACTATGAAATTAGTTTTTTCTATATTGAGGCTCAGTAGATTGGTTCAAAGCCAGTTGTAAATTTGTTTTATACCAAATTTCGCCTTTTCATATATTTCGTTCGATATTTCACCCAAAGATACTATATCATCTGTGTAGGATATTAGTTTTCCTTCGACATTTTTTATATTGAAAATATTATTGACATACATGGTACACATAGTGGACCACTATATGAATAATTCATTTTTATTATCTGTATTCTGTTTGACAGATCTCTGAGTCTATTTAATGCCAACACCATACAATCGCTGTAAAAGTCATGATTAGCAGTAATTTCGTTCAATCAGTAGGAGTGTTTCTAGATTCCTGAAGTCTATTTCTCTTTCATTTCCAGAAAGAAATATGAGAGTTTGAGAGTTATTTATCGTAATATTATCTCACTTGTCGTTATTTAACAGGGAACATCGGGCACAATCCAATGCAGTTGACCTGAAATCTTGTTTATATGTTACGATGGAATTTCAAACAGAAGCGATATAAATAGCAATTGTGTCCCATATGACAAATTAGCATTTGAAGAAATAACAATTCCAAAGAAAAATTGCAGGTATAGTAATCTCTTCCATAATCTAATAACATACAATACACAAATGCAACCTTTCACGTGAACATAATAATGTGAAAAATATCAAATTGTATTATTAGCCAAACTGTCAAAGTTTCGGTTTTCAAAATCACACTACCTACGGAAGCTATTCTTCTTGTAGTGGTAAATAGTCATTGTGTTCGACATTGCTAAATTATTCTATGCCCACTGTGGAAGTACTCAACCTAATTTGATCAAAATCATGAATGAACTCGGA
Organism: Gonioctena quinquepunctata; assembly: GCA_018342105.1. NCBI lineage: Eukaryota > Metazoa > Arthropoda > Insecta > Coleoptera > Chrysomelidae > Gonioctena > Gonioctena quinquepunctata. Next base: position 1,745,885 of record JAFIRS010000029.1, on the reverse strand, counting down.
GGGACTCGAGTATAAGGCCCTTAGCCACGGGAGGTATAAATATTGTGGGTCTTGAAGTAGGTAAGCTTTGTTCATCTCTTAATCTACTTGACATAAGTATTGAACACATTTGTGGTTTTCTACGTATTTGTGCCTTTTAAAATGTTTTTATAAGGGGATTTAGCATTTTACTTGATTTTCTAAGCCTATTCAAGATGTTAAGCTTACAATAAACTTATCTGTAATTTTGTTTGTTAAGTGACTTGCTTATAATTCGCAACGATTTTCGGACGGAAGAGTTTTCGAGTATTTTGTGACCACAAAATACTATTTAAACATCAAATTATTTTCAATGGGTTGAAGTGTGAAAGGATGTCACACTGAGCAAATTCAAATTATAGGTATACGGGGTGAGATTTTTAAAACGAAACGAATTCAGTGCGAATTTTTTTACATTTCAAACAAAAAGAAATTATAGAACTGCCTGATGAAATGAATGAACTGTAAGAAAAATTACGTTTATAGTTAAATTTTATTATAAATCATAACAATGTATATTCAAGATGTTATGTATAACATATAATTATTCAGTAGAACAAACAGAAGAATCACTGAATCTGTTTATAGTAGACAAATTATTTGAAACAAAACCTTCCGAAAATTCTCACTAACGCTTGAAATTTGTAGACCCAGGTTTATACTGACCATGATTTACGTTCTAATCATATTTATAGTTAAAATTATAATTTTGATTTCAGTGAAAGTTAAATGTTAAAGACTTTTATATCTTATAGGGTTATGTTTATGAACAACAAGAAAAATATTTGAAAATTCGATGTGTAGTTGAAATTAACAATGCTATTTCTACTTTTACATGTAATGTCAACTTGAAACTGTGAATAGTATTTGAAGTTTTTTAATCCCAAGGATTTTGAGAAGTATTTATTTTTTGTATTTACATCAATTGCTTCAAATGGCAAATAGAGAGTGGGGATGGATTAAAAAGGTAAAAGTCCCAATTACATTCAGTGGTTTTAGATAAAATTCCACATAGTAATGGACAAATTAATGACTGATTAATTCTGTCAAAAGCGTAATGTTTGGTTTTTCCAAAGGGGGCGTTTAAAAAATACAAACAAGAGCGAAAAGCAAACTATTTTCGTTTTGAGAGGCCAATATTCAAGAATTTTTAGAACCAGAAGATCTTTACTACGTGGAACACTACACAAAATATCAACTAATAGGAGTATTGAGTACAAAAATGATAACAAAAACATATATTGTTGATCATACGTTTGACGGCACTTAACAGTACTTATAAGGTCCTCCGTTTGCAACCGTTTCATTGTGTACAGCTCATAAAAAAATACGTAACTGTGTTCTGGAAGAATGTGTTCTACCTATGGAAGTGGCTGAGGTGAACATGCATGCAGGATCTTGAGGACTTGTGGGTTATTCAACACGATAAAAGATATTTTTGAATTCCAATATCAAATCACTATATGCAGTGGGCTCAAAATCCCACCTAAAATGAATCAAATTTGCATTTCTTTATAAGAATTGACATAACTTTATCTTTAGTGTGCATTGAGGGGTATAAAACTTCGAGAAGATATTTATCACTATAACCTCAACGGGTGGTTGGAATGAAACTTCTTTGACGTTGTGGCAGATATTGCGATTGAACTAAAAATAAATATTAGTGGAGTAAAAATAGCTTCAAATTATGCATTATTTCGGAATCCTGGAGGACTCCATGGATTTTCCTAAAACCTTCTGATATTACTTAGAAATAACTTGCAGAAAAAAGTTATAAACTTATATTTGTGCGCTGATTGTTTATTAATTGTTTTAACAATGAAAAACTATTTTTAGGCAAATTTGAAATAACTCAAAGAATTTCGAAGCGACTTTACCCAAATTTTTGAGGTCGCTGAACAAGAATATGATATTGAAAAAGTGATGTCGTAAAGGTAGATTTCATTAATGATAATTTACAGCCATTTTTTTTTACTCGGAGAAAAACTAAAAGTGGTGGAGCTAATGAAGCTCTATCAAACGACTTATAATTTGCCGATATTGGTATGGAAATGAATGATTGAGAATTTTTTCAAATCTTTCAATAGCCGCCATTTTGAAACTACTGGACCATTTTTGAAATTAGCCGAGTTTTTTGTGCCAAATTTTGTTTCATTCGGTTGAAAAGTTTCGTTATATATATATATATATATATATATATATATATATATATATATATAAAGCCAAGTTTCTTTAACGAAGCATTTATAACGAAACTCGTTCAAAGTATTAGGTTTTGTCATAGCACATATGATGCTAAAAACCAGGTCACTCCGGAATAAAATATATCATCAGGATTTTGATTTGGTGTGAGAAAAATATCAAATATGATATTTTTTATCCTATATTCCAAAGTACATCAAAAGGTGACCTTATATTCATATTCTGAGCAAGAATTTTAAGCAGGAACTGATTTATAAAAATGTATATTGCGTCAATTTACTAAAAAACGTATTTTTCGGTACTTGGTGCATATACTATGTTTAAGGTCGTAATGTTGGTTAGGTAAGCAAACATTTTTTTATTAACATTATCACAGTTTATTTAACAACGAATTTCACGGTTTTTTGAGCAAAAATTATTTTGGTAAAATTTTATTCCATCTATCTCAAAGTACAGGTTTCAAGTTTTGAAGAGTGCTCTTGTAAAGTTTTAATATCACATTTCAATTCAGAGTTTTTGGCCTGAAAATTCAAATTTGTGATTTTTTTTTTTTTTTTAAATTTTAATTTTTTTTAAATTAAATTTTTTTAATTTATTTTGAGACTAATCTGTGAAAATTCCAGATGTTTATCTTGAAAAAAATAAAAAGGCTATCTTTAATCGATTCCAGACAAAATTCTACTTTGACGTAATTTCATATACGTACTATTCCTATACATATTCCCTTTCAAGTTTTAAAACATGACTTCACGTAAGCTGCAGTTTTCTTCTTTCAGTAAAATTTTTGTTAGCTCAATTTGATCAAATCAAAAGTTATAACAAATTTAGTGTAGAGCGCTCGTGGCTGCGTGCGCCTCACATTTTCGCACGTTAGAAAAAAAAAATCTGCAGTTTGCAGTTTTTATTTTAAAGAAAAGTTTCATATACTTTTTTTATGTAATTTTCATGTTTGCTAGTGGCACCATTAATTAATATTTTTTTTAAATATTCCATATACAATGTAATTTGACAATTTATTTGTTAAATAATTAATTAAACACACACTTTACGGTTGGTAACTTTTTATATGTTGTTCCCAACACCATCACTAATGTACAGTAAAAAGTTACCACCATCCCCCTACTTCTAAAAACTAAAATCTAATCAATTACTCCCCTAGTTTACGTAGAGCGTCAGGTGAGCACTAAGTTTACCGATCAACTGTTCTCCTCTCTCTAACATTCAAATATGATATTTTCGATCCAATATAAAGTACATCAAAAGATAAACTTATATTTCTATTTTAAACAAGAATTTTATGTCAATTCACTAAAAAAACGTAATATTTTCGTATTTGATACAATTTACACTTAAATTAACAAAGAAAAAAAATATTTTACGCTGCGTATACCTTGTTTGAGTTCGTAATATTAATATATGTTGGTTAGGTGAGCTTATTTTTTTCTGTATAAACGTTATCATAGTTTGTGTCAAAATTGTACTATTATTAATTCAATTTTTTTAATGAAACCAATCAAACCTTCTTGAAGTACAGATTAGAAGCTTCAGAAAGTGCTATTGAAAAATCTTAATATCACATTTTAAACTAGAGTTTTTGGTTTTTGAAGCATGGGCTAAAAACTCAAATTTGTCAATTTCTGAAATTATTCAATATTTTGAGCTCTGTATTTTTCGAAATAAAATTTCAAGATTTTTTTCTATTTGCACACCTTCTCGAGTGTCATTATGGATGTAACTGTGAAAATTTCAGATGTTTATCTTGAAAATTTAAAGAATGGCAGATCTTTATTTGATTTTATAGAAAATTCTACTTTGACGTAACTTCATAAATGTAGAAAAGGGAAACATTCTCAATTGAATATTGATAGAAAGATGATTCCACATCTGATTTTATGAACATCCTGTTTATATTTTCAACAAATCAATTCATATATGTACTATTCCTATTCATATTTTTTTCACATTTGAAAACATGAAACCTCGTTTCTTCGTTCATTTAAATTTTTGTAAGCTTAATTTGATCAATTAGATCAAAAGTTATAACAAATTAAGTGAAGCGCGCTCGTGGCTATGTGCTCCTCGACTTCAATGTCGCCGCCTCACATTTTCGTACGTTAGAAAAAAAAATCTGCAGTTTACAGTTTTTATTTTAAAGAAAAACTTTATATACCTTTTTTATTTGAAATCTTTCATTCTTTCGAATGACACTATCAGTTTAAAAAAAAAACAAGATATCCAATAAAGAATGTAATTTTGCAACTTATTTGTTAAATAATAAATTAAGCACACACCTCACGGTGGGTAACTTCTCATATATTGTTCCTAACATCATCACTAATGTACAATAAAAAGTTACCGCAGTCCCCTAACTTTCTGAAGCTAAAATCTAATATTACTACACTATAAGTCATGTTACAATTTTATAGTATTATGATATAATTCACAGTGGGCAACAGAAAGTCATACGCTTATTCACATGGAGCATTCATTACAAGTAAATTAATTCATTTATTATTGATATTTAAATATACAATTACAGATTTACACTAAAATGAGAAACATTACTTTGCAAATTTCGTGAATTTCTTGAGGAAACTGCATCAATTGTTGTTGATTGAAATGGTTAATCATTCATTGTTAAATTATTTTATATATATATATATATATATATATACATGACAAAACGGGATAATGGGATAACGGGGAAAATGGGATAACGAGAAAACAGGAAAACAGGAAAACGGGATAACAGGAATGACAGGAAAATGGGATATCGAGATAACGGAAATATCGGGATGAGGGGAGAACGGGAAAACGGGATAAGAGGATAATGGGAAAACGGGATAACGGGAAAACGGGCTAACATGATAACGGGAAAATAGGATAATGGGAAAACGGGATAACGGGAAGCGGGTAGAGTCAAAAGCATAACCTAGATGGAACAACACAAGAAAAAACATAGGAAAGAAATTATACGCGGACGAGAGTTTTCAGGAAAACACTTTTAGGGAATCTAGAACTTTGGACAGGACAACGTCTGTAGGATCAGCTAGCTGGAAATGAATATTATCTGCCAATAGATTTGGATTACTATCATCATCGTGGTCCGTGTTAACACCATCCATAATGAGTGGTTCAGTCATATTTTGCAGCATATCCAAATAAACCCTACCCCTTGAATCACCCTGGATAACAGACTTATTTTTACACGCTTTATATTAGCTTCACTTGTATGTTTGTTTGTTTGTTTGTTTGTTTGTTTGTTTGTAACCGACTCCTTTGGGCGCGATTTTGACCCACTTCCAGACGTCCGAATGATTTGAAATTTGGCAGGTGTACATAATTCCGGTGACAATGCATTAAGAAATTTATGTGTGAAGAAAAAACAAAATGGCGGCTCCAATATGGCGTACGAGTTTTGTGATTATGGTCCGATTCGCTTCAAAATTGGTATCCGAGGGTTTTTTGTGGTCGGAGATTATGACTCTTTTGTCAAAATTGAAAAATTCGAAATGGCGGCTCCAATATGGCGTACGAGTTTTGTGATTATGGTCCGATTCGCTTCAAAATTGGTATCTGAGGGGTTTTTGGGGTCGAATATTATGATTCTTTTGTAAAATTGGAAAATTCAAGATGGCGGCTTTAAAATGGCAGCCGAGTTTTGTGATTATGGTCTGATTCTATTCAAAATTGGTATGTGGGGGTTTTTGGGATCGAATATTATGATTCTTTTGTAGAAATTGAAGAATTCAAAATGGCGGCCGAGTTTTGTGATTATGGTCTGATTCTATTCAAAATTAGTATTTGTGGGTTTTTGGGGTCGAATATTATGATTCTTTTGTGAAAATTGGAGAATTCAAGATGGCGGTCGAGTTTTGTGATTATGGTCCGATTCCATTCAAAATTGGTATGTGGGGATTTTTGGGGTCAAATATTATGATTCTTTAGTAAAAATTGAAAAATTCAAGATGGCGGCTTTAAAATGGCGGCCGAGTTTTGTGATTATGGTCTGATTCTATTCAAAATTGGTATGTGGGGGTTTTTGGGGTCGGAGATTGTGATTAACTAATTTGATAAGATTATTCCATTTTTCTATTTGCAAAAAAATAATAGAAATAATAGTTTAGAAATAAACTAAAAAAACACGCTTTCATAAATAAACCACACTAAAAAGTAGGAAATAAATAATAGTTTTAAAAAACTAAAAAACACGCTTTTATAGAAAACTAGACTAAAAAAATAGAAAATAAGAAAAAAATTATTTTATTTAAAAAAAAGCGTGGGGTGCATGGTATCAATAATTATATAGTACATTACACACCGAGGCGATACCATGCACCCTACGCTTTTTTTTAAATGAAATAATTTTTTTTCTTATTTTCTATTTTTTTAGTCTAGTTTTCTATAAAAGCGTATTTTTTAGTTTTTTTAAACTATTATTTATTTTAGTCTGGTTTTCTATAAAAGCGTGTTTTTTAGTTTTTTTAAACTATTATTTATTACTGTCGTGTTGCTTAACATCGGATTGTGCTTTATGATACTCATATTTCACAAATGATACATTTCGTTACAGAACAATGAAATATATAGGCAGTATTTTCAGTTCTTCAAATATAGGTAAGTTAGTCCCAAAAATTGAATTATTCGCGTACATAGTAGTTGAGACATATGTAGAATTCATATAATGAGGGAGGTTGTATGTTAATCATAAACAGGATGGGGAAAAGAACAGACACTTGCGGTACCCTTTCTAGACAATAGCTGTATTACTAAGATGTTTTTCACTAATTACTATGTACTTCCTATTATGTGGATACGACTTCAACAAATTGTGCTCCACTATTTATTTCTTTTATTTATATAGTAATCCTACAGCCAAAGTCAGAATTAACGTTTACTCGCACGTGAATGTGAAAACAGACATTATCTTCCACTCAACTCAAAAAAACCCGAAAATATGTATTCCAAACGAATTATAAGCTATTTGAAAGTGAAAGTTAATATAGAGAAAATAATTAATCGAATGAGTAATCATTTCAAAAGTGTACCACAGAGCCATCAAGTGTTGTTTTTCAACTGTTAGTTTGGTTTGATAATGACCCTTTTCATGATAATATTGACGTGTTGGTCACATTTGAGAGTCCCATATTTTTTATGCATTCCGTTTTTGCGATCACTACAACGTTTAGCTTGATATCTGGGAGATCGAGACTTCGAATTCACATTTTTTCCGAACGAATAATAACGAATTATTTGGATGTATTTATACTCAAGCGAAACTTATTAGAAAGGTTCGAACATAATTTATCTAGAGTTCGCCATTAACAAATCAAAAAGCAGGTTGAATGCCGTCCGCATAGTAGTGACAATTTTTTTGCAGATTCATAAGTATAGGACTTTTTTGCCTCAACAGTAAAACCAATGAAGTTTGAAATAACCCTCAGTACTAATGTTGTGGTGATAGTATTTTATGGGTATCTATAAAAGACTATACAGAGTGTATAGTCATTTCCTATATTTTGAAAGAATTTTTAATTTATCTAAGAATACTCCTCCGTAGATGTATTCATTTATAATATCTGTTCAATAAAAACTTTTCCATTATGATGTGCTGAAATCATGAATTTGCTGGTATCACAGTTGAAAAAACTGATTTCACTGGACTCTCGGCATGGAAAAAATCCTTAATGATTGACATATAAATCATTCATTTCATTAGCCGATACGATTTGTCCCTGTCAGTATTAATTATAGTTAGTTAGTTAGTTATAGAGAAACTGGGACTTTTTCGAACAATCATTATAGATCATGATATTACCTTCTGTTGAATTATTTATATAAAAATTATAGACGAAATTCAGCCGATTTTCTATCCACTTTAGTGTTATTGAATGGTAGTCTCTATTTTTTCCTCAACAAATGTAAAACATGTATGACAAAATATCTTATAAATAATATACCCAAATAACGTTTTTCATTACAATAACTGATTTCTTGACATGTTTTTTTGGTAACCTTCCACAGTCTGAAAATGAAAATATAATCAGGAAAATCTATACAAGTGTAGAAAGGGCAAACTAATTAGTTCACCCCGATAAGTTATTGCGTTCACCAAATTATATTTCCTATAGAAAAATGATTCAATTAGTCAATAACTTGCCGTTTTCTGAATTTGCCTATCATCATTTTTATTTTTTAATTCAAAAGATACTTCTCTATTAATTTGTTGAAAATATAAACAGGATGTTCATAAAATCAGATGTGGAATCATCTGCGACTGAAAGATAAGTTTTAGTCACTATCTTCCATCGTCAGAATTACCTCTTGTGGGGTGTTCATGTTGAAAAGGGAAACATTCTCAATTAAATATTGATAGAAAGATTTTTCTTTTAATGTCTAACGAAAAAACTACTTCCCCGGCTAAATCCACGCTGGACATTGAACTACATCTGATATATATTCTGAAAAGGCCCTAACTCAAAAAAAAATATCTGAAACTGAAAATTTGCATTTTCATTCAGATAGTTATTTGATTTTCTATTCCATTCTTAATTGAGAACTCATAAAGATGAATGAGGCAAAGAAGAGTGAGTACTCCCTTTTGGAAAACATTCTTCTTTGCCTCATTCATCTTTATGAGTTCTCAATTAAGACTGGAATAGAAAATCAAATAACTATCTGAATGAAAATGCTTACCGGGAAGTAGTAGTTAGTTTTTCTGTTAGACATTCACAAAAAATAACTTCATTTTAATCGTGGATTTTTCAATTCACAGAAAAATATTTCTATCAATATTCAATTGAGAATGTTTCCCTTTTCATACTTCTCTATATAGTTTTTGATTGACTTTTCGGGGACTATATCTGCCCCCGTTCTCGAAATCTTCTAAATCTCCTTTAATTGTTTTAATAATTTGGATTTTTTCTTGCAGAGTCTTTTTCGCTCTTTCAACTGACGGATGTCAATTGAGATCTGCCAAAAAAGTTTGAGAGTGACGTATTGCTCATTTGATATATGGGGTGTTGTTCAGATCAGTTTATTAGCATTCTACCATATATCACTTCCTCTCTGAGTAGAGGTAACCATGTATGATCCATTTCAACAGAATTTGCTGAAAAGCAGTTGTTATTGGAAAGAAGAATACAGGCCGTTTTTTTTCAATTTTCTCCTCTCTTGATGTGGTTCTTTCATCAAGATTTTTGTCCTATTCCATTCACAATGGTATGATCGCCATTGGATGTGAGGATATGTTCTGCAATTTTTGATCCGGTTATTTGTCGATTTCTGATGTAACTCTGATGTTCACTTTGGCGCACTTCCAATGGTCTTGACGTTTCACCTATATAACTATCACCACACGAACAAGGTATGTTGTAAACACAGTTATTGGTACTTTCTTCTGCGTTTTTTTGTTTTGTTTGTGTTAGTATAGATCTCAGTGTGTTTGTTGTTCTAAATGATGTTCTCACATCATACCTATGTGCAATTCGTTTGATCTCCTCAGATAATCCGGGGACATAAGGTATTATGTTGGTTGTGAAATGTGTAGGTGGTGGGAGTACTCCTGTTGGTTGTGTTAATTGGTTGTTTGATGCATTTTTGTTTTCAATGTCAGTGATTGTTTTTTCCACAAACTGATCCGGATATGCATTTTCCTTGAGAACAGATTTTATGAGGTTTATTTCTTCCTGTAGATTCTGGTTGGAATTGCAAACTGTTTGGGCTCGATTATAGAGACATTTAACTATGCCTTTTTTCACACTGGCATGATGGTTTGAGTTGTAGTGTAGATATCGATTTTCCTGATTATATTTTCAATTTCAGACTGTGGAAGCTTACCCAAAAAACATGTCAAGAAATGTTGTTCCTCCAGAAAAAAACACATTCATTCAATAATAACTGATTCTTTAATAATTATTATCGGTCAAAATATTTTGCGGAACCGCGTGTGATCGTTAGTTGCGTAACATTATTTCCGGATGTTCATTCCACTGGTTTCATCTAAAGGTGTTTCATATTTACTATTTGACACAATGAGAAATACAATAAGTATAACACCAAATCAAACACGTGTTAATTTGTAGACTTTTTATACCAGAATAAACACAAATGAGTATGTCAAGCGGCTAGAAATAATTCCTCAAGTGTGAGTAAAGCACGAAGGGAGTCTATTATTTGGCTAACAATGCATTGTACGCTGCTTCCAGGCTGTATTTAGAAATACGGTTATTTACTAATTTACACAGTCCAATAAATGCAATTACAATTGCTAGTATTGCGACTCACCGATGCATTAAACGTCTATTATTTGGTAATAGATTATTCTCATCAACTAAGCTATGAATTCTCTGCGTGAATTCGAGAGCGTTTGTTCATGTTCCTCAGCATACTAGAAATAGACGCGAATCGAATTCGCGTGTGCGTGTTGTGTCATAAACTTAATTTTCATTTTGAAGCTTTTTTCCACTCCGAGCTCGGCATTCCTTATTTTGTTGATAGTTACTGTACTGTCATAGAGCTGTTAAAATATCTTGGTGTCAATGTTAAACTCCATTAATAATTACTCCAACAACACTTACAAGGAGTCCAATATCTGAAATTTGATAAAGATTGACTACATACGTATTGGAAAAACTAAGGGATTTATTCAAATTTGACTTTTCACTTAGTCCATTCAACGTTTCTCATTAATTAGAAAATGACCCGACGAAAAGGAAGAATGAAACATCCAGAAAATACCCAAGAAAACAAATAACCTGACAGTAAAAGTAAACCTGAAAAAATTAATAATTATAGAAAAATATAAATATGTATGTTGATTCAATGCAAAAATTAAACAAAGACTACCGAATGATTATGATTTGATTACTACAAATATGGTAGCAAAAGCAACCATCATGGAAAGTTTGAATAAAATGAGGTAGTGGAGAAAATACAAACACATCGAAAAATTCCAACATGCTCTCAAAAAGCGTGTCAAGAAAAGAAAATAGAAAGTATTCGCATCCAGAGACATAAATAGTTAAATTAAAATTCACATAAGGACCTTCAAAAATAAAAAAGACTCAAATGAAATGAGAATATAAAGAATACCAAATTGAAAATTTGTAGGTATATCGTCTGAGAAAAAAAACATGAGTATTATAATTTTCTTACTCAGACGTCAAACTAAAAGATGGAATATTAAACCAATTGGAAAAAACATATACGGTTGAAGTTAAAAAATGTTCAATCCAAATATAAACATTTTTGGATCAACCCTAGATGAACCCATAGAGAACTCTAGGAACAATGTTAAGAGAACAGAATCAATTCATTAATGGAAATAACTTCATAAAATTACATTGTTGTTTTGTTGTTGTAGAAGTAAAAGAGAACTTATTCGAAATAAGGTTTGTGAAAATAATCAGAAAATACATTGTTTCAAATGTCGAAAAACTGACCTTAATTAAACGAAAATTGGTATTGAGAGGTTTTTTGAGGTGTTGAATTTGAAATTGATGTTATTATTGCTCTTACTCGTAGGGGGCGCCACCTATACATCTTTTTCTTTTTTGAAGATTCATAACATTTTTTCTGTAAAAAAATCAATTCCTTTCTCATATCTATGTGTGTGGGGAGGAATTCTGGGAAACCATATTGTAGGTCCTTTATTTCTGGAAGAAAACTTGAACCCTAATTTATACCTGGAGATGCTACAAGAAACGATCGATCCACTAATACTCCAAATACTAGAAGAAAATGAGAACGAATTCGAGGAACATTACTTTCCAGCAAGACGGGGCCCCTCCTCTCTTCCAACGTCAAGTTCGAGAGTATCTGGATGTAAGATACCCCATGAGATGGATTAAATGGCCGGCACGATCACCAGACCTCACACCTTGTGACTTCTTTCTGTGGAGTTACATCAAATCAAAAGTATATGAACTACAATCCGACTCTTTGGAAGAACTGAAACAACGATTAACACGGGTGTGTGCTGGTATATCTGCAGATATGTTACATAATGTTTGGGAAGAATTTTTGAATCGAATATTTTATTGTCAAGAAGCATTAGGCGGACAATTTCTAACACCTAATTCGTTAATTCACAACAGTTTTGTTCTTGAAAGATAAGTGCCATGTGAAGTGGAATGAATAGAAAAATCGAATTAAACGGTTTTCTTCACATAAAGGATTCAATATAAAATTGAACCAGAAAATGGTAGATCTCAGGGGAAAAACAACTACTTTCCTGGCAAATACCACGCAGAACGTTGAATGATATTCACCTGAAAATCCATGCATACTTCCATATAATATCAATGGACATTGAATGCAAATGTTTCTTTCTGATAAGCTCGATTATGTTTAATTTATGTCGTGTTCACCTAACAATCCGCATACCGGTTTCAGGCTTCTTGGCCCTCATCAGTACGGAGTAGTCAACCAGCCAAAGGTCCAAAGAACTCTGGCTGAAGTGAGACACAACGTAAACAAACCATCATCGAGCTTGTAACACCTATAGGTACGCCGGAAAAGATAAACTTTAACTGGCGGTACCTAGTGACAGAAAGAAACACTCCGAAAATCTCCCACCTCGATAGGTTTCTAAACGACGTCGAATCATTCAAAGGTTAACGGGGGGGGGGCTATAAAAATCCGCACTTATGCTTGACATTTCAAATGCACATTGTGAAAAAACAAATCAACGAAATGATAAAAACAATTGAATGGTCGGATGACCCCCCACGCTATTTAAAATTTGATGTGCTCCCCCGCGCCATCTATCTGGCAATCACAATGTCTTTTATTTCAAAAAGTAGTATCGGTGATATCATACAATATCATACCATGTTTTTCATTGTTTTACGTCGAACCGTTCAAAAGTTAACAGGGGGGGGCTATAAAAAGCCGCACTGTATGATATATTTGGCAAGAGCGGCAGCAGAAACTAATCTTGCAGCTTGAGGTATTCTTTTGATAATCAAAGTATGTCTCTTCAATTTGGCTTAACGGATGTGGAGAGGAGAATCTTGCAAAAATTACTCGTTGCCTGGAAGTTTTTGATCATCAGAATGGGGAATTTATTATGGAATTTCTTATATCGCATATTTCATGTTCATTCTAGAACCTTATAGGAGAACGTATTTTTTCAAATCAAATATATTGTTGTTTCAAATCACTCAAATTACTTTCCACGGACTAGACGATTACACTCCCAGAACGTCATTTTTGCCAAATTGGAAATTTGTATTCAAAGGTCTTCCTTTGTTGAACGGAAATATTGACATTCATTTTCAAATATTATTACAAATAAAAACAATCTTCAAAGATGTTTACTGAATCATGAGACGAAAATGAAAGTATTAATCCCGCTGTGATGAATAGGTAAGAACCCACAAAAGTACCCCTTGAGACTGGGTATACATTTTCAGTGGCGTAGGGGAGAAAGGATTAGAGTCTGTAGTTGACAGTTAATTGGGTTTATGATTGCATCTCTTTATTAAATAAAATGTGGGCAAATGATACGTATGCGCACCTAACTGTTAGGTGTACAGGGTTTACCAAAAAGAGAAATAATATTTTTTTAGGAAATCAATGTAGCAGCTTGAAAATTGATATTGATACAACAGATATTTGAATTGAGTTAGATATTTTGGGACTATGTCAATCTCGTTCATACTGGCAGTATTATTTGAATTGGAGCTTGCTTATCATTGTTCAAATGCTCCTTTGTATTCTAACGGGATTCCATTCCCATACGACATTCGCCTTCCCGTAAGTATGTCTTGGGAAATTCTATATTGTTCAATTTTAACAGACCAAAAAAGGAGATTTACTAAATCGATTTGTTAGAATATATGAACTCTACATTTCTCCGAGTTCCTCCCGAACAAATGAAAGATTTTCGCATTTTGCCTAGATTTTTCAACTTAGGAAACGGCGAATATATTTTCAAAATATTGATTTTTTTTCAGGTACAGTGTGACCCATTTAAAATGGAACCACCCCTGTAGAATACGCATTTTTCAGTCAATCCCGAAAATATTTTTTGTTTAATATTAAGCATCAAAAACTGTATCTTGACACAAATTTTCATAATTTCAGTTTCATTTCCAAGGCACTCTATAGTTTTTTTTCTTTGTCAAAAACGGCAAAAGTGTATTAGGCAATTTTTGTTTTCAAATTTGACTACACCACTGGATTCGTAGTCGTTATAAATGAAAACCATCAAAATTTCATAAAAAAATATTGGTCAACAACGAAGTTACAACAACTTTAATTTTGGAAACAAAGTATTTTATTATAATTTTTATTTAGATTATAGACATATTTAAAATCTGGCAACACTGCCGATACAAAGTAGAACACCAGTGTTGTACAGCGAAAATCCGAAGTCAATAGCTCATTCCGTTCTACAGTTATAACTCCTGAAAGTATGGTAATGTGAGCGATTTGTGGTGTACTAAATCACAGCCTACTATTGATTTAGTACAATACCTATGCCTAATGTATTAGTTCAGCTTTCCTCAAATTATTGATATCTTCTCTGAAAGCTTGTTTTAGTTGAGTTTTGCAGAATTTAAAAGGAACATTTTTTTGTCCTGTTTTCTGTTTTATTATTGAATAAATAATTTTGATACTTTAAAACTTGATTCTGTTCATTTCGTTTTCATCGGCTATTCAAAACTGCATAACTTGAAAATGAATTTTTAATTTTCTGTTATTTTTGAATACACTTATGACCTAAACTTAAATAAATGATTTTAAGGGAATATAATTTACAAATCCAGTGGCGTAGTCAGATTTTTATTACAAACTCGCTTTCACCACAAATCGCCCACATTACCATACTTTCAGGAGTTATAACTGTAGAACGGAATGAGCTATTGGCTTCGGATTTTCGCGGTGCAAATTCACTAGTGTTTCACTGTGTATCGGCAGTGTTGCCAGATTTTAAATATGTCTATAATCTAAATAAAAATTATAATCAAATACTTTGTTTCCAAAATTAAAGTTGTTGTAACTTCGTTGTTAACCAATATTTTTGTATGAAATTTCTATGTTTTTCATTTATAACGACTACGAATCCAGTGGTGTAGTCAAATTTCGAAACAAAAATTGCCTAATAAACTTTTGCCGTTTTTGACGAAGAAAAAAAACCATAGAGTGCCTTGGAAATGAAACTAAAGTTATGAACATTTGTGTCAAGATACAGTTTTAAATGCTTAATATTCAAAAACATTTTTTTTGAGAATGACTGAAAAATGCGTATTCTACAGGGGTGGTTCCATTTTAAATGGGTCACACTGTATAATATATAAAACAGCATAACATACCTTGGGGACCTTGGATTCCTACTTTTCTTCTTCTTCTTCTTGACTACGTGCTCACAAATTCTGATATAGACTCTGAAGTTAGAATACCGCCAAATTATCAGATTAATCACTTACTGTCAGTCTGAGGAATAAAAATTTATATGTGCCACATAGCTTCATGAGAACATTCAGAAACCTCAATGGCCATAATATGGAAGCACTCAATACAAGTTTAATATCGTGTAACTTTTTACTGGGCTGTGTTGTTGCGATAGGTTTCACAAAGATTTCAAAAATATGTCAGTTGTTGCCCCACTGCACATATATGTTACAAAATGTAATAGTAGTAGTATACAGTAAGAATAACTAAAATATTATAATTGCATAGTTGTAGTCATGTGATTCCCATCTATGGTAGCCACTCCACAGTTCTTGTTAGTGTCAATTGAGGTGTCCGAAACATTATGGCCACCAAGCAGAATCACCTTAAAGGTTTTCAAACTTGAAAGTGGAAAATAACCGTTGCGGTAACCATCATGTACCACTTATCACTAGAAGTCACAATCACTTCCGAAAGAGTATGATAGTTTCGGTGACGTTTTAGTAACTTCCATCAAACCTTCAATGTGGCAGGCACTTGATTGTGGTATGTAGTGATGGTTGCCACGTTCTTGTTATCTCCATAATTGATAGTCACAGTACGCATTTAATAAAAGTCACTACAAATTACAATAACCTTCCGAACGCTAACCTAAGTTTTCTCAAATTTATTTAATGTGGCTTACAAAAAGTTAGTTTAACCTGTTACGTGAAACATGAATGATATTTATTCAATATGAAATGGGTTATGCGTTTTAAATAGACAATTTTCCTTGATTTTGAAGTGACCGTGGATTGGTCCGTGCGATGACGAAAACTAACCTAACTTTCCTGAAATTATTTTATTGTGGCTTACAGAAAGTTCGTTTTAGATGTTACGAGAAAAGTGGATGGTATTTATTCGAAATGGGTTATGGGTTTTCAATAGATAATTTTTCTTGATTTTGTAAAAAAGGTTAATTTAAATAGATTGGATATCTGACTTGTGCGCCTGCTTAATATTCATACCTCAGTTGTTGATTCAGTTTGCATAAATGCCATAATTTCCATTACTTGTTAATTGTTCATTGTTAATTGATACTTGATAATTGTTGATTGGAGTTGCATAAATCCACCATACTTGCTACATGTCCTTTTTTAACAATTAATGAAACCCTTAGAAATCTTTCAAAAATAGTTCATCAAAATTATTTTACGCAAAACACAAGAAATAGAAGCCTTATTTCTTTCCTTGTGGCTTCACTTGCGATTCCTTTCTCTTCTAAATTGTCTTGTTCTTCCTCAAAATCATATTCTTCATTACTTTCTCTTTGCCCCATTTCATTCGGTATTTCTTCGAAATACCGAGGTAATATATATATATATATATATATATATATATATATATATATATATATATATAACCCTGTATATTTTTACATATTCAAGTTCAACAGGTCAAAACCTTATGTCAAATGTCATTTTTTTGGAACAATTGAAATTGAAATTGTTTTTTTTACTTCGTGGATAAATGAGATTTGGTCAAGGCTATTCACAATGAGTCGCACATAACAGAGGAACATAATTTTTTCTGAAAAATTATTTTTTGTGTCATTTATTGATGAATTAATTCAGTCACATCACATTTTGATCAACTTTTTTTTTTTCAAATGAAATCCCTATGGGCCACCTACCTGTCTCTCTAGAACATTCATTAAGGAAAAAAATGACATATTATTTTTGTATTTCGGTGCAGTAACAAATTGTATACATTAAGAAATCTACAACTAGTTCATGAGTTTTCTGGCAGTTCGAATAATTTTTCAACTTAGTAAGCTGTGGAAAACAACATTTCTGAATCTTGTCAACTAATTGTGTTTCGCTGTCATCTTTCATCTCAACTCTCGAAAATTAGTTAACTTCCGGGAATTAGTTTAGTAGAAATGTAAAATCAAAATTATAGGTTCACAAGAAGTGAACAGGTTGATATGTTATTAATTTACGGAGAATGTGTTGAAAACATTGTCGCCGCTTGTCAGTTATAAAACTTACACAATTAGTCGACAAGATTCAGAAATGTTGTTTTCCACAGCTTACTAAGTTGAAAAATTATTCGAACTGCCAGAAAACTCATGAACTAGTTACTGCACCGAAATACAAAAATGATGTCATTTTTTTCCTTGATGAATATTCTAGAGAGACAGGTAGGTGGCCCATAGGGGTTTCATTTGAAAAATATTAATTTTTGATCAAAATGTGATATGACTTAATTGATTAACCAATAAGTGAAACAAAAAATAATTTTTCAGAAAAAATTAAGTTTTTCTGTTATTTGCGACTCATTGTGAATAGCTTCGACCAAATCTCATTTATCTACGAGGTAAAATAAAAAACAATTTTAATTTCAAATGTATAAAAAAAAAATAATTTGACATAAGGTTTGGACTTGTTTTGACCTGTTGAATATGTAAAAATATACAGGGTGTTCCATTTGAAAAAACATAGTTACTGGCATTTCCAGAAAAACTGGTAGTCCGCCATATTGGATTGTAATGTGTAAATGGTTGCTTATATAACTGTACCAAATTCCAGAAAAATCCGTTGACGAATGCAGAAGTTACAGGGGTGGCCCGATATCCTGTGTCACCCGGTATACAGCTCTCTCTATAGTGCCTCCCGAGAATACTTCTTTATTTTTTAGATTTTAATATCGAATATTTGTACTTCGGGTTCATATTTTGTACAGTATCTAAAAAAATACTCGAGTCCAATTTTCTTCACTTAGCATTATATGCATTAATGATGCCATTTAGTCTGAATAACCCTGTATAACCAATGCCTTCCATCCAATCTTCCTTGCAGACGCGACATCAGAGAACAAAAATTGAAAATCCCAGTTTTCCTCCATTCTATGTCGTTGCAAACGTATAAGCTTGTAGACTTAATTAAGTAGGTATATATAAGCAATATGAAGTTGGAAAAAAAATCCACATAAATCCTTGCCGTAATCCGCTTAGCATTTATACCACACATACAAAAGACCGAAACCTATATTCTGCTTTGGCACAGCTCATTCCGGAACGATTTTATTTTCTGGCATGAAACATGGGGATCATTTTCATATCGTATCAGGCAAACAGAAAATTAATTCATTGGAGTTCTAGATTCTACATCAACTATCGGAGGGGATTCACTGTGGAGGTGGGATTAAAACTACTAATCCAATCAAGCTTTTTGTTCGAGTCTGTATTAGGTAAATTAAATACGATTCCTAGAAGCATATACATATAGAGACATTGTTACATTACAAAATTATTGGCATTATGTGTGCAACGAGATATTTTCGAAATGTAAATTGGGTATAATAGGCCTGAATATTCAATTAGGACAACTTGTGTATATATATACATAATGGCTATAATTCACCATCTAACTCTGTTCTTTGTATTAGGTCCTCTTCAACGTCTTGCATACATTTTATCTCGGTCTCTTCCGCTCCTTTCTCCGCCGGAGTTCCATTGCAGCATTGAGTGAGTTACCGTTCTTTTTTCTGTCTCCATACATGTCCCATCGATATAATGAAGAATGTCACTGAGTGGACCGATCGTTTCTTGTTTTCTTCCAGAAATGAAAGACCTACATACAATATGGAGAGTTAGTAATTCCTTGGTTCTTTCGGTCCAAAACTACTAATAAACTACACTACCCACTTATTAACCTAACAGACGTAAACTTTTAACCGCTGCATGTCATGACACTGGCGGGTATCTACCATCGCCACAGCAAATCGTGTCCACTCGTGTTTCCCCCTCCCTACCTACCATTGTGTTGTCTCAATTCTCAATTCACTCTAGGTGAAACCCTTCACAAAATACAAGTGCGATAATTCCTGTTTAAAATGAAGAGCAGTCATTTATACATTAGAAGGTCTTAAACATCGACAAAATAATCCAACTTCTTATTAGGCATTTCTAGGTAACTGCTCAATTATCAGTTCACCAAATCCAATAAATGGTACCTACCCGTTATGATTATGGTCATTAAAAATAAATGAATTAGCTATTATTTGGGTCGGAAATTGGGTTATTGTATGGATTCAAAATCTCTACCTAATTAAGCTTTGAAACGAATTCGAAAATTATTCAAGCATGAATCTTCTCCTATTGACAGTATTTCATGTTACTCCTCGCAATTGTTTCACATCAAGCCGTTCAAAAGTTATCGAGGTAAAGATGGCATTCTTACTCATACTTGACATTTAAAATGCATATTGTAGAAAAACGTATAAACGAAATTCGAAAAAAAAAGATGATTGAAAATATAATTTAATTATCTTTTCAACGATGTGCCACTTGACCCCCCTTGGTATTCCCCCCCCCCTACCCCGCGCATCCCAGACAGCACTGGATATTCCATGAATATTCATAGAATATTATTTTTGGCATATTGGATGGAATATTCTTAAATGTGCCAGGGATATACATATCTTTTTTGGAATATTCCTAGAATGTGCTGGTGGGGAAAATTTTAGATATTCCTTGAATATTCCAAGAGGAATATTCCCGGAATCCGGAATATCCCCAGAATATTCCAGAAAGAATACTCCTGGAATATCCTCTGGGAATATTCCTTGGTTATCCAGAATATACCTACAATATTCCAGAAAGGATAATCCTAGAATATTCCATGAACATATTCTATGAATATTCCGAGAATATCCAAAGTAATTCAGGAATATGATAGTAATATTCCCTAAATATCCTGAAGGATTTTCAGAACAAAATAACCATTCCCTGGAATTTCAGAAATTAAGAAAATAGAAAAATACAACTGTTTTTCCACATGAGTGACCTCAAATATAAAATCTTGAATGGCACTTTTACATCAATAATATGAACTCCTACAATTATGCCTGACAATTCAAGCAATGTATTTGCTTACATTCGCCAAGAAATAAAACTTCATTTCGAAAATTATGTAGTAGTGCAATACGTAATTGTTTTCCTCAGAGTATTTGTGGATTGGAATTTCATGTTCCACTAAGAAAAAAACCATTTGATTTCCGCAGACTGCGCACTCCTTCCCTACAATGAAATAAAACAACATGCATTTGAACAGGTCTATTTCTATATAGTTATAATAATAACACATATTTTATTAACTCGTTTCTTCTGTCACTACGGGAATATCTCTGAAAAACAAGAATTGCAAGATCGAACTACTGCTATCTGAATCAGAAAAACTTGAGTCCATTCTATCACTAATAGTTTCAACTTGATTTTTTAACTGTCCTTTTGCATGCTGTGACGGGGTTTGTGTAAAAATTGTTTGCAAATCAAATACATCTGTTCGCACTTTTCTCATACTTTTCCCCTTTTTGAACTCGAAAATTGTTATTGGTGTTCATTCAATAGAAATAAATTCTCCCTTATTAATAGAAATAGAAATAAGGGAGAATATTCCATGAATATACAATACAGAATATTCAATTTTGATTATTCTATGAATATTCATACATGATTATTCCATGAATATTCACACAGGAATATTCTATGAATATTCTCACGAGAATATTCTTGGTACATTCTCCCGAGAATATTCCAGGAATATGCATATTGGAATATTCCTGGAATACCTATGCTAGAGGCATGTGAATATTCTAGGAATATTCCATGATATTTAGAGAATATTCTAGGAATACTCCGTGCTGTCTGGGATATCTATCGAGCATTCACAGTGTCTTTCATTTCAAAAAGTATGATCGGCGATATCATTCAAAACTTTTTTTGTCCCATTGTTTTACGTCGAACTGTACAAAAATTAACATGAATTCAATGCGAAAGGAGATTTTGTTAAATGTAATAAAAATAAAATGAGAAAAGTTCCCACTGAAGGATTCTGAACAAGCACATTATATCTCATATTTAAAGATCGATATCAAATCTCGAGCTGCCGTCAAAAATCTACTATCAGAGAAAAAAACACTACTATAAATCATTCGGTTATTTCTCCTGGAACAATTGCTCCGAAACACGAATCGGTTTTGTAACACAAATCTCATAGAGCTTTATACTGTGTCCGAACCCTCCTCCAGTTATAAACCCTTCATGTAGTGGCATCTATAGGCGAAAAATACTAAGCTTTCGGTAGTTATTTGTAAAAAGCAGTACAGGATTCTTCTTCAGATTTTTGGGAACGATGAAATGGATACAGCAGAGATTGTCAAAAGCGGGATTATGAACGATGAATCCGTTGCGAATCCTATTTTTAGGCAGAAGAACGGATTTTGACATATCGATCGGTGCAAAACACAATGCGTGACTCTCGATACATAAGGAGGTTTCGAGTTTCGAATAGTAGCATTGTTTAAAGAGTTCTCTTTAAACAATGCTAGTAGTTATAGCCATTGAGGTGGTTCCGCCACGAGACAGTTGAATTAGGAAATTATTCAAATTTGGCATACGTATTGTTTAACATGTGAACAACACCTCTATAAAATTTTAATAAGTTTCACCATCCCGAACCCGAGATATATATAATTGAAGTTGACTCAATTAACACGTAACATATGGACCATGCATAGACAAATAGCACATTATTGATTCTACCGTTAGTACTAAAATTAAGAAGTTTATGAAAAACGAGGAGGAGCTAGAGCAGGATATCACAGATATTGTGAAAAACAAATCAAAGTGATTGACCATCTAGTTTGACAGATATAATCAAAACTACTCTCGTTATTCAAAATAGTCCACGGGGAAGCGCACATTATTCATTCTACCGTTAGTACTAAAATTAAGAAGTTTATGAAAAACGAGGAGGAGCTAGAGCAGGATATCACAGATATCGTGAAAATCAAAGTGATTGACCATCTCTAGTTTGACAGATATAATCAAAACTACTTTCGTTATTCGAAATAGTCCACGGTAACGTGCACAGCCTAAAGGGGGGTAGAGAAATGCGGATTTTGCCAGGGGTTTTTTTAAAGAAGGACGGGGGACCATTTGAGGTCTGAACGCGAAAAAAAAACTCCTAGTTGACCCCATCGATTTTAACGATCCTCCCTTCCCCCCCCAAAAAAAGTTCAAAAAGAGTACTACAAAAAAGTCCATCCCCCCTTCCCCCCAAAAAAAAAAGTTCAAAAAGAGTACTACAAAAAAGTCCATTGAAGTTTTATCGAAAAACGATCATTTTTTTCCCATGACGTATAATTTCTAGTGAGGGGGAGAGGTCTGAATTTTTTTTCGCTGTGCTTCTCGGGGACATCAATTTTTTGAGTCGCCGACTTTCTATAACGAATAAATTTTCTAGAGTCGATTGAGGGGGCAAGTGTCCCCTTCAAAAAAAATTTATTTTCGCGTTTCAAATCGAAAAGTCCTTTAAAATTTTTCGATTCCGTCGAAAATAATATTTTTGTCTCGTGGCGGAACCACCTTAAGTGTGAATATTTTTATATTGAATGAAGCCGAAGTGATGAGTACTGTGATTGTGGGAATAAACATGTTCAATCAACAAAGTAAAATAACACAAAAAATTTCTCATTTACGATGTATTTTAAAATAAATGATGGCCATTGGCAAGTATTGGTATTTTTTATGGAAAACCATGAAGATTATGGCAAAGGCAAATTTTCCGGACCAACAGGAAGAGTAGTCCTTAAAAAATTGGGGGAACGTTTATCCTTCTAACTGAATGCTTTGGGATGTGGTTCACGTTCTGTAGAAAAATGGCAAACACTATATACGATAGATAAATATATATATATATATATATATATATATATATATATATATATATATATATATATATATCCTATTTTGTTCAGCAGTATTATTTTTTGTGAGGCATTGAATATTCTAATAAATAATTCAGTAAAACCAGACATCTTGAAGAATTAAAATACCTGAAAAAATAAAGAGCACTGCTGGAAAATGGGACGAAACAGAGACAACTATTTTACTATTAGATATTTTTTAGAGTTGGGCTGATATCAAGTATAATTTTAAAAAAATCTGCACATAAAAAAATTATTAAAACAAGTTTTTATACAAATGCACCAATAACAAAAAAATAATGTATTTGTTTGACCTAGGTTATTTGTGAATAGCAGATTCAAAAGCTTGCCGCGCAAAAATACCTATTTTATTGATTTGTTTGAAAATATGAACAGGAGTTCATAAAATCAGTTGTGAAATCATCTGCGACTGAAAGATAAACTTTAGTGAATATCTTCCATCGTTAACGATAACCTCCTTGTGTGGTATTCATGTTGAAAAGGGAAATATTCTCAATTGAATATTGAATAGAAATATTTTTCTGTTAAATGAAAAATCCACGATAAAAATTAAGTTATTTTTTGCGAATGTCTAACAGAAAACAACTACTTTCCCGGCTGAAGCTCCCCTCCCCTTCCCACTCTCCACAATCAGCGTGACGTCACCGCGGCACCACTATGGTTGGTTTTCCATAAGAGCCCATGCATTTTCACGATTTTTAAAACCTTTTATCTTGGTTTTTTTAACTTAAACCTGCTGATTTTTTGGCTGATTCTGGTTGGTGTGTTAATTTACTTAAGCTCCATTGAATTTTGAAAACTCTAGATACCCACGGTTTCTGTAGACAACCTATAAATTGAACTGATGCTGATGTTTCAATCGTCATTTCATGATAGAGCGCTTCGTTGTTTCGATTTATTGAGAATATTTGTGGAAACTTCGGGCCCATTATAATAAATAGGAATTAATGAGTTGTCTCGATATTTTTATGAGTTGAAAATTTGGGTGAACTTTTCAAGAGCTTGTTGATGGTTCTTACAAGAAAATCTATACTGCTTCCAGGCATGATCTGAAGTAAGATGTCTAGAAACCCTAGTGTATGCACTCATATCTGAAAATGTGTGGGATCAAACCACCGACATAACCTTAATCTAGACCGCTAGAGGTCATATCCCCACCACTCGAAAAATTCCTCCCAATAGAATTTACGTGAACGCGTCTGCGCAAAGCGCAGAAAGCACAAATAAAGTCATTTCAGACATTGACATCTAACGAGGAGCCATTATGTGATTTTGAATAGTCACAGACACAAAATGCGCATGCTCTAAAAGCTCTTTGATATATTGTAATTGGATGAATTCTCATCATACGGGATCAGCAGTCTAGATTAAGGTTATGATTTCTTAGATTACGACCGGAGTAGATGGCAACACCAAAGAGCAACTCCTAAGAAATTTATTCGGACAATGTTCAGCACGCTCCGAAATCGTCAAAGATTTCATTTCAGCGACAAACAGTACAGTTTTCTTCATTACTACTTACCTACTGTATCAAGCTTCGGCTTTTCGCTCCTCTGTGTCGCTGTTACTGGCGAATAGAGAGAGAGAGAGACAGTATTTTCCCCAGCCCAAGATTTTAGTTTAAATTTTTGTGGTATTTACATTTATACAAAAGGAAGTTCATGGTTCTATTTTGTGAGACGAATTATTTATTTCATGTAAGTACTCATAAATTATAGTATAAAGAACAATACAATTGGATGTATAAATTATATATGATTTCTGAGACACTTCAATTTTATTATTTTTTTAGGCTCACTCTTCGGAGGCATGACTCTTGGATGAGAGCTTTAGGAAGGGATCCCACTAAAGAGCAATTGAATGACAAAAATTGTGTCTGCAGTGTGCACTCATTTTGGGAGGATGATAAGTTTGTGGTAAGGAATAAAATCAGATTGAGACCTGATGCTATCCCTCAACTGAGTTTACGGAAACCCTATTTACCGTAAATCCAAACAATTCATAGGAGTTTCAGTTAGTTTATAAAGAGGAACCTGGGAAGTTTGATAAAGCGAGTAGAGAACATATATAAACATTTTGAGTAGGTTATTTATTCATTAAAAAAAAAAATTCCTCTTATGAAAATAAATTACTTATAGTTGTGCTGCACACCTAGTTATTTGTATTGATTACATTTTTTAAAACCCATGTATTCATTTCAGGAGTTCTGAGATTTTGTCATCCACATCAGCAAACAGCAGGAATGAAAACATTCGGTCAGTTGAAAATCAGAATGAAAGGGGTATCAGTTTAGTTCAATTTCACTCAGCTGAAGGAAACCTGCTTTCAGAAATCTCCTACGAAAACAAGGAAAATATTGTCACTAGGTACTTTTGTAACATGACCAATGGATGAAATTTCTTCTTCAGAAGAGGTAAGATATTAATTGAATTGTTATGTTGGAATTTCATTACAAAAAACAGTAGTTAAAAAAATATTCTTGAACAAAAATGCTTATTTTCAATTGAATAATAAAATTAGTTCATCTCTTAACCTTCCCGAATGTAAACCTGTTCTTCAAAAATATTCCCATTTAATGTTACTCTCTGAAATTCAAAATATCTTGCCCTACATTTGATGTTATTTATTTTTTGACTAGAGATATCAAATAGTTATTTATGCAACGAGTGCAATAAACACTTTTTGCACGAGTTGCATACAATATTTTTTCTACGTTCATGCAAAAATCAAAAAATGTTTTATTTAGGTGGCACTAAGTGTGGAAAAATAAAAAGCTTAATTTAATAGCAGAATATTTAATAATTAATTAGCACTATCGATTTGCATTGAGAAAATTGTTAGGAACAATTTAACTCGAACTTTATTTTTGATAAATTGCATTTTCTAGTAATTCCGTAATCCAGTAGGCAATAAATATGATTGAAAATAATATAAAATATGTAATACAATATCACAGACAATGGACTAAAAATGGCGTCGATTTGAACGTTTATGTTTGTCATGATCACAAAACGCTGTAGTAGAATGACAGATGAGTGCAATGAACATTTTATTGCACTAATGCAATAAAGAACCAGTTTTTTCACTAAATAGAGTTCATTAAAGTTTTGTTTCTTGCATGAACGTTGAAAAATATATAACTTCAAAATAATCTAAATGAATGTGAGCTCATCTTCCAGAATCCTTCGTGGATTCTGAAATTCGAAAGCTAATATCAGAAGGTCAAAGAATAATTCAGTGAGAAAATTAAATAATAATTTCTGTGAAAAAAATGGAAGAAGTATTATAACAGTTTCCAGTTTCATATATTTTATTTGGATGACCATGTTTTCATTGTATTCATATTTCTAGCTGATATACACCTTTATCATGACAGGGTAGCCTGATATCATATTACACTCAGCATAATATAATTTACTCCACACAAATAATATTCGAACTCATAATATTTATAATTGATATGAAATGTCGAAAATTAGTATTCAAATAATGATTCATGAATAATTCATTAATATTGATTTATATTTAGTTGAAGGTATGAATGAAGAACAACTTTTCAATCATTCCCATCGAAACTTTACTAGGTACATTTGTGTTTTATATTTCACTTGACACAGTGTGGAAATTAATTATTCTTCAGCATATATAGGGAAAATTCAGTATTTCTGTGTCCTGTCGTGTTGGTGGATGAAGAAAAGCCAATACGTCCTTGACAACACAGGATCATTTGAGGTATATTATCATACACTCCTAGGTGATAATGTATACAGTGCTTCTCAAAAGTCCCCTCCACCCTCTTATTTTTGGAACGATTATACATAAACAAGTGAAATTTGGAAACTGAATTTAAAGGTTGTAAACTTCCCTACTAGTGATGATAGATGACGAAATCGTAAAGATGACGTCACAACAGTGCTTCTCAAAAGTCCCCTCCATCCCTCTTATTTTTGACGTCACAAGCCATTGGACCAATAATTTAATGGAACCTACGGAAGCGACACCTCTTTTAAAAGTATCGAAAAACCTATTCAATGATACTAATTTTGTTTGTGTTTATGGCAGTTTCAATGGCTCATTAGTAAACATTAAAATTTAAATTCCTTCAGCATGATATTAATTAAGATTTAAGAATCAGTATCTACTTAAAGAATTGCTCGAAGTGACCTCCATTTACTTCCTGACAGTGAAATATCCTATTTTAAACTCTTCTCGTACTTTTGCAAATATGTCTGCGGAAACAGCTCACATTCTGCAACAATACGTTGTTTTGAAACGTCAATATTGTCAGGTTCAGTGGCGTAAACCTTCGATTTAAGGTACCCCCACAGAAAAAAATCCAGAGGTGTGAGGTCCGGTGATCGAGCTGGCCATTCCGTTGAACCTCGTCGTCCAATCCATCTACCACGATACTCCTCATCGAAATACCGTCTTACTGCACCGTAATAGTGTGGAGGAGCACCATCCTGTTGGAATGTTATTTCCAAATTGCTGATTTCATCTGGATTATCTTCCAAAATTTCAAGGATTAACGGTTCTATTGCGTTTTGCAACAGCTCCAGATAAACCTCACCAGTTAAATTAGTATTTAAAAAAAGAGGCCCAACGATGTGGTTTCCCAGGATACCTGCCCAAACATTCACCTTCTGGGGAAATTGGGTATGTGTTTCACGAAACAGGTGAGGATTTGCGTCACTCCAATACCTCACATTCTGTGTATTTACATTTCTATTTAGATAGAAAGTACTTTCGTCACTAAAACAAATTGTTTTGACATAGTCTGGCTGTTGATTAATTTCAGTTTCCATATTTTCACAAAATTCTAGTCTTCGGTCTGGGTCGTCGTCTGAGAGTTGATGAACCATATTTAATTTGTATGGAAGAAATTTGTTTTTTTTTTCAACACCCTGTGTACTGTACTTCGACTGACTTCACAGGTAGATGCAACGTGAGTTGTTGAAGAAGTAGGATTAACTATTACTTCTGCCAGTATAACTCTTTTTTTTTCATCAGAAATTTGTGGTCTGCCAGATCGTTTCGCATCACTGATACTACCCGTTGTTTCAAACTTACGAAGGAGCTCCCTTAAATAAGTCGTCGAAAGGGGGCGATCGAGAAACCTCTCATTAAAAATGCGTTCTGCTGCATGAATATTTTGTCCAGTTTCACCAAGAATTAGGATCGCTGCTACTTAAACGTTCGGCTCACAACAGTTTAACAAATTATTAAAATGTACAAAAATATTAAAAGTACCAAAAGCTGCTAAAACAGTTGAACGTTCGATCAACAATACACAAATTAAATGTACAAAAACTTGGACAATTACAAAAACGTCGAATTAGGGAGACTAACGAAAACGTCAGCTTATTTGACAACTATCCAGAGGCGGAGCTTGAATTTGGAATTTTAGTATTAACTGATTTAATTCATCACAGCTTTGCGTTTTTTAAAAGCGAGTTGCCAAAACTGCCATAAACACAAACAAAATTAGTATCATTGAATAGGTTTTTTCGATAAAAGATAAAAGAGGTGTCGCTTGCCGTAGGGTTCCATTTAAAATTATTGGTCACAATGGCCTTGTGACGTCATCTTTGACGATTTCGTCATCTATCATCACTAGTAGGGTAGTTTAGAACCTTCAATATTCAGTTTCCAAATTTCACTGGTTTATGTATAATCGTTCCAAAAATAAGAGGGGGGGAAAGGACTTTTGAGAAGCACTGTAGAAGTTTCAGCATGACTGAATCGATTTTAAACTAACTTCCTGATGGTTTTATCGTTCATTTTTCCATCAATTTCTGCCAATACCAGTTGGGGCTCTAGTCTAAACATTTTCACGTCTTCATGTCTGTAGGATTTTAGATATAATGATATTTTATTTTTGATGCCGAAATATTTCATATTCTAGAATAAATGAAACGCAATTTCTGTAGCAAAATTTTATTCACAACATATTTGATTCTATAACTTCTTTTCTATGTGTATTCTATATTATGTAAAACATATCCGGAAAAACATAATTTATCGCTATTTAGTTTCATTCTATGGAAACTCTCTCAAACAATTTTTTCACCAAAAATGGGAGGACAATCTGCGTTTCTACTTCTGCTCTTATTAGAGCAAATAATAATTTTTCAAAAAAATTCAGTGCCTGATTATATCATCATAATTCGCCAAATGAATAAATAAACTAGTCGTTTGGCCCTAGTTTTTTCATTCAAGTCGAAAAAATAAAAGGAAACCGTGTTACGGAAAATGAATTATGTGCAATATAGGAATGGATATACCTCAAGAAAAAAAGGTTGAGGACACGAGATCATCAACATTTTGTATACTCTACATTACTTTATAATATATTAATTTGAGTGGTTATTGATATGACATTACATTTTTTAAGTAGGCTGGATCTGAACCTATTTACATTTTTTGAGTTTACCGTTTGGGACTATTTGAAACTATAAAACAATATTTACAGAGCAGTTTGTACTATCCTAGAGTGCTGGTTCTTTCTTATAATTAACCTACAGTCGATTACGATGTAATAAATAACTAACCATAAAAATGTAAAAGTTTCTATAAAAGGTAATGTACAAAAAATACGTTTTTGACATCCTCAAACCAATAAAAATAACTGAAAATGTTAATGATACGAGTTTCAGTTTAACCAAATCTTACGTCAGAAACAAACTGGATTCATTCACTTCTCACAAAAATTATACTTCAGACTGGCGATGGTAAGGGGTTGTGGTGCATTTTCAATCTGACTGCCGTGATATCGTCTTCTATTCTGACGAGTAGCCGTATTTTCTGAAAAAAAAAAAAGATAACTCATTTCTTTGAATTTGCATATATTCGCTTTTTCAAGTAAACTTCGCTCTTTCTCCGCATAATAATATCTTGCTTAATGAGCATAAACTAAACCCAGTATGGACATATGGCATTCATCTATGGGATTGCAGTCGTATGGGGTCGACTTTAGAATAGCCCCATGGTAAATCCTGCCTGTCGTAAGAGGCGACTAAAAGGATAACCGTAGGTGGAAGATGGTCTCATCGCCCGGTGAAATACCACCATATCGACTTTGTGTGCTGTGAAATGGACCATTCCATGTTTCAGTGTTCGGTCGATACTTTCCGGTCTCCCTCTTTCCTTTTCCCCAATTCCTTCTTTATTTTCAGGTAATAGTAATAATGATGAACAATAGTAATAATGATGAAGTCTCCTAGAGTAAAACACTCCGGAAGTAAAATACCTCTCCATTCGGATTTCCGGGCGAGAGGTTCTCGAGGGGACTCAACATTAAAAATTAATTTTTGCAACATCCGCGGACTCAACAAGAACATCAATGACGTCCACCATCACCTACAGACGGAAAAACCGGATATTCTGGCTCTAACAGAAACACAAGTAAACTCGTCCACCAACAAGGTCCATATGCTTTGTCCTGGTTACGAACTCCATTCTCGATTCAGGTTCAAAGGTGGAATTTGCCTTTACGCCAAGGCTAACCTTTCATGCCAGCGTGAAGAGAGTTTGGAGCCGAAAGACTTTGATGTGATGTGGTTCAAGCTATCTGATACCAAACTGACTAAGTTCCTCTGCTGCCTTTATCTATCACCTAATGAACCTTCATATAACGACCTCTTTGAGTTTTTATCACTCAAACTGGACTACATTCAGGAGAACCATCCAACAGCTGAAACCATAATCATGGGAGATTTTAATGTACATAACGCTGCCTGGCTCAAATTCTCTAACAAAACAGATGATGCTGGTCGTCAGGCCGAGTCCTTCGCCATCACTCATGGTCTAGAACAACTGGTCGAGCTACCAACCCGCATCCCTGATGTCAACAACCAGTCTGCCAATACAATAGATCTTTTCCTCACCACCAATCCTGACCCGTATAGAATAGAAGTTTGTGCCCCACTTGGAAACTCTGACCACACCCTCATCTCCACAACATGCTCTTTCCATTTACCATCGAGCTGCACAATACCACCCCGTCTCATGTGGCATTACAATTCGGCCGACTGGGAAGGTCTTCGTATGTTTTTCTCAGCGTTTCCATGGAAGAGAGTTTGTTTCTCTTCAGTAGATCCAACACGATGTGCTGAGACAATTTCTGAAATCATCATGTTGGGGATGCAAACTTACATACCGAATACCGAAAGAAGAACATCATCCGATAAGACCTGGTTTAACAGAAACTGCTCTAGAGCTGTGGCTTCCAAACAGGCAGCATACCATCGATGGCTAAAAAATCCGGGCCCTGAGACCAGAGCAGCATATGTCGAGGCTAGAGGCATATGTAAAGAGACAATAGAATGCTCAAAAGATGCCCACAAAGCCAAAATAAGATCAAAACTTGCTGAATGTCCTAACGGATCCCGTTCATTTTGGTCTTTCGCCAAAGCTGTGGGAAGAAATTTCACTTCCAGCTCATTTCCTCCCCTAACCAAAGAAGATGGAACACTAGCAACGACTGCCCAGGAAAGAGCCAATATTTTTGCGCACCTATTTGCTGGAAATTCCACTCTGGATTCATCGGGAAAACAACCCCCGAACATTACACCTATTGACAGTCACATGCCCGAGATCACCTTTCGCCAACGTACTATCAGAAAGATTTTGCTGGGTCTCAACACCAACAAAGCCTGTGGATCTGACGGAATCCCGCCGATTGTTCTCAAGAAATGTGCCCCGAACTAACACCTGTTCTTTGCAAGTTGTTCAACCACTCTTACAATTTGGGGTATTTCCGTCCAATTGGAAAATTGCAAGAGTACAGCCAGTCCCTAAAAAAGGCAAAAAGGCCCTACCTAGCAACTACAGACCTATCGCACTGCTATCTATTATTTCAAAGGTCATGGAAAAAGCCATCAACATCGAGCTCATGAAATATCTGGAAGACTCAGGAATTGTCAACGATAGGCAATATGGCTTCCGCCATCAGAGATCAACTGGTGACCTGCTCGCTTACGTCTCACATATATGGCAGCTATCTATTGAAAAGCATGGAGAAACTTTAGCTGTGGCATTAGATATCTCCAAGGCGTTCGATCGAGTTTGGCACCAGGACTCCTCGCCAAGCTTCCGTCTTATGGCTTGCCCCTCAGCTGTGTTCTCTGCTTGCTAGTTTTCTCTCAAACAGGTCTCTCCATGTAGTGGTCGATGGAGTTTCATCTGACACTCTACTCATAAATGCTGGTGTTCCGCAAGGATCCATTCTCGCACCAACACTATTTCTACTTCACATCAACGACCTGTTGAAAGCAACTTCATGTCCAGTACACAGCTTTGCCGATGATAGTACCCTCCATACCGCTTTCTCTTCCAGGGCCCCTATATCAGCCCGTGAAACCAGAAATGAACGAGGAAGAAATGTTAATAATATAAATATGGACTTGGCAACAATTCTCGAATGGGGATCTAATAACTTGGTAGAATTCAATGCAAACAAAACACAAGCATGTCTTTTCTCTAGAAAAGCCGATCTCACTGTGCCTAACATAACTTTGTCAGGAGTAACCATACCACTGAAGCCATCCATATCGATGCTTGGTATTACTATCAGCAATAACCTTTCCTGGGAAAATCACGTGAGGTCCATTGCCAAAAGTGCATCCCAAAACTTGGTTTTCTGTTTCGTGCCAAGAGCTATTTCACCCCAGTCAGCTGCTTATGATCTATAAGGCACAGATCCGACCTGTCCTGGAATACTGTTCCCATATTTGGAGTGCGGCACCTAAACATATCCTGAGGCTATTGGATTCTGTCCAAAAAAGAGCAATTCGTCTCGTCGGTGATGCCTCGCTTACAAACTCGCTCACTTGTCTGGAACACCGTAGAAAAGTTGGCGATTTGTCTCTATTTTATAGATATTTTCATGGGCGATGCTCTTCTGAAATATCAACAATCGTTCCTGCTTTGGCAGTCTCTTCGAGATTAACCCGTCAAGTTCAGTCATCACACCCCTTCGTGGTCACTTTAGAAACCTGCAGAACATCACTTTCCAAAGACTCGTTCATCCAACGAACAGCGAGGCTTTGGAACTCATTGCCTAGGAGGTGTTCCCCGAGGCATACAACCTTCAGAAATTTAAGAAGAACACCAACTCCTACCTTCTTTCCCTAGGTTCCCACGATGTTCTCTGAACATTACAGGATATCCCTTTTCGTGGGAACCAGAACATAAAAAAAAAAAAAAAACAGGGTCGGATTAGGGTTTTTAGTGCTTCAGGCAGTATACAGGATGTTCTCGAAGGCGAAGCATCTTCTTTAAGAGGCCGGCTGTTTCATTCCCTTATCAAAATTTGAAGAGGGAATCGCTTCAGTGTACGCTGGCAAATGGCACACTTGTTATAATTGTTGATTATGTTTACGTTTGCGAAACCAGTGAATTGCTTGTAATTAAGAAAAAAGTGGATTTACTCCAAAGGTTTATGATGGGAGGTGGGTGTTTGAATGAACAGCGGGGCGGAGGCCTGTACCATTCGTTTTTTCCACACTGAAGTATGAAAGACGATATGCCATAGAGGAAGTGTTGGAGATCGCTAGAGAAGCACGAGACTGATGAATATGACAAATATCGCACTGCAGCGTGTATCTAATAGACGAGATCACATACGTGTAAATTTGGGTCAGATGTACTTGTAGTGATGAAATATTATGTATGCATAGTTTTTCCTAGAAGATATGGAATATTCGAATAAACGCCGCTCTAAAATCTTACAATTCAGTGAGACATCGATCAACAGCGTTATTGTCGCTTCTTCCTACGGATAAAACAGAACTTGTGTCAGCATGAATTATATTGAAATGAGGACTTCGTATTTGATAACTGTTCTTGATTTAGTTATTCTTGAATAATATACCGAGGGATGTCATTATTTTTTCGGCCTGCTCACATTGCAAAAAAAAAAAGTTATGAGTAACGCTTGGCTAAAACATTAGTCTCTGGCGCTATCGGCGATAGGTCCGAACTTTTTACTAGGTAATTTATTATTATTATCTTGCATTAAAACATACGGAGTCCGTGAAAGTCAGAGAGCTAATGAATCAAATGCTTCTATGCGTTTTTATATATATATATATATATATATATATATATATATATATATGTATATATATATATGTATAGACAATACGTTGTCACCTCAGTGTCATTGACTGGACGACCTGACCTCACCCCTTCCTGGTTGTGATATTTTATTCATTTATGCATATATCCTCTGAGGGGAGCCTTCGAAACAGGGTTCTCAAAAGAGGTGAAATGATTCCCTTTTTTTAAATATATGTATATATATATATAAATGTATAGATACTTCAAATACGAAGTGACCTCATTATATATAAGGCCGCGCGAGATTTGCAATTCCTTCCCGCCTCATACAGTGTTGCCGCGTATTCGAGGAGTGTGCGTAGTGCAATTCGATTCAAAATTGGTATGTGGGGGTTTTCGGGGTCGGAGAGTATGATTTTTTTGTCAAAATTTATAAATTCAAGATGGCGGCTCCAAAATGGCTGGCGAATTTTGTGATTATGGTCCGATTTTCGATTCAAAATTGGTGTGAGGGGGTTTTCAGGGTCGGAGATATGATTTTTAACAAATTATAAATTCAGGATGGCGGCCCCAAATGGAGGCGAGTTTTGTGATTATGGTCCAATTCGATTCAAAATTCGGGGTCGGAGATTATAATTTTTTTGTTGAAATCCATAAATTCAACATGGCGGCCCCAATATGGAGGACGAGTTTTGTGATTATGGTCCGATTTGATTCAAATTGATATCAGCGGTTTTCGCAGTCGGAGATTTCGTATTTTTCGTCAAAATTTATAAATTGAAGATGACGACTCCACAGATGGAGGGCAATTTTTTTGATTATGGACATATTTCATTCAAAATTGGTTTTGGTTCAGGTTAGGAATTTTTTGTCAAAATCTATAAATTCAAGATTGGGACTCCAGGATGGCGGACAGTTTTGATTATGGTTCTATTCAAAATCGGTGTGTGGGAGTTTTTGGGGTCGGAGATCAGCTCAAAACATACAGGGAAGAGACTCCGTAATAACGGTGCTCTATTAGAAATGAACAGATCAAGGCGAACTAACTAAAAAGCAAAAAATTTAATAACCAATAAAACATTTTTGAAGACAAGCTTTTATTTGAGCCGTGTACCAAAACGTATAAAATAAGTTCAAGTCATCGCTGATAAAGATTTAATTATTTTTTGTTGAACTATTTGGTTTCAAAAAGCTTGTCGCGCGAATTGTCATTAAATTAATTGGTAGGTACCTACTTTTATGAACACTTCGCGCGACAAGCTTTTTGAAAGCTTATGATCCATCAAAAAATAATTAAATCATCGTCAGCGATGACTAAAACTTATTTTATACGTTTTAGTTCGCGGCTTAAATAAAAGTTCGTCTTTAAAAATGTTGTTCATTAGTTAATTTTTTTAAAGCATCAAGTGGTACACCTGCATACATGTTCTACGTTTGTATCATTCCTTTGGCATTGAAATGTCGAATTTAAACAAAAGAAATCAGAGACAAACCTACGCAGATTGAAGGAGACAAAATTTGGATGAATGTTTCATTTAAAGATATGCAAGATCGGTTTGTCTTTATTTTATGGGACATTCGTATATTCTCTGCAGGTTTTCTGAAAGATACCATATATTACCTGCAATTTTTGTCAAATGTGATTTGAAAGTACTTCCTAAATGTTCATGCATTTAAAATACAGAGTGGCCCACCGAAACCTTTTCATTTCTCCTAAAAAAAAAAGAAAAATACGCTTGAACATATGAACGTTAGTTTTTAAAACGAGACAATTCTTTGTCTTTTAGCCCCTCTGTTCAAACCCTTGAAATCTGAAATGTGAATGAGTGATGAATTGATTTGAATGTGAATTGAATACCTTTTCAACGGAATATTGCTCGTTGAATTTGGTATGTGACACACCCAAAAGAATTTTCGAAATTTATAAATTTCACCCCTACAAAATAAAACTGGTTCATGAACATGAAGACGATAACGAACGACGTTTGAAATTTTGTGAGTTAAATAGTGAAAGATTGATACGCGATCTACAATTCTTATTTAACATTTGTTTTTCAGATAAATGCTAGTATTATATTATTGATACTATCAATCGATATAACTGAAGGCAATATTCCAAACAATATATCATAGAATTGAACAATACATACCCAAAATCGCTAAAAACTAAATGTGTGGGCTGTTACATTTGGGGACCGCATTTTTTGGGCCCATTTTAGCTATCTAGATATTAGACTGATGAAATATACCTAGAGTTGCTGTAAACCACTCTTGACCCTACTTTAACGAATGCCATGGAATAATATAACTTTCATCGGCCAGCAAATCTAGTTTTTCAGCAGGGTAGAGCACCCGCATACTATGCAAGTTCTGCAAAACAGTTTCTGGATGAAAATTTTTCTGGCAGATGGATTGAAACGAAAGGTTACTTTTGAATAGCCTGCAAGACCTGCTGATTCATTGCCACCTGTCATTTTCTTGTAGTGGAAACATTTTGAATCTGAAATGTATGCAACCCAGCCCAATTCTTCAGATTACTTGCGACAACGAATAGTGTACGAGTGTCGACAAATAACTCCTGAAATGCTCCACAATGTTCGCGAATATTTCTAACAGTGCCTTTGAAATTATATTTTGGAGGTTTGGGATAAAAACTTTCAACATTTATTTGATTGAAACGAGTGGTAAGAAATTTTGTTAAATTTAATGCCTTATCTCTTCCAAACTACTCACCCGACATCAACGAACGATATCCTGTTGAAAAGACAATTCAATTTCCTTTGAAATGAGGCATTACTCTCCGTTTCTATTTGAGGTGCAGAGGGTAGAAGAATACCAATGAAATATTTCCCCCCCCCCCCAAAAACTTATGCTCATGTGTTCAAGCGTACTTTGATTTATTAATTTAGGAGAAAATAAACCTACGTAAAGTATTTTCGGTGGTCCACCCTCTACAGTCACATGTTAAATCCGCATCATAATGCAAATTATTCATTAGTGAATGCCAACTGGCGTGCAGAAAAACAATCACCTGAATTGGTATTTTTTTAAATATTGCTAAATGTTTCAGAAATTATGTATATTTTGAATTTAACAGTCTAATCTATTTACAGCCCTTCAGTAAAGCTTGAAGTTTCCTATATTTTTCATGGGTTTTGGAATAAATCATTGAAACTAGATTAATATTGTATTAAATTTTATGAATTTCCATTTGCGTTTTAGTTTTCGTATAAGAAGTGTTCCTATTCAGTAGAAAATTAAATAATTAATAAAAAACATTTTAAATGACAAGTTTTTATTCAAATGCGTTAAAAAGTAAAAAGTAATTGCCTTGTATGTCTGACGTAGTTTATACCGTTACTTATAGATTCAACAGCTTGTCGCTCAAAGTTTTCAGTTCGAATACAAAAGCGAAAAGCTTTCGAATCTATAACTCACTGAATGACCTACGTCATACATCCAAAGCAATTATTTTTCACTTTTTGGCGAATTTGAATAAAAGCCTGTCTTCACGAAGGTTTTTTATATCTTAATCAATGCATTTTTTTTGAAGCGTCGTCATTATGAGGCCTCTTTCCTGTAAAATCTGAGCTATCTAGTTCTTCCATGGGAAGACCATCTAAAGATTAACTCGTCTGCCATCCTTTAGCTGCCATCTTCAACTCATGAATTTTGACTTGAAAATCACAATCTTTGACTGAATTCATATTCTCCGTACCCAAAAACCTCGACATACCAATTTTGAATAGAAATGGTCCATAATCACAAAACTCGTCCACCATCTTGGAGCCGCCGTCTTGAATCTATAAATTTTGACATTAAATTCATAATCTCCGACCCCAAAAATTCCCACATACCAATTTTGAATAGAATCGTACCATAATTACAAAAAACGTCCGCCATCTTGAATTTATGATTTTTTGATAAACAATTCATAATCTCCGTCCCCAAAAACCACCACATACCAATTTTGAATATAATCGGACCATAATCACAGAGATCGTCTGGAGCCGCCATTTTGATTTTATGAATTTCGACAAAAAATTCATAATCTCCGACCCCGAAAACCCTCACGTACCAATTTTGAATAAAATCGGACTATAATCACATAGTTTGTCGGAGCTGCAATTTTATTAATTTTGAGAAAAAATTCACAATCTACGACCTCGAAGATCCCCCTATACCAAAAATTCCATAATACATTGTCACGGGAGCTATAAACACGTGCCAAATTCCATGTTATTCGATCAATTTAACTTTTAAGATTTGATTACACATATCGGATCTGGTGAAAGTGAATAAAGACTTCTAAAATCATCACAGGTTGAATAAATCGCAAAAAAAATCAAGTGGAAATTGGATCACCGCATATCTACTATAAAAATTCCACTTAAAAAAATTAAAAACATTCAACAAGTAAAGAGGCCATCCACCCAACATAATTTGTATTCCAGTAATCAGAGATCGATTGTTTTCAATTCAGCTACTCACCTTCAACATATTCAACATCAATAGGCCCCTATGAGCCATTATTTATCACTTATCACACATATAATATTTATTTAAAGTGCGCAAATATATTAACGATCAATTGACGCAACGTTGCCAACAGCAAGAGGTGACAACGTATTTGTAATCTCTATTCTGACTGTTATATTAGCCTGAGGTCACAACGGACTGCCCGTCACTTCTTGGTACGGCGACACTAGCGCTGGTGATATATGCTCGAACTAAACAGACAAATTGTAGGAAAAAACTATACAAAGTGACCTCAGAATAATATTTCGTTTATTAACTTAGGGTGACATCTAGGTTGATTTTATATCGAAATCAAGGCAAAACGTTGTCACCTCACTCATCTGAGGTCACAGCGTCGTATAAGAGGTCACAGCGTGAACCGTATATCTATTTTCGAGGTGACAACGTACCCTTTATAGGTATATATATATATATATATATATATATATATATATATATATATATATATATATATATATATATATAACAAAACGCAATTGAGTTATTTGTGCTAGTTGGAAATTAACGTAAAAACCCTGATAATTTTCAAACTAAAAACCTGAGATTTTTTAACTTTCATTTTTTTCCAAATTTTCCGATTATTTCGTTTTATTATTGTTAAAAATTGCATAAAAATATATTTTTTAATTTTTTTACTCCTAGTGTTTAAATAATTGCTATAAGCAAATGGATTGTTAATGAGAAAATAATATTATTTTTTTGAAAACTAATCATTGATGAAATTAATGATTTTTAAGAAATAATATTTCTTAAAAAAACTTGTATTGTTTAAAAACGCATTTGGAACCGTTCTCTTTTTAAGAATCATTATTTTTATTGCTCTTTCATATTCTGGAAAAAAAAATGGTTTATTTTTTATTTGTTTACCTATTAATAAAACGTTTTTATAAAAAAGTGGATTTTCGCGCAGTATTTTTTTCAGATACTGAAAAAATAAAAACAACCATGTATGGATTTTTGATGATTTTTTTCCATTTTTTGTATAACTTTCGTGTTCTTAAGCTTGTCATTGTCTTTCAGTTTTTCAATATTGTAATTGGAATAACTTATAAACTATTGAAGATACGACAAAAAAACTTCAAATATTTTTTATTCTGCGTTAAACAAACAAATTGGCCTTTTAACTCAAAGCTTAATCTTGAAAACACGAAAATATTTAAAATTATATACAAAATAGAAAGTCGTACATGGTTGTTTTTTTTTTTTTTTTTTAGTGTCTGAAAAAAATTATTGCGCGGAAATCCAGTTGCTTATAACAAATTGTTTATTAAATAAACAAATAAAAAATATATTTTTTTTTTTCAGAATATGAACGAGCAATAGAAATAATAATTTAACAAAAAAACGGTTCCTTAATTTATATTTAGACAAAAAAAAATTTAATTAATTTTTTTTTTTTTTTTTTTAAAAAATTTTTTTCTTTAAAAATCAAAATTTTTATAATGTTAGATTTCCAAAAAAAAAAAATTTTTTCTCATAAACTGCATTTGTTTATAACAATTATTTAAACGATGGGAGTAAACAATCAAAAAAATATATTTTCATGTAGTTTTTAACAATAAAAAAACGAAATAACCGGGATTTAAATATAAACAGTTTTTAGTTTGAAAATTATCAGGTCTTTTATGTTAAATTCTAACTTAACTTAAATAACGGATCATTGTTTATCCAAATGGTACATTAATTTTTTTGTTCTTTAATATTCATCAAGTGAACGAATCGTAGGTGCGCGCGGAAGCCACATCACCCGTTTTTAACCCTATTTTCACCTCTCAATTAAAATTATAAATATTGGTGGTAGAATTGTAAATATTGGTGGTAGAATCTGCAGATATCTGCAATAGTTTTCGACATATTCGCGAAAAACAAAACCCCCTTTTTTACTAAATTGTTCATAACTTTTGCAATTTTTTCGAGAGGGACAATTTTTTCAAAAAGTTTCTAGATGCAATTACGAATGGAATGACACCCTGATCATAATTTTCGGTGAGGGCGAACTCGAATTCGAAAAAAAGAAATATGTTGTTGAAACTATAGGCTGCAGTGAATCCAGAAGCAATTGATGTTCTTGATAATTCTACGTATTTTTATTTTAATATATTATACAGTGAATATGTCATTCAAATCGTTAGCAAGCACACGGCTTACCACTTTTCGCTCCTCGTTTTTTATGAACTGATGGCGTATAGTATTATAATTTAAATGCTTTTTTTTATTTCTATCATGTGTTTGTAACAATAATACATGTATTATTATTGTATCAAAGAGAATGTGGGTTGAACAACAACAACTTACCGTTTGTCTGTCCCCTGGTGTCACAAGCCAAATGTAAATCATGTATCCAGGTATACACAACATGGATGTCAGGGCAGTCACCCATCCAAGCAGATGAGCCCATAATGGAAATTCGTAGTTTAAGTATTTAACTGGCGCCCATTGAATCAAATTGAAGAAAAACACACTCTGAAAAAATAATTTTTTACTGTATATAGTTGCTAGGTTTAGTTATGAGAACGATAAATCATAATTTTCATATGAATAAAATTGGTCAAACTCTGTTCATTCTACAAATACCCAAAGCGTAAACAATTAGATTACGTGCTGATCGCGTACCACCAGAAGTCTTGCGTTCGCTATTGGCCTACAGGTCTGTATTCAGTAGAGTGCATTGTAGATTTGATATGCAGCTCTTATAAATTGTATTCATTCTGTGGTGTCTTGCTGTACAATCTTGTATTTTGTGATTTGTTCAAATAATCAGCATGAACACTTTTCTTATTTTGTTTTGTTGAAGCACTAATATAAA
The DNA here is from genome assembly GCA_018342105.1 of Gonioctena quinquepunctata. Taxonomy (NCBI): domain Eukaryota; kingdom Metazoa; phylum Arthropoda; class Insecta; order Coleoptera; family Chrysomelidae; genus Gonioctena; species Gonioctena quinquepunctata. Next base: position 1,704,085 of record JAFIRS010000029.1, on the reverse strand, counting down.
ACAATTAAAAAATGAATAAGAATAATATATTTAGCACATTTAGACTATACTACATGGTAAAGGGTATGTCAAAAAACTAAGTCTAATTACAGGTATTATGAGCAAAAAAGACTGTGAAGAGGTCACGAACACATGTATATATCACAGTTAATACAATTTCAGTTATGGTTCCAAGAACATTATAATAACCATTACCAATTGAATAGGTTTTTAGTTGATTTTTTAACGTCTTGATTTTTTTTTAATTTTCATATTTTTGGAAAGAGTAGTTGTTGAATAACTTTATACCACTGTTTTGGGGACTTTTTTCAATATGTCGTATAGTGTCCATTGGAAATGCTGCCGCTATGTTTAGATATGGCGTAGATATTATAAAGAGTATTCATTCCATCCTGAGCAGAATATTGGTCCAAATTCAAATTTTGTATTGGAAAATGAATCACATTGTCCAATTCACTGCCATCAGTCGAATGAACACGTTTTAAATGTATAACTAAATTTTTTGGAAATGTTTGTATACGAATCATCTTTTTGAATACCCTTTTTATTCCACAAGTTGAACAATATGGGCTCGCATCGTCAGTCAAAGTCTCTTCTTCTGTCAACAGTTCAATACATTGTGTTAAATTCACGACTTCGTTTGGCAAGTCTGGAATAGGGATTGAAAGTACCCAGAAAGGTTCAAAAGTAACGGAGCAGTAATTACAAAAAGTACATCTCAATATAGACTTCAGCTGACCGGCAAATATATCCACAATTTTGGAAATATGAGTAGAGAGATATCTTGTCCAAGAAATGGAAGCTTTCTGATTATCATCCATGATAACAAAATCGTTTGGTGATGGATGATTCTCTGGACTCGCCTTGAAATCTCCACCAGAAGGTATCTTAAAAACTCTTCCGAATCTGCTGGGATGTTATGATTAAAGAAGGAGCAAAATTTCTGAATAGACGGACGAAATGTGGAGTAAACTTGATGTAGTATTTAAATCCTCCATACAAAAACCATTCTTGAAAAATTCCAACAAAACCTTGGTGTTCGAAAGACACTGGATCATGCTATTCATAAAATAGGTATTTCCTACATTCTTCAATCCTCTTAGGCCAAATGTAGAAATGGAGTATCTTGTTGTTCTGGCATGCTCACTTATGTTTAACGAAGAATCCATAGGTTCATTGTTCCTGTAATTCAAAGAAGGTGATAGAGAAACTGATATTGATTTTTGGGAAGCGACTGAGTGATTATCTTTGATAACTGATATGTATCTCATAGGAAAATTGGGACGATAAAATAATTCATCCAGTGGATGCGATGGAGAATTGTACCCATTACAGGAAAAGCATTGCCCCTTTGAATTGCTATACTAATTCTTCGTATCAAAAATGACGTTGAACGTTTATCTTTTGTAGCGCGGCCCAATCTCCTTCCAATTTCATGAATAAAAGACAGAGATTCAGGGACAAATACAACAAAAGTTTCGACAGCTATTGGATGGAAAAGATAATTATGTCCAAGATTTTGATATTTATTTCTTTTCAATTTCTTGTTGGATATTGCTGCAGCACCTTCGGACTTAGAAGTATTTGCTAAATGAAAGTCCCACACCACAGGTTTGCCAGGTATCAGCGTCATACCATCAGGACGTTTAACATCTTCTCGGCTAGTGCCAAGAGGTTCTAACACAGCTGGGATACCTGCCGATACCATAGAACGTTTAATGATATCATTTACTGGATAAACGACCTGCACTTTTATAACAGCTCAAACCATGAGTTCCTTTTTGGTTCACTTCACTACCACATATACATTTATGAGGAATACAAATATCTAAACCCAGTCGCAGTCCAATAGATATCCTGAAAGACTCGTCATCTGAGAGAGTTCCGAGAGAAGCCACAGGTAAAGCATTCAGCCAAGCTCCGGATTCTTTAATACTAACAGCTTTCAGACGAGCCTTTTCTAATTCAGACTTGGACGAATCAAGTAAATTTTTTGAGGTTATATTCAAAAGTGGAAGGTCCCAGGATTTCTGAATGTTTCTTGTAGCGGGTGGCAAATCTAAGTTGGTTTGTAATAACCAAAGAGAAACAGCCTCATCAAAAAATGTATCAGTCGTATCAGAAAAAGTGGTAGGGAGAATAGAATCGATGAGAATCTATTTTTTTAATATGCCTACGTTAGACTTTTCGTTTACAACAAATATTTTCTCGTTCTTGTGAACTTAATACTCTTCAAACTACTGACGCTGACGTACCCAAATAATGATAACTGAGCGTACAAGCGCATAGTATAATTGAGGGGTCATTCTATATTGAATATATTTTTCTATTGGAGGTTAGCCATAATAGCTTATATTGTTTTATTTGCTGGCATTTTCAATGGCAGTTGTAAAAGACATCTAAGTTGGTTACAGAAAACCAATAGATGAGGATGGAAGTAACGTACTTGTTACATGAGTATGCAGGCAAACAGTATATAATATAACAAAGAATACAATAACACTCTGCAAAAAGCGCATTGTAACCAGTTATTTATAAGGTGGACGACTTCGATGAGAATGTCATTAGAAGAAAGGTGCATGATTTTTTTATAAATGGAATCCCCACCACACATACAATACTAAATAATGTCATTGATGACCCACATTCAACAAATTTTAAGAGAACAATATTCTTCAAATTGTTGAAAGAACTGAATTTCTATTCCACTAAAGGCATAGTTTGCTTGTTGAAGGACGAGATAGTTCTATGGAGGAAAGCACCAACTGTATGATAACAATATACAGTGCTTCTCAAAAGTCCGCTCCCCCCCTCTTATTTTCGGAACGATTATACATAAACAAGTGAAATTTGGAAACTGAATATTAAAGGTTGTAAACTTCCCTACTAGTGAACATTAAAATTTAAATTCCATTCAGTATGATATTAATTACAGATTTAAGAATCAGTATCTACTCAAAGAAATTGTTCGAAGTGACCTCCATTTTCTTCCTTATAGTGAAATATCCTATTTTTAAAGTCTTCTCGTACTTTTGCAAATGTGTCTGCGGAAACAGTCTCACATTCTGCAACAATTCTTTGTTTTAAAACGTCAATATTGTCAGGTTCAGTGGCGTAAACCTTCGATTTAAGGTACCCCCACAGAAAAAATCCAAAGGTGTGAGGTCCGGTGATCGAGCTGGCCATTCCGTTGAACCTCGTCGTCCAATCCATCTACCACGATACTCCTCATCCAAATACCGTCTTACTGCACCGTAATAGTGTGGAGGAGCACCATCCTGTTGGAATGTTATTTCCAAATTGCCGAATTCATCTGGATTATCTTCCAAAATTTCAAGGATTAACGGTTCTATTGCATTTTGCAACAGCTCCAGATAAACCTCACCAGTTAAATTAGTATTTAAAAAAAGTACGTGTTTCACGAAACAGGTGAGGATTTGCGTCACTCCAATACCTCACATTCTGTGTATTAACATGTCCATTCAGATAGAAAGTACTTTCGTCACTAAAACAAATTGTTTTGACATAGTCTGGCTGTTGGTTAATTTTAGTTTTCATATTTTCACGAAATTCTAGTCTTCGGTCTGGGTCGTCGTCCGAGAGTTGATGAACCATTTTTAATTTGTATGGATGAAATTTGTTTTTTTTCAACACCCTGTGTACTGTACTTCGACTGAATTCACAGGTAGATGCAACGTGAGTTGTTGAAGAAGTAGGATTAACTATTACTTCTGCCAGTATATCAATGTTTTTCTCATCAGAAGTTTGTGGTCTGCCAGATCGTTTCGCATCATTAATACTACCCGTTGTGTCAAACTTACGAAGAAGCTCCCTTAAATAATTCCTCGAAACGGGGCGATCGGGAAACCTCTCATTAAAAATGCGTTCTGCTGCATGAATATTTTGTCCAGTTTCACCAAGAATTAGGATCGCTGCTACTTTATCACCTAAAGCACGTACTATTTCGCTTCTTGAAGCACTTAAACGTTCGGCTCACAACAGTTTAACAAATTATTAAAATGTACAAAAATATTAAAAGTACCAAAAGCTGCTAAAACAGTTAAACGTTCGATCAACAATACACAAATTATTAAATGTACAAAAACTTGGACAATTACAAAAACGTCGAATTAGGGAGACTAACGAAAACGTCAGCTTATTTGACAACTATCCAGAGGCGGAGCTTGAATTTGGAATTTTAGTATTAACTGATTCAATTCATCACAGCTTTGCGTTTTTTAAAAGCGAGTTGCCAAAACTGCCATAAACACAAACAAAATTAGTATTATTGAATAGGTTTTTTCGATACCTTCTAAAAGAGGTGTCGCTTGCCGTAGGGTTCCATTTACAATTATTGGTCACATCGGCCTTGTGACGTCATCTTTGACGATTTCGTCATCTATCATCACTCACTAGTAGGGAAGTTTACAACCTTTAATATTCAGTTTCCAAATTTCACTTGTTCATGTATAATCGTTCCAAAAATAAGAGGGGGGGAGAGGACTTCTGAGAAGCACTGTATAACTTTTTCTCAATGATAAATCTTCCAAAGAAAAATTACAACTTCATACCAATAGGTATGTTCATGTGATTCCCCGAGTGTTGACACGTTTGTTTACATTGTGGGTATTTATAGAATGAACAGAATATAGATCTGTTTTTAAATTCGTTACAAATATGAAGAGCAGATTGTATCAGGGGAATAATAGGTGACTAACTATAAATCGAAGATGGTGGTATATTTCACGTCAATTGTAATTTAGTTTACCTCGAAACATAATAATTCAGTGAAGTGCCATGGTTTATTTCATCAAAAAAATGACAAATGACTTACCACACATATAAAAGGGGTGGATATCGTCCAGCAGAATTTCCACCAGCTCATTGGGTAGTACCCAATCATTTCCTTGATACCATCATAAAATTTGTTGACGCCAAAAGCCCAAGAAATTGCGATACACTCGAAGAAAATTAGGAATAATAAGCAGAATCCACTGACAGCGTACGAATCCAAAATTTGGAATACGTACATGCCACCCTGGAATATATAAAGAAATCTAATGAGTATCAGTGGTTAGGTCTGGAAAAAACTTATTTTATGTCTAATTATTTTCAATGAAACATCGGGTCCAATATTGGATTTTTTGAGATTATCAAAACGCTGAATTTTCCTTGTGATACTTCACATTCCACCACGACCTATTATGAGCCCCATAAAATGATATCTGCTCACCTGAGATATACACGACAATCCGACTATGTAAGAAAGGAAGCACACACCAGCTATAAATACTTCTTTCCTCTTCCTCAGCAAAGCCGGCCATTCATCAACAACCGCCGTTACGAAGCCTTCCATCGTGCAGAACTGCGAATCGAGACCGATGAGGAGGATCATGAAGAAGAATAAGCAAGCCCATAATGGTGACCCCGGTAACTGTAATACTGCTGATGGATATGCCAAAAAGGCAAGACCAGGACCTGAAAATGATTTTGTACGAAATACCAAAATAATTTTAAAAATATTCAAATGAACTATTTGAGTTGTATTCGTCGAGTTCCTTCAGAACACTTCTGCAAAGTCATTAAAATACTCCACAAAAAAAAACTTCAATCGGGCGCCCACCAGGAAAATATTTTCGTGGAATAGAGAGCAAAAATCGAATACACGGGAGTTTCATTATTATTAATTCAATAATATTCAATGTTATTGGATGAATAATTTCGTCTCAATTATAGTTTTTGGGTGTTTTTTGATGACGATTTTCTAAATTGTTTTGGTATCGTTCTATTTGAATTAGGTAAGAGAAATACATATTGGGAAACATCGTTTTTTCAAACACAAATTTATTTACTTATGAACATCAAATGTGGAATCGACTGAAAGTTAGTCACTATCTTCCACAGTGTTGAAAAGGTAGAAATTCTCAATTAAATATTAAAATGAAAGATGGTGGGCGGGGCAATACACTCCCTTAAAAATGAACAAGGAGAGTACACCACTAGAGGGGAAGAAACTATAAAGGAACTTTTTAGGGTTCATTTTCCTGGGGCTCAAATAATACAGACACCGGCTTATGAGGATGGACTGGAGGATCTGAAGAGGGGTTCCAGGAAAAATTGGACATAAGCGAAAGGTGGTAACCTATGACAAAGTACAGTGGGTAATAAGCTCATTCGAACCATTCAAATCCCCGGGACCGGACGGGATTCACCCAGGTGAATTGCAGAAGGGAACGGGAGTACTGCATAGTAGGCTCTGCGAAATACTCAGAGACGACCTGGCACTTGGATTCAAACCAAAGCCATGGAGGGTAATCTTTTTACCAAAAATTGGACAGGAAACGGCGAAAAAAAAGTTCCTAAGACCTTTCTTTGGACTGAAGACTCTGGAGAAGCTGTTGGATAGGCATATAAGAGACGATGCACTGAAAAAAGACCACTGCATCGAGAACAATATGCATACAGAATCGGCTGCTCAACAGAAACAGCACTTCACAAACTAGTAGAGAGAGTGGAGAATACGCTGGAAAACAAAGAGGTATTAATAGCAGCCTTTCTAGATATAAAAGGAGCTTTTGATAACATCTCAATAGACTCGAGCATCAGGTCTCTTGGACGAAGACGAATCGAGGAAACTTACGTGACCTGAATAGACTCAATGCTAAGAAATAAGATGATGCTCACAACCCTAATGGATGAGACTGTAGTAGCCCGGGCGGCCAGAGCATGCCGGCAGGGGGGAGTTCTTTCTCTAGTCCTGTGGAATCTGATCATGGACGGACTACTGGGGTATCTGAAAGATGAAGGTCATGTGAAACTATTGGGTACGCTGACGATATAGTTGTCCTTGAACAGGGGAAATTCAACAACACGGTTAGGGATCGTATGCAAGAGGCCCTAAACCAGTTCATCAGATGGATGGACTTGGGGTGTGATCAATCAATCAAAAGCCACCATAGTAATATTCACTCGAAAGACGTAAACTAGAGGGGCTGGGACCTATAAAACTTCGAGGAGAAACTATACAGATTAAGGAAGAGTCAAATATCTCGGGGTTATACTGGACTCGGAACTGAACTGAACTGGAACCAACATCTGATGTAACTGACCAGAAAAGTCTCCGATTTTCACATCAATTGTGGCAAGACGTTCTTTTGGAAAGAAATGGGGGTGGAAACCACATATGGTACACTGATTGTACAACATGGTGGTAAAACCAGCCATAACGTACCTGCAGCCATGGAGACACTCTTGGGATTGCATCCCCTCCACTTGGTAATACAAGGAGAGGCAAGGCTAGGTGCCTTCAGACTGAGAAACACACTGGACAACATAAACGTTGGGAACACATGAGCATCGCAAGCATTGTAACCAGAGACGTGTTAGACCTGAGGCCAGACCACATTGCGAATCGATTCTCCTTTGACAAGCCATACAGGTTATATATACCAGACATAACTGTATGGAACAACACAGAACCCTCACCAAGATCTGATACACAGACGGGTCAAGGATGGAGAATGACGCAGGAGCAGGAGTGTTTTCTAGAAACCCAAGGACTGAGTTGAGCTACTCACTGGGTAATCATTCCTCTGTATTTCAGGCAGAGGACTACACAATCCTTCAATGTGTGAAGAAAAACAACAGGAGAGTAATAGTAGAGGAGCAGATCCACATTCTCTCAGACAGCCAGGCGGCACTTAAGGCTCTGAGTAGTCAGGAAGTGACGTCCCTACTGGTATGGACCTGCAAAAATGAACTGACAATACTGACAGAACAAAACCGCGTCAAGCTGATTTGGGTGCCAGGACATCAGGAATTTGCAAGGAACAAAAAAGCCGACGAACTCGCCAGAAAAGGATCGGAAAACGAACCAGGTCCAGGACAGACTCTCGGGGTACCGAAGCGCACGGAACGAGCGTCAGTTGAAGACTTGTTTCGGGAAAAACACAATCAACACTGGAATACTATTCCAGGGAACTGACATTGGAAATAATGCATCAAAGGCCCGTGCCGGAAAAAACAACAGACCTGTTAATGTTAAACAGGAAACGTCTGAAAACCATTACACTTTAACAAAATGGGACTTTTCAATGGCGACCTAACATGCAGAGTATGCGGTGAGGTACCAGAAACAGTATCACACATACTGTACAACTGCGAAGCCTTGGATCGCAGAAGAAAGTCAATTGATGAACCGAAATTGTACAGCACACACCCAGTAAAGGACTTGTACAAACTTGTGCAAGGCACGAAATTACTGGAAGGGGTGCTGTAAATCTGAACAACTGGTAAGATACAATGGGCCAGCATGATCAGACGAGCCAACTGGATGGAGTTTTCAGTGGGTAACATGGGGTACAGGCCCTAGAACTCAGTGACTCCCACACTACTGTGAGGTGTCCATAAAGTATTTTCTCCACCCCCAAAAAAAACTACTGGAGTAGCATTTCTAGCTACAAGATATTGTACGTCTTCTACGGCGCTCTCATATACTTTCCGAGATATAGCCCTCTCACAGTAGAGGGTCTATTTTTGGCCTCTGGAAATACTCAACATTCGTCCTTCTTCTAACCAACCACACACACACACACACACCCGTGATGCCTTTTTTGGCAGTTATTTGCGCCTGCGAGCAGATTGGCAAGTTGATTGGCTTGCCATCAATTTGAATTGCAAAGTTAGCCAAGTTATGCAGAAAAAACAATCCCAGTCAATATCTGACGTGGAAGACGGGAACACAACCTAACCTAACATGGCTAACATTGCTATCCATGCTATTGATGGTTCGGTAATTGTCATTTTTCCCGTTTTTTACGAATTATTATTTGGGCATGATAGTGATAGTCAATTGCTAGGTGCGAATTACTTCGAAATATCGATCTGAACTGAATGAAAACGAACGGCAAAATGGTCTAGATGGAAATTGAAGGAACAGAAAATTCACGCTCTGTTATATTCCGAATGACTGGTTTGTAATAGATCAACAAAACGACACGTTAAATGTTTTCCATACATTGGAAGTCAACAAAACCCAACTATGTTAGTGTTTATCAACATCGTAAAAATTAAAATCAATGTATTTGATGGGTAAAAATAGGAATCGTGTCATTAGCTAGACACACACGAAAGGATTTTCTGGCAATCCAATGAATGTACATAACCTTTTCTTTAATTCTTCATATAAATCTTATTATAACGTGGGTAACAGAAGCTTTATTATTAGTCGAAAAATTCAATATGGCGCTCACTAAAAGATATTTCGTGTATCTTCATGAGTACAGCTTCATATTTGGAAGAAACTGTAATAATTTTTCTTAAAAATATAGACGATTTCAGATTCTCAATAGCATTATCGTAATCCGCCACACTATCAGATTTCGAATGTCAATTTATTCTCGTATTATAATATTAAAGCTAATAATGATGTTGATTATGTATATTGTCCTGAAGAAAAGAAACTTCACCTTCCCGCCCACACCTTTATTAATAAGCACCAATGCAATGTTTGATATAACACCTATACGATGATTATATCCCATTTGAATGCGCCTGTCAAAAGTGACATTTGTAATACTAACCATAGAATGAAGGACAGGAAAATGTATCCCTCAAAGAACAAAGTGCTGCCATTTATTTTCGTTTCGGTGTAGATAAGTGTTCTGTGCCTTGAGAAAGGGCAGAAGTGGTTATTTAGATAATACAACATTTTTTTGCCGGGTGGGCCTTTAACACTATCCACCCTGGAAATATCAGCGGATCAGAATTAAAAAATGAACAGGTATATATTTATTTCGGAACGCAATATTTGATAACACCCTTCCAAAAAATCTCCGAAAAACTCCGTATGCCGATTCCTAAATACTTTCTGTCTGAAATACAAGACGTTAAAAATGCACAAAAAATTATTGTTTTTAATTAATCACTTGGAAATCTCTAAACGGATTTTTTTTAATTTGACGAGAAACGGATATTTCTATAGTAGAAATAGCCATATATGAAATCCAGAAAATCAGCATGGGATGTTAAGAAAAGGATTTAAAAAAATATGTTAACATTTGCGCAGGTATTATTCAAAACCGTATAGTGGGACCATATCTCCTTTCTCCTCGATCAAATGGACATATCTATCGAGATTTTATGGAGCAAGTTCCTCCTGAGCTTCTTGGAGAAATATCCTTATTAGAATGACGAAGTATGTGGTATCAGTGAGACGGAGCACCGGCCCATTGGAAACGAATGGTATGGTCGCACCAGAAATCTAAGAAGGTCGTAAATCAATATTAGCCGACGACCCTCATTATCACATATTGTTCGAAATATAGATAAGCAATAAAAGTGTGTGTCCTTTAAAAGATTCCCAGGTCCGGATTAAAATATCTCATGAATTAGTTTGGCATTTTAATAATAGTGGGCTCTCCATTATTTTTGGCTTTTGTTGATTGTTTTGTATTTATTTACCTGTCCACCAGATTTTCTGTACTAATGGGCTATTAACGAGATTATAGCGATAATGGTCTATTTAGGGTTACAAAATAAATTACCTACCAGATTTGGAAAACAAGACTGTTTTGAGAACTGACCGCATTTCAATTTCAGAAATAAAAGTTAAACAACATTAAGTCATTACCTACCTAATAACCTAATATTCCGTTGTGTCAGTTGTGTCTATTTTCTATTCTCTTCTAAATGAAGAAACACATATTTCAAGGTTTTTTAAAATTCAACCCAAAAGGGGGTTGAAAGTTTGTATAGGAGTAGCGTTAGTTTCGAAGTTAGGGTCATAAAAATTGGTATTGAGGTCTTTGTTACAAATAAAGAAATACGTGTTTCAGTGTATTTGGAAATTGAACCCTTAAAGGGGCGAAAGTTTGTATGGGAGTTCCGTTAGTTTTGAAATTAGAGTCGTGGAAAAAAATTGTATGCTCTGCCAAACTTAGAAAAACCTGATTCTGTCCTCGGCGGGGCAGGTGCAAAGAATGTGATCTGCTGTTTCGTATCTTCAAGACAAAAACGGCATACCGGATTTTCCGACAGACCTAGTCTTGATATGTGGTGACTCAGACGACAGTGGCCAGTGAGTAGGCCTGTTAGACAACGTAAGTGATCCCTACTGGAGTCTAACAATTGTTTGGTGACGTTTTCCGAAAGATTTATAAATGCCTTGGAATGGACCAATCCTGGTAAGTAACGCCAGAAGTCTTATACTGAAAAGGGAAACATTCTCAATTGAATATTGAATAGAAAGATTTTTCTGTGAATTGAAAAAATCCACGATGAAAATGAAGTTATTTTTTGTGAATGTCTAATAGAAAACAACTACTTTCCCGGCTAAAGCCATACTGGACATTGAACTAACATCTGATAGATATTCTGAGAAGACCCTAACTCAAAAGAAAAAATCTAAAATTGAAAATTTGCATTTTTATTCAGATAGTTATATTCCAGTCTTAATCAAGAACTCATAAAGATGAATGAGGTAAAGAAGAATGTTTTCCAAAAGAGAGTACTCACCAGAAATCATTCGTAACATTGACGCAAGAGAGGCATCGCATTCACAGGTCTTCAATACATTTTTGACGACGAAAATCTATTTCACGCTTCCACGATCATCAGGAAGACCGGAAGAAATGGGAAACACATTTTCAAGAAGCAATCTCACTTTGTAAAGATGGAAAAAGTTAGAATCATTTCTTTTGGAGAGACACTTTGAAATTAGTGTTTTCTGGCATTAAAACCTGTCATGGGGTATGATAGATTGATTCGTTGAAAATATAAACAGGATGTTCATAAAATCAGATGTGGAATCATCTGCGACTGAACGATAAACTTTAGTCACTATCTTCCATCGTCAAGATAACCTCTTGTGGGGTATTCATGTTGAAAAAGGAAACATTCTCAATTGAATATTGATAGAAAGATTTTTCTGTGAATTGAAAAATCCACGATTAAAATGAAGTTATTTTTTGTGAATGTCTAACAGAAAACAACTACTTTCCCGGCTAAAGCCACGCTGAACATTGAACTACATCTGATAGGTATTCTGAAAAGACCCTAACTCAAAAAAAAAAAATCTGAAATTTAAAATTTGCATTTTCATTCAGATAGTTATTTGATTTTCTATTCCAGTCTTAATTAAGAACTCATAAAGATGAATGAGGCAAAGAAGAATGTTTTCCAAAAGAGAGTACTCACCAGAAATCATTCGTAACATTGACGCAGGAGAGACATCGCATTCACTAGGTCTTCAATACATTTTTGTTAACGAAAATCTATTTCACGCTTCCACGATCATCAGGAAGACCGGAAGAAATGGGAAACACATTTTCAAGAAGCAATCTCACTTTGCAAAGATGGAAAAGTTAGAATCATTTCTTTTGGAGAGACACTTTGAAATTAGTGTTTTCTGACATTAAAACCTGTCATGGGGTATGATAGATTGATTTGTTGAAAATATAAACAGGATGTTCATAAAATCAGATGTGGAATCATCTGCGACTGAAAGATAAACTTTAGTCACTATCTTCCATCGTCAAGATAACCTCTTGTGGGGTATTCATGTTGAAAAAGGAAACATTCTCAATTGAATATTGAATAGAAAGATTTTTCTGTGAATTGAAAAATCCACGATTAAAATGAAGTTATTTTTTATGAATGTCTAACAGAAAACAACTACTTCCCCGGCTAAAGCCACGCTGGACATTGAACTACATCTGATAGGTATTCTGAAAAGACCCTAACTCAAAAGAAAAAAATCTATAGTTGAAAATTTGCATTTTCATTCAGATAGTTATTTGATTTTCTATTCCAGTCTTAATTGAGAACTCATAGAGATGAATGAGGCAAAGAAGAATGTTTTCCAAAAGAGAGTACTCACCAGAAATCATTCGTAACATTGACGCAAGAGAGGCATCGCATTCGCTAGGTCTTCAATACATTTTTGTCTGCGAAAATCTATTTCACGCTTCCAGTCGCAGATGATTCCACATCTGATTTTATGAATATCATGTTCATATTTTTAACAAATCTTCTTGCAGGTATTAAAAAAATTAGTATATCCAAAGACATACCCAAAAAATCGAACAAAACAAAAATGACTCTATACTAATATGCTTCAAGGAACTAAAAATGCTTCAAATTTTTCGAAAATAAAATATGGAATTGGTTGTCATCGCATTATTGAAAATAAACTTTTTTTTTTTCGGACAAATAACCTAGGTACAATATACTTCCGGTTCAAGCGGAAGTAAACATTACTTTATTACGAATGAAATAGGAGTATTTCCGCGGAAAATGTTAATAGGACATTGATGATTGTATTATAAAACCAAAAAGTGGACCTGCGTTTTCCGGAAAAATGGACATTTTAAGAGTTATCCGTAAAAATAAAAAAGTTACGTAAGACATACCACATTACTGATACGTAGCACATGTATTATATTGTCGTAAAACTTGAATATGTATAAAAAGAAATAGGTAATATACCCTTTTGAATCTTAAATCGAAAATTTTAGCAGCCGTCAAAATTAATATATTTTCAAAAGATTTTAAGAACGTGTAGTTAGTTGAAGAAATACTGGAAGGAGGATGAAAATGACAGACAAACAATTCATCCCAGACAAACATTAGCTGACAAATTGAATCTTTTAAGGTAACAAATCATTCAAATAAAATATTTTATTTTCAAGTATACTACGCTCATCTATGTATTTTCATCAATTTGTCACCTAATCTCCGTCTAAATGTTTTTTTTTGTATCTTTTTTCAGCATTCATGATTATGGTTAAATATACTAACCTAATCGTCGGAATGTATTAAAAATATCATAGCTCTCATTCTGACCCTCCATCCACTATTTCTTCAACTGAGTCGCAAAATAAAGTACGTCCATATTTTTAATTTGAGTTCCAGCTAATATTTTCAAAAGGCAAATTCGGAAAAGAAGTTGCCTCGTTGTTAGGAAAAAATATGTAAACTAGTAAACGCAGGGGCGAACTAATTTGTTTGTCTTCGACACTGGTATAGATATTACTCTTTCATGTGTCCATCTTCGCACTGTGGAAGTTCACAAACCAATACGATAATCAAGAGTTTTCAGAATTTGAACTTCAACTTCAATTATTTCGAACCTGTCGTTCATATTTTTGATGTATTAGTGATATGCTGAAATCTCTGGCGTGCTCCTCGTATATGTGAATTATTAGAAGGGGGACGTGATATGCATTTAAGCTAATATTACGAGGTAGTAATTAGAACGGAAGCAAATAGTTATTTGAAATTGTGCTCGTTCATTATATGTCTGTTGAGGTAATGTCTCTTTAATATATGCATTACAGAGGGATACAAATGGCATAGATCGTAATTGAATGGCCAACAGTAGAGTTTGAAGTTTTCTAAAATCACATCATCTTGTAACATATATTTTTCTTCAGATTCCATGAATATACCATTATTTTGTATTACGGTATTTTATCGGTTAGGGGCCCTTCATAAAATACGTTCGCATACAGGGGAGGGGAAAGGGTTTCTCGACATTTTTTAATTTTTTAAATAAATTGGTTTAAAGGACCATTATGAAGGCAATTTCCTTTATGCCTTCCACCTAGTTTCGAAATAAACCTAAAAATATACAGTTTCAAAAATAAAAATCATTTCAACCCCTCAGGAATCTGACCGAGACTATTTGAGTTATAACCTGTTTTATAATAGGGTAGTTTTTACCACCTGGGGTTCAAAAAGAAAAGAATGTGTTCTTAGGCAAACAAATTACATGTCTTTTGCGTTTTTTTAATGGACAAATTCAGTTAGATAAGATTTAATTGATTTGTTGAAAATATAAACAGGATGTTCATAAAATCAGATGTGGAATCATCTGCGACTGAAAGATAAACCTTAGTCACTATCTTCCATCGTCAAGATAACCTCTTGTGGGGTATTCATGTTGAAAAGGGAAACATTCTCAATTGAATATTGATAGAAAGATTTTTCTGTGAATTGAAAAATCCACGATTAAAAATTTAATCGTGGATTTTTCAATTCACAGAAAAATCTCTCTATCAATATTCAATTGAGAATGTTTCCCTTTTCAATAAGATTTAAATTATTTAAATATTTAGAGGGTAGTTTTAACCCCTCAGGATTCGAATTCCTGAAAATAATTTCTCAGTGTGCACCTACCCCTAGGATGTAAACTTCATTTACCTTAAATCTTTAAGATATAACCCTTATAACAGGGGTAATTTTTACTGGCTGAGTGCCAAATTTAGACATGAAAAAACATATTCTTAAGCAGAAAGATGAAATAAAATGACGTGTTTTGCAGTTTCGTAAACAAAAATTATTCAAATATTCAGGGGTAGTTTTAATCCCATGGATTCGTATTTTGGCGATTTTTTTTTATAGCTTTATTAACAAAAATATTCCTAAGCAGAAATATAAAATAAAATGACGTGTTTTGCAGTTTCGTAAAAAAAATATTCAAATATTCTGGGGTAGTTTTAATCCACCAGGATTCGTATTTCGGAGATTTTTTTTTTATTGCTTTATTTAACGTCGGTCTATTTCTGCGACCAGGGCTAAACACCGACGCCGGTGAGCACACTCCCTCCAACCGGAAATTTTTCCGAATTGTTTTCAGAGGTAGGATCCTTTAACGAGCTCAACATCTAAGAACTCGGGATCGCCATCTTAACGTCTCCTTCGTTTTATCTCTTATTCATTGATAAGACGCCTGCAGCTGCGAATATGCTACTAGGATACATTTGTTAGGGCATTTTAACGTGCACCTTCCTTGTCAGGTGGTCACCCATCCAATTACCAAACGCGCCCGATGTTGCTTGGCTCAGATATCGATAAGACTCTCGTCAACCTGACCAGCCACCGGTGGAGAATCCTTTCTCAGTTCGCCCACTCCTGGAATGTTCACCTCATGCAAAATTTCATTCTCCCAATAACGATAATCTGTTTCGTAATAGGGGTTGATTTTATTGCCTGGGGTTCAAAATTCAGACATGAAAATAATTATTCTGTAGCAAAAACATAAAATAAAAATCATATGTTCTGCCGTTTATTTTTCAATTGAGAGTTCCATAGATATATTATTCCAATATTCAAGCGATAATTTCATTCCCTTATTCAGGACGGAGGTGCAAAATTCAGACACGAAAAAAATATTATCAAGTAAAAATAAAATTAAATTGACATGCCAAGTCGTTTTTTAAAGAAACCCTCTCATAGATACAAATTATTCAAATATCAAGAGTGTAGTTTAAACCCCTTACGAATCGAATTTTGGGAAATCATTTCTTACTACGCACGTATTCCTGGAATGTAACTATTTTGCCAAAATTATATTGTCCCGGAGGTTCGCTTCACGAGTCAGTCAGGACTTTTTTTGAATTCCATACGCATGGAAAGGTAAATTTCTTATATGGAAAAAACATTTAAGAGCATGACAAACAAGTAATAAATCTTTGTTACAACAAGTTTGGAGCGAGAGCAATTGGAAATTGCATAAAAATCATTTTTTTTTAGATCAGTGGTACAAAGATCCATTCTCCCAAAATATATGGCATCGAATTCCATGCGATGTTTAAAAAATGCCATGCTATTGATCTATAAAAAATAAAGTGTAATGTTACCTGAAGCAGCAACGTCAGCAACTGGCCTTTGTTGTTCATGAGCCATAAATCCGACAACAGAAAATATGACGAAGCCAGCAAACATGCTCGTACTTGAGTTTACTGAGCATACAATAAGAGCATCTCTGAAAAAATTAAAAATAGAAGTTATACTCATTATTTCTAAATCTATACTTCCTATGTTTATGAAGGGAGAATATGCACGTGTATGTATGTAACTGAGGATCTACAGGACAAATTCTAAATGTTTTTACTCTTACATAGCAGAAATGAAATGTGTTCGAGCATCCCAAACAACGTTGGGCATTTCCAGATATTTCAATACCTAATCTATTCTCACACACGTCTGCAAAAACAACCCGTCATTGTCCATATATCGAAAATTCCTAACCATATCAACATATAACTGAATAAGCTAGGTTCGGAAAAAGGCTTGACCAACGTTGTTACACGACTAGATGTTTCTTGACAACGTCGTAACAGAAGATAATCAACCAAACCAAAATGCAGTTTAAAATGAATCGGAACAACAGAATTACCAAGATTGGCTCAAATACTACAAGATTGTGAAATATTTTGGATATTGTGAATAACTTGACACCAATATATTAGATTGTGAACAGAAAGTTAACTAGTTAGCCGGTCCACTGCGAACTATGCAGATCCGTGGCACAATACATGCAATGTGATTTTCCCATCCTCCTTGTAAAACCTCTCATGGGATTCCTCTGCTAGACCTAGCAAACTCACAGGTCCCGTTAGCAGACCCATCACTAGGTCTCAGTATTCACAGTGATAATCGAATACAGATTATCCCTATTGCGATAATTAATATTGTTTCATATTCTGACACTGCTAAATACCTTGGTATAACCCTAAACGGTTCGACGGCAAATTCATAGGGAGAAAATGGGAGGACTTGGTTTGAAGTAAAAAAAATGTAGTGGCTAATTAGGAGAAAATCCAACCCATTCGTTAAAAACAAATTGCTTCCATAGAAACAAACTCTCAGACTAATATTCATATAGAGTTCATGCAGATGAGGACTGGGAACACTGACTATTGAAGAGACCATTACGAATTTTGCTTGAAGTCATGCAAATATCCCCAACGTGAATGTTGTGTCATTCTCGCTCCTAGACGTTGGCGCAAGGTTAGAGAGGAGATGCAAAAGGGCTGACGGAACCAGAGTAAATTGCTGATTCTAGTACAAATCAGTTCGGTGCGAATAATGATAACAATAATACCATCCTTCACAATATAGGGATTGAACCCCAAAGGCTTGATCTGTCCAAGGAAATAATGCCCATTATTATTGGCCTTGGCGCTCCGAGTGGCTCACTGACTTCTGGTAGCGCACTTTCTTTCTCTAACTGAACGTTAGGATTCACGTCAAGAATTGAAAGACTGCTTCCACATAGCAATCAGTGAATAATGATTACAATGCCACTGGCTGTACACTTAATCGCAGACAATGCAACAAAGTGATAAATAGATCACATATAAATACTTTGAAAACGTGAGGCACGGGATCATGCGAGAACAGATGAATATGACAACCAGCAATGGACTTGAACAGACTTCGGAAATTGATAATTCAGACGACTTCTATACCCGCTTTGTACCTAAATGTATTGTCCATCGAACGCAATGCCAAACATTAGAAATAAATTAAATCTTGGCCAGAATTAGTCACAAAATCACTTTTGTCAAGCTGCTACGACCACTTGGATAAAATCGTAAAAAAACTCATACCATGATGGAGTAAAAAAAAAATTAATTTAAAAATTTGATATCAATTTTTCTTTTTGTTTTGAAAAATATTAAATTTTAAAAAAAAATAGCCTATGTTAAGCTAGCACAGCAGTTTCATGAAAAAAAAATCGTATATACCAATGTTTACTGCTTTTTTGTTGCTAATTTGTCGCCCCTCAGAATTTTTGTTGCTTTTGTAGTTAGAGAAAAACCAAAACTTAGCGCAAGCTCAAGCAATATTGAATCGTTATATCTGCATCATTCAGTACATTTCTGTTGCTATTTTTCCCATGTCAGAGTTTTAGTTGTTTTTGATACTGGAGAGAAAAAACGAGACTACTTTAAGCTGACACATAAAATTCGTTATTTCATGGCATAATTTTGAATCGTTCATACCATTATTCAGTACTTTTATATTGATTTGTTTGCTTCTTCGATTGATTATCTAGGGCCATTAAGATATAGCAACGACGACGTGCTAGTTCAATGTTAAACTAGCAAAAACTCGTTTTTTCCATGATGGCGAAAACAACAAAAACTCTGATGGGGGAACAAGTTAGCAACAAAAAATCTCTATATAATGATATGTGCGATTTCAGATTTCGACAATAACGAAGATACTATGACAGCTTAACGTTTTAGCAATAACTCGTGTTTTCCTATAATGGCAAAAGCAACAAGGATTTCTGATAGGGGAACCTGTTGCTTATAGGTTCTCCTGAAGCGCCAAATAATGGTCTGTAGAATTTTATATTTTGCCTAGAAATATCGAAAATGCTGTGCCAGCTTAACGTCTAGCAAAGTCACGTTTTCTCTCCTACGGGAAGAGCAATAATAATTCTGATGGGCAAACAAATTAGCAACGAAAAATCATTGAATTATGGTTTGAGTTTTTTTAGTTTGTTCAAGTGATATACATCCCAAAATTAGCGCTACAGATAATTCAATCAATTGAATAGTAACACTAGATTTCAGCTTGAAAATGTTTGAATTCACGACCTAAAGCAATAGTTGATGAATACAACTGATAATATATCAATGATGATCAATCAATTAGTATTTTATCTGAAAAAGAAAATTCGTTTCAATTGGAAACATGATATGTGGCTTCACCAAGCCCTTCAGTTTCCCCAAGTATTTGTTACCTCACCAAAAGCACTGAAAATGAAAAACGCTTTGGCTTTCCCAGGAGATCAATCAAATTAAATTGTTTTTTATTATTTTTGATGACCTAGTATGCTTTTGGGGACATAACTATTTGATTTTCTGAGCGAAGTGATAAAAAACTGCATTTGCGATTATCACGATATCTCACGAACGAGACACACTGTAGAACTGAAACTTTACAAAAATAGTCATCGAATGAAGATGAAAATTGAGTCCAGTAGTGGGGTCAATACATGACGAATTCGATTGAAAACAGAATATGAACCTCCAAAATTGTAATATCAGCTATGCTTGATGGTGAAGATAGCTTCATTATCAGCCAACTAATTATCGTAGTCAATCCACTCTACTAGCGTTATTTGTCCTAGTAATATTAATTAGTATCACTTACTTGTAAACATCGTTGGTGAATTTATTGTAGCTGCCCAAAGCGACCAGTGTTCCCAGACCCAATCCATACGAAAAGAATATCTGGGTAACAGCATCAATCCATACTTCTGAGTCCGTTAGTTTGGACAGATTGGGCATGATGTAAAACCGAATTCCTTCCATGGCTCCCGGTAGAGTGATACCACGGATCAGCAGAATGGTGAGAAGTACATAAGGGAATAGAGCTGTGAAGTATACGACTTTTCCTGTCCATTTCACCCCTTTCCATATGCAGAAGTAGCAGATGATCCAGACTAGGAGAAGGGTTCCGGCTAATTCCCATCGGATTGAACCCACATGCTCGATTCCTTCGGATATTTGAAGGGCTCTTCGCCTATTATAATGAAAGAAATTAAACTGAATCAACAACAAAGGAATAGTACAAAAAAAAAAAAAAAAATAAGCTATAATTTTTTCAGTGCCGAGAAGACTGCACTTTATGAGAAGATATTGTATATCCGATTTGTCAAAAACTCACCAATTCGCCACCTAACTAAAATAAATAAATGGCAGATCAATGAAACTGATAAACGTGATTGCCTAGCCAACCGGACAATATTCTTGGTTAGAGTGGCATCACGACAAGATGTTTCGTCTAGTCGCTTTCCTCTGATACCTTATATTCATTTTCACATGATGGTTCTTTCCGTGAATTGAAGGAATATTAAGATTTTGGAAATGTAGCTAGTCTTGGGAACTAGATCTATTTAAGTGTCATTGGGGTGTAGAGCCAGGATGAAGACAAGTAAAAGTTACCCAGTTCTCGCTGGACACTGTACTTCCAAGTATCGGCTCAAAAAGTAGGCAGGTCTAAGAGTGAGAGTTTCCGATACAGTGATAGTTGCAGCAACGCCTTCAGAGACTAAAAAACTAAGCACTCAAAAAACTGATACACTTTTGGGAGTGTAAGAATCCAGGAGAAAATCGAATAGGTTCAGAGTCGTGTAAAAATGATATTACAGGTTGGCGTACTGCGGGGCTGCATATTTTTTTCTACCCTACTCCCCCATTACAATCTGGGAGGGGGAATTACATTTTGATGGGCGACTACCCAAAATGCGTAGAAATAGCGGTGGCAGCCTTTCTTGGCATTCAACAATGCACTACCAATATCACATGCCTATAGAGCAGCAGCCAACAAGGATATATCTGAATCTGTTTGTAACTGGATCGAGGCGATGTTAAAATATGCTCCCTCTACCATGGGGAAGTCGTGACCAGGGCGGTGAGAGGCTGCATTTTCCCCTTTGTAGACGATCTGATCAGGACACTTGTGTTGGAGGTTATCAAGTTACAAGCCTACGCTGGCGATATAGTTATAACAGTTAGAGGAAAGTTTGAAGAAGTGACTATCACTAGGTGGTGTGAAGAAGGAAAACTCCAACAAGGCCAAGCCAGAATGGGAAGGCTCTGTCAGCCAATCCTCTATGGAGAAACAATTCAATTCAAGGGAGGAGCCAAATACCAGGATATTCTCGATAACAAACTCAATTAGAATTCTCATCGAGGAAAAGTATGGCAAGGAATGTGGAAAAATTTAAATCTCAAGGAATGCACTGGCTTCATCTCACATATGGAGCAGAGATGTGCTTCTTTATAACAGAGGCATTTTCCAGGCAGAGGTTAATTCAATGTAGTCGATCAGTTATAATTACGTCAGACAGCCTTGGTAAGTCGGATATAATCCAGAATAGCCTAGGTAGGGAAAACAGAATAAATCTGCTATGGGCCCTTGGAGATGAAGGCTTTGAAGGAAATGAGAAAGCCGACTCCTGGCTACAGAAGGTACTATGGAATAAATCATAGGACCATAATCCGTTTCTGGAATATAGAAGGGTATAAGAGGTTTCAGACTGGACATAAAAGAAAAAACGCGTGTACTGGTATGAAACAGTGCGGCAAGTCCACTCAAATGCATGAATCCTAAACCCTTCTAAAAAATAACAGCAGCCCCATTACAATTGAATAAGAGGAACCTGAACATTTCAACAGGACTATTGTGATGACATAGGCTGCGAGAGCATCTTGATAAAAGAATGTCGCTTCTGCTAGGACGAAGGAGAAACAGCGGAGCACATCTTGTGCAGGTGCAACGAGGAGCAAACAAGATTCCACCGTCTGGACCGCGGGCACTTGGCTCTCAAATACGTGGAAATGGTATCGCCCAATGTCATAATCGACTTCATCAGAAAGGCGGGACTTTAAGGTGGATTCTGATTTTAGTACCACACCATAATAGATCTGAAAAGATCGTATTGGCTCCACTCGAATAGAACATGATCTACCTATACGTTATAAATCGTGTGTCACTCTCAACGGTCACTCTCATATCGACAATTTCATATCACTACATCTAATTCGTAGAAATCGGAAACCTGTTGATTTTGTAAAAAATATAAACATTCGAACAGCAGTTAGTTAATATTTGCAGATGCCCGACAAACATACTCATCTAGTTGTATCATGGAGCGAAAAAACAGCAGATTATTTGGAAGCCTGCGAAAAGAGAATAGAGTTTCACGATGCCACGAATCCAATGAGTAAAAAAATATGTATGGAATAATTTGATTCACACTTACTCCCAGAATTCCTTGACGGGATCAGTGAGATCATTCACTGTTACATTATATTTGTTTAATTGGCAAACTTTGGTGAACGTATTGTTAGGGTTGTACTTTTCCCAGCAAGTCAATGCTTTTCGGTCGTACGGGTTCACGCAGAACTTTGTATTCCAGTAGTTGTTGCAAGTTCTCCAAGGGACATCTGAAACAAGATTCATGAAGAATATATTTTGTTCATTATATATTTTCGCTATCTTTTTTATCATTCGATATACATATAGGGTGGCCCAGACATAGAAAACAGTATGTTTAAAGGAGTTCTCAGTAACTATTGCCCCGATTCAATGTGTTTATTGAAAAGCTTGATTCGATGCAGATTTATACAGGCTATATTCTAGTTGTTTTCTAATCGCCATATTTTCAACCAAACCGAAGAAAATCTCCTGGCTTATGCTGACCAACATACAGAGAAAAGTTGGCGATGGTAATCATATGTAATGTATATAACATTAAGTGCCTTTCTTTCTTTTTTTCAAAAATCATCTATTAGAATGTTTGATGAAAATTGTTCGTAATATTATTCAGTGCTTTATTGATATGATGTGTTATTTTGTTTTTATATTAATAAAGGATAGATTCAAAAAATTGTCTTAAACGAAAAACGATTATTTTTTTGGTAGGAACGAATTGTCAATAAAAAAGCACTGAATAATGATATATATGATTTTAGATTTTGCCATGAAATAACGAAGATTCAGTGCCAGCTCAACGTTAAGCTAGCGAAGTCTCGCTTTTTCTCTAACGCTAGGAGCAATAAAAATTCTGATGGGAAACAAATCAGCAACAGCTTTTCTTGATTTTGTTCAATTGGCACGTAACTAAGAAAATTACGTTTCACAGGCTTCACTTTCAATCTAGCCATTATGGCCGATTCGACTCAAAATCGATATCTGAGAGTTTTCAGGTCAACGGATCACTTATTTCAGACATAAATTTCAAAATTAAAAATGGCGACACCAATAAGGCTGACGAGTTTTATCATTATGGTCTGGTTCTACTTATAATCGATATATTGGTGTTCAAGGGCTTGAGAATCACTATTTTGTAGGGAAATTCAGATAATATGAAATTTTGTCACAACCGACAGAAATACATTTCTACTGGAATTTTTATGTTCTGTGGTAAATGCTAAGAAACGGTTTCCATGCTTTATCTTTCTTGGTATATAAGTTCCCTACAGAAATATCCAAACACGAAGTGAGATCTTTTATTCTATTAGTGCACTTCGATGAAACAGTGTTCTTGATGTTTTCAAAAATAGAAGTATAATTATATTTCTATCATCTACAGTGGTTCCTTTGATCATGTGTGACGATACAAATCCAAAAATTCACCAATTATCTCGCAGTGTTTTCGTAATGTTTATCATAATGGAATACCGAGTATCGAGCAGATAAATATAGTTCAAGGACCAAGGAGAGTATTATTCAATTATCTTATAATCAAAGTACTTCCGTAAGTCGATTCGAAAAGAAAAACCTTCATGTATGATCCATATTCGTCTAGCTGATGAATGAACACTGCTTGCTTTAATTCAGTTATTTTGTGTAGGTTTAGCCTATTACCATTATGGTATAAATATTTGAATTCGTTATTGGATTAAATAGATAAAGATAGGCAATAGTCCGCCGTAATATAATTCAAGGTGTCCCAGAAGTTTTGAAGTACATTTCAGGAATGTTACTAAACTAATATTTCATACCATTTTTTCGAGTGTATCATTCTTGTTAGACAGGTGATATTACGAGATTTTAATGATCCATGTGAAATAATAATGATCATTTCTGTCATCCCATTGAGAAAAAAAAAATGATTCCTGTAATATCTCCCAGTACTTTTGAGATACCCTGTATATTATCTGTACAAAAATAGTTGCACCTGAGCTCCAAAACTGTTGATATAATTTTGATGATGACTTTCCACGTTTATTTTTTTCGACTTGGAAATATACCTCCAAGGAGTGACTGTATTGATTTCATACCAAAAACAGT
Organism: Gonioctena quinquepunctata; assembly: GCA_018342105.1. NCBI lineage: Eukaryota > Metazoa > Arthropoda > Insecta > Coleoptera > Chrysomelidae > Gonioctena > Gonioctena quinquepunctata. The sequence continues at coordinate 1,679,482 of JAFIRS010000029.1, read as the reverse complement.
TTCAATATTTCAGTATAGTTATTCTAATCCCAATTGGAACGGCAATAAAAATAAGAGCACTACGAGGAGTGTTCATATGCACTGTCCGGCAAATGGAAAATTCATATATTACCAGTGTTTTTACTTTCAAAGCGTTCCTGGTACAATCATAAAAAAGTTCTGTCGTGTGGAAGATAATTCCTTCTCGAAACTTCTTATGTCGGTCCAATTGGGATTAAAAATACTATACCACATTTGTCAAAAAATATTATTTTATGGTCAGAAAGATTTATTATCATTGAATGCTAAACAATAATAATATTAATGACAATAGCATACTCTGTACATTCTTGTTACGTCAGTGCTCGTTCAGATGAGCAATATAAATCCACATATCTGAAGAAAAGTATAACTTTGTTGAGAGAAGAACTGAGTAGAGTTGCTCAAGGAAAAAGTTGAATTACCTGATCTCAGGGACATGAAGAAATAAAATATAGCCCATGCCAGAATGACAATGTAGTAGATGTTCATCCAGCATGACATGACAGCTGCAGCATACCCAATACCTAAAAAAATGTAAACCTAAATAAAAGTTGATTTTCTGCAGACAGTTTCATTTTTATCATCTTCCAAACCCTAAAACTTTTCAAAACTGTTACCAATTACACAAAACTAGATAGAAATTGAAGAAATTGCAACTTGTATTTTTTTTTATTCCATGCATTTTATTGTTCTCCTGACGAATTACTTGTTGGCATCTTTTAAATCGCTTTGAGGCACAAATACTCTCTTTGATCAATTTTCAATAGTCAATTTCATGGAATGGTCTTCTAACACACTTTATCTTCGAGAAACCCCCATAAGAAAAATATGATATGGTCAGGTCAGTTGATCTTGCTGGCCAGGGATATGTAGAAAATCTTTGTTTGTATCTGAGTATTGTGGCAAGTAGCTCCAGTACCGCAAGTAGCTGAAATCATAGTCCCTTTATAATTGGTTGACTATAGATATCAGCGCAAAGATCAACAAATTTAAATGCATTTTACTATTCGTGTTTTTGCCCAAAATACCTTAACAAACGTTTGTTTCAAAACAATATTGTTTGTTTTTAATTCTATGATGGAATTGGAATTATTATTTGTCCGCTAAAGGCAGTTCTGAAAACTGTTTCATATTTAGTAAAAGTTGCTTCATAAATTTCACAAAATTTCTGTATTCCTCTTCTCACCTTGTACCAACGCAAATATAAAATCCATCATAATCCCGTTATTTACTACTTGAGCGATTCACTGAACATGATATCACATATTTCGGGTACGACATTGTCATCATGGCCAAAGGCAGGTACGAAGGAACCATCCTTGATATTATAGAGAAAGGGTTTGGAATCACGTAGAAGTGGTTCCTCCCAATAAGATTGAAAATTATCTCAACAAAAACCACAATCGTAAATTTCACTAGAAGATCAAAGCTCCAACACTTTAGGCCAGTTCGCCTTGACATAAAAAACCTAGAATGGGAGCAATAAGTATCTGGGAATACCCTAGAATCTGAACTACTTTGGAAACGACGCGTTGAAGAGGTCATCATATCCTCGCTAAAGATAGGCAAAAGTATTGCAAACAAAACGTGGGGCTGTAACCCATCAAAAATGCGTTGGATGTATACCATGATGGTCATACCAATGATAACCTACTGAGCAGGAACAAGCTAGCCACAACAAGGAAAGTGCAAAAAGTCGCATGCCCTTGCATTACAGGGGCAATGATATCATATTAGACCTCACGCCTCTTCACATCGCAATAAAGAGAGCTGCATGGGGAGCTCATCTCAGGCTGGTAAAGGTCGGACTTAAAGGAACTCACCCCCTACTAAAGGTGAAATCGAACGAGAAAAAAAATTGCACCAAGTTAAGCAAGTGTGGAGCACCCACACTGAGAGATAATACCATTATATGGTACACAGGTGGGTCTAAGCCTCCGAGGAGCGTGCGTTTTTGGCCCTGGCACCAAATACTCCGAAGCTATGGGCAAATCCCCAGATGAAGATATACACCCTATCGAAAGATGTGACCAGTTCAACTCCGACAGGAACTACAATAATAGGACATCGCAATTATGTCCGACAGTCAAGTAGCCAACAAAGCGTTGAGTTCTCCCATAATCAAATCAAAGTTGTTATGAGAATACCTTCACAAAGTGAATGAAATAGGCAGAAACAACGAAGTGATCTTCCTCTGGGAGAACGGATAATCACATGCACTGGCACGAAAAGGGCGCCAACGCCACAGTTCGGGACAGAGCCATTCTGAGGCCAGAGAAACTAGTATTTTCAGGTGAAGCTCAACAGATAGGAATAAGTATTGAGAGGAATACAATGGCAAATACTGCCAGGCATGAGGCAGGCTAAAAAGCTCCTCGGTAACTTCAACTTTGTACACTTCAACAGAGATAAATCCAAAGCATTAGTGATTATCAGCAAGGGAAGTCCTAAGTCAATAATGGGGTTTGAAAGGGGTACTACAAACTCAGATAACACCTCGGGAAGCTAGGCTAGCATGTTCTGCGAAGATAAGCCAGGAACACTCCTCCACAATCTGGGGGATTATGAAACTATACATAAAGAAAGATTGAGGAACCTGGGAACATAACTCACAGTGTGAGAAATACCACAATTAGATTTCCTCAAAATTCAGAGGTTTGGAGCTCGAGGGACTGCTACAGCAGAAGGAGAAGGGTCAAAATAGATCTAATCAGATGATTGTGCATCTGTCACCACCCATATTATCATCCTACTATTGATTCCTGCTATTCGGGACACATTGTTGTTATTAGTCCTTGGATTTCCGTTTATGGTTTTATATATTTGTTGTAAACCATTTTGAATGCTTTCTATTCAAATGAATTTAATTAATTCAGTTGTTGATATTTTTCAATAAATCCTCCGATGGTACCATTTCCTCCATGAATAAGGATAATTTCATTTTCTTATTTTTTATGCCATATGATCAGTTTAAAAATACTACTTTAGAAAAAGTAAAAAATTTGCTCTTTGAACTAAGAATGAATTGTATGAAAATATCCGTTTTTGAGTATTCTACCCCTTTTTTCAATTACTCGATTTGAACTGTTCCGGTGTGGTTAGAATAGTTCGAGTCTATCTATATATATTTTTGAAAAAAAAGCATTATCTATTTACTAGCAGTATACACTTATATACAATAATTATCTAATTTGTTTATTTGAATTGGTTATTTCGCAATGCTAGTTGGTACTCGGTAAAACCAAAGAAACGAAAAAATATTGGATCTTTAGAACAAATTCCAAAAAACTATATCAATTGTTGGTAACGGGAATTTTTTTATAACTCAGTGAAATGATTGAGAAGGTTCCCACAATAAGTTTTGTTCGATATTAATTAACGAAAATAAAACGAAATTAGTGGTTGTGATTAAAAATATGTATCCAATGAGCCCCAATTTTGAACAACTTTCCTCAATGAGTTTTTTTATATTTAATAAAAATAAAGCCACCTTACTACTGAGGAAAATATATATTTTTCACTTGTACGGCTTACAATTACGAAAAGTTAGTGGTTGCATTAAAGGTTTTAGACGATTTTTTTTGAGAAATGCAAATGATTTTTCTTCATATATGGTGTAAAGTTTTTGCACCTCTCGATATATAAAACATATGCATTGGTTGTTGATATCACTAATTTATAAATCAGAAGATAATAGTTATATAAGAACGGTCCTACAAATTAATGAATATGGGTAACTCAAACAGATCAATGCAAAAAGAAATGTTATGATGATTATTTACTATCAAACGTCTTCAAGTGACTGACTTTCATGAAAATAAGAATTTTTTTCAAACATATATTGATTCTTGCTTATATGCTTAGAGTGGTCATTCAAGTTCTCAAAAAATAATATAATTTAGAGAGAAAACTATTATAAATATCTGATTTCAATGATCAGTTTCCATAGGGTCTGGAGTAGTGTCTATCTAAATGGGAATAGGAGATTCAAACTTACCTTTGAAAATCGGCGCAATCTTGAACACACCAAGACCTCCTATCGTCATCATTTGACCAAGGGCCAATTCCATGAAGAACATAGGTATTCCAGCCAAAACTAAGGTAATTAAATACGGCACAAGAAAAGCACCCCCTCCATTCTTATAACAAAGGTATGGAAATCTCCACACATTACCTAAACCTATCGCCAAACCTACTACGGATAAGATAAAGTCTAATTTGTTACTCCACGTCCCTCTTTCAGAGTTATGTCCTAAATTTTTTGTGTAATCTATTTGATTCACTAAATTCGGCACGTTTGTTAGTGCCGGCAATTCGATCTCTTCGTGACGGTTCAGTTTCAGTGTGTTCTCGTCAAACTCCTGCATCCCTTCTCTCCTGTCAGCCATCTTCGTTAGGTTTGTTTATCCACCGTCAGCTCATGACATAAGTTGGGATCTGGAAGAAACATCATCAGAAATAACATCGTTTTCGGTTCACCCTGTATACAGAGTATTCAAGAGCTTATATATATATATATATATATATATATATATATATATATATATATATATATATATATATATATATATATATATATATATATATATACAGTGTGACCCATTTAAAATGGAACCACCCCTGTAAAATACGCATTTTTCAGTCATTCTCAAATTTTTTTTTTGAAAATTAAGCTTCAAAAACTGTATCTTGACAAAAAAATTCATAACTTTAGTTTCATTTCCAAGGCACTCTATTGTTTTTTTTCTTCGTTAAAAAAAATTTGACTACACCACTGGATTCGTAGTCGTTATAAATGAAAACCATGAAAATTTCATAAAAAAATATTGGTTAACAACGAAGTTACAACAACTTAAATTTTGGAAACAAAGTATTTGATATTAATTTTCATGTAGATTATAGACATATTTAAAATCTGGCAACACTGCCGATACAAAGTAGAACACCAGTGAATTTGTACAGCGAAAATCCGAAGTCAATAGCTCATTCCGTTCTACAGTTATAACTCCTGAAAGTATGGTAATGTGAGCGATTTCTGGTGGAAGCGATTTTGTAATAAAAATCTAACTACGCCACTGGATTTGTGAATTATATTCCCTTAAAATCATTTATTTAAGTTTAGGTTATAAGTGTATTCGAAAATAACAGAAAATTAAAAATTCATTTTCAAGTTATGCAGTTTTCAATAGCCGATAAAAACAAAATGAACCGAATCAAGTATCAAAATTATTTATTCAATAATGAAACAGAAAGCAGGACAAAAAAATGTTCCTTTTTTATTCTGCAAAACTCAACTGAAACAAGCTTTTAGAGAAGGTATCAATAATTTGAGGAAATCTGAACTAATACATTGAGCATAGGTATTGTACTAAATCAATAGTAGGCTGTGATTTAGTACACCACAAATCGCTCACATTACCATACTTTCAGTAGTTATAACTGTTGAACGGAATGAGCTATTGACTTCGGATTTTCGTTGTACAAATTCACGTGTGCTCTACTTTGTATCGGCAGTGTTGCCAGATTTCAAATATGTCTGCAATCGAAATAAAAATTATAATCAAATACTTTGTTTCCAAAATTAAAGTTGTTGTAACTTCGTTGTTAACCAATATTTTTCTATGAAATTCTGATGGTTTTCATTTATAACGACTACGAATCCAGTGGTGTAGCCAAATTTCGAAAAAAACATGCCTAGTAAACTTTTGCCGTTTTTGACAAAGAAAAAAAACCATAGAGTGCCTTGGAAATGAAACTAAAGTTATGAAAATTTGTGTCAAGATACAGTTTTTGATGCTTAACACAAAAAATTTTTTTTTGAGATTGACTGAAAAATGCGTATTCTTCAGGGGTGGTTCCATTTTAAATGGGTCACACTGTATATATATATATATATATATATATAAATATATATATTATATATATATAAATAAAATATCTTTTTTTTCTTTTATGAAAAATTTTTTTTCTAGGGGGGGTTCCATTACGAACGTTATTGTAGGTGTGGTGTGTGACTGTGTCGAAGTTATCACACACCACACCTACAATAACGTTCGTACGATGCGAACGCAGAATTCAAATGAAATAATTTTTAAGTGAATACTTATAAATGTTACAGATATTTTTATATTGAGTTAAATAACGTGTTATATTTCGAACCATATGTTTTTAAAGAATTATTTTAGTGCATACATTTCAATATTGTGTTAAGTCAAATATGGTTGAAACTCCATATTTTTTATTTTAGTGTTTTAACCTGATGATGACAAATACCATGTCGAAACGTAGTTAAGAGAAATTATATGAATTGACTGAATCAGACCTTTATTCCGAGAAATTGAAGATAATATATATGTGATCAAGAAACTAAAGAAAATATATATATATATATATATTATATATATATATATATATATATATATAGGCTGCTTCCTTGCTGAGGCATGAGGCATTGAATCAAACCACAAATATATTTTCGGGCATATTTTTATGATAGCTGATGTAGCAATACGTTCTCCAACATGCTGAACAAGAAAGACAGGACTCTTCACTTGTTGAAATTTGGGAAATATTTGCATAAAATAAGAATAATTCGAAGGATATGCATATAATTAAGTACATTTACTGCGGTACATAGGCGATTAAAAGAAACGTCATTTAAATTTAGTAAACATTAATATGGGACAAGAAGAACAGTAAGGAATAATGCTATCGAAAGATAAACAAATTTTTGACCAAGTAGCAGCAAAAGCCCTCGGCAAAGCCCCAAAAATTTGTTTACCAGAAATTCATGCTATAGAAATATGTGCCCAAGAATGCCTTGCAAAAGGCACCAGGGGGGTAAAAATCTATATCCCATCAGACAGCCAAACAGTATTAAAAGCTCTAAAGTCACACACTTGAAAAACCTCTTCTCGAGTTAGACAAGAAAGACTTGGAAGTGGTAATGGGACTACTCAACCGACATTGTCCTCTGAGGGACCACCTCAAAAAAAATAGATAGATCAGATAGTAAATTGTGCCGTTTCGGCGAAAACTCCGCTGAAACCAGGAAACTAATACACTTCGCAAGGAGCCTCGGAATCCGGGTATTTAATAGATAAATGGTAATGTGGAGAAGAACTCGAAGTTCGAGGTACTAAGAGGCTGAAGAGCCCTATAATCTACAACCCAATCCATTGTATCGTCCTTGTACGTTAATAAGAATTATATCGATTTCACCCACAGAAGGTCTTGTTTTACATGTTTTAATAGGGTCGGATATTTCAATAGGAGAAATAGCCATATACGGGGTGACACAGGATATCGGGCCACCCCTGTAACTTCTGCATTCGTGAACGGATTTTTCTGAAATTTGGTACAGTTATATAAGCAACCATTTCGGATTTGATCACATTACAATCCAATATGGCGGACTTTCGGTTTTTCTGGAAATGCCAGTAACTTTGTTTTTTCAAATAGAACACCCTGTATATTTTTACATATTCAAGTTCAACAGGTCAAAACAAGTCCAAACCTTATGTCAAATATCATTGTTTTTTCAATTGAAATTAAAATGGTTTTTTTATTTTACTCCGTGGATAAATGAGATTTGGTCGAAGCTATTCACAATGAGTCGCAAATAACAGAAAAACTTAATTTTATCTGAGAAAATATTTTTTGTATCACTTACTGGTTAATCAATTCAGTCACATCACATTTTGATCAAAAATTCATTTTTTTCAAATGGAACCCCTATGGGCCACCTACCTGTCTCTCTAGAACATACATTAAGGGAAAAAATGACATATCATTTTTGTATTTCGGTGCAGTAACAAATTGTATAAATTCAAAAATCTACAACTAGTTCATGAGTTTCCTTGCAGTTCGAATAATTATCAACTTAGTAATCTGTGGAAAACAACATTTCTGAATCTTGTCAACTAATTGTGTAAGTTATACTTATAAGCACTATAATGTTTTTTTTTTTAATTCTTCTAGCGTTTTCTCGACTTACATTGCATTGGTATTCCAATTCCCGCGTCGAAGCGGTTGGATCAAAATCAACATAAGCAAAACGTTCATTTCTGCCTCCTCACTTACGATCATCTTCTCCATTGTTGGGTTCTTTTCTGTTTGGGTATCGTTCAGCGAATAACTGACAAGCGGCGACACTGTTTTACAGACATTCTCCGTAAATTAATAACATATCAACCTGTTCACTTCTTGTGAACCTATAATTTTGATTTTACATTTCTACTTAACTAATTTTCGAGAGTTGAGATGAAAGATGACAGCGAAACACAATTAGTTGACAAGATTCAGAAATGTTGTTTTCCACAGCTTACTAAGTTGAAAAATTATTCGAACTGCAAGGAAACTCATGAACTAGTTGTAGATTTTTGAACGTGTACAATTTGTTACTGCACCGAAATACAAAAATGATATGTCATTTTTTTCCGTAATCAATGTTCTAGAGAGACAGGTAGGTGGCCCATATGGGTTTCATTTGAAAAAAAGTAATTTTTGATCAAAATGTGATGCGACTGAATTGATTCATCAATAAGTGACACAAAAAATAATTTTTCAGAAAAAATTATGTTTCTTTGTTATGTGCGGCTCATTGTGAATAGCCTTGACCAAATCTCATTTATCCACGAGGTAAAATAAAAAAACAATTTTAATTCCAATTGTTGAAAACAAATGACATTTGACATGAGGTTTGGACTTGTTTTGACCTATTGAACTTGAATATGTAAAAATATACAGGGTGTTCTATTTGAAAAAACAAAGTTGCTGGCATTTGCAGAAAATTCAGAAGTCCGCCATATTGGATTGTAATGTGATCAAATCCGAAATGATTGCTTATATAACTGTACCGAATTTCAGAAAAATCCGTGTCACCCGGTATGGGATGTAGAAAATCACCGATTTGTACGATGGAGAATATTGTATCTGTATGACGGAGCACCGGCTGGAAACAAATTGTGCGTAAATTTTTTGATGGGACATTCCTTGATCGGTGGATAATCAGACGTGGCCCCATTCATTTGACTCTACTCCAATTCTTTGTGGGGATTCAACACCTGTAGAATCTGCTGAAAATTCAACTTCCAGAATTTTAGCAGCATGCGGCAGTAGTAGTACGGTGATCTCAATTATATATTTTTTATGTTTGCTGTTTTTTCTAGATATGTTGTTGAATATGAAGAAGAAAGTACACATTTTTAACTAATTTTGAGAAATTGGCTCAAAAAATATATACTGCAACGGAAAATTCAACGACTAATGTTTCCTTCGATACATCTGCAATCTTAACCTTCAGCTATGTAAAATGTAACAACTAGGAATGGGTTATCCTCAGTTTTTCGCAAATATCACTGAAATATGAATATTTAGCTATGTAAAGAGTTACGTCTTTTTTGTTCAGCATGGATAGGGCTATCAAATGTCGGAGACCGTGTTGCTACAGCAACTGCCAAGAAAAAATATGTCTGGAAACATATTTTTAGGTAGCTGTAACTACGCCACTGGGTATGGAAATTAGTGAAAAAAAAATCATCTATCCTGTATAATGTGTACAATTTCAGATTGCCTTAAGAAAAAATAGGAAAGCTCGACTTGAAACCGAAGAATTTTCTTCGAATTGAATTGAAAATAGCAGCGATGTATATTTCATAATGGGCTTTGAATGAATCCTAATTTAGCATAATAGTTCACAAGAAAAATCCAAGGAATCATAATCGAAATAATTAGAACGCATCCTGTTGTTGACAAAGACGTACGTTGGAATAAATATCAACGATACCATAGGGAGGCTTCGAAAGCCTACATATTAAGCCCATCAGTCAAAAAAATAATTATTGGTAGGGTCCAGTTACTGTATTATCATTTGGGGTAGAACTTCCTTGCATTGTCTTCAAGAAACGGAAGATAAGCAATTTTTACAATGAAATGGTAGTTCTATATTTCAAACAATTATATTCAGATCATTTTCTGTGCTAAAAACACTCTATCATTCATATCAAGAATTAATCTCAATAATAAATTCTAAACAACATTTTGTGAGAATCCCTTATAAAGCTATTTTGAGATCGTTTCGACTTCAGCTTTTTATTTTTCTCGATGTAGTTTATCTCATCCATATGATCATAGTTAATTTTTTTTTACAAAATTGTTTAATCTTTACTGTAGATTATTTTTTATAGGAAAATGTTCACCTTATCTATAAAATATCCCTAAATTCGTTATTCAAAATGATGAAATATGAGGAATAACATTTTGGAAATATCTCTTAACTAATCTCTTGAATTCATCTATCTGCAGATCTTCAATATCAGCTGGAAGGAGATTGAACAATATTGGTCCAGTTATGTCCTTAACATTCGCTTAAAGAATTTCTGTTACATGTGTCAAAATAATATACAGGCTCGTGCAGGAAGTAAACACATTTTGATAGATATGAGTTTTTTTTAGTCCTGATTTTTTTCTGTATACTTATAATCTTCTTTGCATGCCAAATAGCTTTTGCATTGATGGGATGTTCCTATATCAATAAGCCGTAAGATAATTGGGACTTAAGTACTGCTGGAAAGCTTTAATTTTGGATCAATATATAGGGAGGCCAATAAGTGTAGCAAAGCTCGATATCTCCTTTATTTCGGAAAGCTAAGAAATTCTTTTTGGTCATGAGGGATATCTTAAAATTATTTCGAAGCAAGTTGTATGTTGATGTAAAACGAGTGAACCACACATTCGCTTTTTCAGATGTAATGCTCTGTATATTATTGCATTTCCTCATTGGATGTGCCATCTTCAGATTTCACCATTCCTGAAAACGACTGTTTCTGAGTTATTTCGATTTTTTTTCCAAATATGGAAGTTTGCACTGATTAAATTCAGTACGATCAAAGTTCTGGAACAGAAGAGTTCGAGTTCATATCATAGTGAGTGCATACATTGGAGTCCAAACCTATGCAATACGAATTGTATACAGGGTGCTCATGGCTGAGTTGTCAATCAGACATTTTTCAAACGAATGATTTTTTTCAAATGGACCACCCTGCAAATATGTATCAGATGTTGAATTTAATTCTTTTCTTTTCCCATATCTATCGTCTATAGATTTTGAGCAATTTGAAATTTTCTATTTTTTACACGTTTACTCTTACTACCAAGTCATTCGAATTGATTTCAAAAAGAGCTACTCATTTTAAATGAATGAATATGTGAATTATAATTAGTCACTATTGAAATCGAAACAATTTGTTCATAAACTTTTCGAATCTGTAAATGTTTGTCAAAATTTATAAACAAAGGGCTAGCGATAACAATGGTATATGAGTAACATTAATCATCAAGAGAGATACTCTGAAAGAGGTAAACTAGTAGAAAATAATTTGTGATCTGATGAACCGTTTCGATCAAACTGATGGTGTCGGAGAACCAAAACTATTCTCAAATAAGAAGCTCAATTGAACAATTTAGTGGGTGTAATGAAAGCTCCCACTGTACTTACAATGACAAAATCAAATTGGCATCACTTCATAGACTATTCAAAAGGCAAAGTGAATGGAAAGCTTAAACAACAATTCAAAGGAATGAACTAGAAAGCCAATCAATGCTCAAAATGGCCTCCTTGTACATCTAGACAACGTTGCAGTCGATTTCAAAACTCAAACCTACATGCCTCAAGATGTTCGTGTCAATAATTCGGGAAATCTCATTAACTTTCCCTATAGAAAAAAAAATGGATTTTTTTCAAATCTGGTAATCTGGTTGGCCATGAAATTCGTTGTCGAGGTGGTCTCGAAAAGAATTTGGATTGTGTACTCGTGCTCTTTCGTGAAAAAAACACATTATCTGTTCGATATTTTCAGGGATATGTTCTAAATATTCAAACTATCATGTAAGAATCTCAAATATGCTTCACCTTTCAGTCTTCCTTAGTAAAAGTATGACCCCACAACATAATTTCCCATTATACCACCCCATACATTCAAAGTCCATCTATTTTGACTAAGGGTGTGACTTATATTAGGTTTAGTCCGGGAATACTGATGCCATTATTGTGAAAAGTAACTTCATCGGTAAACAGGACATCATTGAAAAAAGTTCACTTCACTTTGTTGACTATCTTCAAGTATTTCTTGGTGGAGATGAACGGGGTAGGAATAAAATTTAATAATTTAAAAAATGCTCGAACTCGTGGGATTTTCTATAACACTCAATAGAACATTAAGTTAAGGGCCCTAAATCTGGTCAGTACATGGATAAATGAAGCCCCTCTAAATCAACCAGAGTAGCTTTTACCCGAAGAAGGAAGCTAGAAGGCGTGTGACCTCTGACCCTCCAAGGGACCAACATCCAGCTTGGGAGTCAGAGTGAAAGTATAAAAAATAGAAAATCTCAAAGTACTCTAAACCTATGAATCATACATCTGATAGGATACTTATTCACATGGTGATCCATTTGGATAAAATATAAATATCTTGAAAACGGTTGATTTTAGGAATAGGGAAACCTGATACAGATTGATCAGAAATGGCATATAGAATCCGGAAATGCAGTAATATACAGGGCATTCTATATCAAAAACTGAATGTGTGGTTTACCCTTTATACACGAAGCAACTTAATAATTTTAAAATGTATGCCTTGAATTCTCTCATGCCCACTCCAAAGGGAATTTCTCAGCTTTCCGAAATAAGGGAGATATCGAACTTTGCTACACTAATTGGTCACACGGTATTTTTTTTTTTTTTATGTTCTGGTTCCCACGAAAAGGGATATCCTGTAATGTTCAGAGAACATCGTGGGAACCAAGGGAAAGAAGGTAGGAGTTGGTGTTCTTCTTAAATTTCTGGAGGTTGTATGCCTCGGGAAACACCCCCTAGGCAATTCCAAATTTTTTTTTTTGTTCTTTGCTGTTCGTTGGATGAACGAGTCTTTGGAAAGTGATGTTCCTGCAGGTCTCCAAAGTGACCACGAAGGGGTGTGATGACTGAACTTGACGGGTTAGTCTCGAAGAGACTGCCAAAGCAGGAACGATTGTTGATATTTCAGAAGAGCATCGCCCATGAAAATATCTATAAAATAGAGACAAATCGCCAACTTTTCTACGGTGTTCCAGACAAGTGAGCGAGTTTGTAAGTGAGGCATCACCGACGAGACGAATTGCCCTTTTTTGGACTGAATCCAATAGCCTCAGGATATGTTTAGGTGCCGCGCTCCAAATATGGGAACAGTATTCCAGGACAGGTCGGATCTGTGCCTTTAGATCATAAGCAGCTGAGTGGGGTGAAATAGCTCTTGGCACGAAACAAAACCAAGTTTTGGGATGCACTTTTGGCAATGGACCTCACGTGATTTTCCCAGGAAAGTTATTGATGATAGTAATACCAAGCATCGATATGGATGACTTCAGTGGTATGGTTACTCCTGACAAAGTTATGTTAGGCACAGTGAGATCGGCTTTTAGAGAAAAAGACATGCTTGTGTTTTGTTTGCATTGAATTCTACCAAGTTATTAGATCCCCACTCGAGAATTGTTGCTAAGTCCATATTTATATTATTAACATTTCTTCCTCGTTCATTTCTGGTTTCACGGGCTGATATAGGGGCCCTGGAAGAGAAAGCGGTATGGAGGGTACCATCATCGGCAAAGCTGTGTACTGGACATGAAGTTGCTTTCAACAGGTCGTTGATGTAAGTAGAAATAGTGTTGGTGCGAGAATAGATCCTTGCGGAACACCAGCATTTTTTGAGTAGAGTGTCGGATGAAACTCCATCGACCACTACATGGAGGACCTGTTTGAGAGAAAACTAGCAAGTAGAGAACGCAGGTGAGGGGGTAAGCCATAAGACGGAAGACTTGGCGATGCGTCCCTGGTGCCAAAAATCGATCTAACGCCTTGGAGATATCTAATGCCACAGCTAAAGTTTCTCCATACTTTTCAAGAAAAGCGCCATATATGTGAGACGTGCGAGCAGGTACCAGTTGATCTCTGATGGCGGAAGCCATATTGCCTATCGTTACAATTCCTGAGTCTTCCAGATATTTCATGAGCTCGATGTTGATGGCTTTTTTCCATGACCTTTGAAAAATAGATAGCAGTGCGATAGGTCTGTAGTTGCTAGGTAGAGGCCTTTTGCCTTTTAGGGACTGGCTGTACTCTTGCAATTTTCCAATTGGACGGAAATACCCCCCAAATTGTAAGAGTGGTTGAACAACTTGCAAAGAACAGGTGAGTTCGGGGCACATTTCTTGAGAACAATCGGCGAGATTCCGTCAGATCCAAGACTTTGTTGGTTAGACCCAAAAAATATTTCTGATATACGTTGGCGAAAGGTGATCTCGGGCTGGACTGCTGGTTGTAAGTTGGGGTTTTTCCCGATGAATCCAGAGTGGAACAGCAAATAGGTGCGAAAGATATTGGCTTTTTCCTGGGCGTGTTTTTGGTTTCCATCTTTTGGTTAAGGGGAAATGGTGAAGTGAAGTTTCTTCCCAACTTTGGCGAAAAACCAAAAGAACGGGATCCGTTGGGGTTCGAAATTTTGATTTATTTTGGATTTGAATTTTTTAGCATTCTATTTTTTTCTTTGCTTCCTCTAGCCTCGACATTCTGCTCTGGTCTCGGGGCCCGGTTTTTTTGCCATCGATGGTATCCTGTTTGGGCCCCGCTCTAGAGCAGTTTTGTAAACCCAAGGTCTTATGGTTTTTTCTTTTATTCGGTATGTAGGTTTGCCCCCCCCAAATGAGTTTAGAAATTGTCTCAGCACATGTTTGGATCTACTGAAGAAAACAAACTCTCTTCCATGGAAACCTGAAAAACATACGAAGACCTTCCCAGTCCCGAATTGTAATGCCACATGGGGCGGGGGGTTTGTGCAGCTCGATGGTAAATGGAAAGACATGTTGGAATGAGGGGTGTGATCAGGTTTCAAGTGGGGCACAAACTTCTATTCTATACGGGTCAGGATTGGTGGGGAGGAAAAGATCTAGTGAAATTGGGCAGACTGGTTGTTGACATCAGGAATGCGGTTGGAGCTCGACCAGTTGTTCTAGACCATGAGTGATGGCGAAGGCCTCGGCTTGACGACCCGCATCATCTGTTTTGTTAGAGAATTTGAGCCAGGCAGCGTTATGTACATACCTAAGCATTAGAAATTCGTTAGTTCGGGATTGTCATTATACAGTTTTCTGTTCATTAAAAGTGAGTTCGTTGGCAAATACATAATTCCAAGATCAATATCAGTATTCACCGTTGTTGAGTTATCTGCAAAGAAAATGATAAATAAAAGTGGCTGTAAGACCCCGCCTTGCGGAATTCCCCATTAAATAGGTTACTTTTCTGTATTCCCTTTCTGGTGTTCTCTCATTGAGTGTTGTGTACTGATTGATAAGATTCAGACATCCATCTGTTTAACGTTAGAGTTATAGATTCGTATTTCCAGTGGCATTCGAAAGTACCACTTTGGTAATAAAAATAAGCCCTAGTATAGGTTTCAATGCAAATCATTAGGTTATTATTGTCACTAGTTTGCTTATTGCAATATATATTGATGAATGGTTCCGAAAACTCGACTGTGTATATCACTGAAAAAATAAGTCTAATTTTTCGGGTGATTTAAAAATGCACCATTTGTCATAATACCGTCTGATGTAGGCTACTGCTTGAAAACATTATTTGCTATATTGATGAAAATATTCATTGATTGCCAAGCCAATTTTGATGATATGGAGGTAAACTTAAGTAGCTTCTCCTATCTGGAAGAAAACTGTAATTGTCAAATTGAATAAAGTCTACCCTACTTAATAATGAAACCAATAATATTAATAAAAAAATATATCTTCAAAATATAATATCTACTAAGCAGTTCGTGAATGTTACATATCACAGCATCATAACATTAAAGGTGAATCTGATAGGAAATAGCATTTCAATAGATTTTTGTGTTCTATCGGGAAAATGTTTTAGCGTTATGCTACTGTACCGTTATATTGAAATATCATCATGATGAAAAACCATTATGAATAATTATTTTTATTACAATATACCGTTTCTGTTCTGTACAATATTAAAAAAGTTATATTTCAAAATTGCCATCCCAATAATCAAGTTAACGAATCAAGTGTTAAAAAAAATGTGACACAATTTCATTGGAAATCACAAACAGCATTTATTTTTTTGTATAAACTTCGAGCTCTACGATCAAAAGTTGGAGAAGGAGTCAGTCAAATCTCCCTAAAACGCTTCCTAATATTTCTATGTAATCTGACTCAAATCAAAAGAAAGATGTATAAAAAACTGTCCTTGAAACACCACAAAACACCAACAATGGCTCTGAATTATATTATTAATAGTCCAAATCTCAACTATCAAACATTTGTCAAAATTATATTCTGTACTCTTAGGATATACAGGGTGTTAGTGAATAAGTGCGACAAACTTCAGGGGGTGATTCTGCATGAAAAAATAATGACAGTTTGTTATATAACTTTGGTCCGCAACTGCTTCATTTTCCGAGATACAGGGTGTTAAAGTTTTTCTTAAAAACCGACTATTTATTTATGGCTCTGAAACCGGTCGAGATATGCGAATGAATTTTGGCGAGTTCCAAGAGGTAGTTATTCGCATTTTTTGACATGCAATTAAGAATTATATGTTCATGAAAATTTTTGAATTCCTCGTTTAATTTGTGACAAAAAATCTCTCCTGCCTTTTTTTCGTATGTGGCGCCGTTTTTATGGAGAAAAATAAAACATCTTAACGCGTATTTTTCATTTCTTTAATACATTATCAAGAACTATCTAATACAATAACGTTCAACCAGAACAATAACAGAAAATGGTTAAGTTGAAAAACAGCTCTTGCTGACACTTCGCCTTTCATCATTTTTAACTCTGTGTATTATTCCTTGCCACTCTGTACCTTTCTTTTATTTTTAACTAAAATGATGAATAAAGCCGCTGTATTATTATTATTATTATTATTAAAATAACACTAATAAATAAATAGGCACAAAGCTACAACAAATGTTCAAAATGACCTCCCTCAGACGTGATACAAGATTCAACTCTTCGCCTCATTGATTGTCGTATTCGCGCAAATATTCCTGGTGTATTTCTTATTGTCTCACAGCCGGCTATAATTCGATTCCTCAGGTCTTCAACATTTTCGACGGGAGTGGAATAAACTAATGACTTGAAAAAAAAACAAATACAAAAATCTAGAGGATTTAAATCCGGAGATCGAGCAGGCCAATGTTCCGTACCTCCCCTATCTATCCAACGATTTGGATATACTGTATCTAAGTGATTACGTACAATAATGCTAAAATGGACTGGGGCACCATCATGCATAAACCAGAAGTGTTGTCTCTGCTGTAGAGGAATTTCTTCAAGAAGAACAGGTAACTCTTTCAGTAGGAAATTAAGGTAAGAGTCGCCTGTTAATCATTGTGGGAGGAAATATGGACCGATTAAATGATCATCAAGTACCCCAACCATACATTTACAGAAAACTGATGCAAAATGAGCTTCAAGATTTCATGGGGATTTTCCTCAGCCCAGAGGTGATTGTTATGGAAATTTCGTATACACTAAGAGGAGGCCTCGGGTCTAACTCTTGTCTTTCAATCTTCGACTGTGACGCCCTGAGTGGTGGGCGACGCAGGATCTTTGGAGGGATCGGCCCGGAAACGGGCATGAATCCGAAGAGCCTTATCGGCGGGCTTCTAGACCTAATTAAGGGCACAAACCTGTTTGAATGAGGAACCACTGACGACAGAGTGATACAATAGACCCCAGCTGGTCGCAGTGTCAAGGGAAGCTAAGTGCCAGCCCTGTCTCTGGCTCGTCAGCCTTAAACCAACCAACCAACCAATGACAAATACGCGTTAAGATGTTATATTTTTTTGCATACAAACGGCGCCCCATACGGAAAAAAGGCAAGAGAGATTTTTTATCACAAATTGAACGAGGAATTCAAAATTTATTTGAAATATCTCAGTGGCGTACCATTATTTTCTTTAAAAAAATTGAGATCATTACCCGTATGCGCGCCAATGATAATTGCATGTCAAAAAATGCGCAATAACTACCTCTTGAAACTCACCAAATTTCATTTGCATATCTCGACCGGTTTCAGAGCAATAAATAAATAGTCAGTTTTTAAGAAGAACTTTAACACCCCGTATCTCGGAAAACGAAGCAGTTGGGGACAAAAGTTATATAGCAAACTGTAATTATTTTTTCATAAAGAATCACTCCCTGAAGTTTGTCGCACTTATTCACTAACACCCTGTATATACATATATTATGTACTGGTATTGATCTTTACAACGGATGGAGATTGAAAAATCGTTGAATATGATACATAAAGAAAACTGCCTGATGAATCTTTCGTTATATCAAAACCATTCCCGGATGTTTTAATAAATTTCTCGCATATGTATGTCAGAAAAAATTGATAGTCAGAATAAAAATTTGTTCATTAATAATCAAAAAACGAAAAAGAAAGGAACCACAGGGAATTGTAAAAGGAAACCGAGTGTATGGGATGAATTGAAAATCTGCAAAAATTGCCATGTATAAAACATTCATAAGTCTGGTAATGACATATGCAATGAAAATAAGAATGGTGACGAAAAAATGGTGGAAGATCTCAATGTATTGAAGAAAATATAATGAGAAAACTAACAAAGGAGGTAGAAAATATATTATCAGAATTTTTCTAAAAATGTTAATCAATGTCTATTTAGAAAAAAGGGTCAAACAACATATATTTACGGTTCCTTCTGCTGTATAAAAAAAAGCAAGGAGTAAAATGAGCATGAATCCAAATTTGCATCGATTTCATCTCGTTTTCTCTAATACTTTCGTGACTTTTTTAATGTGAAAATCAATTTAAAGGGAATACAAAAGGAAAATATATTTTAATCAGAATATTTATCACTCATTTTAGAGGGATTTTTCTCGCTTGGAAATGAAAAATATATCATAAATTAATGATGAATATACTTTTTGGTGACGTTACGTAACACATTTTTCTTTCCTTGTTCAGGTTTCTTCAAATTATTTGAATAGTTTTTCATACTATGTTCTCCCATTACAAAGTTAACAAAACGCAGCAACGTATCAGGTCAAATTTTCCTTTCAGAATGAATAAAAACTAATAATTTTCACTTCCAGGGGAAAAACACAGTAAAGGGGAAGCATGTTGGGCTACCCCAAAAATCATTTGAATGTATTAGCCAAAACTCCTTTCGGTCGATAGAAAAATTAATGTTTAACATTTTCTGTACGGATAGAAACGAACAGATTGAAGTTTTCAAAGAATCTCTACCGTTTGATGAAATTATCAATATGGATCTCAAAATGTATCGCATTTATGTCAGCATGAATCAGTAAAGAATAAGAGAATTGAGAAAATTCACACTAGAGCATAGGATAAAAATAACATTCTAGGATGTTTTGGCATATTTGTTCACTATTTATAATGAAACGAAAATCAAAAACCTTGAAAAATACTTCTCTTCCAAACTGCTGCTCCAAACACCAAAAAACCACTCGTCACTCAACAAGTTCGGCACAGTTTGGTGGTCCAAACCGAAACTTTTCGCACCCACACACTGAAAGAATAATTCCGATTCACAAGAGTCTTCCTACACACCAACTATAGTTCAATCTAAGATCTGATAGCCAACGAATATCCCCGTATACAAATGCAGCCAATTGTTGAGCAAACACAATTAGTTGATAAAATTCAGGAATCAAAATGACGACTACTTAACTTATTTAACTTCAGATCCTTCGGTAGAGTCACTATCACATTACAATTTAACTGGGATGGCACTAGCTGGGATTAATGAAGTGTTTATTGACTTTAATAAAGGATATCCTACCACGTCAAATGATTCTTTCAATAGTTGTGTTTAAAATTTAATCATCAGCGGGCTTATATATGCGTCCCCCCTTCAAACGGAAAGGGGAAGTAATATATATTCGTTCCAATATCACTTTTCCTTCCTTTCCTATCTTGACACTTTCGATTATTGTCCCTACCAACTTTTAGTTCTGAATTCACACGCTACCTCAGATGACACAAAAATTTTTTTAGAATCCTTAATAGAGAAATTGAATCAATCCATTATTTTCCCAGTGGATTCTTTCCCTATGTAACGGGAATATTTCATGAAAAATCTGAATCATTTTTAGGATATTCTCTATACTCTTCGTTTGTTCTTAGAATATTCTGAGGGTATATATACAGTGCTCGTCTAAAGTCCGCCCTCTCCCTACTAATTTTTGAACCACCTGGTATATCGCAACGAAATTTGGAGGGCTTAAATAGGGTATGGATTTTGGTCTGTTCCGGTAAAACATTTTGCTAACTAAACGTTGTTATTAATTTGTAGTTAAATCTCTTAATGAATTCGACTAATAAGAGGCGTAAAGAGAGTTTATTAAGGATAAACAGTACCGCTTACCGGAAAATCTCGAAGCCTACGAATGTGTTCTGTAAATTCACAATCAAAACAAATTAGTCAGCTAAAATATCATGATTTATTTTTTAATAACACTTTTATTTAACCCCAACAATTATTTCATCAAGTGTTCAATGTGGCCCCTCCTAAATCTTGACAATAAAGTGCCCTATTATAAATAGCTTCTCTCACGTTGATGAAAGTCTGTTCATCTATTTCTTCACATGTATCTATTATTCTGCGTTCCAACTCTTCTATTGTTTGGCATTCAGTGGCGTAGATTTTTGACTTCAGATACCCCCAAAGGAAAAAATCTAGAGGTGTAAGATCCGGAGATCTTGGTGGCCATTCTGTACTTCCCCTGCGACCTATCCATCGCCCAGGAAAGTTTGTATCGAGGAACTCTCTAGCCATGCGATCGAAATGGGGAGGTGCCCCATCCTGCTAAAATATGATTTCACGATTTTCAAACTCTTCCTGATTGTTTAATACAATTTGTCTTATTCGAGGTTCAATTTCAGTTTCTAAAAGATTTCTGTAAAGAACTCCTGTAAGATTGCCTCTGATGAAAATCGGTCCAACAACGCGATTGCCCAAAATCCCCGCCCAAACATTCACCTTTTTAGGAAACTGGATATGTCCCTCTCTAAAAATATGCGAATTAGTATCGCTCCAGTATCGTACATTCTGTTCGTTGACTTTTCCATTAAGAAAAAACGTTCTCCTTCAATTGGTCTTGTTAACCACTCAAATTCAACCCTCCGGTCTGGATCATCCTCCGTGAGAGCATGCAGGATTTTCATTTTATAGGGATGAAACTTTTCTTTTTTTAGGACTCTTTGGACACTTTTTGAACTGCAGACGTCGACTGAGTCGGATTGATTACCATTTCAGCAACAATTTCTACCTTTATTTCTTCTGAAAGAGGCGGTCTTCCTGATCTTGGAGCATCTTTCAGCGTACCAGTTGCTTGGAGCTTATTTAAAAGTTTGCCCAAATATGACCTCGAAATAGGATTCTCGGAAAATATATCATTAAACATACGGACTGCTAGATGATAATTTCTTCCAGCTTCTCCAAATATCAAAACTGCTTCAAATTTACCGTCTAAACTACGAGCCATGATCACACTTTTCATAAAAGGATTTAGGCGCTCAACGGACTATTTGACAGTTAGCAGTTCAGTTTGACAGTAAACAAGATGTTACCGTGACAACGATTTTTTCCAATGCAAACTTGATTGAAAGCAACATGAGTGTTTTTGGTTGGGTTTGATGTGACCAAAATGTCACTTTTCAAACGTTAATATTTCGAAAACAATTGAATTTAGGAGTAAAGTGTATTAAAGAAAACTGTTGAGAATTATGAGCAGATTTAGAAAATGGAATAATATACGGGGGTTCTATTTAAAAAAATTATTGAAGCTGGCGCTCAGCCGCTATTTAAAAACTTTTAGCTGTGATTTTTTCATGAAAAAGTAGGTTTTTATCTCCTATTTCGTTGCGATATACCAGGTGGTTCAAAAATTAGTAGGGGGGGAACGGACTTTAGACGAGCACTGTATATATATATATATATATATATATATATATATATATATATATATATATATATATATATATATATATATATATATATATATACAGGGTGGCCCACCACATTCGCCTCGGTATTTCTACGAGAAATGAAGAGAGTTAGGGAAAAACATTCAGCACAGTCATATGTGGGTCCATGAGGAGCATATTCCAAAATTATTTTGAAATATATAGGGTAATCCCCAAAAAAAATACATACCAAAGTTATATTTTTTGTTATGGAACACCCTATATTTTTTTATATTTTTAGATACTATAGACAAAATGAAGGTGAGTTACTATCATATTTCCCATACTTAAAACTGACCGTTTCTGAGAAACTTTGAGAAATTTAAAAATACAGACCATAATTTTAAAATTGTTTTCACCCTGTAACGTGTAACGAGCTGCTCGTGATTAAATGTACTGCTTAGCTCAAAGGTTAAAGTTAACTACTACATGAAATTTTTAATGCAATATTATACAGAGTGGCGAAAAAAATTGCCTCAAAATTTGGACACACATTTAATTAAATAACTTCTTAAAGTTGAATGGAATTTAGTGGCGTAATTTGACGCAGAATTAGATTCCCTTCAAAACTATATTAGGGTTCCCTATACCTATCTCTTCTGCTTTTTACACAAAAGGCGTTTATAGATTTTATCTTAAAAATGAAACACACTGTATTGTAATGAAAAGCTTAAAAAGCGTTTTAAAAACCTTTTTATTAAGGACTACGTAGATTCGCTAGAAGCAGAAGTTTAAATTTTTGAAAATACGGTGTATCTAAAGTAAAATGCAGGCAAATGTAAAAACTCAAATTTATTGCCATTTCTGAAATATTAAAGCATTCTTCAAAATAAGAAGATGCACGTGTCTTAATTATTGAGGCGAAATATGTTAAATTCGCTTGTTTCTTAGCAAATTAGACTTCATATTGAAATAAATACCAAAATTACAATATGGGGTCAATATAAACATACATTTACGATTTCCTATAAAACCTATTATACTATTTTTTTAATAATAGTAGGCTCTGGCCGAGATGACGTTAATTATTATTATGAAACAAAAAGTATTTGACAGTGACACAACTTGTTAATCAAACCATTATCATTGTTTTAACTAGTTTAAAATTATTGTCTTTTTGAAATATTGTAAAATGAGAACTTATCCCCAGGAAGAACGAATTGATATGATTTGAGCATTTATTAAAATAATTAACTATTTAAGATTCTTAATTTTTCGATAAAATGACTTCAAAAATGCTTTTTAAGCTTTTCATTACAATACGGTGTGTTTCATTTTTAAGATAAAAAAATTACTCATAAGTAAAATATAAAAACGCCTTTTGTGTAAAAAGCAGAAGAGATAGGTATAGGGAACCCTAATAACCCTAACATCAAATAAACTGAAAATCAATATCGAGAAGAATCAGTCTCTCATCGTTTCCTCTAAAACAAATATTCCTCAGGGAAATAGCGTCAAATTACTTGGCGTGCAACTTGATGATAGACTCAACTGGGCTCCTCATATAGAGTCTTTAACAAAAAAATTATCAAGTATCACCTTTATGATCCGACGTTTGAGGCATTGCGTTAGTTTGCACGTACTTAAATCATGCTACTTTGGTTTATTCCAAAGTCACATGGCTTATGGTATTCTATTATGGGTGGCTCGTGCCACGCTCATAAAGCTTTCTTAGTGCAAAAAAGAGTTATTAGAGTCATGGCTGGAGTTCATCATCGCGAACACTGTCGCCCTCTTTTTGCTAATCTTCAAATTATGCCACTTCCTACTCTATTTCTATATTCATCCTTACTTGAAATTCATAAAAACAAAAACAAGTACACTGTGCAATCAGAAATACACTCTTACTCCACTCGCAATGCAAATTCTCTCACGACTCCTAGATGCAGGCTCCTGATGTCACAAAAAAATTCTCTGAATCTGCAACTTTATAACAAATTACCTTCAAAGATTAAGTGTCTCAACCTTTATCAATTTAAAAACAGGATCAAAGCTTTCTTACTAATAAAATGTTTCTATTCGATCAAGGAGTATCTTGATCTGAGCATTACTGAACTCGAACTCTTGTGATAGACTCTCTCCCAGTCTGTCCTCATATCTTATATTTTACTTTATTCTTAGTGTAAATTTTACTTTATACATGTCTATATACACTTATATGTTATACATTGTACTATTTTGACGACCCACTAATTCTATGTTTTATTAGTTTGGAAATAAATATCTATCTATCTATCTATAGTTTTGAAGGGAATCTAATTCTGCGTCAAATTACGCCACTAAATACGGGGTGTTCCATTCAACTTTAAGAAGTTATTTAATTAAATGTGTGTCCAAATTTTGAGGCAATTTTTTTCGCCACTCTGTATAATATTGCATTAAAAATTTCATGTAGTAGTTAACTTTAACCTTTGAGCTAAGCAGTACATTTAATCACGAGCAGCTCGTTACACGTTACAGGGTGAAAACAATTTTCAAATTATGGTCTGTATTTTAAAATTTCTCAAAATTTCTCAGAAACGGTCAGTTTTAAGTATGGGAAATATAATAGTAACTCACCTTTATTTTGTCTATAGTATCTAAAAATTAAAAAAAATAGGGTGTTCCATAAGAAAAAATATAACTTTGGTATGTAATTTTTTTGGGGATCACCCTATATATTTCAAAATAATTTTGGAATATGCTCCTCATGGACCCACATATAACTGTGCTAAAAGTTTTTCCCTAACTCTCTTCATTTCTCGTAGAAATACCGAGGCGAATGTGGTGGGCCACCCTGTATATATATATATATATATATATATATATATATATATATATATATATATATATATATATTTATATATATATTTAAAGGAATCGGAGGTATACATAAATGATGATAAGAATAGGGGGAAGAAAGGGGTACACTTTAGTGTCTAGTTTCCGAGTTTGGGTAAGTAATTAGATAGTTTTTTTGTGTTTACAAGTGTCTCGTTGAATTATTTCAAGATGAATGAGCATATATTCAATGCGAATTTTGTGGCAGAGGTAGAGAAGAGGCCTCTACTATATAAATAACTACATGCTTTCCGAATACTCCCGGACCCAGTATCTTCTTCTAACCCTTCTTCTTGAATAATTATACAAAACCACAGCTTCCTCATCACTTGAGTCAGTGGACGACATTGTCAGCGCTAAACTACCTCACGACCACCATACGACTGGGAGAAAATTAATGGTGAGTTACTATGCAATAACTATAGAATAGCTTCGTGTGCGGAACCCGGTTACTAACTAGTTAGCGATCAGTTCAAATTTCCGTCACAAACCAGTACTGGTTTCTAATGAGTGTGCGGAGGCACTAAGGAAAACAGAATTTTTGGAACAGGACATCTAGCAAAAAAGAAACAAAGCAGATAACACAAAATGTACACTGATCATTGCGGTTTGAATAAGCGGGGAGGAAATACAAATCTATTCAATGTACGTGCACCCATAGAAGATGAATGCGAAGAAGTCAAAAATGTTTTTTAAGGAAGAATCGAATACTTTTATGATACTTCCCGAAAGTACGGACAGACGGATAGTGAGTTTTCCAAGGATCAAGAAGCAACCGCCGATAATTTTCTAGGTGCTAATAACATATACAGGTTGATTCAAAAGTACTTTGACAAACTTCAGGAGGTGATTCCTCCCAATATTCTAATATGAATTGTCTAAATAAATATATGTTTCAAGTCGTATGGGGTCGGCTTTAGAATAGCCCCATGGTAAATCCTGCCTGTCGTAAGAGGCGACTAAAAGGATAACCGTAGGTGGAAGATGGTCTCATCGCCCGGTGAAATACCACCATATCGACTTTGTGTGCTGTGAAATGGATCATTCCATGTTTCAGTGTTCGGTCGATACTTTCCGGTCTCCCTCTTTCCTTTTCCCCAATTCCTCCTTTATTTTACGGTGCATCCTAATAGTAATAATGATGAAGTCTCCTAGAGTAAAACACTCCGGAAGCAAAATACCTCTCCATTCGGATTTCCGGGCGAGAGGTACTCGAGGGGACTCAACATTAAAGATTAATTTTTGCAACATCCGCGGACTCAACAAGAACATCAATGACGTCCACCATCACCTACAGACGAAAAAACCGGATATTCTGGCTCTAACAGAAACACAAGTAAACTCGTCCACCAACAAGGTCCATATGCTTTGTCCTGGTTACGAACTCCATTCTCGATTCAGGTTCAAAGGTGGAGTCTGCCTTTACGCTAAGGCTAACCTTTCATGCCAGCGTGAAGAGAGTTTGGAACCGAAAGACTTTGATGTGATGTGGTTCAAGCTATCCTGATACCAAACTGACTAAGTTCCTCTGCTGCCTTTACCTTTCACCTAATGAACCTTCATATAACGACCTCTTTGAGTTTTTATCACTCAAACTGGACTACATTCAGGAGAACCATCCAACAGCTGAAACCATAATCATGGGAGACTTTAATGTACATAACGCTGCCTGGCTCAAATTCTCTAACAAAACAGATGATGCGGGTCGTCAAGCCGAGGCCTTCGCCATCACTCATGGTCTAGAACAACTGGTCGAGCTACCAACCCGCATCCCTGATGTCAACAACCAGTCTGCCAATACACTAGATCTTTTCCTCACCACCAATCCTGACCCGTATAGAATAGAAGTTTGTGCCCCACTTGGAAACTCTGATCACACCCTCATCTCCACAACATGCTCTTTCCATTTACCATCGAGCTGCACAATACCACCCCGTCTCATGTGGCATTACAATTCGGCCGACTGGGAAGGTCTTCGTATGTTTTTCTCAGCGTTTCCATGGAAGAGAGTTTGTTTCTCTTCAGTAGATCCAACACGATGTGCTGAGACAATTTGTGAAATCATCATGTTGGGGATGCAAACCTACATACCGAATACCGAAAGAAGAACATCATCCGATAAGACCTGGTTTAACAGAAACTGCTCTAGAGCTGTGGCTTCCAAACAGGCAGCATACCATCGATGGCTAAGAAATCCGGGCCCTGAGACCAGAGCAGCATATGTCGAGGCTAGAGGCATATGCAAAGAGACAATAGAATGCTCAAAAGATGCCCACAATGCCAAAATAGGATCAAAACTTGCTGAATGTCCTAACGGATCCCGTTCATTTTGGTCTTTCGCCAAAGCTGTGGGAAGAAACTTCACTTCCAGCTCATTTCCTCCTCTAACCAAAGAAGATGGAACACTAGCAACGACTGCCCAGGAAAAAGCCAATATCTTTGCGCACCTATTTGCTGGAAATTCCACTCTGGATTCATCGGGAAAACAACCCCCGAACATTACACCTATTGACAGTTACATGCCCGAGATCACCTTTCGCCAACGTACTATCAGAAAGATTTTGCTGGGTCTCAACACCAACAAAGCCTGTGGATCTGACGGAATCCCGCCGATTGTTCTCAAGAAATGTGCCCCCGAACTAACACTGTTCTTTGCAAGTTGTTCAACCACTCTTACAATTTGGGGTATTCCGTCCAATTGGAAATTGAAGAGTTGTTCTCAAAGCAACTACAGACCTATCGCACTGCTATCTATTATTTCAAAGGTCATGGAAAAAGCCATCAACATCGAGCTCATGAAATATCTGGAAGACTCAGGAATTGTCAACGATAGGCAATATGGCTTCCGCCATCAGAGATCAACTGGTGACCTGCTCGCTTACGTCTCACATATATGGCAGCTATCTATTGAAAAGTATGGAGAAACTTTAGCTGTGGCATTAGATATCTCCAAGGCGTTCGATCGAGTTTGGCACCAGGGACTCCTCGCCAAGCTTCCGTCTTATGGCTTGCCCCCTCAGCTGTGTTCTCTGCTTGCTAGTTTTCCTCAAACAGGTCTCCATGTAGTGGTCGATGGGGTTTCATCTGACACTCTACTCATAAATGCTGGTGTTCCGCAAGGATCTATTCTCGCACCAACACTATTTCTACTTCACATCAACGACCTGTTGAAAGCAACTTCATGTCCAGTACACAGCTTTGCCGATGATAGTACCCTCCATACCGCTTTCTCTTCCAGGGCCCCTATATCAGCCTGTGAAACCAGAAATGAACGAGGAAGAAATGTTAATAATATAAATATGGACTTAGCAACAATTCTCGAGTGGGGATCTAATAACTTGGTAGAATTCAATGCAAACAAAACACAAGCATGTCTTTTCTCTAGAAAAGTCGATCTCACTGTGCCTAACATAACTTTGTCAGGAGTAACCATACCACTGAAGTCATCCATATCGATGCTTGGTATTACTATCAGCAATAACCTTTCCTGGGAAAATCACGTGAGGTCCATTGCCAAAAGTGCATCCCAAAAACTTGGTTTTTTGTTTCGTGCCAAGAGCTATTTCACTCCCACCCAGCTGCTTATGATCTATAAGGCACAGATCCGACCTGTCCTGGAATACTGTTCCCATATTTGGAGCGCGGCACCTAAACATATCCTGAGGCTATTGGATTCTATCCAAAAGGGCAATTCATCTCGTCGGTGATGCCTCGCTTACAAACTCGCTCACTTGTCTGGAACACCGTAGAAAAGTTGGCGATTTGTCTCTATTTTATAGATATTTTCATGGGCG
This sequence comes from Gonioctena quinquepunctata, assembly GCA_018342105.1. NCBI lineage: Eukaryota > Metazoa > Arthropoda > Insecta > Coleoptera > Chrysomelidae > Gonioctena > Gonioctena quinquepunctata. Next base: position 1,650,775 of record JAFIRS010000029.1, on the reverse strand, counting down.
ATGCTCTTCTGAAATATCAACAATCGTTCCTGCTTTGGCAGTCTCTTCGAGACTAACCCGTCAAGTTCAGTCATCACACCCCTTCGTGGTCACTTTGGAGACCTGCAGAACATCACTTTCCAAAGACTCGTTCATCCAACGAACAGCGAGGCTTTGGAACTCATTGCCTAGGGGGTGTCCGAGGCATACAACCCCAGAAATTTAAGAAAACACCAACTCCTCCTTTTCCCTTGGTTCCCGATGTTCAAATTAGGCCCTTTGGAAAAGAGGTGTTCCCCGAGGCATACAACCTCCAGAAATTTAAGAAGAACACCAACTCCTAAAAAAAAAACGCTTCGTTTCCAAGGTACAGGGTGTTAAAGTTTTATTTTTCTTTTCTTTTTTTTTAATAACTTTCGAAATACTGACCTTAATTAAACGAAAATTGGTATTCAGAGGTTTTTTGAGGTGTCAAATTCGAACCTAATGTTATTATTGCTCTTACTCGTAGGGGGGCGCCACCTACACGTCTTTTTTTTTGAATATTCATAACTTTTTTGAGCGTACTTCTAACACATTTTTCAGTGACAAAATCAATTTCTCTATAATTTCTGCGTAAAAAAGCTACCCTTGTCACAAGTCGCTATAAGCAACCGTTTTCTAGATATTTCGACTAGAAAAAGTCGATTATTTGATAATCGATGCGTGTTGAAGTTATTACCATTATTTTGCATTTTTCACAAGAATGCTTAGGAAATGAATTCGACGATTAAGTAAGTAGTTTTGTTTTTTTGTAGGGGGCGCCACCTATTCTATTTATTTTGTATAAAAACAATTGATCAACAAAAACGACTTTAGACGTTTTTTTAAAATCGTTGCAGTTTCAGCTCTCTTGATCATTACTGGAAGGTGATTGAAAATTTTGGGTCCAATGCATTTAGGAGCATTTTGAGTAATCTTGTATTTGGCACTTTTGACATGTATCATTCGTTTCTGACGAGTGTTCTTATCATGAATATCACTGTTCAGAATGAAGTCGGTTTTATTGGAGAATACATAAACTGAAAGTTCATATATGAATAGACTTGTCAGAGTTAGAATATTCTGATTTATAAAAAGGGTTCTACAGGAGCTTCGTTTAGGGGTGTTAAATATACAACGTAAAATAGCCTTTTGTTCAATGAAGACGTTTCTACTCATTGTTGAGTTGCCCCACAAGCAAACACCATAACGCAGCCTAGTCTCAACCTGAGCATAATATACACTGATGAGTTGTTTTTTATTCAAAACGACTCTCAGATTCCTAAAGAGATATAGGAGTGAGCACAATTTAGAAACCAGCTGTTCACAGTGTGGAATCCAGTTCAGATATTCATCCATTTGCATACCCAAGAATTTAACTGCATTATAAGGTAGTATTATTAACCTTCAGTTGGAGTGCTTCGGTTTTATTCTGATAGTTATGAAAACGAATAACTTGAGTTTTTTTAGCATTAAAAAATAGATCCTATCTGTTGAAGTATTCAGAGGTTAAGTTCAGGATATCTGTACATTTGTGTGTTAAAATATCAGTTTGCTTATCCGAGATCAATATACTAATATCGTCCGCATATGCAGTAAATAATGAGTATGATATTTCCCTATCAATATTGTTTATGTATAAGAGAAACAGAACCGGCCCCAATATAGATCCCTGAGTCACACCAGTCCGGACTAGTTTCGTTTCTGATGTGGGAAACGAAACCACACCACCTTGATCAAATCTCAATGAGACGCATTGGTTTCTGTTACTGAGAAACGAGGATATCCAGGTATGTGAATTTCCCCTTAGACCATAACATTCCAACATATCCAGGAGTTTCAGGTGATTCACGCAGTCAGCCCTGCTTAAATCGCACAAAATAGCAGCTGGGCACTCGCCCACTTCAATGAACCCTATCAGCATTTCATAGAAAGTTAGTAGAGTAGTTTGAGTCGATTTTCCAGAGCGAAAGCCATGCTGCATGGGTATCAAGATATTGTGTGATTCAAGAAAATCATTCAAGCGCTCTAGGAATGCATACTCGAAGACTTTCGAGGAGCTCTGGGGGACAGTAATTGGTCTAAAATTTTCAATAGTTGATAATTTTTTGTTCTTACGCAGGGGAGTTACCTTTCCCACCTTTAGGGATGTAGGGAAACTGCCATTTGAAAATGAAAGGTTCACTAAAAAAGTTATCGGTTTTATAATAATGTGCAAAACTCTTTTTAGTAGAAACACTGGTATCTCGTCAGTTCCTGATGATTGTTTGCTCCTTAGTTTACAATTGATCAAATTTAATAATTCTGATTCGCTAAATGGCTCTAAAAATATTGTGTATGGATTTATATCTATTCCATTTTCATTATTTATGTTCGGGCGATAATAATTATTACTCGGAATATCACCTATTAAGGCCTGTGGTGCTTCGATGAAAAAATTATTTAATTCATTCACGATCTCTGAAGGGTCTTCGATAACGTCATCATTTTTTCGGATAACGATGTTCTCACATGAGTTTTTACTTCTGTTCATGAGTTCAGATACTACTTTCCACAAAATTTTCGGATCGGTATCTGACATACTAATTTTGTTTTGGTAAAATTTCTTTTTTGTTTCGTTAACTAATTTCAGGTGTATTTTTTTGTTGTTATTATATGTTTCAGATAAAGCAGGGTTACTTTTCTTTAGGTAAAATAAATGTTTCAATGAACGACTAGATTCTTTAACAAGATCGTCAATCCACCCCCGTTTATTCTTGTTAAAATATATTTTCCGTTTGGGGAAGGCAGTTTCAAAATAATGAAGGAATATATCATAAAAACGATTGAAGGCATCTTCGCAAACACCATATTTATAAATATTGCTCCATTCCTCTTTTTCCAACATAAACTCGAAGTTTTTTAAATTACTTTCATTGAAACCAACCATCCAATGATGAACCCGTATGGTTGACTGACTATATATCTTTAGACAATGTTCTTATTATCGGTCGTAGTAAGTTGAAGTGAAGTTAAAAGAGATGAGCCAAATAACATTAATAGCTGATTTTTATCCAATAATTTTCCACCCAATGAGAAAAGCACAAGCAAGAATGTGTGCATGTCCTAGTCTACGTTTTCCAAATGTATAATTAATTCATTTGAAAAACGTAGACTAGGACTAAAGTATTACGTTCATGATGAAAATCCTTAGCTATGGGTAAAAAAAATACTCGACCAATGAGAAAAATAAGCATGAGCAAGTGGAAAACCACTAAAATCTCTCTGGCGAAGGTTTTTCAAATTCAAATGCTGCATGACGCTCATGACAGTAATTCATAGGTATCGAAAGTGGGCAGATTCATTTACGCATGCACATTGTGTCAGCCAATGAGAAACTCTAAGCAAAAATTCACATTTTCTCAAACTAAATCTGGAAATGTTTGGATTTCTATTTCTTCAAATTGGCAAACTGAAAAAACTATTTTGGCTGTGGAAATCTCAAACAGTCAGTTAATTTAGATACAAAAGGATTTTTCAATGAAATTTTGCCTGTCAATAAAGTTTTTGCTTACATTGGAAACTTCACAATTGATGCCAGTAGTTGGTGAGTATCAATATTAGTGCTATTCATTTGCATATGTGCATTAAAAAAAATATGTATTAGGACGATGTGCCCACTTCTTGATGAATGACACAAATAATTTTTCAAAAAAAATCGAGGATGACTAATCAAATGATGAAATTATTTCACGCATGCGCATTCGTTAAGCCAGTTATTTCTTTTAGTTGGAAAGTTTATTCCTGCATTATCATTTTTAGGAAAATTCAAATATTACTTCAAAATGACGAATAATTAACCGAAGATCTTTTCCATAATATCGATCATCTTGTGCATTGTCTTGGTTTGTACGTTCCAAGGTGCGACCAATCAAAATCAAAGGGAAAAACAGCAAATGAAACAAATTGTTTCATGACATTTTCATAAATATTTGTGGCGAAAATTCAAATACAGTTTGAAAAACATATTTTATTAAAATGAGTATGGCACTCTGCTCCACGTTGTTTTTAACACTTGCCATCATTATGAGCTATGATGCATTCGTAGTCCGAGGGATAGGTGAGTAATTGAAGTTTTCCTGTTTCCCAACACCAGTTTAACATTGACAAACTGTTCAGCTATCAAATTTCCTACCTTTTTTGTTTCAGGCTTCTATGCTGTCTATAGATGGCTGAAAATGTACCTCATAGAGCTCCATAATTTCAACATGAACATTGCAAGTCGCTTTTTCTACCTTTATTTATACTATCAAATGGAAGCATTCATAGAGAATCTGTTACAATTATGAATTTTTTGTTTTCCGGTAGAATATTCTGGGGACGTAATAGTACCTATCAGATAGAGTTAAATGGTTTTTTTATGAAATGCTTTGAATTTCGTCAATAAATTTTATGTACCATTGCTACGATTTGAATAGAAATCTTTGAGCTTTCTCAGGTTTTCATAAAAAGAAAGATAACATTTGCAATAGTTGAGGCATCTGCCAAAAAAATTTGAGAAGGTAAAAGCATGAAGATGATAAATAGAACTATTCTTCAAATTCCACCCATATTGAACGAAGAATGTTGTAGGTAGTTTGTATATTTCGAGATGACACAAGGCGGGGCATATCCAGTGCCGGACTGACCCACCCTGCAAATTTGTAAAATGGGGACCAAATTAGGGTTGCTTGGAATCAACTCTTGATTACATCGATGTTTTCGCAACGAATTAAAAATCGTAGCATTAAATTTGTTACATTCCCTGAATCTGGCTGAATAAAAAATAAAAAACAAACGCAATGAGGATAAGAAATCTCGTTTTTCACTTCGTTATTAACTGATTTACAAATCATATGATGATACTACATACATACCTATAAGAGCAGTGGCGGATTAACGCATAGGCGTATGAGGCGCATGCCTGGGGCCTCAGAATCGTTGGGTGTATCATCCTAAAAAACCAAAATAAAATTTTGGTTGTCCGTTATATGTTTATAATAATTATAAAATAATAATGGACTAACTAAGTCGTGACATCAGACACGATGGGCGGAGCTTACGAACCTTTCCATCGAATATGCAAATGCTTGTTAAATTCCCATAAGGAATTTCAATTTTTTAGTTTATTCGCGATTGTGTTATAAATAAGGGTGGAAAAATTAGTATTTTATTAAAGTGAGGGCACATTTAGGATTTTCCATTATAGTTTAGAGAGTAATAAAAGGGTTATAACATATTTATGGCCTATTTAAGATAGTTGAGGTTATTTTATTGCTTTGTTCTAATTCAGCCACTTTTACTGGCACGTTTTGTTTTGGAGCATTCCAAGTACTCTTTATCTGTAATTAATATGTTGTAATGTCCAAACAGAGCCAGTATGGCAATGTGGTAACATTTTATCCCCCTGGGGCAAGGACAAGTGGCACAGGTAATATCAGCTGATTTACTCAGTGTGAGCTACAATGTAAACATGAATTATATAGAAGAGTAAAATTAAAAAAGTGTCTTAAACCTACACCTACACTAATATATGTTTTATCTTTTATGCTAGCATGTATTTCTTATCTGATAATGATCAAATCAGCAACAAATTGCATTGTTTTACAATGGTTGGATTCCAATACATTTCCTCCTTTTTTTAATTATTTTATTGCCATTTTCCAGGAACACGTTGATGCTAGAAAGCTTTAAAACATTTTTTGAAGTCATTCTAAGCTAGAATTCTGAAAATAAAACGAAAAATTTTAGCAAAACATACAGAATAACAATTAAAACAAAACAATGACATAACCTCAATTCATTTAAATAAGCCATAAATATGTTATAATCCTTACCTCTCTACAAAATATGATGGGAATTCTTAAATTTGGCCTTACTATGACAAAATATTAGTATATTCACCCTTATTTATAAGCTCCTCACCTTTGTGACGTCAGACTTAGGTAGTCCATTGTAGGGAAATTTTAATATCTTTTAAAACCTATTTTCATAGTGGTTATAGTATTGGGAAATTTCACCCCAACGCAGGTTTCAGGAACTACAGCGTGAACGATGGAACCTGTTCTCCGGTGTACAGGGGACGATCGGAGAGCTGAAACCATCCGCAAAAACCTGCCTGGTGCAGACCGCGTTTTTAGCTAATAGACATACGTGGGGGCTTGCCGGCCGAGTAGACGAGAACTACAATAAAAATCTCCCCAAATTTAAGGTGGAACAGCATAAGCCGGCTAGTGGATGGACTAGTTACTTATGCGAACTCCGGGGTATCTGGTGCCCCCTGGTTTCATTTGCCTTCCTGCGGCATGCGGGGCTCTGCCGCAGGTGACTGTCTTTCCCCAGCTTCTCGTGGGACCTATTATGGTTGAAAACACGTCAAACAGGGCTAGAATCTCCCCAAAAACCATGGGAGGATGCGGAACTGAGGGTCGTTGGAGAGGCAGCAGTGCCTCACAACGAAACCTTGGTGAAAATTCAACCCAGATGAGCCAAAAGCTCAAGGCTCTTCAAATATACCTCCAACATTCAAAAGCAGCCACAAGTGTGCTTAGTAGGAAGTTTATTGAAGAAAACCTTAGTATAGGGTTGCTTCAAAAGAACCGTGGATTAATAGAGGTCGACTCGCAATAAAATCATGTAAGTTACTTTTTTGCAACACTCATGAAAAACCACGAGCAGCCATATTGCTCGCACCCAACATTAAATTTACTCCTGCTCCGGAGTCCATCACTGGAAATTTGGCAACCGCCATCGTGGAAGTGCCATCTGAAACAGGCAAGAAGCAGATTGTTATTGCCTCGGCCTACTTCCCAGGGGACTCGCCTCCACATCCACCACCAGAGGAAGTTCAAAGCCTCATCAGATGGTGTCATAAGGAAACATGCATTTCATTCTGTGCTGCGACGCGAACGCGCACCATCTCACATGGGGAAGCACAGACATACACGCACGAGGTGAGTACCTTTTAAAATATTCTGCGACTAATATAGATGTTGTCAATAAAGGTAACAAACCCACCTTTATAAATGCGATCAGAAAAGAGGTTCTTGACCTAACCCTTGCTGATCCATTTTTAACAAACTACAACTGGCACGTATCTGATATGACTCCTCTATGTCGGATCATCAACACACAAGATTCGACATGGAGTCATCGGAAACACGTTTCGAAGAATATAGGATATCCAAACTGGCTAACTGGGATGCTTATAAAGAGCATCTCGAGAGGCAGTTGGAGGACCAACATATATCCATCGATTCAGCTGAGAGAACTAGATACAGCCTCCAAGCAGCTTCAAAATGCTATAATGAAAGCATATGAAATCAGCTGCTCAGAAAAACAAAGGGCAGTCATAGAGACGTGCCTTGGTGGAATAAAGAGCTAGTCAAACTTAGGAAAAAAGTTAGGAAACTCTTCAATAGAGTCAAAAGTCTGGGACACTCTGGGAAGACTACAAAGCGGCTCTTTCTGAGTACAATAAGGAACAATCCAAAATAAAAACATGGAGGCAAATGTACGAGGGGATTACGGAATTAGACCCAGCCCAACGCCTCCAGAAAGTTCTTTCTAAAGAACATACTAACGGCATCGGTCTGATCAAAAAGCCGAACGGTGGATATGCAGAAAACCAGAAGGAAAGCATAAGGGTTCTCATCCAGACACAGTTTTCTGGGTCCAAGGTTGTTGAAGACGAACTGCAAAGTGCTCAGCTGGAAGGGGTTGTCACCAACCCCAACAGAACCAGCAGGAGCCTAGCAGGGAAAATATTCACCACCCAAAAGATCAAATGGGTCATTAAGAGCTTCAAACCTTTTAAATCGGATCTAAAGGACGGAATATTCCCCGCCTTATTACAAAATAATAGAGCTCTCCTTGAAAAGGATGTTCAAGGCCAGTTTCATTTTCGGTCACATACCGAAAGCCTGGAGGGAGGCGCAGTGGTGTTCATACCAAAGACTGGGAGACGTCCAGCAGACGAACCAAAGTCTTATCGCCATATCAGTCTCACCTCCTTTCTCCTGAAAGAAGTGAAATACTTTTGCACAGACCGCTTCACAAAAAACAGTTTGCCTATCAAGCAGGCAAATCAACGATTAATGCTCTACACTTAGTTGAAAGCATTGAAAAGATATACTTGGCCAAAGAAATGGATCTATGTGCATTTATAGATAGAAGGTGATTTCGATAACATCTCACGACTCCATCATCAGATCGCTAGAGGAACGGAATATAAACACCTCACTGATCAGATGGATACATGCAAAGCTGAAAAGCAGAATCATTGTAGCTGATCTCCGAGAGTAAACGGTCAGAATGTCAGCGGAAAAATGTTGTCCCCAAGGTGGGGTTCTATCGCCTTTGCTGTGGTCACTGACCGTGGATGATCTGATAGTGAAGCTACACATGAATCTGGAATTACGACTCAAGGTTACGCCGATGACCTGGTCGGGGCAAACATAACGGGATAATATCCAATCGCATGCAGACAGCCCTAAATATAATCAGAAGCTGGTGCGCAAAGGATGGACTAAATGCAAATTCCTAGTGCTGGTTCCATTCACAAAGGCGTAAGTATGAACTGAAAGCCCCAACCCTGAATGGAACTCAGCTAACTTTTTCCAATGAAGTCAAACACCTGGGCGTTATAATCGACCAGAGACTAACATGGAACAGTCATATTAAAAATATGCTTTCCAAGGCTACAGCGGCAACCTGGACATGCTGCAGAGTTTTTGGCAAGACATGGGGTTTGAAGCCGAAAATGATATACTGGTTATATAAAACGATTATCAAACCCATGGTCACCTATGCCTCATTAGTATGGTAGCCAAAAACCCAACAGCACTCGGCAAAAATCAAGCTGCAGAAAGTGCAGCGGTTAGCCTGTCTGGGAATCACAGGGGCGATATTCACGTGTCCCACTGCATCACTAGAGGTTAATGCTGAATCTTCCGCCACTGCACTTGTGTGTATTGAAATAAGCGGCAAAAAGTGATTGGACATCTGAAGATTCTGGAAAATATTCCCCTAGAATCCAGGTAAAAGCCATCAGATATTATGCACGACTTTGAAGTGAATTATGAAGTGGTTATTACAAACAACCACCATATATTCACAACACGAACGGGCCTCAACTAGAAGTATGGCATACTGATGGTTTCAAAATGGACGAAAGGGCTGGGGTGGAAGTACGGGTCCTAATTTTAGGCTCTCAAAATCCCTAGGCAAAGCCCCAACAATTTTTAAGCAGAAACGCATGCTATATAAATTTGCGCCCATGAATGCCTTGAAAGATGCTTCAGGGGAGCAAAGATCTATATCATATCAGACAGCCAAGCAGCACTTGTGAGTCTAGACGGACTTGGGACTGCAAACTCTCCCCTAAGGCAACTGGCTACGAACAATCAGGTTACTCTGATGTGGGTGCCAGGAATCAAAGGCAATGAAGAAGCGAACAGCCTTGCCAAGGAAGGCGCAAACACTCAATTTTCTGGCCCGGAACCCTTTTGTGGTATTTCCAAAGCCCACATCAACGAAGAGTTTCAGCGCTGGGGAGTTGACCAAATTAAAACCCACTGGAATAAGGTTCCAGGGTAAAGACAAGCGAAAAGGCTTTTGAGCCCATCGCCAAAGAAAGCTTAACAGCTTCTCGAGTTGGACAAGAAAAACTTGAAACTGGTAACGGAACTGCTCACTGGACATTGTCCTCTGAGGTATCACCTCAAAAAAATGGATAGATCGGACACTGAACTGTGCCGTTATACTGCGAGAACTTTGCTGAAACTGCAGAACACCTGCTTTGCGACTGCCAAACGCTGTTTTTCGAAAGGCTTAAGTTCCTCGAAGGGGACATCAGGAACTTAGCTCCCAGGAAACTGTTACACGCTTCGCAAGGAGTCCAGGGTCTTGAATAGATGAAGGGTAATGTACAAAAGACCTTACAGGTCGAGGTAAAGGAGAGGCTGAAGAGCCATATCGACCCCCCTATAATCTACAATGGCAGCCAGGTCAATGAAATATAGTAAACTCGAATTTGGACCAAGCACCGAGCCTTGAGGAGCACCACAACGAATGTCACCACTGCCTGATAATTTGGGTGTTCTAAAAATATGGGTTCTCTGGTTTAAATACCCACTTGAGGCTGATTTCTGAGACCGTAAAGTTGTAATTCGTTTAGCAAAATTTTATGATGTACACAATTAAATGCTTTTGACAAGTCAAATAATATTGATTACTCTCGATTCGGACGTCCATCGTCTTAATGGATTTAAAAGGTTTTCACGACGTTTCGAATGCTTGTATCTGCAATCGTCTTCGGTAATCTAACAAGTTTGGTTCTTCCAATTTATACTGCCGGTGCAATGATGCGTGTAATCCCGCCATGTGCAGTGGTGCGTGTAATTTCGCGCGGTGTGGTGGTGCGTGAAGTTTCGCGCCTCTGCAGCCCACCTGAAGACGATTGCAGATACAAGCATTTGAAACGTCGTGAAAACCTTTTAAATCCATCAAGACGATGGACGTCCGAATCGAGAGTAATCATGTTACCACATCGTCTACAACCTTCAATCAAATAATATTGCCGCACATAATTCTTTGTGCGTCAGACAAGTGCACAGTTTGTGTTTTTAATATGTGTTTTTTCATAAAATTCATTATCTTACTTTCACTAGATTCTCTGATTTTACCTAGCACTAGTATAAGCATTGTGTGGTCTGTGGTTGGAAGGATCACAATTGTCACCCTTTGTATATAGGGACCTCAATGGTAGTATTTTAGAAAGTCTGGAAATGTAATCGAAATAATTGTTAATTAACTGCACTAGTAATTGTAGTATGAACATTGAAATATTCTCGAGGAGTTTTATTGACATATCAGTTCAGAAAGAACTTTTGTTTAAAGCAGATTTATTATTCAATAACTGCTATAGTTTTTCAAGAAATATTTTTTCATTTGCACTAGGAGAACTATATATATATATATATATATATATATATATATATATATATATATATATATATATATATATATATATATAGCTATATACAGGGTGTTATGTAATAAGTGTCCATATTTTAAGACGATTTCCTCAGTTATTTATAAGGTGAAAAGTTCATATAAGCATAGGTCCGAAGGCCTTCATTTTTTATATAAGGGTGTTAAACATTTATTTTTATTTTGGTTTTTCGTAAATAATGTTTAAAATAATGTCGATATTTGTACAAAAATTGGTATTTGGGGATTTTTTAATATGCGAAATTCAAATTTGATCTTAGTTTGGCCCTTAATTGTAGGGGGCGCCGCCTACAGGTCTTTGTCCTTTTTGGGGAGTCACAGCTTTGTCGTGCATGTATGTATCACATTTTCTAGAAGAAAAATAAATTCCCCTATCATTTTTACGTGAAAAAGGTATGTTTTTCAAAAGTCGCTACAAGCAGCCGTTTTCGAGATATTTTGATTTAAATTAATCAATGCATGTGTTTGTCAAAAAGTAAAACAATTTTGAAAACTTTTTTGTCTATTCAACATTTCAAACGCTAATTTTCAAACAACAATAAACAATGGAATACTAGATATAAATCAAAATAAATGTTCGAAATGTCTACCTCTTGCCTGTATGCACGCATCCAATCTTCTTCTCATTAATTCGCACACTCTTTGGAAATTTCCTGGAGTATTTTGAATCGTTCTACAAGAGTTAATTATTCGATTACTTAATTCTTCTTCATTTTGGATAGGTGGCTGGTAAATTAAGGATTTTAGATGTCCCCACAGGAAAAAATCCAAATTGTTGAGGTCTGGTGACCTAGGGGGCCATGGTTGAGGCTCTCCCCGACCCATCCAATGGTTGCCGAAAGTCTGATCTAAAAATTATCGCGCTTGGATGCTAAAATGTGCCGGGGCATCGTCATGCATAAACCACATTTCATTTGGTAGTCTAAGCGGCACATCTTCCAGTAAAATATAGGCAAATCTTCTTCAAGAAAAAGACGATATCTCTCTCCGTTTAATCTTCCCGGAATAAAGAATAGACCTATAAAATAATCTCCAAGGATTCCTGCCCACACGCTAAGAGAGAACTGTTCTTGGAAATATAATTCCTGTATCGCATGGGGGTTTTCTTCTGACCACAAATGATTGATGTGAAAATTGCGTATAGCGTTCGTGAGAAATTTGCTTCGTCGGTAAACAGGATTCGATTTTCAAAATAAGGCATTGAAGAAACCAACGACAAAAGGTGATACGTAACGGAAAGTCACGAGGGAGTAGTGCCTCAGCTCTTTGAATATGGTAGGGATATAACAAATTATCAATTAAAATTTTCCATACCAGAACATGAGAAATGTTTACGTCAGCGCTATTTTTTTGGAGCTTGTTTCCGGGTGTTCTCCTACCAGATTAGGAACTGCTTCCCCAGTTTCTGGGGTTCTTACCGTCCGATGTGCACCCGACAGTTTACTAGCTTTCTCAAAACTTCCTGTTTCCCTCAACCGAGCATGAATTCTTGAAAACGTTTTTGAAGTAGGAGTTGTGCGGTTCGGATAACGCTCCTGATACAAAAGTCTAGCCTCATATGCATTTCCGTTAGCAAGTCCGTATGTAAAATGTATGTCAGCATACTCTGCATTGGTAAAGGTTACCATTTTTCAACAAATAATCACAATAATAATAAATAAAACTATTTAACTATGCGTCAAGATATTATTTTTGACATGACAGCACAAAAAAAAACATTGGAATAAACTTAGAGGGCCAAACTAAGATCAAATTTGAATTTCTCATATAAAAAAATCCCCAAATACCAATTTTCGTCCAAATATCGACATTATTTTAAAAATTATGAAAAGCATCAAATTATAGATAGTGACACCTATAATCTGTGGGGTGAAGCTTAGACCTGTTATCGTCGAATTTTAATGACACGAAATTTCGTGCACATTAATAGGTTACCAACAGATGTCAGCATAGGCCAATCCATGACACCAATAGTCGTACTCCTAGTGCGTTCTGAGTAACGCAAAACATTGATTGGGAAACCATGAAACAGGCTGTAGGCGGATGGTGGGCTCTCTTGGATTCGTAACAGACATTTCTCTTATTCTCGTTATTTGTTTCTCAGAACGCACTAGGAGTACGACTATTGGTGTCGTGGATTGGCCTATGCTGACATCTGTTGGTGACCTATTAATGTGCATGAAATTTCGTGTCATTAAAATTCCACGATAACAGGTCTAAGCTTCACCGCACAGATTATAGGTGTCACTATCTATAATTTGATGCTTTTCACATTTTTGTACTTGCCGATAGGTATTAGCACTACAAGATATCTGATACGAATTTGAAAGAGACCACAAGCCGTCCTGATGATTGGGAAACCATGAAACAGGCTGTAGGCGGATGGTGGGCTCTCTTGGATTCGTAACAGATATTTCTCTTATTCTCTTTAAAAATTATTTACGAAAAACCAAAATAAAAATAAATTTTCAACACCTTGTATTTCAAAAATGAAGGCCCATATGCTTATATGAAATGTTCACCTTATAAATAACTGTATACTACTACCTTGTAATTTAGTATTATCTCGACCTGCAGAAGCTATTGTATATCAAAACAAGGGTCATGGTTTTGTATACCTAATTTGGTGAAGTGTCTTTTGTTTACTCTAGAATTTCTGTATAATATATTTAGTACTACAAACCCTACTGATTTGAGTACTTTTTTCTCCATGATTATGTGAATTATTAATGGCCAAAAATAAAACACTAAAAACGTTAGTAAAAAAATTTATTATAGTAAAATATTTTATAAAATATAAAGTCTTTATACATTATCTCATATTTTCCGAATTTCATTAACATCAACAAAATGTCAAATGAGGACAGTAACTGCCACCGAGGACCACTTGCTAGCTACACTACCGGGAATAAAACAATTTTCATATTTTATAAAGTGTGTCGCAAAAAGTATGCAACAAATGGAAAACTAATTATGATCTTGATGAAAGTTGGTCTATTTTTGGAACTCCCCTATCTACTTCCTCCTGATTGCAACTGAACAATCAGTAAGGTTCATCAAATTCAAAGGTACATTGTGAATATCCAACATATATCTACTAAATTTTCATTTTATTTTTCAATTGTTCCCTCTCTGGTAGATTAATACATAAATATAAAAATAAGATAAAAAATAAAATTTGCTTGTCAACTAAGCATCAGCTTAATGAAGCACAAACTGTTATCAAGAAATGGATTTTTCAAGATAATTTGACCCTTTGATTCAGAATGTTGGCATAACTTCGGATTTGCTTTCCATATAAAAGAAAGAGCAAAAATAATGAATCCATATTATTAAAAAAAAAACCTTTTTATTCCCAGTAATCAGCTTTTCATTTTTAAGTGACAGAAGTTATTTACCATTGATAAATATTGAAACATACAGACTTCAGGTATTGGAAGATAATGTTCAGAAAGAAAAGCCAATCTGAAGACTAGGTTGACTTTTTCTTTAACCTGCATATTATTTACAGTTATTCGAAATTTATAAAAATTCGAGATTTTAGTTTTGTTTCCATAATAGTTGACTGATTCTTTCACGAAATATGATCGTTTCCATATGCTAATTGTCGACTTATTGCATAAGTTTAACATTTTAAGATATATTTACAAATCAATAAATTAAATGAATTCTAGAACTTCAACGGATTCAACTGTACAATACCCTGAGCTGAGCAAACATTTTGGGAAATCGCGCTCATTTTAGAGAAATTATCTAAAGACTTCCCATTTGAAATTGATTTCAGGTTCAGCTTCACCCTTTCTGCTGCCTGAAAAAAAAAAGAATAAGTCAGCATTTCACACATTCTAAGAAATGCAGATGTTCAATCAAGCAGAAGACACAACAAATATCAGATACTTCCATTATTTTCGATTATTCATGTTACTGGGAAATTTTCTGATAAACAAACTGACTGCCAGTTCTCCAGAGTACTTCCACTTCTAGATAGAATTATATTATTGGGGATATCATAACTTATTCAATATGTTATACTTTAGAAGGAAACAACCCCTACAACTTCATTATTTCTTATTAAAAAAATTGGAATAGAATATCGATCGTTGGGTGAATAGGTATCGGGTCTCGACGGCCATTGATAAGTACATTCGATTTTCGATTCATTCCAACATTCACATTAAATTATGGAAGTAAAGTGTTCGCGAGTGTGTCGATTCCTATAGCCTCGATAGCTCAGTGGTAAGAGTGTATGTCCGAAAAACATAAGGTTGTGGGTTCGAGTCCCACTGTTATTTTCGAATACACTTATAACCTAAACTTAAATAAATGATTTTAAGGGAATATAATTCACAAATCCAGTGGCGTAGTCAGATTTTTATTACAAAATCGCTCACATTACCATACTTTCAGGAGTTATAACTGTAGAACGGAATGAGCTATTGACTTCGGATTTTCGCTGTACAAATTCACTGGTGTTCTACTTTGTATCGGCAGTGTTGCCAGATTTTAAATATGTCTATAATCTAAATAAAAATTATATCAAATACTTTGCTTCCAAAATTAAAGTTGTTGTAACTTCGTTGTTAACCAATATTTTTTTATGAAATTTTCATGGTTTTCATTTATAACGACTACAAATCCAGTGGTGTAGTCAAATTTCAAAACAAAAATTGCCTAATAAACTTTTGCCGTTTTTAACGAAGAAAAAAAACCATAGAGTGCCTTGAAAATGAAACTAAAGTGATGAAAATTTGTGTCAAGATACAGTTTTTGATGCTTAATTTTTTTTGAGAATGACTGAAAAATGCGTATTTTACAGGGGTGTTTCATTTTAAATGGGTCACACTGTATATATATATATATATATATTATATATATATATATAAAAAGAAGAAAGAGAGTTTTGTTTCAACCTCAAGGGAGCCCACCATCCGTACAGCTGTTTCATGGTTTCCCAATCATCAGATATATATATATATATATATATATACTAGCGGGCCCGACAGACGTTGTCCTGTCCAAATTTCTATGTTCCCCCGAATGTTTTTCCCGAAAATTTTCCCGTTATCCCATTTTCCTGTTACCTCTTTTTTGTCTTTACCCCGTTATCCCCTTATCCTGTCATCCCGTTATCCGTTTTTTCGTTATCCCGTTATCCGTTTTTTCGTTATCCCGTTTTCCTGTTATCCCATTTTTTCTTTATCCCGTTTTTTCGTTATCCCGTTATTCCCGTTTTCATGTTATCCCGTTTTTATTTATCCCGTTATTCCGTTTTCCCGTTATTCCCTTATCCTGTCATCCCGTTTTCCCGTTTTTTCGTTATCCCGTTATTCCCGTTATCCCGTTTTCCTAAAAAAAAATAAAAAATAGGGGTTGATCGTAGAAGGGTGAATTAAGAGTAATATGAATTTTTTTTATTGTAAGTCATGACAAAATAAAAATGAAAATCTTGCCAAAAAAATAGGAGTTGATCGTAGAAGGGTGAAAATTTAGGGTTGTATGTATTTTTGAATGCTGTATCATAAAAAAATCAAAACAATAAATTTTGTCTAAAAAATAAAAAATAAAAATTAAGGGGTGGACCACCCTTAACATTTAGGGGGATGATTTGTGAATCTAAACCATCCAGGACGCCACCCAAACGCATACAAAAAAATTCAGTCAAATCGGTCCAGATGTTTAGGAGTGCAGTGACAACACACGTACAGTAGAATTATATATATATATATATAAAGATATGTATATTATATATATATATATATATATATATATATATATATAGAAATAGCAGACATTTTTATATATATATATATATATAAAAATGTCTGCTATTTCTTTAAGGATTGAAAGGAATACAACATTGAAATTTCAAAATACCCTCCCCAAATTTATTTGAAATGCTATATGAATTAACAAACTCAATGGAGCTTAACTTTTTCTTCAATATTTCTACATAATAAATTAAAATTAACAGAAATAAAATAAAAATTTCAATATTTTTTTTTAGAAAATACAAATTACTATTTTCCATACATACCTCGAGTGTCCAAGCTTCGGCCATCAATTTTTCATGGTTTGCTGTTTCAGAGTTCTCGTCGAGTGCTCGACTAGCTCTTGAAAGAGCCGTAGCACTCGAAAATATGTCAAAAGTGCAATTGGCTAGTCTATTCAATATGAATTGCTCATTCACTATATTTTTGCCATATTTAATCAACACCATTTCGATTGACTGTCCAAATGAATCAATACTCTGAAACAAATATTCAAATCATACTGTTTTTCAATAAAGCAAATCTTGTTCATTTTAAGGAAAGAAAAACATTTCCAACTGATAGAACTGGTTATTAAAAATTGTTGGAATGATTTTTCGGTAGATATGACTACATTTCTTTCCAATTCTGGGTTTTCTCTCCCCCTGAAAGTGAAAAATATCAGTAATCTGATAAAAAGATGAGTAATCTGTATTTCCGGGAAGACGGAAAATGCAGGAAATGGAAAGAAATGATTGTTAATGTTTCAAAATTTCCATATATTTTGGAATGTGGCGCATTGAATAATAATAATATCTTGATTTAACGCCTTGTATTAAGTCCACTTTTATTCATATCAATCCTAAAACCCCTACAATGGATAAGTTCCATTAATTTCAAACTATGTGAATGACTTTCAATTAGACATTTAATCAATATTTGGAGTCAACTATGACTTCCTTTCTTTCTCAGTTCATCTAATGATCTTAGTCCTTTTATTGTCATATATTTAAAGCTTACCGTTGCTATTAAATTAGCCGACCGAGCAAGATCTCTGTGTACGAGGTGATCCATAGCAGGAGGCGAACTCAGCCCCACCGTTCTCACCACCCTTTTGGAAGCTTCTTCGAAAATCAATCCCAGATTTGCCGTTGGATTCTTGAAAGCGTTCTGCAATTCTTTCAAGTGTGCGCCTGCATACTGAATGCCAGTCAAAGCAACAAACAACCTCAAAATATCGTTTGTACCCTCAAATATTCTGAATATACGCAAGTCTCTCATCACCCTTTCCAGTCCCGTTTCCTTCATGAAACCCATGCCTCCTAAGATCTGAATGGCTTCGTCGCAAACATACCACGCTGCTTCAGAAGCAAAACACTGAAATAAAGAGACGCATAATATACAGTATTTCATGACGTGAAGCTTTTGATAAAAGTAACTTCATTCATCCAGAGAGAGAATCCTAAAAAAATTATTTGATCTTTGGATTCTCCATAAAATTTTGAAAAAAAGTAATGAGAATCAGTTTCAAAATGGATGAATGAATTTTTCAAGGTCCCAAGAGTGGTTTCGGATCCCACTATAAAAGGTAAGGTCCCCGTGATCTTAACTCGTACAAGTTTTCATTAACTTCTGATAGTCTAATCAACAAGTTCAAAAACGTGTTAAATAGATATAAAGCTCCTAAAAATATGAGCGATAGCTCATTCGATTCGGAATGACGTCTAGAAAATTGTTTTTAAGGGTTTATTAGCACGTACAAAATTGCGATTGTTTAACAAAATAAGATTAAAAAAAGAAGGTATTTCGTTTTTTGTTAATAATTTCTGAAATAATGATATTTAAGGAATTATGAAAAAAGATCCTGAAAGAGGAGGAAATTTCCAATAAAAAAGAGCTACCGGAACTCTATCTCTATTATTTATAAAAAAAATTTAACGCTGAAAATAGGGCTCCGCGAGGTCGTTACGGCATAGGCGCACCGTCTAAAAAGCCGTTATATCACCTAAAATAATTTTTTTATAGTATTAAATAACAATTTGAAAATTTGAATAAATTATGGTGTAATCTAGACACTTGAACGAAAAAAACCTCGGTAAAAAAAAATTTTCATATCGATTTTTCAAAAAGTTACACCATTGTTAGTTAACGAATTTTTTTCCAATCTCTGTTTTTATAAATTACGACATAAAAGTTTAAATAATTGGTCTATAAAATTTTCGCTTCGTGGAGCTCTTTTCATTTAGGTACTTAATGAAGCAATGCAAAAAAATATTATTAAAGTGATTTATTTTATTTATTATAATTTTTTTAAATTAACAAAAATGAAATTTCTAAAAAATGTTATCAAAAAAATGTGTTTAAAAATTTATCTGTTTTTGCATCTAATATAGGTATTAATTAAATTGGAAAAAAAAAAAAATTATTGATAGGTAAAATTATGATTAAAAAAAAATTTTCTTAAATATTTTTTTTTATTTTATAATATTTTTTTATATTTCAATTGTTTAATTAGTTAAGAAATTATTATATTCTTAAAAATCATCATTGACCTTTTTCAATGAATTAACAGAGAAATATTTTTTTTTTATAAATATTTTCATTTTTATTAACTTAACAATTTGTTATAAACAATATTAACCGTTATATTTTTTTCCGAAAACTTCAAAAAATAACAAAAACTATGTATAAAAAGTATAGAAAAAAATAAAAAATAATAATAATAAATAATAAAAAAAACAAAAAAAAAATTCTATACTTTGTTATACATAGTTGTTTTTGTTATTTCTTGAAGTTTTCGAAAAAAAATATAACGGTTGATATTATTTGTTTATAACAAATTGTTAAGTTAATAAACAATGAAATTATTTATAAAAAAAAATTAATTCTCTGTTAATTCATTGAAAGATATATATAAGATGGTAAAAAAAATTTTTTTAAATCCCAAAATAGTCTGTTTATAAATAATTTCTTAACAAATGACGTAAAAATGTTTTTTCCAATGTTAATTAATACCTATATTAGATGATAAAACAGCAATAATAAGATATCATTAAAAAAAAAAATTTTGATAACATTTTTTAGAAATTTCATTTTTGTTAATTTAAAAAAATTATAATAAATAAAATAAATAACTTTAATAATATTTTTTTGCATTGCTTCATTAAGTACCTAAATGAAAAGAGCTCCACGAAGCGAAAATTTTATAGACCAATTATTTAAACTTTTATGTCGTAATTTATAAAAACAGAGATTGGAAAAAAATTTGTTAATTAACAATGGTGTAACTTTTTGAAAAATCGACATGAACATTTTTTTTTACCGAGGTTTTTTTCGTTCAAGTGTCTAGATACACCATAATTTATTCAAATTTTCAAATTGTTATTTAATACTATAAAAAAATTATTTTAGGTGATATAACGGCTTTTTAGACGGTGCGCCTATGCCGTAACGACCTCGCGGAGCCCTATTTTCAGCGTTAAAAAAAATTATAAATAATAGAGATAGAGTTCCGGGAGGTCTTTTTTATTGGAAATTTCCTCCTCTTTCAGGATCTTTTTCATAATTCCTTAAATATCATTATTTTAGAAATTATTAACGAACGAAAAATCTTATTTTGTTAATAACAATCGCAATTTTTTACGTGCTAATAAACTCTTAAAAAACATTTTTCTAGACGTCATTCCGAATCGAATGAGCTATCGCTCATATTTTTAGGAGCTTTATATCTATTTAACACGTTTTTGAACTTGTTGATTAGACTATGAGGGTTGGTCAAACAACTAAGAAAGTGGTTAAAAAAAAGAAAGTCATATACAATCCCCAATTCGTTTTCCTGAGAAAATGGTATGGATCAGTCTACAGAAAATCGCATATCAATATTCATTACACTCTGGAAATAATTAATTGCATGAAAATTTAAAAACTTATGAAAGAACGAGAATTTGAATATCTTCATACAACTGATAAGTAGGAAGATATTAGAATTGATTATTTGGAGACAACTCTAATGGGTTTTCAACCCCGATACACCTAGGAACGTAATACCCACTTTTGATATAGCAGCCTCCAAGTGATAATGCTGTGAACCACTATCCATATTTCCCGAAATCATGTAAGCCATCGACTCGGTCACATAATGCAGCATTGCCATACGTGCCAGTTTTTCTTGAATACTACCAAAACTGTCTATCCTCTGTCCAAACTGTTTTCGCTGAGTTGCAAACTCTACGGCTTTCTTCGTGCAAGCTTTCATGGTTCCAGAAAGAGCAGCAGCCATACCGAATCGGCCATTGTTCAAGATGTTCATTGCAACTTTGAAGCCATTGCCTTCACCACCTAGTACGTTCTCTACCGGGACTTTCACATTATCATAGTACACCTGTAGAGTAAAAGTCAAATCAAACCAAAAGCTGAATAATGAATGATTTACAAGTAGCTGAAAATATTCAGGTGATATGAATATGAACATTTTTATTCAACATGCAAGGTAGGGGAGAAATCGAATTCAAGTGTACAGTGCTTCTCAAAAGGCCCCTCCCCCCTCTTATTTTTGGAACGATTATACATAAACAAGTGAAATTTGGAAACTGAATATTAAAGGTTGTAAACTTCCCTACTAGTGATGATAGAAGACGAAATCTGCAAAGATGACGTCACAAGGCCATTGTGACCAATAATTTTAAATGGAACCCTACGGCAAGCGACACCTCTTTTGAAAGGTATCGAAAAAACCTATTCAATGATACTAATTTTGCTTGTGTTTATGGCGGTTTTGGCAACTCGCTTTTAAAAAACGCAAAGCTGTGATGAATTAAATCAGTTAATACTAAAATTCCAAATTCAAGCTCCGCCTCTGGATAGTTGGCAAATAAGCTGACGTTTTTGTTAGTCTCCCTAATTCGACGTTTTTGTAATTGTCCAAGTTTTTGTACATTTAATAATTTGTGTATTGTTGATCGAACGTTTAACTCTGCAGCTTTTTGTACTTTCAATATTTTTGTACATTTTAATAATTTGTTAAACTGTTTTGGAAGATAATCCAGATGAATTCGGCAATTTGGAAATAACATTCCAACAGGATGGTGCTCCCCCACACTATTACGGTGCAGTAAGACGGTATTTGGATGAGGAGTATCGTGGTAGATGGATTGGACGACGAGGTTCAACGGAATGGCCACCTCGATCACCGGACCTCACACTTTTGGATTTTTTTTGTGGGGGTACCTTAAATCGAAGGTTTACGCCACTGAACCTGACAATGTTGACGTTTTAAAACAACGGTTTGTTGCAGAATGTGAGGCTGTTTCCGCAGACACATTTGCAAAAGTACGAGAAGAGTTTAAAAATAGGATATTTCACTGTCAGGAAGTCAATGGAGGTCACTTCGAGAAATTTCTTCAAGTAGATACTGATTGTTAAATCTGTAATTATTAATATCATACTGAATGGAATTTAAATTTTAATGTTTACTAATGAGCCATTAAAACTGCCATAAACACAAACAAAATTAGTATCATTGAATAGGTTTTTTCGATACCTTTCAAAAGAGGTGTCGCTTGCCGTAGGGTTCCATTTAAAATTATTGGTCACAATGGCCTTGTGACGTCATCTTTGCAGATTTCGTCATCTATCATCACTAGTAGGGAAGTTTACAACCTTTAATATTCAGTTTCCAAATTTCACTTGTTTATGTATAATCGTTCCAAAAATAAGAGGGGGGGGAGGGGACTTTTGAGAAGCACTGTATATTCAATTCTGCAGAAGCAAAATTTCAGATATTCAACAGTTAAATGCCACCCCATCACCATCCACAACGAATCCACTCAGTGGCGAAGACACTAATAACTCGAGCAAAAAGATTGGCGGACAATTACCACGTAAAAGAGGAGTTGGATAATATCGAAACGACCCTCCAGATGAATGGATACTCCAAGAGAACTATCAAAGCAGCATCTAGAGTCAATAATATACGAGAGGTTCAGGAATCACCGATAGGCAAAACATTCTTACCATACATAAAGGGTACAACGGACAGGATCAGTAGGGTTCTTCACCGACACAATATCCTTACAACGTTCACAACAGACCGTACAATAACATCTACTCTCGGAAATCCTAAGGACCGTATACCACTAGAGTGCCAAGGAGTCTATGAAATACCATGTGGAAATTGTGAAAAGACGTACATAGGTCAAACAAACAGAAGAATCAACATCCGCAAAGAAGAACACAAGATTTCTATACGAAACAAGGAGACCACATCGTCACTATTCCAACATGTATTAACAACAGGACACAGCATAAACTCTAATCAATCAATCAATCAAATATACTTTATTGTCCGAAGATAGATACATCTCATTGACAAAGTCTGGATTCCTAAATTTAAAAGGTAAAAGGTACAAAGGTAAAAAGGCAAAAAGTTAATAGTGCCAATATACACACAAATGTTAACAACAGTTTTTTGACAATACACAAGATAGTACATAAATAATACAAATAAAAGATTGGGGTCGACATTAACTAATGATTTAAAATGAAATGGAAAATCTAAAAGGTTGCATCTTACTTGATCACATTAATTACAGTCTAAGTTAAATTGATCTTCGTAAAATTCCTCTGTAGTATAATAGGCCCTCACAACCAAGAACTCTTTCACTTCTTTTCGGAATCTAAATACACTTTGTATTTCTTTTAAATTGCTGGGTAGGTGATTAAATAATTTTTTGCTCTTGTAAATAAGGGAATTTTGAGTAAGAGCTGACTTAGGGACGGGTAGAGCAATATGGTGTCTTAAACGTGTATTATATACTGAAGAGTTGTTTATTTCATTTCTGTATTTCTTGTGAATTAGACATACTGTCTCTAAAATGAAAAGACCTGCCAGTGTTGAAATCCTTCGCTCTAAAAACAATGGTCTACATGAATCGCGGCATTTGGCTTTACATAAACATCTAATGGCTCTTTTTTGAAGGGTAAAGACCCTTTCAAACAGTTGATGCGAACATATACCCCAAAAGCATATGCCATAGCGTAGATGTGACTCTACTAATGAAAAATAAACCTTCCTAGCATTAGCAATATCCAGTTCGTGAGAAACACTACGTACGGCAAAGCAACCCGACGCTAATCTTTTGCACAACTTGTTAATGTAGCTTTCGAATCTTAACTTTTTATCAATAAGTAATCCGAAAAACTTATTTTCCGCGGCATTGCTAATTATTCCATCATCTAATGAAACATCCCTGATGTTACATCTGAATGATACAATGTTCGTTTTGTTGACATTGAATGATAGGAGATTTGCATCGCACCACTCTTTCACCCTTATTACATCCACACTGATGTGATCGAATAGATCGGTAGTTGATTTATCATCCCATAGGATAGTGGTGTCATCCGCAAACATTGTTAATTTACCCTGGATGTCCAACTGATTCAGATTGTTGACATACAACAAGAATAACAGAGGTTCCGGAACTGAGCCCTGTGGGACACCAGAGTTGACAGCACATTCATTGGATTCAATTCCATTAAGTGAGACATTTTGGCGACGTTCAGTTAAGTAAGATCTAAACCAAGACAATGCATTGTTTCTGAATCCATATATTTCAAGTTTTTTCAGCAGTATTCTGTGATTTACGCAGTCAAACGCCTTAGATAAGTCACAAAAAACTGCCGCAGCTGCCTCTCTATCATTCAGATTAAGGTAAAGATTTTCTAGAAAGGAAAAAATTGCATCATTTGTACTTTTTGATGCTTGGAAGTCAAACTGATTGGAACTTAGTATGTTAAACTTGATCAGGAAGGATGACACTCGGACATCGGCAAGTGATGAGAATTTCTATTGAAATCGAAAAACGTCCACATACTATGAACAAAAGGGACGACAGTCAAAGACTACCAACCATATGGCGATCTATCTTGACCCACCGAAAAATTGATCAACAACAAAACATCAACGGGGATGAAACATCGACGCTTCCACCAGATAGATAGTTCACCCAGCAACACCCATGGCGACCTGGCAACGGCGCGTCCAACAGTGACCTCTTCAGGCCCCATACAAAGCAGAACACGATAAAGAATATTTTTTGGGCTTCAAATAAACTACACACAAATTTATTTCAATAATTACATGGAGAATAATACCCTGAATCAGATGTTGGGAGCGAAATCGCCAGCTGTTCGGTACTAGAAGCCGAGGAACTCCGAAAAAGATCCGATATAGTGATATGCATTTTGTTTTTCAACTGCTCAAATCGTTCAAAGAAACCTTTGAAACCAATGCCTTTTTCACATACGTTTCCAACTAACGTTTATGATTCAATGAAACTAGTTACTCAATTTTTCAATTATACCCTGAATTTTTCATGTTAGATGACTCTGATAATTTTATACAAGAAAGATACGAAGTATACCAAAAAGTTGACTTAAAAAATAAAAACTTTTTAACAAAAAATTAAACCGACGAAAAAATCAACCAAAAAGCAAAAAATAAAATAAACCTTCTTAGTCTAAATGATAATTGAGCTCCTAAACTAATGTAAGTAACTGATTTTGAGTCGGCGCCAAACAAACAATTATCGAAGATCATTATCTATGAAAGAAGTCATAAAACGCGGCCGTGCATCTGCTGCCATCATTTTACGCTTCACCTAATTCAATTGCTAGTTTGTTTGGAGCGACTCAAAATCAGTTACTTACATTAGTTTAGGAGCTCAATATCATTTAGACTAAGAAGGTTCATTAATTTTGCTTTTCAGTTGATTTTTCGTCGGTTTAATTTTTTGTTAAAAAGTTTTTATTTTTTACTTTTCAGTTCCGTATTTCGTCGGTTTAATTTTTTGTTAAAAAGTTTTAATTTTTCAATTTTTTGTGGCTAAAATCTACCAATTGCTACCCACTTGTTTTTTGATTACTTCCAAAATACTTACTTACCCACCTTACTTCAACTATTACCAGTTAAATAATATGATTATCTACTTTTACTATTTGTTGTAATATAAATTATTTTCGTTGTTCTGGTTAGTTAATTACATTACTTTGTATATCATTCCATCCTCTCATAAAATATACTGATTTTGACGGAACAAGAATAATGTCAGTAGCGATCTGTCATTGTCAACTACGTATGTGTGTGCCAATGTTCACTAGTGAAAAATCAATTATCCCCTATTTTTCTACCCGTAAGGGTGGCTAATTCCTTTCGAAATCCAAATATAAGGTATATCCTATCTATTAAAAAAAGAATCATCCAAATCGAAGAACCCAGTACAAAGTTATGCCTGATAGAATCGGTTAACAGACCAGAATTCAGAGGGTGAGTGATCAATATCCTTCATTTCGCTACCCTTAGGGGTGGATTTCATATTTTAAATTCAAATGGGACCAAATTCGAAGTACACCCTATCCACTGAAAAAAGAATTATCGGAATCGGACACCTCAGTAAAAAGTTATGCGTGATCATACATAAAAAAATATGATGGAAAAACATAAAATATACGGATCGAATAGAGAACCTCCTCCTTTTTGGTTTCGTCGGTTAATAAGACAATGTTATGAACCAAAGTTCTTTATAAGATAGAATATAAATTACCTTATATGAATTTTTGCACTGAAGGTCGTATATGAATTTAAATTAATTGACCCTCCCTCGTATAATTTCATCAATTATATATTTTTTACAAGCTTTTATTTAACTTGCTTCGTTCGTATGCCATTCTGTCATTCTTTCCGCTTGCCAACATCCGATTTAGCTGAAATTTGGCAGGTGTTCATAATTCCGGTGACAATGCATTATGAAATTTTTGTTAGAAATGGCGGCTCCAAGATGGTACGATTCGATTCAAAATTGGTATGTGGCAGTTTTTGAGGTCGGAGATTATGAATTTTTTGTTAAAATTAATAAATTCAAGATGGCTGCTCCAAAATGGGGGAGGAGTTTTGAGATTATGGTCAGATTCGATTCAAAATTGGTATGTGGGGGTTTTTGGGGTCGGAGATTTTGAATTTGGTCGAAGATTATTTATTTTTCGTTAAAATTCATAAATTAAAGATGGCAACTCCAAGATGGCGGATGAGTTAATCTTTAGATGATCTCATTGAAGGACTAGATAGCTCAGAACTTACAGGAAAAAAAGGCCTCATAGTAACGATGCTTTTACAAAAATGCATAGATTAAGGCGTACTTAACACATGCCCGGACCGCCCCTGGGGGGCACATGACAGTGCTCACCACGCCAAGCCGCATCGAGAGGCATTCGCGCATATATGAGTTTTTAAATGAAAAAAGTAGATGGCACCAGAACAACTCATACATGTCACCCGGACAGCAAATGTGTTAAGTACTAAAAAGCACAAAATAAAATAATCAATAAAAAACCTTTTTGAAGACAAGCTTTTATTCAAATGCACTAAAAAAAAAATATAATTGCTTTGGATGTGTGACGTAGGTTATTCCGTAAGTTCTAGATCCAAGAGCTTGTCGCGCAAAGTTTTCAGTTCAAATACAAAAGCGACAAGCTTTTGAATCTATAATTCACGGAATAACCTACGTCACACATCAAAAGCAATTATTTGGTACTTTTAAAGGTATTTGAATGAAAGTTTGTCTTTAAAAAGGTGTTTTATTAATTATTTTCATCAAAAGCACAAACAAACCTCAGTAGTATTTGAACATTTGATCCCCATCTTCTTTTCTGGTGGACCATTGGTCACACCTCCAAAAGATCTCTCAACAATAAATGCGGTAACTTTGTCTACAGTCTGTCCCGTTTTCTTGTCATTAATAGGTGTCTTTGCAAAAACTGTCATAATTTCTGCCAATCCTCCATTACTGATCCAAATTTTTGAACCATTAAGTATGTAGTGCTTGCCATCTGGGGATAGTTCTGCCCTGGTTCTAAAAAAAAATTAAAATCACTTCAGATTTGAATAGGCATTTTTCAACGAGATAGGTAAAACAGAAAAATTGTTGAGAAATGCTTCCAGTGGACATACAGAAAGAATGGAATGTCTAAAAACAAATAAATCACTGCCAACTTTTCGAATTCAAACATGAGCAACAATTTATTATGCCTATAAATGAAGGGGAAATTGCTATTCATGTCGAATTTGAAAAGTTGGCCCGTGATTTATACGTTATGACCAACATTCTAAAAGTTAAATTTACTACAGTTTGTCCTTCAGATGTCAGAGGTTAGGTTGTTCGTAACTGTCAAAGAAAGAGGATTTTTTTATGGATTTCGGCTGTGTTTGTGCCAAAAATCAGTGATTGAGTAAATGTAGTTTGTACTGGTAAAAAGCAGGCATTGTGAGTGATTTTGGCATATAAAAACGTTGCTTGAAAGTGACCTAATTTAGAACCTGGAAGGCTATAACTCGGAAGGGGTGTGAGAGCACCACGTTGTTATTTCGGATGTTCAGGAGGCAAAAATATGTAAATAGAACCAAACTGTTATTCTCAGTGAGGCGTAAGTGGGGTTTACCAAAAATACTAGCAAATAGCAAGTTGTGATATCTGCATTAAAATACTTACTTGATAGACCCTGCATCTGATCCAGATGAAGGTTCTGTTAAACAGAATGCAGCAAATTCGCCTGAGGATACTCTTGGTAAATACTTTTCCTTTTGTTCAGGATTGCCAAAAAGAAGTATTCCCTTGAAACCTATAGACTGATGAGCTCCCAGCATGATACCCACACCTACCAGAAAAAAAATTAGATACTTCCCAGCGTAAACACTATTATCATAATGAAAATATGTAAAATAAAAAGTAGTAATGTGTCAAAAATTTAAAATAATTATTTGCAATAGAAATGAGAACTGGATAGAAACAAAAATCACAAATGGATGTTATATTTTGAGAAGTCCTCTGCAGACATCTCCATCTGGAACATCATCAGTTTGAGGATAATTCATCTATTTATAAAACTTGTTTGAGGGGAATACATTCATCAAAAAACAAAAAGCAGTTATCAATCTCCAACAATTCTTGTGGCAGGAAAATAAACATGATTATTTTACATCTGACATTTCATTCTCCAAAAAACTACATCAGTCTGGTGAATCAAAAACAGCAAACTTAAACCATTTGAAACATTTTTGTAAATATACAGTGCTTCTCAAAAGTCCCCTCCCCCCTCTTATTTTTGGAACGATTATACATAAACAAGTGAAATTTGGAAACTGAATATTGAAGGTTGTAAACTTCCCTACTAGTGATGATAGATGACGAAATCGTCAAAGATGACGTCACAAGGCCATTGTGACCAATAATTTTAAATGGAACCCTATGGCAAGCGACACCTCATTTAAAAGGTATCGAAAAAACCTATTCAATGATACTAATTTTGTTTGTGTTTATGGCAGTTTTGATGGCTCATTAGTAAACATTAAAATTTAAATTCCATTCAGTATGATATTAATTACAGATTTAAGAATCAGTATCTACTTAACACGTTCGCGACATCATGAGATCCACCAAACACCAAATTGATGTATTTTTTATTTTTATGTATTCTTTTTTTTGGCATTTCATAATAAATTTATTACTTGTTTTTTTTTTGTTATTGAGGATTCTTAGGGTGTACCACCGGTGGGTCATGACGGCCCTTGGTAATATTTTTTTCCTAGAGCCATTGTGGTCCACCGGTGGGCACGTAAAATAATGCAATCTATCCAAAGAAAACTACATATTACTTTTGTTCCAGATAGATTGTGACTAGAAAACGGAAATGTCTGCTAGAAGTAGAAAAATTCTAGCAAAAGCGCTAGCTCAAAACTCACCACCGCCACCAATAATTCCCGAACCACAACAGTCATTAGACCCACCTCGTTCACCGCTTCAGACGACATCATTATCTTCTCCACATGATACACAAGAACCCATTTATAATCTTCAAACATCCGAAGACTCTTTCAGGCCCTCAGATAGTGAAGCTGAAATTGTTATTGAAAACAGTAATAGCGGTAAGGAATACGATCTAATTAGTTCGGAAGCTGACGATGTGGACATACCACCAGCCGTCAGCACTGATAAATGGGGACCATGCACAATTTCTCCTGTCACTTTCCTGTATAATGGGCAAGGTGGTCTACAGGTACATGATCTGGATTTATCCAAACCTTATCAAATCTACAGACTGTTTATAACCGATGAAATCTTAGACATCATAGTGGAAGAAACAAATCGATATGTCCCAACTTATTCGGTCAAAACCACTTAGTGTCGATCTCTCCTACATCAGTGGAAGGACACTAATAGAATCGAAATCAAAAAATTTCTTGCTATATTGCTAATTATGGGCCTAAACAAGTTACCAAAGATGAGGCTTTATTGGTCTCATAGCGATATGTACAGAAACGAGCGTATACAGAAAATAATGACCATAACAGATTCGACATGATACTGATGTGTTTGCATTTTGCTGATAATGAAGATCCTGTGGCAGGAAATGACAGACTCTTCAAAATAAAGAGAGTTTTAGATCTATGCTGCAAGAATTTCCAAAAAACACAAGTTCCAGACGAGAACATTATTATTGATGAGAGTATGGTTCCTTGGAGGGGACGCCTTGTCTTCAGACAATACCTTCCTTCCAAGTCGCATAAATATGGTGTAAAATTGTATAAAATATGCACGCCCGAGGGTTACCGTATGATCTGAGAGTTTACGCTGGAAAAATTCTCCCATTGGAACCAATCCTGAAGGTGAAGGACAAACTTACAAAATTTGTATGGAGTTGCTGAAAGATCTCAAAATTGCGGCCGAACTCTCTATATAGATAATTTTACACCAGTGTGAAACTATGTAAAGATCTTCTACAATCTCAAACATATGTCTGTGGAACACTGAGAGCCAATAGAAAGGGAAATCCACAAAATGTCACTAGCAAAAATTTGAAAAAAGGTGAAATATATGGAGAGCAAAATGAAGATGGAATTCGGGTGATGAAATGGCAAGATAAACGTCCAGTTCTTATGATTAGTTCTGTTCCAAGTCATACTGATCAACTTATTCCAGCCGGCAGAAAAAATCGCCAAGGTGTTGATATCGTAAAACCCCCGGCCATAATTCATTATAATGCAGCAAAAAAAGGTGTTGATGTATCTGATCAGATGTCCTCTTATTATACGAGCCTAAGAAAAACCCTCAAATGGTATAAGAAGGTAATTTTTGAGGTTATTCTGGGAACTAGCGTAGTAAATGCATGGGCAGTTCATAACAAACACAGTATGGGTACAAAGAAAAATATGCTTACATGCCGGGAAGAAATAATACAAGGATTACTGCAAGTAGAAGGCGAAGAAAACAATTTGGATATAGAAGACACAGATAGTGGAGCTGAGGAGAGAGCAACCGACAAGAACGTGAAGCAAGAAAAGCAAAGAAAGCGAGGTAAAAGCAGTCACAGAATAGGGAAATACTGAAGGGGCTGCAAGGACCAGTAGAAAAAGATGTGTTGAATGCTACAGAAGGATTCAGCAGGAAAATGGTTCCAAAGAGGCAAGAGCCAAAACCCCGAAAGTTCTAACATTCTGCGAAGATTGCGAGAAAAAACCAACGATGTGTCTTAAGTGCTTCAGGAATGTTCACGATTAGGTGTTCGCCATTATGATAATGTATTTTAATTTCCAGTTTTTGTTGAACAGAACAATTCATGTTGAAACAGAATGTTAATTACGTTTCATTTATCAGGTTTTCGAGTAAAAATTTACTTTGATATTCATATGTTGTTTACATACATTTATTACCACCCAATCGAAAAACCACTTTGCACTTGGAAACTTACACCTTTTATGTAGCCGTTCTTGCAATATTAAAGTTCCCGCAGTAACCGTAGAAGTTCAGTGAATATATAAAATAGAAGAGACCATGACCCACCAGTGGACACCCACGTTCATTAGTAAAGACCAGGATGACCACTGGTGGGTCACGACGTCGCGAACGTGTTAAAGAAATTGCTCGAAGTGACCTCCATTTACTTCCTGACAGTGAAATATCCTATTTTTAAACTTGTACATTTGCAAATGTGTCTGCGGAAACAGCCTCACATTCTGCAACAATACGTTGTTTTAAAACGTCAATATTGTCAGGTTCAGTGGCGTAAACCTTCGATTTAAGGTACCCCCACAGAAAAAAATCCAAAGGTGTGAGGTCCGGTGATCGAGCTGGCCATTCTGTTGAACCTCGTCGTCCAATCCATCTACCACGATACTCTTCATACAAATACCGTCTCACTGCACCGTAATAGTGTGGAGGAGCACCATCCTGTTGGAATGTTATTTCGAAATTGCCGAATTCATCTGGATTATCTTCCAAAATTTCAAGGATTAACGGTTCTATTGCGTTTTGCAACAGTTCCAGATAAACCTCACCAGTTGAATAAGTATTTAAAAAAGATGCCCAACGATGTGGTTTCCCAGGATACCTGTCCAAACATTCACCTTCTGGGGAAATTGGGTATGTGTTTCACGAAACAGGTGAGGATTTGTGTCACTCCAATACCTCACATTCTGTGTATTTACATTTACATTTAGATAGAAAGTACTTTCGTCACTAAAACAAATTGTTTTGACATAGTCTGGCTGTTGGTTAATTTTAGTTTCCATATTTTCACGAAATTCTTGTCTTCGGTCTGGGTCGTCGTCTGAGAGTTGATGAACCATTTTTAATTTGTATGGATGAAATTTGTTTTTTTTTCAACACCCTGTGTACTGTACTTTGACTGACTTCACAGGTAGATGCAACGTGAGTTGTTGAAGCTTATTTGACAACTATCCAGAGGCAGAGCTTGAATTTGGAATTTTAGTATTAACTGATTTAATTCATCACAGCTTTGCGTTTTTTAAATGCGAGTTGCCAAAACTGCCATAAACACAAACAAAATTAGTATCATTGAATAGGTTTTTTCGATACCTTTTAAAAGAGGTGTCGCTTGCCGTAGGGTTCCATTTAAAATTATTGGTCACAATGGCCTTGTGACGTCTTCTTTGACGATTTCGTCATCTATCATCACAACCTTTAATATTCAGTTTCCAAATTTCACTTGTTTATGTATAATCGTTCCAAAAATAAGAGGGGGGGCATAATATTGAATATAGGATAAGTCGAAAATTTGTACTACAAATGAATTACTGGTGTCAATTTGTAAATGTAACCCTGAGTGGTACCAAATGGCTCATTGGTGGTGTTTACCACTCACCAAATGCAAGTCATCAAGCTTTTTTAGAAGATTTTGAGGAATGGTGCGATGATTATTTTTGTACTAGAAATAAATGTATTCTGGTAGGAGATATCAATATAAATTTTTTGGATGAGAATAATTATTACACACGCCATATCAAAAATATTATTCAATCATATGGTATTGAACAATTTGTCAATAAATGTACCAGGACTACAAACATTAGTGCTACACTTATTGATTACGTACTATCGAATCAGATTATATCTGTAAATGTGCACGACTGTCCTAAAATTACTGACCATTCTATCATAACAATTAACTTACCAATAAAAAATAATAACTATATAGAAAGCTCCTTCCTCACAAGAAAACTCGATGCGGATGCCTTTCATAATATCAATTTGAACCTATTATCATGCGATTGGTTGAATAATTCTATTGATGTTAATGAAATCTACAAAAACTTTGAAACACAATGCAGAACAATTACAGACCGTTTTGCACCACTAGTAGAGACACAGCATATAAACAATTCGAAAAAAGTTCTGGTCCTGAGAAAAATGACTTATGGAACCAATACAAACTAAAGAGAAATACCGTAGTTAACCCTAAAAACCAAGAAATCACCATATTTTGAAAATCACATTGATAAAAATAGGAGTAATGCAGAAGAAATGTGGAAAACACTAAAAAAATTGATAAAAGGTGAAAAAAATAAGTTGAACTACAAATGTATCAATTTTGGCACAGACACCGTAGCTCAAACGAACTTGAAGCAGCTAATATGTTCAATGAATTCTTCACTGAAAGTATAAAAATTATTTCCGATTAGATTATTACACCTGAATCTGAATGGAATCATGAAGATTTGCCATCAATAACTAGTAACTTTGTAAAATTTGAGAATGTTAGTCTTACAGAATTAAAAAATATTATTTTTTCTCTTTTGAACAAAGGCAATGTCGAAGAAGTAGTCAATATAAAATTTTTGAAAGAAACATTTTATACAATAGGATATGCATTTCTCAATCTCATCAATACTTCACTTACATCAGGAAACTTTCCTGAGAATCAATAAATAAGCACTGTAATTCCTATCCCTAAAATTAACAACGCAACTGAAGTAACAGATTTTAGAGGAATAAACACGTTGACATCGAAAAAATCTTAGAAATCATTGTACATCAACAATTGTCTAAGTACTTCGAAACTAATCAACTTATAATTGGTAATCAGTCAGGTTTTAGACAACAGCATTCATGCGAAACCGCCTTACAATTACGATATCAAACTGGAAGCAAGAAATAGATAAGGGTAACTATATAACTGCAGTTTTTCTTGATTTCAAAAGAGCCTTTGAAACCATCGACAGAAAAATGCTAATAACAAAACTAAAATATTACGGTATTGAAGGTAATGTGTTGAAATGGTTTGAGCAATATCTAAACAATAGGTCTCAGAAATGTAAAATAGAAAAAGCGTTCTCTAGTGAGCTGGCTAATGATATGGGGGTGTCACAGGGCAGTGTCTTGGGGCCTCTCCTATTCATTATCTACCTGAATGATATCAATTTCGTAAGGGGCTATGATTTTCTTAACCTTTTTGCGGACGATACTTTAGTAGCATGCTATGGTAGTGACTTGAATAAAACGTTAACGTGACTAAATCATGTTTTAAACTCATTCGAAACATTTTTGAAAACAAATAAGATGAAATTAAATTCAAATAAAACAAAGGCAATGATCCTGGGTACAAAATACAAATTGAAAAATATAAACTATCAACATTTGCACATAACAAATAGAAGGTGAAAATCTGGAATGGGTTAAGGAATTTAAATATCTAGGTTTTATGATACATGATAGATTGAGTTTTAAAAGTCACTGCGATTATATCTGTAAGAAAATATCAAAAAATTTATTCTTTCTATCTAGAGTATCCCATAGCATGTCTCTCTTTTCCAAAATAACCATATATAGGACGATAATACAACCCCACTTCGACTATTGTGCTAGCTTACTGTACCTTTTGGACATGAACTGTTTAATGACCTTACAAAAACTTCAAAATAGGGGTATGAGAATCATTCTGCAATGCAATAAATATGGTCCAATTGATTAGATGTTAAGAACTTTGAACTGGCATAACGTAAACAAACGACTGTTTTTCATGACAATGGTGCTCATTTATAAAATAACAAAAAAGTTAGTTCCAAGTTATCTTAGTTCATAAATTACGTATAATAATGATATCCACACATCCTACAAGAAACGTGAACAATTTCCATATAGCTCGAACTCGAAATACAAGCTCAATGAAAACATTATTCTTCAAGGGCTTAAATGATTTCAATAACCTCTCAAATGAAGTGAAAAATTCACCGTCTTTAAACACATTTAAAATTCGTTTAAATGAATTCATTTCACCACTGTACATATAAAAAAATGAATTATGGAAGGTATGTGTATGAGTGTGTGTATTAACTCAATCTCTGATGATTGTGACACTATAGGTGTATTTTTATATTTTTTCTTTTTCTTTATATTCCAGTATTTTCTTTTGTTTAGCATTTAAGTATTTTTAATTACTGATTACAAATATTAGAAATGTATGTAAATTAGGATGTTCCTATTTCAAATAAAGATTATTATACACATGTTCATAGCTGTTATTGTATACACTAATTTGCTGATGATTACAATTATCTAACAACATTTTGATTTTACTGGATTATTGCAGCATATTCGATTCTGAAATATCTCAAGATTGCAATTTGAAATGTAAACAATCTAAAATAACATTCTAGATTCGTGATTTTTATTCATGAAGTGATAAGAATTTAACCAGAAAAAATTAATAATTAATGGCATTGTCCATAAATAATAATCTACTTGAATGCAGTGGATTGTTTCAACTTTCATTTTGTGTAGTAGATGAATATTAATTTATGTGTTACCATTAAATTCGGGACATACATTATTTTATTGATTAGACTGAAAATGACAATGAATATTTTTCAATTATTTTTCTGAATACCATTGAAGAATATAGATTCATCAGCAGGGTATTCTACATGCTTACCCAAATCATGAGCTCCTACAATTTCCACGAGTCTAGCATATTGGGTGTTGGTCAATCCTAGACCACCCAAATCCTGAGGTACTTGTAGAGCAAAGGCACCCAACTCCCAGAGACTTTTGAGTGCTTTTTCGTTAACTGTTTCTTCTGCATCATTTTTGGCAGGATCATTCACTTCCTAGAATAATTTTAGTTTGTTTTAGTTCTCAGTAGGCAGATAAATAAGGTTATTTTTCAAATGTTGGCATAGGACGTCAAAAAGCCTGATTGATTTTATGTTTTGAGTGACCATTAGCGCAATGTTAATCTTCAATATAGTCTCCAATATAATATAGTAGTGAGAATTTTCACTTTCTCAATTAAGCAAAGAAATATTTAGGGCCCCCTAGTGAAAATATCAAATATGTGACAACCACATATATCTTAGTGCCAATTTATGCAACATTGTCGTAGTCACAATCACTGTCTCAATCATAGCCCTGTCGCTGCCTTAAGAATTTTTTGTATTTATGGATCACAGTCGTTAGCATTATATCAGCAATTGTTTTCTATGAATTTCCAATGGCGATATTATCTTTGAAAACTGAATCTTTTTTGTCCCAAAGATGGGGACATTTTTCAATAATTTCAATCTTCCAGACTCATTGTTTTCAGAAACAAAAGTCGACATGGTTAATTTTTAATGTCATTTGTCATTTGTATCTATGCACATTTTATATGTCGTCTTAATCATAAGCATAAATATTGAAATTTGCCTACTTTGAAGATCATATTCTTATGATAATGATTGAGACTAAGGCGGCTCGTCCTTATACGCAACTAAAACCATGAAACCAGTTGCGTGCAACCAGTTTCATGAAACCAGTTGCGTCCTTTTACGTCCATTTGTGCAACCTATTTGGAGTTCAGTTTGAACGATGTCGTCATCCAATGAATATTTGAGCAGTGGGTGCCTTATATTTGAGACGAAGGATAACCCAAAAGCGTTTTTGGATTCAACCGGATTTTAATAAAAATTACGAGAGAAGATTCTCTATAATAACGGAAGAAATGCAAGACCCGGTCAAATACCAACAAATGTTAAGAATGAGTGCGGAAAGTAACGTCTCTTCTCGCACACTCATTAATTTTATAATTATATAAGCAAGGATATTTCTCTATTTGCTCGTCAGCAGTCTACAAAGCTCTAGGCATTCTTTCAAAAACGTATATGCATGCAACTGGTCAATGCGCAACCAGTTAGTTGCATATATGGACGAGCCGCAAACTAGAAAAAGTTGCATAAATGCTTCCATTGAAATGTACAGATTCAACTCGATTTTATGATTGAGACAGAGATCGTGACATGATAGTGATATTGTTGCATAAATTGGCCCTTATATATTAAATTTTGTCCTCAAAAAAGTAGGTGAATGTTATTTTTGATCTCATTCATCTCTGAAATAGAACGTGTCTGATTAGAAATTGTTATTATGGATGTGCTCTATTCAGCTGATTAATATGAATAACAAACAACAGATATAATCATTAATAAAATTAGAAAATAATACTAACCTCGAAAAATTTGCTAGTTGGGTCTACCAACATTTTGAGGGTGTCTTTCTGCTCTTCATTCAAAACATTTGGATAGGGGAACACCTGTCGACCCTCTACTTGCCCTCGGAATATATTCATCACAAAAGAATAATCTTCAGACTGAGCTGATGTCGATTTTTCAGCATTTTGTACAGTCTTCAATTTAACTAAGGTGGTGGATAAATATCTGCAATCATTCAAATCATTAAATGTAGGTCATCAAATCAGATTATTTTCTACCTTTCAAGACAAACTTTTTGTATTCTATTTTCATTCTGAAAACAAACTCTTGCGAAGCGTAACATTTCCTCGGTTATTGGAGAAACACTTTATTATACCAATATCAAAATAAAAAACTGAAGTAGGTCCAATTTTCAGCTACAAAACAAACCAAAATAGAAAATAATTTAGAACTAAACTTTGAAACTTGCTCCGGGGAACATTCAACACTCAATTAATTTGTTGTACTTTGGACTCTGGCCTATACTTCCTTCGCTCAGCTGTTGTCACTGTTGTGTGTTGTGTGTCGTGTGTCGTGTATGCTCACGTCACAGTAGAATTGCTGAAGAGCATTCTACTGTACTCACGTGCTGAAATAAAGAGGGTATCGACAAAAAAAAAAAGAGAAGTGTAAAGAACAACGATAATCAAAGGTTGATCATGTGTGTTGACACGCCGAACTACAGCAATATCATACTTTTTATTATAATTATTTTGAAGATATATATTTAAATTTGGGGGCGGCAAAACATCATTATATAGATGGTTGATTTTTTCGTTTATTATTATTTATAGATGAAAGTGTAAAATGCTCTTGGGATTCAGCCATTTCAATTCAATCCAGCGCTATTATTTAATGTTTTTATTGTAAAATAACACTTTATAAAAACGTGGATACGGTCGCAATAAAATGTAAGGTCGTAATATTTTGAGGTAGCTGCACACATTATTCTTCTAAATAATAGAATAATACAAACCGGCCCATTTTACGCTTGTTCGCTTCCGTTACACTAACGTCTTCCAAAGCATTCAGTTGGCCCTTAGTGCGCCTTATTAAGAAGTTTTACTTCAAAATCTCAATACCAAAACAAAAAATCTGAGGGAACTTTAAGTCACATCAACTAAGGATTAATATTATTTTTCGAGAAAAATGTTCCGAGTATGCCACAGTAAAATGACATGAATCTTTCCATATAACTGAAATAGTTTGCTTTGAGTTTTAAATGGAACACCCTGTATATTTTGATATTTTTGGAATCATCAAGCCAGTGACATTTATTTCCCTTTTTTCGTCAATTAAATAATGATATCTATCGAGTGTATTGATGGGCTAAAATCATCCTGAGCAACAATAATTACAGTAAAAATAAGCAGTCCTAGATTATAGAGTTCTGATGAAAATATACAGGGTGTTCCATTTGAAATTCCAGTGGGGATGATAAATTTTAGTCCCTTTTTGAAATCCTGAACTGGCGGTATGCTATCTCTTTCCATTAGTAGGATTTGCCTTTTTCCAAATGGTGGAGTGTCCATGGTCTGCCTCCGTGCCGATCCAATGGGTGAAGTGAATAAAACTGAACACATGCTTTCTCCTCAAAAAATTGAGCAGATGCCCCGGTTAGATGTGAATAAAGAGAAGTTACTCAATGGAAACCAAGAGCACTTGCTCCAAAGAGGTGTAGACTATTGTAGACTTATTGCTTCAAAATGTATGTACACAAGAAATTGCCGTAACCTTTAAAATTTCCCAATTTTGAATTTTTACAACTATGCTTATGGGTACATGACGTTTTATTTCAAATATGAAATTATAACCTCTAAATAGGGGGGATGGCGCAGTGCATGGTTGAGCGTCCGACTCGAGACTAAGAGGTCCCGGGGTCGATTCTCAGCCAGAGCAGAGATTTTTAATTTAAATAGTGAGAATTTAAATTATAAATCTTGTAGCCGAGCTAATGATGTCCTTCGACGATTCGCTGTTGCGTTCAAGTTAACAGTGCTGCTCCTAGGTGGCGTATGGAGTTAGTAAAAAGGCCTACTCATTTTTATCAGTGTACACCCCCTAGATATCAAAAGCAAGGATTTCTTTTTATCATAGCGCGATTCTAGCTCTGACTAGATTTCATTCTGGCAGTCATTTCTTTTACGGTATCGAAAATAATTTTTTTCTGAAAATTCATTTTTATCAGTGTACACCTCCTGGTCACCGATAGCAAATAAATCTTTTTTTCTGACGTGAAAATATTCACATCTGATCACTCTTCAACTTGGGAATAGTATCGAATATTGGTATTTCAGGAATATAATTTTAATTCAGTCCACAGTCGCGATTAAGTCATTCGGAATCGGCGAAAAAGGTACGTACACAGATTTTTTTCATTTCCTTTTGTATCGCAACATTCAAAATAAATAATATTTTGCTGTTTTATCAACGATACGATAACCTTCGCCCGTTTCAACCAAATTCATAAGTATTTATCAATTCCTTCATAATGGCGGAAAAGGGGGGAAACACGCCACTGGTCAATCGGGTATGTTCGGGATTTTGGCAGCTAGCTGCTGGCGGCTAACTTCACGTTGGTCCTCTTTGAAACCCCCTAAAGGTGACAGGCAGCCGACCCGATACTACCACTAGATTATATTTCTTAGTGCCCCGTGGGAACTCCGTGCATTGTAGAACAATATTTTCCATATAGGTATTCGGTTCTGTCTCCCATGAATCAACTCATAGTTCCTACTCACTTTTCTGGTAGAAACAAGAGTTCCGCCCTTATTTGGATGCTTATTCATTTTTTTATCGAGTTTGCCTAGGGTTCGTAATCGCATTGGCATCGAACTTTTATAATCAGATATTCAGATGCTGATATTCCGTGACGAAGGTGCGTTTTGTTGACTACGTTAACGTGACTGAAAAGACCATACCACAGATTGACTACTCTGTGACCATACCACAGATTATACACACAGATAGAAAGCTCCGCCCATTTCCTCTGTTGTCTGGTTTGCCGCTTCATTGATCTCGGACTTTTAACTTGAGATAGGCACAGTTGCCAGTTCTAAATTATGTTTTATTTGAATTAGGGCAATACTGCCAACATAAGTGATGAGGTCGAAAAAATTCATGAAAATGCATAATTGATTGATAAATCGCTTCCGACATTGTATGTAGTGTTATTGCTTGAGTTTCAAGTTATGTTATCTAGAATAATATCACTTACTCCTTCGAATTTCCTGGTTAATTTTGAGATTTTGTGATGTTGGCAATTTTGGGCCATATCGAACGTTATCATTCAAAATGGTGGTATTGCTGTAACCAGTGAACTCTATATACTACCTGGAACGGCCACGCCTTGGGCGAAAAGTGAGGCAAAACCATTGTATAGGCAACCCGCATCTGTTATGGATACCTATCTCTTTTTATCTTATGTTGGTTAATGGAACCCTCGCACATTATTTTGAAAAAATTTGTATTTTTTAGGTTTTTTTTAGGAGAAAACGTGATTTTCTCCCAATCGTTATTCAGGAAAGAAAGTAATAATGCAAACAGTACAACGTTCAAGTAAAATTTTGACTGATCCCCCACGAGATTTCTAAATAAAATAAACACACAAAATAAAATCCAATTCTTATTTTATATTACATTAAATAAAACAAGTTTTGTTATTTTTTGTCTCATTGTGGCACTTTTTCCATGAAATTCTAAATTTAATAGTTTGCTATGGTGATACATTCGGCACTTTAAATATATAGAAATTATTTGAATTTCGTGACATTCTTCACCTACAAATTCTTGTATTACAGGGTGTCTAGGTTTAAAAAGATCTATATCTACAGCAAAATGATTAATAACTGTATTTATGATTTTTTGTTTCAAGTTTATTTTGCTTTTCAAAATGATTCCACTTTCTAAAAGAAGACGAATTTGCTTTTCTGCAAAATGTAAAATTTTGTTCACCACATCTGAAGCATAAAGAAGACCTCCTCGAGTGACAAAATTGGTGAATGATTTATAAGCTTCAGGAGGGGCGGTATAAGAGTGGTCAGTAGATATACTACCTCTGTATAGTAATATATCAACTTGAAAATAAATTCACTTTCAATCTTGCTAGTAATATCGCTAATTATTCATTACATAACCAAATCTAAATATTATCAACTTACCCATGAAAATATATTTGCCGATAATCTTGCTCGTTTTTGCATCCAAACGCTACACAATAAATCACCATTGTTTTTTAATTAATGTTAAATGAAAACTATCGCTAAGACCAGTAGCAAATCACACCAAGCTAATTATTCATTACATAACAAACCAAAAATATTTTCAACTTACCCATGAATTTATCTTTTTGGACTATGCTGCTCTTTGAACCAACACAGATAAAGGAAACGGAACTAATAGCACAATAGAACACAGTAAATGTATATCTTCACTTATATTAAACGTATTGAACAAAAATAATCCCCAATCTCCCTTAATTTTCACTTAAGAGATAATTTATGCATATAACCGTAATTCATTTGACTGAGTATGACAAAGACAGGTTACCGTAAATTAGGCTATCTCTGTTTTAGCTGCCCCTGACACACTTTACGTTATTGGAGTAAACGGTCGGGTCCGTTCCAGTTACGTATAGTATAGAGTTCACTGGCTGTAAC
The DNA here is from genome assembly GCA_018342105.1 of Gonioctena quinquepunctata. Lineage (NCBI taxonomy): Eukaryota > Metazoa > Arthropoda > Insecta > Coleoptera > Chrysomelidae > Gonioctena > Gonioctena quinquepunctata. Next base: position 1,608,488 of record JAFIRS010000029.1, on the reverse strand, counting down.
CCACCGACATAACCTTAATCTAGACCGCTAGAGGTCATATCCCCACCACTTGAAAAATTCATCCAAATAGAATTTACGTGAACGTGTCTGCGCAAAGCGCAGAAAACACAAATAATGTCATTTCAGTCATTGACATCTAACGAGGACCCATTATGTTATTTTGAATCGTCACAGACACAAAATACGCATGCTCTAAAAGCTCTTTGATATGTTGTAATTGGATGAATTCTCATCATACGGGATCAGCAGTCTAGATTAAGGTTATGTCGGTGCTATAACCCCTTCAGTTGTATATTTAAAATTACATTGAGTAGGTCAAGAAAGGCATAATTATTCTGATAGTTCTCCTGACAAGAATGGAAAGAGAGAACAACTTCCATCTCTTTCTGATTTTGTTCGTCTTATCTAGCCTTCTCCTCTGTGTATTTCTACTATTTGACCATACTGTGAAACTGGGACTCGAGTGAATGACTAGTTCTGCTATTTTATTAATGTTTGTTACTATGAATATTGCTGAAAACAACCGCGAGTAGTGCTATTGTTTGGAGTGAGTTTAGAGATCTATAAATAGGTATAGACACAGAACACCCTACTCTGGAGTGTTTCTACAAACATGATAACTTCCACTACTTCAAATACTCACTTCTTTTCGGAATGATTAACAAATTATTTTTCGATAAAATACTTTGTCTATGAGAAGGTACATATTATTTGGCCATTTTTATATAGTTGCCTATCTTTGGGGATTTGAGAAATGTTATCTGTTTGGTGGAATATGAAGTCCTTCATTGAATGGAAGGGTGGACTAGCTCCCTCGATTTCAACCCAAGACATTTATTTTTCATAGTTTTAACTGTAGTAGAGTGAATTCAGTATTGAGACAGCACAATGGTAGGTAGAGAGGGGGAAAACACGAGTGAGCACGATTGTCATCGTGTGCAGCAGTGTCATGACATGCAGTTGTTGAAAGGTTACGTTTGTTAGGTTAATAAGTGGGTTTCTAGTGTAGTTTATTCAATGTTGTTTACTGTTACCTTGCAAAAATGCCCTTGGTCTGGGGTAAGTACTTTTCAGTAGCGGAAGAAGAAATTATGGCGAATGCTATCAAATTCATGATACGTCTTGTGTATCGCGTTTACTTAATCATTTCGTACGCCTATGGAATTTCTCAATAACTTCGCTTTGGACACCTTCGAGTGGAACTGTTCATTAAGTGGGGGAAGGACAAACATGCTGTCTCAATAGTGAATGCACTGTAATGATTAATGATACAAACTAATGGATTTGAAGTTGAAATCGACTATAGTAATACGATATACTATAGTCCTTGAAAATGCACCCATATAGCTATTGGTGATAGTTTTTTATCGTTAGGTTGCTTATCAATTTTTTTTGAAACGTTGGGAGCATTGAACGTCAATCATCTGTCAACTTCATTTACTTGACGTCTCTACCCCAGGTAGAAAAGTGTCAAATATATCAATAATAAAATCCAGATGAAGAATAATTTCCTGCTAATTTATTTTATATTGTTGTGCTGATGTACTTTCTTGGAGTACATTGGTCGCAAATTAAAAAATATATATCTGAGAATAGAAAACCAGTCATTACTTAAGGTATGCTAGTAAGGAAATCATCTTATTCCTAACCTATTTTTTTTTCTTTTATTGCCAAACACCCATCGTATGAATTATTAAATAGAATATCCGTCCACATATTGAAATTGGGTTTAATGAATATATTTTCTTAAGGTCAATTTTTTCAAGATCATGGAGTTGTCACACAGTTTGACGTTGAATGAAGAAGCCTTAGCACAAATTAGTGAAGCAAAAAGACCAGTATTCATATTTGAATGGCTTCGATTTTTAGATAAAGTCCTCATAGCTGCTCAAAAGGTAAGTATCTTGAACTCGTTAAATACCTACTCGATTAAATGAAAATGTTTATGCTCTCGTGTAGTTTTCTATATTCCCTTTTTAATTTTCCAAATTTACAGAATGATATCAAAGGTTGTCAGAAACAGTTAGTGCAACAATTAATGAACCATATCCAAGAGTCTCCAGGTCCTCCGACCAGGAAACTGATAGCTAGATGCCTTGCAACATTATTTTCTGTTGGTGATACTTTCCTACTCTTTGATACTGTCAATAAATGTAATGATATTCTGAAAAATAAAGATGACTCGCCAAGCTTTTTACCTACAAGACTGTAAGTATCCAGATCAATTATAACATTTTATACTCGGTTTCAATTTGGATGGTTTCAACTCCATACCCTCAAAATCATAAGTTCCATATTGCTGTTGAAGAAAATGCAAAACATTCGATGAATATGTTGGATTGAAAATTAATGAAAATAAATAGAAGCATCTTAGACTCACCTTAGAGAAAAACCATTTAGTAGGACTTACATATTGTTGTCTTCTGAATACAGATCCAATGTCAAAATGTGGTGTTCTCAAACATTTTCTGAGATACAACCCTTCAATGGTCAAAACAGGGTTATTTTCAAGCACCAATTTTTGTCAAAAAAAATACTCAAAATGTCTCCTTTCTATTCATAATCTACAAATATTCATACATGAAAACAGCAGTTTTCAATTATTGCTGATATTTGAATCCAAATAGTTGGCAGTGCTTTACTTGTAAATGAAAATCGCCAAATGTTTTCATAAAAACTAGGTAAATATTCACTTATCTCTGAGAATATATGATTGGTGGTATTTTCGTCTCCTGAACAAGAATACGAAATAAAAATGTGTCCCTTTCACACCTCTTCCGAGTTACATCCCTTCAAAGGAAGGTCATTTTCAATCACAATTTTCTCACGCCAAAATTTATCGAAATGACTCCTTTTATTAGCCCAAACTACACTGGTTTAATCACTAATTTTCAGCACATTTTGGCCCAAAAATCGAAAAAATCTACCTTAGTTTTGACATATGACAATTAAACTTTAGTAAATTTTATTTGTGGCACATTGGTATCAACCACTAACTTTTTCAATCCAAATATGAGCAACACTTTATTGCACCTGTAAATGAGGTTAAATGTATGTGAGTCATGTTCATATGGCAGACATATGTATTTTTTACTGTAATGACATTATCTTCAGAAGGTATGCCTTCAGAAGACATATCCCAATAGAACAATTCAATTTTTGATAAAATAGAAAACATGCTTCTATTGATTTTTTTAAGCATAAACAGGTTTTTTCTTAGCTTTCACAGGGTCTGTGTTTTCATACTTGTAAAGAGAACTTACTGACTTCTTTATGCTACCAAATTTAAAATCTTGGGAGCTCAATCTTAGCAATTACTTCATAATGAAATGTTTTCTCACTTAGTTTGTGATGGAGATGGAGCCATTCTACCTATTTTTTTGGCATTAATTTTTAAATCTAGTTCGTCATAAAGAATAACGATTGCAATATCAAGTGACATTTTTTATTTAGTGTGCCACAGGGGACTGTACTGGAGCCCCTTCAGTTCATATTGTATTTAAATGATATTAACATGCACATTGACTGTGAGTTCATAAATTTATTGGCTGATGATACCTTACTTGCATATTGTGATGAAAAATGTGATAGAGCTCTGAATAAAATGAATGCTGTACTTATAAAAGTTGACAAATATATAAAAATTAATAAATTAAAATATAATGTTTCGAAAATTAAAGCCATGTTAAAACAACAAAATATAAACTTTAACTATGGTCTGAAAATTGAATTCGTAAGTAATATGAAATACCTATGTATGCCTCATTCACAAGAAATATAGTCAAACTTTAGAGAAACATTAAAAATATGAGACAAGAAATCTATTCCTAAGTCGAGTCTAACCAGAAGCTTCATCATGTAACAGTAAAAAAACTCACTATTTCAAAAATCTTACTATAATCTGCAGGACTACTATAATATGACATACTGTAGTTATTTTTAATGAAATAATGTAGCTATTACGAACATGATCTTGACAATGTGATAGTCAATGAATATTGTAAACTTATATTTATTTTTCACTTTATATTTACCCTGAGTTAACTTTTTGGTAACACAGAAAGGATTTTAAATAATGTATTGTGTGTTTTTATTTATATTTAAGATTTATTTTGAACTATATTGAGAGTACTTAAAAAAGGACACATTCTCAAAATGAAGTTTATTTTTGATTGACTGAGAAGTAGACAACTTATTGACCTCTGAAAAACATTCTGAAGATATTCAGATAATTCAAAAAATATAGATTTTTTTCCAGAATCTCTGGTGATCTATCAATCACAGTATATACATGAATCACCCAACCTCATTTCAACTATCGCTCTTCTGTTTTATATCTATTCATCCTGGACAAATTTTTTCTATTCCAAAAACTTAAAAATTGAGCGCTGTGGATAATTTCAAACACCCCTAGATTCTGTTACGCAAAGACTTTTTATCTCTCACAATTCAATTATGAGGTTCATAACCACTTCTCCAGAAACAATATAAACATGTTTATCAGAAGAACAGACAAACTTCAATAAACTCTTTGTTTTTGAAAGGTTTCGATCCTTTCAACAAACTACCTAATGAAATCAAATGTAACTCAACGCTATCAATATTCAGAAAAGGAATTTGGAAGTATTCATATAATATTAGATGAATAGTCAATGTTATCAGGGAGGGGTTTTTTGTTTCCTTCAAAGGCATCTGATATATTTTGTTATACTTTCAATTTATACAGTGTGACCCATTTAAAATGGAACCACCCCTGTAGAATACGCATTTTTCAGTCAATCTCAAAAATATTATATTAAGCATCGAAAACTGTATCTTGACACAAATTTTCATAACTTTAGTTTCATTTCCAAGGCACTCTATGGTTTTTTTTCTTTGTCAAAAACGGCAAAAGTTTACTAGGCATGTTTTTTTTTCCAAATTTGACTACACCACTGGATTCGTAGTCGTTATAAATGAAAACCATCAAAATTTCATAAAAAAATATTGGTTAACAACGAAGTTACAACAACTTTAATTTTGGAAACAAAGTATTTGATTATAATTTTTATTTAGATTGCAGACATATTTGAAATCTGGCAACACTGCCGATACAAAGTAGAGCACACGTGAATTTGTACAACGAAAATTCGAAGTCAATAGCTCATTCCGTTCAACAGTTATAACTACTGATAGTATGGTAATGTGAGCGATTTGTGGTGTACTAAATCACAGCCTACTATTGATTCAGTACAATACCTATGCCCAATGTATTAGTTCAGATTTCCTCAAATTATTGATACCTTCTCTAAAAGCTTGTTTCAGTTGAGTTTTGCAGAATAAAAAAAGGAAATTTTTTTGTCCTGCTTTCTGTTTTATTATTGAATAAATAATTTTGATACTTTAAAACTTGATTCGGTTCATTTTGTTTTTATCGGCTATTGAAAACTGCATAACTTGAAAATGAATTTTTAATTTTCTGTTATTTTCGAATACACTTATAACCTAAACTTAAATAAATGATTTTAGGGAATATAATTCACAAATCAAGTGGCGTAGTTAGATTTTCATTACAAAATCGCTTCCACCAGAAATCGCTCACATTACCATACTTTCAGGAGTTATAACTGTAGAACGGAATGAGCTATTGACTTCGGATTTTCGCTGTACAAATTCACTGGTGTTCTACTTTGTATCGGCAGTGTTGCCAGATTTTAAATATGTCTATAATCTACATGAAAATTAATATCAAATACTTTGTTTCCAAAATTTAAGTTGTTGTAACTTCGTTGTTAACCAATATTTTTTTATGAAATTTTCATGGTTTTCATTTATAACGACTACGAATCCAGTGGTGTAGTCAAATTTCAAAACAAAAATTGCCTAATAAACTTTTACCGTTTTTAACGAAGAAAAAAAACCATAGAGTGCCTTGGAAATGAAACTAAAGTTATGAAAATTTTTGTCAAGATACAATTTTTGATGCTTAATTTTCAAAAAAAAATTTTTTTGAGAATGACTGAAAAATGCGTATTTTAAATGGGTCACACTGTATATGTTAGAGATTTTTGTACAAAGTTTGCACAGCGTGATTTACCACACTAATATACCCAAATCGACCCATGAAATTAATTTACATACAATTCAATTTAATAACGAAAATGCAAGCACACAAATCACTGTGTATATATTAGGGTATTCTATTCAATTGAATCAATTCTACTTCAAATTGCTGTAAAAAAAACACATGTTTTTATAAATTCCTGAAGTTATAACAACTTTTATTCATACAGAATTTGTATGGGTTGGAAATAACGAACAATTGAATAATCAAAAACATTAGTCGTATTTTAAAAAAACAAGGAAAGTCAAGTCACTAGGTATAAGTGAAAGTATATTTGGTATGACGGAAAGGAAAATAAAACCTTGTATATGTGACATTACATGGAGATACCAATAGGTTACCTTCAATTGATTTTTAGGGCAGCAATTTGTTGTGTCGGTACGATGTATGAAAAATTGGGAAGAATGATGGGAAGATCATATGAAGAAACGGTTAATATCTTGATACGCTCCCTCAGAAATGCTGAATCACAAACAAGAATTGAAATTATGTTAACCTTAGAAAAAGTATGTGCAGGTATGGGTAACGCTATATCGAATGTACATAAAGACATATACAAAGCTGCAAGGCATTGTTTGATTGATAGAGTAATGGCTGTCAGATGTGCTGCAACGGGATGTCTCCTGGAAATGCTCAATCATGCACCATTTTTGTACACAACGGAATTGGAGAGTTTAGCTACTCTCTGCTTCAGAGCTTTCGATGGATCAAACTATGTAGTGCGTTGCACTGTTGCCAAACTTCTGGGTGCTCTGATTGCGATGACACAACAGCAACAGAACCAGGGTGCCGGAAAACTCGGTAAGTTAAATCAAAGATGACATGGCAAACATTTTAATTATTTTGCAATTTGATGACACGATTAAATTACAGGAATATATTTTCATACCTATAAAGACGATCTCATATTCAATTATATGTATGCTCTATACACAGTTATAACTCTTTTGTGGGCACATTCATATTTTTTTAGTCACTAGAATGAGTTTCAGGAGCATTGTTGGTATATCCTAAACTCAATTGAATGGTGTTAAATATTCAAAGATTTAATTCACAATTAATTTCCTCTGCATAAATGAATTAACAAGTATAAAGTGTGATATAAAAAAAGAATACTAACTTATATAAGAATTGACAAATAATCATACTTCACTGTGGGCCTTCGCGCATGTTCCCCTTGTTGCTCCTTTAAATACGGAAATTTTTCAAGGTCTAAATGAGATGCAGTCGAATTCATTGTTTTCGTATGTTTTATATTGTTTTTAAAATATACAATACACAACCACAAACTCTGGGAATACATAACAGGATTGATAACTTTACGCTCTGAGTTCAAACACAAAAGCTATCATATGAACTCGGCATTGTGAATTGACCGAACTGTACTCAAATTAAAAAAATATATATATCTTCATTATTTTACAACTTGTATATGTATATATGGATGTTTTTTTTAAATCTCATATTTGGACGAGATCTACATCCTGTTAGAAAAAATGCATCAACTTTGAAAACCTTCTGTAAGGTAAAACACCCAATAGTTGACATTCTAAGGAAACGTTTGGAATAATTTCCTATAGTAAAATTCAATTTTGAAGTAACCATAATTTCTACTTTGAGGATAACAATATTGAAAACTGACAATGTTTGACAACTGTCCACAACCAATGCTTGACATATACGACTGAAAACTGGAATATTTACCAAAAACAAAATTCTAATATATCCAAAATTCAAATTCATTCCTCACACTTACTACTAATTACCCGACTACGGCAAAGCCAAAAGGAGGGTTGTGATTTTAGCATGCTATGTATGTATATTTATCGGTTCCCGCATATCTTCTAAATAAGCGTCTTGATTATCCGCTGGTTATAGGCTATGTGACGTTACACTTAGTTCAGTATGGCGCCCTTAGAGGACATAAAGTCCAGTATTAAAAAAAAATTGAAATGTGCCGTGTTGGGTATTAAATAAAATGGCTTAATTAGCACATTTTAAAAATACATATTATATTACTAGCTGTTGCTCGCTGCTTTGTTTGCATGAACTCGATAATTGCATATAATTTATTTATAAAATCACATCTCAGATGTTTGTTTAGGCTATAAACGTGATGGATAGTCGGTTTCTTTATATTTTTGATTTTATTTATTTAACTTATGTCCTTGGATAGACGACGTCGAAAAAAATCAAAATGGCGGATTTTGAGTGAAACACTTTTTCTTTTTCAAACCTACCAAATAAGGTATCACATGAGGAGGTTTAAAAGGTGATTACAAAAATGTATAAAACTTATTGGATTTAGAAATTGGAATGAGAAATTGTAATAAAGTAAAGCACATACATGACTTAATAGTAAATTAATAGAGCTTAAAATATGGGCCAAACAATTCCAAAACATATTATTACAGTTTATTTCACCTTGCTTTCTGTTCTCGACGCATTGAATTGCACTGGAATGAAAACAATATGAATATTATCACTTATATATATTTTCAAATTAGTGCATTTACCTAAATAATACCCTAAAATGTATTGTTGAGTAAGCACACCTTAGGCAAGGTGACATGCGACCACGGCTATCCTCTGAACATTACTATAGAACAATTCTACTTATTAGACGATAAATAATTGAATAGTTGGTAGATAAGAATTTCGGACAAGAATCTTTTCTTGTTTCGTACTTTTCAGAGCGCGATTTTTTTCATTGTCGGGTTTTAGTTTTTGTTTTATTTTTGCTCTCTATAAACAAACACCAAATTTTGAAATTGTATAGAAGGCATTGTAAGACCAAACGTTGACACTATCTACACCAATACCCGACATTTACATTTAAAGAAAAAAAAATAAAAAAAATAAAGGCATTTCAACTCTGTAATTAGGAAATGACTGGAAATACAAATAATACTCAACATTGAGTTGTTTTGAAAATTCATATTTTAAACGGTCACTACTACAACTATTTTCGGAAATTGGAGCTTTTCAACTATTTGGCTAACATCGTCCATACTGCTGCCAGATTCTTCCCATTCCTCCAATTCCGAATTAGAGATTTCTTTTTTTTTTCTTCTAAATTTTTATCTTTTTTTTTTTGCTTTTCTGCCTTTATTTTTACCAACATTTCGTTCTTCTTTTTACGATCTTCGCCTCTTTTTTCTTATTTAATTCTTCTTCTTTTTTTTAATCTTTCCTTTCTTGATATATCTGCCACTCATTCAATGTCCTTTTTTTATAATTTATTGGTTCTGGGTGAAATAAATACTTTTTGAATGGCGTGGGTATGATTTGAGACGTTTGTAAAGGTTTGTTTCGAATGTGAGGTGAATTTTCGCTCGGAGTTTTTGTTGCTCAAGACTTTCACTCGTTTCAGAAGTCAGGGGTGTAGTGTTTTGATTGCTTTTTCTGTGATGTTCAATATCTTCATGATCATTCGTATACCTTTTGTTTTCTTCTTCATGATTTTGTCGCTTTCCAGGATAGTCTGCGATATTGTTATTTGTTGGAAGATTATCATCAACTTTTTTTTTGTATTATCTAGGTTTCCTTTGTATACCACTTGCAATTCTTTGGGCCTTTTTATTTTTCCTATATTTTCTTCATCATCACCAACTGGTTCAAAAACAACAGCGTTGGATGGTACAAGCCCATCATTTTCTGAATCCATTTATCAAAATTTCCTTTATCGAATGACTTTTTCTAAAAGTGGACTGAAATAATTTTTCTTCAGTATGGTCTGATTGATATTATCCAATCGCCATTGATGTACACCTTCCTTCCAACCAGCTTTGAATGTTCTAAAAACAGCTATATCCAAAGGTTGAATCTTATGTGTAGCATTCGGATACAAGTCTACAAGAATTATTCCGTTTTGTTCGCAAAATTCACTAGTATGTAGAGTTAGATATGATACATGGCTATCAATGAAAAGAATAATTGGTTGTTCAATAATTTGTTGTGAGAGCCAAGGATGGAAAACATTTGTAACGTACTCAAAAAATATTTCTCCCATCATCCATCCGAACTCTGATTTTCCTATTCCCCATGAACTCGGTACGCTTAAAGCTAAATCTCTGGGTATCCTTTCATATTTAAAAATGATCATTGGTGGTGCTAAAATCCCTGCAGAGTTTCCTGTAATCAACACAGTGAGACACTCTATCTCATCAGAGTGGACCATTTGATAAATATTTTTGTCTCCTTCTGGGACAAAACTTTATCTCAAAAAGAAAGCTGTTTCATCAGCATTATAAACTATATAGGGATTTTCCAGGATGTCATTACATATTTTCGTTTTCAGGTAATCATAAATTTCAGAGAATCATTTATTCTATTGTGCCTTGGTAACTGAAGCTTTGGAGGGGGTCAAGTTTTGGGGAGTTCGGAGAAGAATGTTTTTATTTCATTTTAAGAAACTGTTATACCAGCTTCTACCAGGGCGAATGGGTTTTTCCTCTTCAATTCAATTATTATATGTTGAACGCTGTCTAGAAGTTGTGTTTTTTCTATGGGGAAACCAGCCTTAGCCATATTAACTACCCACTCTCCTAAAAGGTTTCTTCATTTTTTGTTAGATAGGAATCCCTTCCCATCTAGCGATTTTCTTTTCACTTTGTATAGCAATCAGAATCCCTCCTGCTGCCGACAGCATCTGGTTCTCTTCATAATTCAGGATTTTTTTCTTCTGAACTGATGGCATCTTCAATCTGTAATCTGTAAAAGCCAGTATCAATAGTTGACATGGGTGTCACCTAAAATAAATATGAGAGGGTATTGCTTGTTATTGATGCAAAAAGAGATAAAAAAATGTTAATATACCTATATAATCATCTTAGCACTATTAGTTGACACCTATGTCAACTATTGGTGAACCATATAAATTCAAGGACCAATACTTGACAGCCACAATGAAACTGTTAAGAAAACGTATTTTGCGAGTATTTACATATATTCCTTTAGAAAATACTACACTTACCTCCTATTCCAAAACTCACACGAAAACATTAACAAATAAACTATATATTGGATGGTATAATAAATCATCCAACATTCAAAGTGGAATGTTTTCAGTGGGGTATAATCCTAATAAAATATAATTTGTACGAAGGTGTCAACATTTGGGGCTTTTACCTCTATATATATATATATATATATATATATATATATATATATATATTCAAATGGAGATTGTGTCCTTGTAAATGGAAGGTTTATGTGATTGTCGGATGAGAACAAATAATGAACTTTCGTTTATTAAACGTATAAACTTCATCAGGGCCTAAAAGGACAACTATTTAGAAGAATGTAGGAGAATTGTTAAAAATTAAAAAGTTGAAGAAGGGCAAGTTATTGGTAATCAATATAACATGGAATTTATATTAATTTAAAAGGTAAATATTGAAACATTATTAAAAGGATAAAACATGTACATACCTCAACTAGAATCCTGTGTAAAAAACAATACCAACATATATTTGGATGCAAACATAAAAATAAAAACGCATGGTTTCCAAAGTGGTTTTTCGTGATTTAGAACAAAGAACAAAGTCTTCTGATGAATGAACTACAGCCAACCTTTTTTCCAGGTTGAAAGATTCTACACCAACATTACAGAAATCAGGAGTGGTATACTCCATCCCCTGCTCTAATTGCGATAAAAAATATATAGGTATCACAAAAATAGACTAGAGACACGCGTGAAACATCACGATATGACTGCAATATAACAAATAATAAAAAAGAAAAAACAGCATTATGTAGCCACCACTTTTCTAGTGGGCACAACTTCGATTTTAATAATACGGAAATATTACATAACGAAGCCAATCCTTACAAATTACCTATTGCCGAAATGTTATACATCAACAAATTCGAAAAGGAATTTCCGTTCGGACACCCAAAATCTAAACATAATTTATGCTAACTTGTTGCAACATTTATAAGTATATTTCGCCCCCTTTTTTCAATATTTGACTGACCCTCATATCGTTCACGCCATATATTATTAACTACCCCACCCTCCGGAGAGACATGGAAGTTAATAATTATATCCGACTACATCTTATTCATTTTGGGCTTCCTACTGTGATGTTCACACGTTTATACACAGATGCCTCTCTTGATATCATAATATTTATACAGTAGATAAAAACTAGATGAGCTGAATACACTTAGTTGACAATTGATCGTTTGATAGGTAGTGTTGTTTATTCATCAGAAGACTTTGTTGTGAATGTGTCCTTCCAAATCCCGAAAACTTTGGAAACCATGAGTTTTTATTATTATGTTTGCATCCAAATATATGTTGATATTGTTTTTTACACAGCATTCTAGTTAAGATATGTACATGTTTTATCCTTTTAATAATGTTTTAATATTTTATCTTTTAAATTGATATTAATTCCGTGTTTTTATATTGATTACAAATAACTTGCCCTTCTTCAACTTTTCAACTTTTTTTTTAGGCCCTGATGAAGTTTATACGTTGAATAAACGAAACGTTGGCCAAAAACTAGAAAGTTAATTATTTGTCCTCATCCGACAATCACATTTTTCCATATATATATATATACAGTGTGACCCATTTAAAATGGAACCACCCCTGTAAAATACGCATTTTTCAGTAATTCTCAAAAAAAAATTTGAAAATTAATCATCAAAAACTGTATCTCGACACAAATTTTCATAACGTTAGTTTCATTTCCAAGGCACTCTATGTTTTTTTTTCTTCGTTAAAAACGGCAAAAGTTTATTAGGCAATTTTTGTTTTGAAATTTGACTACACCACTGGATTCGTAGTCGTTATGAATGGAAACCATGAAAATTTCATAAATAAATATTGGTTGACAACGAAGTTACAACAACTTAAATGTTGGAAACAAAGTATTTGATATTAATTTTCATGTAGATTATAGACATATTTAAGATCTGGCAACACTGCCGATACAAAGTAGAACACCAGTGAATTTGTACAGCGAAGATCCGAAGTCAATAGCTCATTCCGTTCTACAGTTGTAACTCCTGAAAGTATGGTAATGTGAGCGATTTCTGGTGGAAGCGATTTTGTAATAAAAATCTAACTACGCCACTGGATTTGTGAATTATATTCCCTTAAAATCATTTATTTAAGTTTAGGTTATAAGTGTATTCGAAAATAACAGAAAATTAAAAATTCATTTTCAAGTTATGCAGTTTTCAATAGCCGATAAAAACGAAATGAACCGAATCAAGTTTTAAAGTATCAAAATTATTTATTAATAATAAAACAGAAAGCAGGACAAAAAAATATTCCTTTTTTATTCTGCAATACTCAACTGAAACAAGCTTTTAGAGAAGGTATCAATAATTTGAGGAAATCTGAACTAATACATTGGGCATAGGTATTGTACTAAATCAATAGTAGGCTGTGATTTAGTACACCACAAATCGCTCACATTACCATACTTTCAGTAGTTATAACTGTTGAACGGAATGAGCTATTGACTTCGGATTATCGCTGTACAAATTCACTTGAACTCTACTTTGTATCGGCAGTGTTGCCAGATTTCAAATATATCTGCAATCTAAATAAAAATTATAATAAAATACTTTGTTTCCCAAATTAAAGCTGTTGTAACTTCGTTGTTAACCAATATTTTTTTAATTAAATTTTGATGGTTTTCATTTATAACGACTACGAATCCAGTGGTGTAGTCAAATTTGGAAAAAAAACATGCCTAATAAACTTTTGCCGTTTTTGACAAAGAAAAAAAACCATAGAGTGCCTTGGAAATGAAACTAAAGTTATGAAAATTTGTGTCAAGATACAGTTTTTGATGCTTGATATTTTTTGCGATTGACTGAAAAATGCGTATTCTACAGGGGTGGTTCCATTTTAAATGGGTCACACTATATATATATTTATATATATATATTTATATAAATACATAAATCGCAAGCTTACCTAAGTGACTACACCTGAGGAGCAAGCATATTGAGGCCTCAGAGTAAAAATAACTTTCTTCTCTAATCATAGATACTCTGCATGACAGTCTGGTACTATATTCACTACACCACACAGTAGGCCTTTCATTAATATATTCAACCACAAATGCTCTTCAAAATTTCTATTGATGTAGATTTTTGGTATGGGGAATTCTATGCCTAACCCATTTTCCTGGAGGAAATCAGCTTAGGATACCTTCAATTGAAAAATATTTATAGAATATTTTTTCATGAACAATTTCCTTCAAACTTTTATAATGGTATTGCTTATTTTCCAGGAAAAAAACGGATTTGAGGTGTTTTGTTTATTTAAGATGATTTTTAGTTCAACAACAACAGCAACAAAAAGGTCCCAAGCTAGTTTCTTTGGACGAGGCATTAGGAGTGTTTATGTCGGGATTTTTAAGAGGAGGTGTGGGATTTTTGAAAGGAACTGGAGAGATAATAAAAGGCAGTTCTGGTGTGAATAGAGAAGTCAGAGTTGGTGTGACACATGTGAGTATTTCATTTCGGAAGCAATCATTGATATCTTTACTTTACACGAGTTTTATGTTATGTATGATTCTGAACATCAAAACATTTTCGATTATGATAGGTTCTATAATGGCCAGTTCAATGACAATTGCATTTTTTTTCTGTTTAAACTTTAGTCAGTACTTCTATTGCCTTTGGTATTTTTTTTTAATAAAATTTTTATATTTCTTAAGCTGACAATAGATGAAAATGTGGAAAAAGTACTTTAAAAACGATAAAAGAAAAAACCAAATACATCCAGCTGTTGAATTGGCTAAAAAATGTATTTACCTTGCTTGTTTTATTTCAGGGTTATGTTATATTTGTCCAGATTTTGGGTAGTAAATGGTTGGAGAAATACATGAGAATTTTCCTCGCCCACATTCTCTATTTGGCTGCTAACCCCAAAGCTGCATCTTCACATGTAGATGCTGTATATTCCAGAAAATGTATCAATTTCATATTGAGAAGTGTTCTTGGAAAAATGTTGGGAGAAAAAGCTCAATCTTCGGCTTGCAAAGAAATCGCACAGATAATAGTGAAAGAAATGAATTCCATTGATTTCAATCCAGAAAATGCCAAAGATGCCAATCAAGAAACACTTTTTAGCCAACACTTACTTGTGTGTGCACTACAAGAAATCGGAGCGCTAGTTTTGAGATTGGGAACAACAGCACATGATCTTATTACAGATCAGTCTCTTAGTAAGAATTCTCAAATACCATCAGGAAAATTAATGAATGAATACGTAATTTGGAAAGGTTTTTCGTTGTCCACTTTTCTATTTAAGTAACTATAACTATACAAAGAATTGACTAAAACTAACAACATTCATTCATTAATGAAAAAACAGATCTTAAAGTATTGTTTCTTTACTTTTATTTTGGATTGTTTATACATAATTTATCTTCTTCCTTCCTAAATTTCTTGCAGAAGCTTTTTCTTTGCAATGGTAGGTTAGAAAGCAAGAAAAACATCCCAAAAATTTAAATATGTATACAAAATAAAAGTATCTTGCTTTTCAGATCTGATAGATGTAACAATGAGTGTATTAATTCACCCATGCCAAGCAGCTAGACTAGCAGCTGCTTGGTGTCTTCGCTGCATTTGTATAGCAGTACCCAGCCAAATCTCCCCACTCATTGATCGGTGTGTCAACGGAATAGAGCAATTCCGTACATCGCCCGAAGCCATATCAGGCTACAGCTCAGCTTTGGCAGCCGTGCTAGGAGGTGTGAAACTCTCCCCACTCGGAGTTCCCCACATGAAGGGGAAGATAATTTTCAATACTGCAGAGGAGCTCCTGAGGAGTGCCAGTCAGAATAGCAGGTTGTCTTTGAATAGGTAAATACACTCCTTAAGAGAAGTCTGTTAACCTAACTGTCCATCAATGTTTATCTTTTTTGATGTTTTATCAAATGACCTAATATGCGAACCATGAAAAATAAATTGGTTTATTGTTTCGATAGAACTCATGCTGGGTGGCTGCTAATCGGAGCTATCATGACCCTAGGCATTCCGGTAGTGAAAGGTTTGTTGCCTAGGATGCTGTTGCTCTGGAGAAACTCTTTCCCTAGATCAGCCAAAGAACTAGAATCTGAAAAGGCTCGTGGGGACGTGTTCACTTGGCAAGTTACACTGGAAGGGAGAGCAGGTGCATTGTCTGCGATGCATAGCTTCCTGCAGAATTGCTCGGAACTTATTAATGAAGATACCACCCGAAGATTACTCACTCCGATTGAATCTGCTCTAGCTATGCTAACTAAGTGAGTGAAAATAGTTTTTTATATTATTTCATTCATTTCAATAGTAATCACGCACTACGCTACAAAAACTAGCTGTAACAGACAATAATTCTTATGAGTATGTTCTTGAGGTTGACATACATCATCCCCAAAAATTTTATAAAAAATATTCACAATTTCATTTTCTGGTAGAAAGTATCGTTCCTCCAAATTCCAGATTAGAATGACAAATGAAGGTATATATTTCACTATAAAGGCACCTATACACCATCGGCCATGATGGACAATCACAGAATGGGCCATGATTGGGCCACCATAATTGCGCAGCTCTCCTACATTTGTTAATTGTCATCTGTCTGTCATATGAATGTTTCGTTATTAGACAATTTCGGGTCTGATATTGTAGTTAGGTACTTAAAATTGCCTATACAAATCATACCTATATAGGTTTACTCATTTACGACAAATATCACGCGTTCTCACCGGTCCATAAACAAATATGAACTGAGTGATCGGCGATCGTGTGGGCACGCACAATCATGGCCGAACTTCCTTCGATGTTTGTCGAAAAACCGACACAACGGCGATTACGCTCGATCGTCATTGATAATGGGCAATTACAGGCGATTAGGCCCTCTACATGTTCGTAATGGCCTGTAGTGGCCCATCATGGCCGATGGTGTAGAGGCCCCATTAACAATGGTTTAATTGTAATGCACATACACAAAACTGAGATTTATACAATCATGTTGAATGAAACCTCATATCAATACCAACAATTTTTATTATTTTATAAGGAACAATATAAGAAAATTCGATACGTCCAACTATAGTAAACATAACAAATTCAATATTCCAGTCACACTTTCAGTCTAAGGTTATTTCAATGATGGGTTCACCAACAACTCCATAATCAGTTTCTATTGTACAGGTGCTAAAGCATACATAATCACTTGAACCTAGAAAGGGGTGTTGTTGTATCAGAATACAATTTCATTAAGGACATTGAAGTATTTCATTGGAATAAGTATTTTTTAAAATATTTGTAGACAAAATCTTTACAATTATGGAGCAGCATATACATGGTGTTTACAAAGTTGATGCATCTTTTTCAACAGGATGTAGAAGTGATTTTATAAAAAAAATAGTCAATGTCACAATCACAGTCCCTAGTGTTGTTGGCCTGTTCTTGGAACTTTTGATTTATTCTTAATAACTTCTGATGACATTAATGACAGATGATGATTAATTTTTTTATAAAACAACAACAAATACCCTTTTTGCACTATTGCAGCAATATTCTTCCAAGCATTTTCTGCAGAAATATTGTCCTTATACAGGGTGTCACTGGACTTCCTCTTTTCCTCTCGGGAATGTATAGATGGGGTCAAAATATCACCAGTACTTCATATAACTTTTGTTCCCTAAAAGCCTTCGTTACGGGCCCTCAATGTTACAAAATGAAAAATGTTTTTCTTTGATAACTTTCAAAGTAAATATACAAAATCATCTAAATTTTGGTGATTGACTAAACAAATGAATTCCTTCGATGAGCTTTCATGCAGGAGTCAGTTGTTCTGCTACAAAGTCAGGAACGGACTACCCCCGATGGTCCACACCCCAAAACTTTGAAATGACTGGGATTTGTCAATATGTTTTAACAAAACAAGGTTACCTGGACAATTTCCTGAATAAAAGTACTCGTGTGGAAAATCGATCAGAGCAACGATTTTTGATAAAAATGCATTTTTGTTCGACGACATCCAACCTGAGATGTCTACCATTATTCGAAAAGATTAATTTGTAATGAAAATAGAAATGATAGGTATAATGTTCATAACGAATTTTTATCATGCAAACACGTATACCTTACAAAACTCATGGTGTAAATAATCAATTGCAAGCCTCAAGAGCAAACAGAAATGCAAAATCCGCTACAAAAACTTCGATATGACCCCCGTCTCTCTCAATACATTTTCTTAGTCGGCGCAAACACCCTCTCTGCACTTGAAATAGCATGCCAGGGTCGTTTCGTATGGCTTCACAATGTAATGTAATTCTATTCAACAAGGCATCTCTGGTGTGAATAGGTGTAGCGTAAACTAGGCTTTTTAGATGCCCCCACAGAAAGAAATCCAATGGATTTAAATCCGGAGACCGCGGTGGCCATGAATATGGCCCACCTATACCAATCCATCTATTGGGTAAAATCTGGTTCAGATGGTCCCGCACAATCAAACTAAAATGAGGAGGAGCGCCATCATGCATAAACCACATATCTCTTCGGGTTTGCAATGGAACATGTTCCAAAAGTCCATTCAAATCGTCCTATAAGATGGTTTCCTATGATAGCAGCCCAAACATTCACGTTGAATTTCCGTTGGTGTTTGGTTTGCAATATCCCACGGGGATTTTCTTCGGCCCATATGTGGATATTGTGAGAGTTGATTACTCCATCTCTACTGAAACCTGCTTCATCAGTGAATAAAATCCAGGAACCAATTGGCATATTCCAGTCGTGCTGGAAAATCTTCAGGTGTCATGGCATGTACCTTCTGGATGTGATATGGGTGGAGCAGTTGTTCCCTAATTATTCTATGAATAGTGGACTTGGATGTATGGAACTGTTTTGATCAGCAGCGACAGCTTCCAAAATATTTTCCACCAATACAACGGTATGCACAGCCCTAGGAGCGCCCTCACCACCTCGTTTTGGCAAAACTGAACCTACAATAATATCGAAATAAAACAACAGGCTCCAATTAATTATCCATTAGACATACCTGTCTCCCTCAAGCTGCGATCGACACGCTTGAGCATTTCTCTTGTCGTTAACGTTCGATTGGGAAAATGCTCGGCATACAGATGACGGGCTTCTGCAGCATTACCAAATGCTCGTCCATACAATGCATGCATATCTGCATATTCGTTGAATGTAAACTGTTCGGCCATATCAAAACACTTCAAACTGTCCTATTAGAATATTGACAATACAATGACAACGCACCACTCAACAAAACAAAATCGCATTCCAGTTGTAATTTAATATTCACACTAATTTTATTTCTTTCTACAAGGTGTTTTTGTCAACATCTGTGGAAGAAATGGAACATAAATTTATTCATCCGATATTTTTCACATATTCATGTGCAGATGTTTTTGTAGTTTATTCGTTTGCTTTTTTTTAATTAGTTATGTCTTCCGATGTGCGTTTTTTAAGGTAAATTTATCTTCGGGTTAAAGATTTTCTCCCATGAAATTATACTTATCAGTGAAACTCCTCAACATTTAAGCTGTGAATACGAATTTGCAACATCCAAATGTTGAGTTTCATGAGACTCAAGATAACACAACACGAAACGTGCTTATTCCACGCGTACATACATACAAAATATGGACTGAATTCGATATTTCATAGTGGAGTAGCTTGTTAGTTCAAAAACACCACAAATCTACATAACTTGATATTTCATTTGGAAAAATATCTACATTGTGAATGAAACTTTCAACTAGGTACTGTACTTTTTGTTTACGACTTTATTTTAGCATATTTTGTATTATCCCTGTTATAAATGTTGTTGAATTTACGTTAGCATTAGTATTTCTACTGTAAAAATTTTTCATTTCAAATAATGGTGGACGGTGGGGTTTGATGTCGTCGAGTAAAACTGCATTTTTATTAAGAATCGTTGCTCCGATCGACTTTCCACACGAGTACTTTTATTCAGAAAATTGTCTACGTAACCTTGTTGAAAACTATTGAAAAATTATCTGTCATTTCAAAGTTTTGGGGTGTGGACCATCGGGGGTAGTCCGTTCCTGACTTTGTAGCAAAACAACTGACTCCTGCATGAAAGCTCATCGAAGGAATTCATTTGTTCTGTCAATCACCAAAATTTAGATGATTTTGAATATTCACTTTGAAAGTTATCAAAGAAAAACGTTTTTCATTTTATAACTTTGAGGGCCCATAACTTGGTAACGAAGGCTTTTAGGAACAAAAGTTATATGAAGTACTGGTGATATTTTGACCCCATCTATACATTCCCAAGAGGAAAAGAGGAAGTCCAGGGACACCCTACAGTTATATTTTTCAATTCATGACAATTTACTTTGATTAAGTCAACAATTGTTTCTCCTTCAGCACTCATTACAGGTTTTCAATAATATGAAAGTTGATTTATTTTAAATTTGGATTCAAGTTAATCAAAACAAAAAACCCATAATTCTAACAAACACATTGGCATTCATCATTCATTCATAAGCACAGTCCTAAATATTAAAAATAGCAAATTCCCTGAAAAAAACTGTTGTGAGACTAATCGAAGTGAATGAGCGGGTGCATTGGAAATAATTTCAAAAGTAGAGATCACCTGTTCTGGTGGTTGAACGTTACTCAATATAACAAGTGCATCCAAAGAATGTCTACGGTTTTGGATTGTTTCAGTATATCGGGAATTCTCAAAACCTATGGCCAACATTTGAAAGCACCTGCAGCAATGGTGCGCTTAAGACTATGTGAAACTCTTCTGCTTCTGCATCCTCAGTGTTACGAAAGTATAAATAAACACTTTTTTCCTGATGGAATATTATTTGATTACTTTTATAGATTCATACACTCATTTGCTGAGAATGCTTGTTGCTGAATTCACCTTAACAGAAAATCCTGCCAATACGACTACATCTCAGCTGCGAACTGTATGCCATGCTGATGATTCAGTTATTTTGGGTACCTGGCTGCAAGAGACTGATCATAGGACCATTGAAGATCAGGTTAGTTTTACAGTTTTCATATAATTTTTTAAATCAAAATGAAATTGTTTTCAGATATGAATGTGTTTATATGATACAAAATGCGAAAAGTCTGATTTGTTTTAATCTTCAGTTTTTTATGAAAGTGACATTTGGAAAAGATTAAAATTTCATAATATTTCATTAATTGTGTTGAAGAATGGAGTACCATAAGGATCAATTTTGGGTCTTTTACTGTATATTTTGTATGCAAATGAAATATAAGATATAGTTAGAGAAAACTTGACTCTATATACCGATTCTGAAAAAAAGAGTTCTCAATTAGTTATTACAAAAATACCAAATGTGCTAAATACTTACATGTCAGCTAACAATTTGCTAGTTTAATTAATATTGACAAATACAAATTATTCATTTTGCAAATAGATATAGGTACTGAGCTAAATACAGTTAACAATCAAAATTTTAGCATAAGTACTGAAGTTAAGTTTTTGAGATTGAGCACCAACAAAAAGTTGGATTGGAAAAGGCACATAGAAAATTTAACAAAAATATTGCTATACGTTGAGAATATTGCTTATAATCAGTCTATAATAAAATATGGAATTATTTTTTGGAGGAACTACGTTGATGTCTTTGATATTACAGAAAAAATGTATCATGTATAGCTATAGGGAAATTTTTATAAAAAACACTAGTAAATCTTTTTATATATATATATATATATATATATAAGAAGGGGATTTTGGGTCAGTAATGTATAATGTAAAAGAGAGTTGGCGGAATGCAGACAATAATTTTTAAATTCTAGAAAAAGATATCCTCAGGCAGGGACGAACCTACGACCTCATGTTTCCGTCATGTGCTCTCCCATGTGAAAGGTAAATTGGATCTTGATGATCATTTGATAGCGAATGAGTTCCCTTCCACCTCATAACTTTCTCCTAAACACACTAACATTTAATTCTAGAAAGCGATATCCCGATCGCAGATGCGAACGTACGTCTTCGGTAGCTCAAGTGGGAGAGCACATGACTGGTATTCATGAGGTTGTGGGTTCGAACCCTTTCAAAGATATCTTTTTCTAGAATTTAAAAATTCTTGTCTGAACGCCGCCAACTCTTGGATTTTTTTTTTTTTTTTATATATATATTGAAACAATTATCACTGCTTATTATTCACTTTTTATGTCCCATATCTCTTATGGTCTAGTACTTTGGGGGCACTCACTTCATGCAAAAAGAGTGTTTGGACTGCAAAGAAAAGTTTTGCGAGTTATCTTCAAACTGGGTTATCAAGAAGACGTTAAAACAACATTTATTAATAATAAAATGTTTACACTACCTTCTCTTTACGTCTATTCGTGCATAAATTTTGTAAAAAAAAATCCTCACTTAAATCTAAATCAAAACTATTTTCATTTACATAACACCAGACAATCACAACAAATTAAAATTGAATTCACAAGAATAAATCACTGCCGTTTTTCGAAAAATTATTATGGTCCTATTTTATTTAATAAACTACC
The DNA here is from genome assembly GCA_018342105.1 of Gonioctena quinquepunctata. Lineage (NCBI taxonomy): Eukaryota > Metazoa > Arthropoda > Insecta > Coleoptera > Chrysomelidae > Gonioctena > Gonioctena quinquepunctata. The sequence continues at coordinate 1,585,864 of JAFIRS010000029.1, read as the reverse complement.
AGAAGATATAAAAAACTTAAATACAGCTTCATTTACAAATCACATGAGGAATATCTGCTTGGAAAATGCTTTTTATAGTATCGGCGAATTCTTATCATTTGACTTCAACACCAACTAATATATTTCGAAATAACAATCTACGTAGACACATATATATTCTAGTAAAACTGTGATCTTTTTTTTTGTAATTGTTCACTTCTCATTTGTTTATTTGGTGTTTTTATGGTATTTATACAGGGTGTCCCTGGACTTCCTCTTTTCCTCTCGGGTATGTATAGATGTGGTCAAAATATCACCAGTACTTCATATAACTTTTGTTCCTAAAAGCCTTCGTTACCAAGTTACGGGCACTCAAAGTTACAAAATGAAAAATGTTTTTCTTTGATAATTTTCAAAGTGATTATTCAAAATCATCTAAATTTTGGTGATTGACTAAACAAATGAATTCCTTCGATGAGCTTTCATGCAGGAGTCAGTTGTTTTGCTACAAAGTCAGGAACGGACTACCCCCGATGGTCCACACCCCAAAACTTTGAAATGACTGGAATTTGTCAATATGTTTTAACAAAACAAGGTTACCTGGACAATTTCCTGAATAAAAGTACTCGTGGAAAATCGATCGGAGCAACGATTTTTTATAAAAATGCATTTTTGTTCGATGACATCCAACATGAGATGTCTACCATTATTCGAAAAGATTAATTTGTAATGAAAATAGAAATGATAGGTACAATGTTCATAACGAATTTTTATCATGCAAACACGTTCACCTTACAAAACTCATGGTGTAAATAATCAATCGCAAGCCTCAAACAGAAATGCCAAATCCGCTATAAAAACTGCTCGATATGACCCCCGTCTCTCTGAATACATTCTCTTAGTCGGCGCAAACACCCTCTCTGCACTTGAAATAGCATGCCAGGGTCGTTTCGTATGGCTTCACAATGTAATGTAATTCTGTTCAACAAGGCATCTCTGGTGTGAATAGGTGTAGCGTAAACGAGGCTTTTTAGATGCCCCCACAGAAAGAAATCAAATGGATTTAAATCTGGAGACCGCGGTGGCCATGAATATGGCCCACCTCTACCAATCCATCTATTGGGGAAAATATGGTTCAGATGGTCCCGCACAATCAAACTAAAATGAGGAGGAGCGCCATCATGCATAAACCACATAACTCTTCGGGTTTATGGAACATGTTCCAAAAGTCCATTCAAATCGTTCAGAATGAACTCCAAATAACGTTCTCCATTCAATCGGTCATGTAGAACGAATGGTCCTATAAGATGGTTTCCTATGATACCAGCCCAAACATTCACGTTGAATTTTCGTTGGTGTTTGGTTTGCAATATCCCATGGGGATTTTCTTGGGCCCATATGTGGAGATTATGAGAGTTGATTACTCCATCTCTACTGGAACCTGCTTCATCAGTGAATAAAACTCGAGTAATAAAAGTCATATCCTCTCTTTGCTTATCCAGGAACCAATTGGCATATTCCAGTCGTGCTGGAAAATCTTCAGGTGTCATGGCATGTACCTTCTGGATGTGATATGGGTGGAGCAGTTGTTCCCTAATTATTCTATGAATAGTGGACTAGGATGTATGGAACTGTTCTGATAGGTTTCTGATGCTCATTGAAGGATCATCCGCGACAGCTTCCAAAATATTTTCCTCCAATACAACGGTACGCACAGCCCTAGGAGCGCCCTCACCATCTCGTTTTGGCACAACTGAACCTACAATAATATCGAAATAAAACAACAGGCTCCAATTAATTATCCATTAGACATACCTGTCTCCCTCAAGCTGCGATCGACACGCCCGAACGTTTCTCTTGCCGGTAACGTTCGACTGGAAAAATGCTCGGCATACAGATGACGGGCTTCTGCAGCATTACCAAATGCTTGTCCATACAATGCATGCATATCTGCATATTCGTTGAATGTAAACTGTTCGCATATCAAAACACTTCAAACTGTCCTATTAGAATATTGACAATACAATGACAACGCACCACTCAACAAAACAAAATCGCATTCCAGTTGTCATTTTTTATCCACACTAATTTTATTTCTTTCTACAAGGTGTTTTTGTCAACATCTGTGGAAGAAATGGAACATAAATTTATTCACCGGATATTTTTCACCTATTCATGTGCAGCCGTTTTTGTAGTTTATTCGTTTGCTTTTATTAGTTATGTCTTCCGATGTGCGTTTTTTCAACTAAATTTATCTTCGGGTTAAAGATTTTCTCCCATTAAATTATACTTATCAGTGAAACTCCTCAACATTTAAGCTGTGAATACGAATCCAAATGTTGAGTTTCATGAGATTCAGATAACACAACACGAAACGTGCTTATTCCACGCGTACATACCAAATATGGACTGAATTCGATATTTCATAGTGGAGTAGCTTGTTAGTTCAAAAACACCACGAATCTACATAACTTGATATTTCATTTGAAAAAATATCTACATTGTGAATGAAACTTTCAACTAGGTACTGTACTTTTTGTTTACGACTTTATTTTAGCATATTTTGTATTATCCCTGTTATAAATGTTGTTGAATTAACGTTAGCATTAGTATTTCTACTGTGAAAATTTTTCATTTCCAATAATGGTGGATGATCGGGTTTGATGTCGTCGAGTAAAACTGCATTTTTATTAAGAATCGTTGCTTTGATCGATTTTCCACACGAGTACTTTTATTCAGGAAATTGTCCAGGTAACCTTGTTTTGTTAAAACATATTGACAAATCCCAGTCATTTCAATGTTTTGGGGTGTGGACCATCGGGGGTAGTCCGTTCCTGACTTTGTACCAAAACAACTGACTCCTGCATGGAAGCTCATCAAAGGAATTCATTTGTTTAGTCAATCACCAAAATTTACATGATTTTGAATATTCACTTTGAAAGTTATCAAAGAAAAACATTTTTCATTTTGTAACTTTGAGGGCCTATAACTTGGTAATGAAGGCTTTTAGGAACAAAAGTTATATGAAGTACTGGTGATATTTTGACCCCATCTATACATTCCCGAGAGGAAAAGTCCAGGGACACCTTGTATATTCTTGACAAAACCTTATAATACCATAGTATTTTTCATAGTGGATAAAGGATATTCTATTCTTCTATTCTATACTAAGCTATAATATTCATTACAGAAAATAAAACAGAATTCTGTGAAAAAGATCATGTTTACAACACAAGAACAAAGAAATGAACAATACAGCATTATAAATATTTATAACAAGTTTCTAGTTAATTTTAGAAATCTTTCAGTTGCAACTTAAAAAAATATTTTGCTGTGGTTAATCTACCCGCCTGTGATAATGTAGGTGACTATTTTGTTTTTGATATTATGTTCCACACTAATATGAGTTATTTACTATATATTACTAGTAGATGTTGAAAAATCAAATATTGCAGCTGCAAAAACATGTAATTTCCATTTTGTTGTATAAACCTGTTGCTTTCTGTATGGTCATGAAATAAAAGAAAATAGACGTAATTCAATTTGACCTCTCTTCTCAGATGGAGCCTAATCGAAGAGGTGATGGTGAACATGTGAGTAGTTTGAATGAGTTGATTGGTTTTTGTTTGCGTGCTCGAAACCTACCAGCTTGGTATTATAATTTATTATTATTTTTTATTTTCATTACGATTACTATTGTTTTTCACTCTAAAAGAAATTTAAGGTACTTAAAAATAAATTTTCTTGTATTAGCTCCAGCCTAACAGTGCTGCTGGTTCGGGTGCTTTGGAACACGACCCTTGTTGCCTTTATCGACAAGTCAATCAGGTAAGTCACAATCTGCATTCATATGAGACAAGATTAGGATCACATAAATTATTAAAAATTTTCATTTTGCTCATCAAATATCAATTTTATAATTAAGTGGCCTCCATAAAGCCATAATAAGATGAATGGCTTTACTATCCCATGAATGTGACGTTTTTTATCTTACAGCATGAAACAATTCCGGGCCCTCTACCATTAGGAGTAACAGTCATCGATATATCAGTGCTTCTTTTCGGCCAAATCTTTCCCAGAGTCACCAATAAACATCGTGTCCAAATGCTCGACCATTTCACTGAATGTATAAAACATGTACGCAGCACTAGACAAGAGGCAGTTCAGATCAATGTATTCACTGCCCTGTTGAGTGGGTTGAAAGGGCTCACAGAAACGAAACTTAACTTGAATCAAGAGGATGTGAAGAAGTCTGCCGTTAGTTTGATTATAGGTAAGAGAAGTGATTGTTTTTTGTTCCAAAAATTATTTGGAAACTGGAAAAGAAACGTGCAAATTCATATGTTTCTCAAGGAAGTAACTCCAGTATACATTTTTCCGAAGTAATAAGATGTTTCAAATTTTTTTGACAATTCGGTTTCTTTGGGTTGAAATCATCCGAGTATTTGAAGAAGTCTGAAATCAGAACCAATGTTCATATAAATGTTTCATAATGAAAGAGTATTTTGACTACCCTGTATATTGTGATATTCTTCCAAATGAAAGATTATTTACTGAAACTGTTTTAGGTGCACTCACATCTCCAAATCCCATACTGCGCTATGCTGCAGGAGAAGCTGTAGGTCGAATAGCTCAAGTTGTTTCGGACCCAAAGTTCACCGCAGAACTTGCACAGACCAGTTTTGACAGATTGAAGTCGGCCAGGGATGTGGCCAGTAGAACGGGACATTCTTTGGCTCTTGGGTGTTTACACAAGTACGTAGGAGGTATGGGATCCAGCCAGCATTTGAACACGAGTGTCTCAATCTTGTTAGCCCTAGCACAAGACCAGACTTCTCCAATTGTTCAAGTGTGGTCTCTACATGCTCTCGCGCTGATAGTAGACTCTGGCGGTCCGATGTTCAGAGGTTATGTAGAACCTAGTCTCTCCTTAGCTCTCAAGTTGCTTTTGAATGTTCCACAGTCTTACATGGACGTGCATCAGTGTATCGGGAAAGTTTTATCGGCTCTGATTACCACTATTGGTCCGGAACTTCAGGGGAATACTTCCAGCATATGCACTGCCAGGTCATCCTTTTTGTGTGCTTGCGCTATCATGCAGGATCACCATGATCCCTTAGTTCAAGCTGAGGCGACTGGATGTTTACAGCAACTTCATTTGTTTGCGCCAAAACACGTCAATTTATCATCACTAGTGCCAACACTGTGCGTGAGTACCTTTTGATTTTCAAGTGCCCAATAACTCAGTTTTTGAATTCCCTATCATCAAAATAACCTAGATCAGTAGATAGAGCTGTGACTTCAGAAATCAAACCTGCAGAAAGAGACATATAACTTGAAGTCCCTTGTCCGTCCACTGTTTGAATGTTGTATGAATAATGTTTGTAGCTTACGAATATCAAAAGTAATACTGAGTTTTTTGTATAGCGAACACTATCAAGTAATCATCTACTACTGAGAAGAGCTGCCATATCTTGTTTGAGACAACTCGTTCAAAGAGAAGCAAAAGAAGTATGTGAGCATGCTATGAATTTGGCTAGTGAAAGTCGTGAGCATAACAACGTTGAAGGTTTAACAATAACAGAAACCGGATTACCAGGTGTCTTCTTCAGCATGCTTGACACCGAGACCGATGCAGGCCTAATAAAAGACATTCATGACACTATTATAAGTATGTTGCAAGTTCTTGCTGCTGATAATTTGTCGCAGTGGTTAGGACTGTGCAAGGATGTTCTCACAGTTGCTACAGGTTGGTACATGGAATATAATTTTTAATCGCCATTTGAAAGTTTTTATTATCTAGAAACAAGTGTTGAAGATCGTTCTGGATTAACGACGAATGAAGTTGAAGACAATTACGGGGAAGCGGATGATGATCAAGCGGAATTCCATGCAGAAGAAGATTCTTCCCACCCTGCTGTTCAACCAAGATGGCCAACAAGGGTTTTTGCAGCCGAATGTGTTCGAAAAATCATAGCAGCTTGCGAAACCAACAATAAAGCGGCCCATTTCGACTTGGTTAAAGCTAAGGAATTGCAGATGACAAAAGGAAAGAGTGATTTCTTGACTTTGCATTTGTCTGATTTGATACGAATGACTTTCATAGCAGCAACAAGTGATTCAGATCCATTGAGGATGGAAGGCTTGAAAACTCTTCAAGATATTATTGAGAAATTTGCCAAAGTTCCTGAACCAGAGTTCCCAGGACATCTGCTTCTTGAACAGTTTCAGGCTCAAGTTGGTGCAGCTTTGCGACCAGCTTTTTCCCCTGACACTTCTTCACATGTCACAGCTGCGGCTTGTGAGGTTTGTTCCACATGGATCGGTTCTAATGTTGCTAGAGATCTGAATGACTTGAGAAGGGTGCACCAATTACTTGTGTCTTCCTTGACCAAACTAAGGAACAAAAACAATATGAGCCAGTTGTACAATGAGAGTTTGGTAACTCTAGAAAAGCTCTCCATCTTGAAAGCTTGGGCTGAAGTATATATTGTTGCCATGAAAGGAAACGACTCTGCCCAAAATTTGGAGTTGACAACTTCCGTCAGTGATAATGACAATAATGACTTTACTGACTTCGAGTATCGGGGTGAAAGTTTATTGACTCTGGTACAGCCTGAGCTAGAGAGTTTGTCTCAGTATTGGCAACTGGCATTGAAAGATCATGCTTTGCTGTCTTTACCGGGCGAATTTTCTAGTCAGCTGCCACATGATGGAGGAGCCTTCTACACCAATGAAACGATGTATTCCTCTAGACCACATTATGTTTCTTCCTGGCCACCAATTCTTTATGCTGCTGCTCTTTGGTTGAAGTCCGGTAGTTTCAAGAGAGTTGCAGATGCTGACAACAATGAAATCATCAACAATAATAGGCCTAATGAGGATCCCTCTGATAGGTTTCACCTTCTCTTTGGCATTTGTATGGAAGCACTGTGTAGTCCTCGTTCTATAGAACCTTTAGAAAGTATAATAACATGTTTACATGCTTTGCACACATTACTAGACACAAATTATACAAGAGGAGTGTTGATGTCTGATAGCTCTTTAGGTATTGAAATGTGTAATGTTCTTCATCGTCTCATACTGACAAGAGACAACCATACCTGTCAACTTTTGTGCCTGGAAGTTTTGAAGCAAATGGTAAAAGCTGCACAAGAGCATCTGAATAAACAAAAGCAAGACAAATTGAACGAAGGCGAAAGTACAACAAGTGTTGATACTTTAGGAGAAGGCGGAGAGATGGGCGATCTAATTCCAGGAAAATCTCTTGTCGTTTCTATTTTAGAAGTGTGCCTTTGCCTTATAATACGTCAGCTGCCAACTTTGAGTCCTTTGCCAAATACAACTATAGTCAATTCTCTTAAGGTAATGCAATCCAGCCAACAATCCAGTCAGTTATTGGCAGCATCTATAAGTTGCATGGAAGATCTACACAAGTTGTGCTCTCCCAAGGGTGCTATATCAATATTGCCAACTATATTATATTTAACTACAGGGGTAATAAGAGAAGTTGCTACAAAGAACATTACTGATGTCAATGTCTTGGCAAATAACACATCTGTTCAAGCTGCCCTACACTGCTTGAAAGTTCTCGCCACGGATCCCTATTGCAGGCATCCAGATAGCTGTGATGTTTGGCAGAAGTTACTACAGAGTGCTCTTGCCAAAGTAATTGATCTCACCAAAACTCGAAATGATGAAACTAAGCTAGACGAGGTTACTATGATGTTAGCAATAGCGGTGTTTGTTATAAATGCGCCCTCTAAAGTTGTTACCGTTCCTGCCCTCCAGTATCCTTGCATCAATCATTTTAGACAATGTTTGGAAAACTCAAATTCACTTGTAAGTTTTTGACATTTGGCACCCAATGTCGTGCCAAATATATTCATGCAATACAATTATTTTGTAGGTTCGACTGAAATGTGTGAGGACCCTCAAATCTCTATTTGCCCATCAAGATCGTTCCATTTCTACCCCCTACATTCACACACTAGCTCCTCAGTTAGTTGAGTTTTTATATTCGGATGCAGCCAAGAAACCTTTCTCAGATGGAGAGTTGGTAGTTACTGTTGAAACAATCACAGCAGTAGAATCTCTTATAGAGATTGCCGAACCTGACAAACGTGAGTAGTGTATTTTTAACATTTGAGTCAAGTTTTTGTTGTTGAATTTAACATGGTTTTTGAATCACTTTCTCCGGTCATTCTTCAAAATGAAGCTTATTTTAAAGTCGATTGTCTGAAATTTGATTTAATTGTGTGATTTTTCATTGCAAACAGGGGAGATACTACAAGGTAGGTATAAAGCAAATCACATTCACTAATACACCAACATTTTCACTCTGCACATACAATTCTCATAACTGATCAAATCAATAAAACAATTATAAAAATGAGGTTTATCATCAGAATTTATCTTGCTGAATAAATGAATCTTGAAGGGGGCAATAAAATATAGTTAACATTTCAACATATTGTGTTTGAAGTTTGAATATTCATGCAACTAGATTTGTAGTTCTGCCAAATAATCGACCCGATGAAAGTTATTTGCACCAATTCATAAGATTCTTTTTCAATAATGTTTGATCTGAATTTATGAATGAACATTGAGGTTAAACACAATTTTCAAGAATATCAGTGATATGATATTGCCAGAAGAAGTAGCTTTATCCCTAGTTGGGGCCGCTTGCACCAATATAATTTTTAGCTTAGCTTTTTTAAGCTCTTCTCAAATTATAAGCTAGGCTTAAAATTGTTCTTATTGCACCAGTGCATTTTTAGCAGAGCTTAGTTAAGCTCAGATTTTAAATCAAATGAACTAAATTGACATTTTGGCTAAGTTAACTTTAGTATCTCTAACCTAATTTTTTTGTTATTACTACTGTTAACTGAAATGAACGCAATTGTTTGTAGAATTGTTTTTCCTTATTTATTAATAAAAATAATAATACTAATAGCTTTTATTGATAGGAATAAAGACATACAACCCCTATCAAGAGGCAGGATTCAATCAATGAACAAGATATCTAGGAAATCTTGTCTTTCTTGTTCTTCCATCCAACGCAAATTATAATATAGTAAATGAAAATATAATGACAACTTAAATAATATATAGTTTAAATAATACAAATAATATCGAAAAGGGAAACATTCTCAATTGAATATTGATAGAAAGATTTTTCTGTGAATTGAAAAATCCACGATTAAAATGAAGTTATTTTTTGTGAATGTCTAATTTCAAAGTGTCTCTCCAAAAGAAATGATTTTAACTTTTTCCATCTTTGCAAAGTGAGATTGCTTCTTGAAAATGTGTTTCCCATTTCTTCCGGTCTTCCTGATGATCGTGGAAGCGTGAAATAGATTTTCGTCGACAAAAATGTATTGAAGACCTAGTGAATGCGATGTCTCTCCTGCGTCAATGTTACGAATGATTTCTGGTGAGTACTCTCTTTTGGAAAACATTCTTCTTTGCTTCATTCATCTTTATGAGTTCCTAATTAAGACTGGAATATAAAATCAAATAACTATCTGAATAAAAATGCAAATTTTCAATTTCAGATTTTTTCTTTTGAGTTGGGGCCTTTTCAGAATATCTATCAGATGTAGTTCAATGTCCAGCGTGGCGTTAGCCGGGGCAGTAGTTGTTTTCTGTTAGACATTCACAAAAAATGACTTCATTTTAATCGTGGATTTTTCAATTCACAGAAAAATCTTTCTATCAATATTCAATTGAGAATGTTTCCCTTTTCAACATGAATACCCCACAAGAGGTTATCTTGACGATGGAAGATAGTGACTAAAGTTTATTTTTCAGTCGCAGATGATTCCACATTTGATTTTATGAACATCCTGTTTATATTTTCAACAAATCAACAAATAATATATAATAGGATATTTAAATTTTAATTTACTTTGCTGAGCAGTTGTGAAATGAAATAAAAAGAATGATGTGAAATGATATATGCAGTATTCGATAGGTGCGACAGCGAATGGCGGGGGAGTTTATGCTGGAGGATCATGAAAAGTAATTCAAAAGATGTTGAAGTTTATTGTTCAAAAGATCAGACATTCGTTTCATTTTAATTGTGTTACTAGACATTTGTTTGTTATAGAGCCAGTAGCAGTAGTATGTGAATGAGCCTTTATATCTGGTGGATTTGTAACTTGTCGAAGATATCATTCCTTTAAATCTCAAATTGAGATTGTGCACATCGGTCCTGAATGTGATTTTTTGATACAAGTAGACAGGCCGTTGAGTACATATTATTTGATGGAAAAGAACACAAGCGTGTTCCATATTCCTCCAGCCGTGGTGAATTAAGTGCCGTGTGATATGTTGCCTTCTACTGACTCCAGATATCAACCTGACGCAGCCCCTGGATCCTGAGTTTGTCTACTCTGAGTAGGTTAGGCCCGTAAACAATATCTGTATGATTTGCATGTGAGAGCACTTGAGTTTCACATACCATTTTCTTCACAGGTACAATCAGGACACTTCTATTGGAGTAGCATCATGAGCTCAACAGAGGCAAGGGCTTTTGCTCTTCAAAAACGTGTGCTTATATTATTTTGTGATGACTCTTTTGCTCTGTAAGATTACCATTCTTGAGGAAGAAATTAATTCATTAAAAGAGGAAGTTAAGCTTCTAAAGTCCAACTCTGGAAACATCCCAAAAGCTGAGTCATTATACAGTGAAATCCAAGATAGATCAATAAAATCGAAAAACATTCTAATACATAATCTACAAGAATCTAATCATGATGATCACAAAAGTAGGATTCCTCATGATGTGGAAAAAGCCATGGAGATTATAAAATCATTAGAAGTAAATACCTCTGACAATATAAAGGTCTCTCGTCTAGGATGCCCTGGAAAAGAATCCCGTCCTTTGAAAGTCACTTTTACTAGTAATGAAATTCCAGTGATGTGTTGAAAAATAAAAGAAAATTGGCACCAACACCCGTCCATTCGAATAAGCGCAGACCACACTCTCATGCCAAATGGATGACAGAAAAAGCAAAGAGAAACTGATATAAGTATTCGCTATTTGAATGGAATTCCCAGAATCGTAAAATCTAATAACAGATGGAATAATACTCAGCAAAAAACTACTAAACCCCTCACTCAAAGTATATTGTCAAAATGTTGGTGGTGTTCGAACTAAACTCGATATATTAATGCACAACGTGAATATATGCAGCTACTACATTATCATAATGGTTGAAACTTGGCTCAATCAGGAAGTTGATGATGCTGAACTCCAGTTCTCAGATTTCAATATCTACAGAAATGATGGCTCACCAATTACCAGTAATAAATCTAGAGGAGGCGGAGTACTGATTGCAACACGAAAAAATTAGTGAAAACTACTACAAATAGATGAGAACAATTGTTCATCAGCTTAAAACATGGTCAAAATAAACTTTTAATCGGTGGAGTATATATCCCTCCAAAGTCCAACTTGCAAATCTACCATGAACATGTTGAAAGTACGTTCGAATTACTGAACACCAATAGTGATAATGAATTATTATTATTTGGTGACTACAATATTCCCGACCTCATCTGGATAGCAGGTAACGAAGGTTTAGAAGCCATATTCCCAGATTCTTCAAGTGGAAAATTTGTTACTGACAGTTTTAGTGATTTTGGCTTGAATCAACTCAATAACTTACCAAACAACCATTGAGTGTTTTTAGATCTTGTTTTCTCACATTTAAAGACAATTGAACTAGCTTCAGCTGATGATTTACTCCTCAATACGAACTATCACCATAATGCATACTCTCTTGATATTAATGTTGATGATGCCGATTAGTCATGACAATTTGAGAACTATTACTATGATTTTAAAAATATGAACATAATAGGCTTGAATGATTATCTAGCTTCTGCGAACTGGGACTATGGAAAATGACTATGATATTTTCAATGATGACCTAGACATTCTAGAATTCATTGATTTGGATGAGATAACATTTTTCAAGAGGTTTCGGCAGGGGCATCGGGGCAGGACCACCATTACCATGTACCATTAATTTCTGTCATGTGCAACCACTTTTCTTACAATTTTTTTATTTTCATAGAATTTTGTCAACACTGCTGCTTCCCTATCCATCTGGACAAGCAGCATTGAATTCGAAAATTTCAGCGAAAATTTTCTTTTTTTGATGCTAGGTACTGCATCTGTTTTCTCATTTTATTTTCCACAATGTCTTTATATTTGTGAATTATACTCAAAAAAGTATTTTTTTCTTAGTAAAGTTTTGAGTACGAATCCTTTCATTTTCCATATTGATGAATTACAAAAAACAAGCCTTATAAGCAACAAAATAAATTAAACTCAAAAGCACGTTTCGCACTTATGAATCTAACTACAACACTGTCAAAAAGATAGGTTAGGCATGCCGGCTTTATGCCGTAAAGCCGCCAAATTTCGAGGCTTAATAGAAGCCAAGCTTTTACGAGGATAAACACTTAAGCTTAGCTTTTTACAAAACATGGCTTCATTTATGTCAGAACAAACGGGCCTTAATAGTACTATCATAGAACGTTGTTGTTTTGTTATAATTTTATTGGAGTATAGGATCATGGAACGTAGTTGTTTTGTCAACTGAAATGTCAATGGTCAGCAGAGCACGGATGGCGTCAAGAGAACGTGCCATCAACTTCACATTGTGAACTGAAGTATTGTAAAAAAATAAACAAAAGGTGTTAGTAATAAGTAAAACAACAGATAAAACAATTGTAATAGGTATTCTTCGAAATTGGGAGTTGTCCCTGAATTTTTAATATAAGTCTATTTGAGGCATCTTGAAACTATCACTAGAAGTGAATGTAATTTCAACCCCCGGCAAGGTTGAAAAAAAATAAACAAAAACGTTTTTTTCAATATAATTTGAAAACGTTAAGAGCTAGAGAAAAAAAACAAAATGTTACATAAAAATGGTCTCTTGAATTTTCCCGGTACTCTCAAAATTAACGAAGTTAGGGAGGCTTTAACATAAGGGGATAATACAAGCCAAAAATTAATGAATTTCAAACTTTCTTTTTATCTACTCTAAAAAATTCAAATTTTTTCTCTAGAGAAATATATTTTTTTAATTGTCGATTTTAATAATAATTCAAACTAACTCCATTATTCAAAATAATGAATCCAATAGTGCTGTTTTTTTTTAATGTTATTGAATCATTAAAATCGACAACTGAAAAATATATTTCTGTATATTATTAACAGATCAGAGTTAATTGGTCAAAGTAAATAAACAAAACGAACCGACTTTTACAGAATTACTCAGTTAACACAGCGATAAATATGCAACAGAATTCTAAGAAAACTCGTATATAATCAAAATTAGGAATGCTTGATTGTCATAGAACATCAAATCTGTTGACAAAACTTATCTAGAGCTAAGACAGTACAAACCAATTCATCGAACGATAAAATTCAGTAACAATAAATATAATCATAAAAAGGCTGTTTGAATTAAGTAAATTCAGGAATAAGCTGTGAGGCTGTCAGTGAGGAATTCATGTTCACCTAATTTTTGTATGAAGTCAAGAAATTTCCGCAAAGCCTAAAAGTGACCAATAAACAAACATTACACATACTGAAAAAAATGAGCAATTACACTATGGTCAAAAATAGTAAGAAGAAAAATTAAGTAAATGAGTAAAAAAGAAATATATATATATACAGTGTGACCCATTTAAAATGGAACCACCCCTGTAGAATAAGCATTTTTCAGTCAATCTCAAATTTTTTTTTTTTTAATATCAAGCATCAAAAACTGTATCTTGACACAAATTTTCATAATATTAATTTCATTTCCAAGGCACTCTATAGTTTTTTTCTTTGTCAAAAACGGCAAAAGTTTATTAGGCAATTTTTGTTTCCAAATTTGACTACACCACTGGATTTGTAGTCGTTATGAATGGAAACATTAATATAGTTAACAATAAATGTAATCTAAAAAAAGAACACCAGTGAATTTGTACAGCGAAAATCCAAAGTCCACAATTGATATTGGATGGACTATATTGTACTAAATCAATAGTAGGCTGTGATTTAGTACACCACAAATCGCTCACATTACCATACTTTCAGGAGTTATAACTGTAGAACGGAATGAGCTATTGACTTTCGCTGTACAAATTCACTGGTGTTCTTTGTATCGGCAGTGTTGCCAGATTTTAAATATGTCTATAATCTAAATTAAAATTATAATCAAATACTTTGTTTCAAAAAAAGTTGTTAACTTCGTTGTTAACAATATTTTTTCATGAAATTTTATGATTTTCATTTATAACGACTACAAATCCAGTGGTGTATCAAATTCAAAACAAAATTGCCTAATAAACTTTGCCGTTTTTGACGAAGAAAAAAATCCATAGAGTGCCTTGGAAATGAAACTAAAGTTATGAAAATTTGTGTCAAGATACAGTTTTTGATGCTTAATATTAAAAAAAAAATTGTTTTGAGAATGATTGAAAAATGCATATTCTACAGGGGTGGTTCCATTTTAAATGGGTCACACTGTGTATATATATATATATATATATATATATAATAATTTTAAAAAACATTTAACTTGTAATAAAAAATTCAGTCATAACTTTCCTTATTTTTTACTTCAAGTAATTTGCTTCAAGTGTTATTTGATCAGCTAGTTTTTTTGGCGATAGAACAATAAAATGTATTCAATTCTTCAGGATTTAATTAACTTTTGAAGGAAGCTGGATTATTCTTGTCTCTCCATTCATTCGCCATTTTCAAGGTTTCTTTCTGCTTATTATATTTGAGCTCGAACCAGCGCTAACCTTCTGATAGGTATATACCCTTTTGATCACCCATGTCTGTATATTTTAACCTATCAATAAAAGCGTTTATTATTATTATTATTGGCGTTAGCTATTTGTTGTCTACAATGACTTCTTTTGGCATCTTTAATGATCCTTCTATAAGTATTTTATAATTGATAAAGTACATATTTTCCATGAATTATTTTCTAATGTAATGAAATATCTCATGTTTTTGGACGGAATTTTTATGCCTTCTGTAGAGGAAATGCCTTGTTAAACAAAAATAGCAATTGATGGCGAAAATTGTCTAGTTGTGAATAATGATCCCATTTGGAATTAGCAAATAATCGTTTTTCTTACTGTGTATTGTACCACGTTTCTTTTGTGCTAAAGTTTTATTGATAACATTAAAGAAATACTTCCTCTATATCATGGTCAGAAATGCCAGCATTGACTACTTCACAGCTTATTACTTCTTCATGAAGATTGGGGTAGATATCCATATCGCGATGCTCATGTTGAACCATGATTGTTGTTACTGAGGTACTAATGAATTACATTTCCCCTATATCACTGTTGAGCGAGATATGATTTAATGTAGGACTTCTAAATTATTTCAATTTGTTCCGTAATTTCACAGAAAAAATATTTTAAAATACAAATTCCGACATGTTAATTTTTTATATTTGTTAATAATTCGTTTTTAATTGGGAATTTGCAAATAATTCATCAAATGCCAATTCTTGATCATTTACCTTGAGTAAAATTATAATAATAATGATCATACATTGACAAACACCAGCATAATTCAGTATGTTTTATTTCACACCATCTAGTTTCCACACATAGTTAATTATCTTTATATACAGGGTCGCTGATATGTATGGAAACGGTCGATTATCTCCTAAAGTAAGACAGCTAGCGAAAAATGTTAAGACACAAAAGTTTTAGGGTTTTTAAAATCTATTACAATGAAGAAAAATTAAGTATACAGGATCGGTCAAAAAGTCATGACGAAACAAAGTTGCTTTTTCTTTAATGGGACATCCTGTATATTATTCCATATTTCAATTGTTCCCAAAATTCTAAATAAAATAGATATAGCACATATCCTAAATTTAACTGTTTTCGAAATATTGAATTTTAAAAATACTACTCTCAAATTTATTAAAGAAAAAGTCCGAAATGAACGATATTTATTATGAAAATTACACAAGGTGGAGTATTATGGATATGATTAAATTTTAAATATTATTTTTTTAGAGAAAATAAAAAAGCATAATTGTTCAGGGTTGATAAAAATGTATTTTTCAATTAATGTCCTGGATATTTTAAATTTCTAAAAACAATAGTTATGCCAGAAAAAAAAAGTTTCAATAAGGCTCAAAGTGTTTACCATTTACCTCCTGACAGTAATGAATTCGCTGAACAAAATTTTGTAATGAATCTAAAATCATGTTGGGGAAAAATGGAAAAAATTTCATGCCTTTCCTGTCTTGCAACTCTTTGATATTTTGCAGCCTATTTTTGTAGACTACATTTTTCATGTAACCCCACAGAAAAAAGTCAAGTGGGGTCATATCGGGAGACCTAGCTGGCCATTCAATTGCCCCCCTGCGTCCAACCATTTATCAGGAAAAGTTTCATCTAGATATGCTCGTACCACACGTCCAAAATGTGAAGGAGCCCCATCTTGTTGAAACCATATTTGTTCTGTCGGCAAATTGGGATTGTTATTGTTCGGGAATAATCGTCCAAGCTATGGAAGAATATGCTCTTGCAAAAGTAATAAATATCGTTCAGAGTTCAAATTTCCGTTTATAAAATAGGGTCCTATGACGTGTCCACCAATAATGACACACCAATCATTTACTTTTTGTGGTCGTTGAGTGTGAACTTCCTCCATCCAATGTGGATTTTGGTCTGACCAATACCTACAGTTGTGTCGGTTTATGTGCCCCTTTAAACAAAATGTAGATTCATCAGAAAACAATATGTGGTTGACAAAGTTATCCATAATAACTTTACAGAACACGATTCTATGATCAAAATCGTCTTCACTCAATTCTTGTAACAAATGAATTTTATATGGATGGAATTTTGCCAGTTTTAAAATTTTTTGAATGGAATATCGACTCATGTTATGATTTAAACCCCTCTGTTGTGTCGAATTTATTGGATTTTCCACCACATTTAACATGAAGAATTTTCTTCATTTGTAACGCTTACTGGTCTTCCACTTTTTGGTCGATATTTGACACCTCCAGTTTCATGAAAATGCTGCAATGTTTTTTAAACGGTTGATTTAGAAAGAGGTTCCCGATCGGGATGCAATTCATTAAAAATATCCACTACTTGGTCACAACTTCATCTTCCATCACCATATCCTAATATCATTACAATTTCAATACGCTCGGTTTCACTTAAACGTGCCATTTTTGCGCGAAAATTATTCACACTAAATGTATTTTTTTGGCAAGTGTTGTCAAGATCATCAGTGTTAGACAAAAGAACAATGCGGCGTTGTTATGGAGCTAGAAACTTTCAAATGTAACTTGATTGACTATAAACTTAATGGACAAAAATATTTTTGTATAATTATAAGAAAGTTATTTTCAAAATTCGACATCTCGAAAATTTGTATTTTTATGACTTAATTTTAAGTGCCATTTTATTTTATTTATCTTTTTTGTATTTCACGATTTCCATGCTTGCAAAGTCCCAGGAAATAAAAATATTGTATACATTAAAGAAAAAGCAACTTTGTTTCATCATGACTTTTTGACTGATCCTGCATACTTAATTTTTCTTTATTGTAATAGATTTAAAAAAAAACGAAAACTTTTGTTTTAACATTTTTTGGTAGCTATCTTACTTTAGGAGATAATCGACCGTTTCCATACATATCAGCGACCCTGTATGTATGACATTGTTTGTTTAGGGTTGGCATAATCAATGGCATACACATATATTGCTCTAGAATTATTTACTAATACTCTTTTTTTTCAACAGGTATACAAATGCTTACGTTGTTGGTGCCAGTTTTGGTGAGCTACCTATCCACAGATCCACATGCTCGATACACTAACAAATATACTCAATCATTACATGACGTTAGCTTACAGTGGTTAATGAAAATAGGCCCTAAATATCCACAGGTGAGTTGACACCCATATTGTATGGAATATCGACACTAGACTTTGATATTCCATAATATATTAAAATTCAACATAGAGGTAAAGGATGAGAAGCAAATTATTTAAATGTTAGTAAACTTTGAGTTAAACAAATTGGTTACTGAAAATAGTAATTCATAACAGCAAAACGAAATAATTTTATATATTGTGATTCATTTTGGGATATTGTTTTTTCTGTATTATGGGCCAAATTTGATCACTTAAGTATTCGATTATGTATTAGGTAGGGAATGTTAACGGGTAATTCATTAATACAAATTTTCAAACCTATTGTATTTCTTCAGATCATATTTATTGGTATTTCTGTATTATGTGTGGTGTGTCAATACACTGTAACCTATAAAGTCTATTGTGTCCCCTTCTGCTGCCCAGCTGTTTAGTCCCTCCAGTCCTATAGCTTTGAAGACGTTCAGGATATCGGATGGCTTCAGGTTAGGTTAGGTCTAGGATCTACCTCTTCTATTTCATGTTTTCCGAGGTATTGTGCCCTGGGATTTTGCAGGGTCATGCATTCTGAGATAATGTGGATAGAGGTTTCGTCCTCTTCCTTGCAAAATCTGCATTCTTCTTCCTCTACTAATCCGAGTTAGAATTCCCATTAGTATTCTGAGCTTGTTTTTACTCTTATTGGTGCAGTCATTTGATCTCTTTTGGTTGTAGTTTCCCAGTATTATCTTGGCCTGCATCATTCCTTGTGATTCTATCCAGTATTGGGATCTTTTCCATGTACTTCTATTTCAAGTTCATCTAGTATTGTGCTGGTACTCATTCCGCAGAAGGGTTCAGGTGCCAGAACTGGTGTTTCAGCCCCCTTTTTTGCAAGTACCTCTGCTATTTCATTACCCTCCACTCCAGTGTGTCCCGGAACCCATAGGGAGGGTAACAGTGTTGTTCTTGCTTAGTTCATTTAGTTTCTCTAGGCACTCCCAAACCATCTTGGAGTTGATTAATGGCTGCTTGGCTGTCCGACATGATGTCTCTTGTCTGCTATTTTTTTTTCATATTGATCTGGACACATTTTCCGATAGCGTAGATTTTCGCTTGGGAAATGCTCGGTGATTTGCCTAGACTTTCGGAGTATTGGGTTCCTGGCCCATATACTCCTATTCCAGTTCCTTCTGTTGTTCTGGATCCATCTGAGTACCATTTAATGGCACTTACCTTGAGTCTTGGGATTGTGTCTTTGTCCATTCATTTTTGCTACTTAGCTTTGTGTTGAATTCTTTCACCAAGCTAAACTTTTTTGTCATCTCATCCTGGGGCATATCCCAGGTTTGGTGGTTTTCAGGGAGGAGTCGAAACTTGCGTTTGGTGGTTCCCTCTCAGGTCATTCTGTATGTTGTCCTTATCGCTATACTTACTTCCTTATCGCTATACTTACTTACTTATATGGAGGGGTGTAAGGCTTAGGATTACTTCCATAGCGGCCGTTGGGCACGTTCTCATTGCACCTGTTTGCATACACAGGCTAGACTTTGGATTTTCGATAGATTTGCCCTTGTATTAGCCAGCTTATTTCTTCTGGTCAGTCTCACTATTGACGTGTACATCCACTGCAGGGTCTTTGGGTTAGATCCCCAATTCTTTCCCGCAAATTTTCTGCACACCATTAGGGCTTTCGTGGCTTTGTTGGTGACTTCTTTTTCGTGCTTGTTCCAGATGAGTTTATTGTCTAGTGTAAGTCCCAGATATTTGACCTATGGCTTCCATTCAATAACTTTCCCGTCTAATTCGATGGCCTTGAGGTTAATGTTACTTTTCCTTGTGAAGGCAACTAGGGTTGACGTTAAGTCCCATCGATTGACACCATTTTTTAGTGTAGTTAAGACCTCTTTGAACTATATCGCAGAGGATACATTCGAATTTGCGCCTTGCGATTATGACTATGTCATCTGCATAGCCTTGACACGGTATACCGATCTCGGTCAAACTGCAGAGGAGTCGATCAACTGTTAGGCTCCACATAAGTGGGGAGGCTACTCCCCCTTGTGGGCATCCTCTGGTTGTGCAGATAGAGATAGTGTCCTGCCCTATTTTAGTCTCTGCTATTCTGGTAGACAGTAATTGCGACATCCATCTAGTTGTCGTGTTGTGTATTCCTCCGTCTTCTAGTGCTCTTTTGACAGTTTCGTGTGGTGTGTTGTCAAAAGCCCCTTCTAGTCTAGAAAGGCACATACTACAGTTTCTTCACTCTCCAGTGCATCCTGGATTTCATCTGTCAATTGCATCAAGACGGTGTGGATTTGCCCGTTTGGTACGCATACCTCTTCAAGAATGCTTTCCAGTTCTAGATGGTGCCTGGCCCTTCTGTTCTGGACATGTGCTAAATTTGCGCTATAGCGTGAAGCTATTACTACTTTCTGGCGTTTATTCTTAAATCCGAGGTACGAGATCTCTCGTCATGAATCCTGAAAAACAAAAGTAATTGGTGTTTTTCCTTACCATAATGCATGTTCTGGGTGTATTCTCACAAATGTGATATATTACTTTGGAGTCCTGACAGGTGAGGCCCCTTACCTGGTTTATTTATTGTTAATTTTGAAATCATTTTTGTCATTCTATTCCATTCTTGATAATATTTGCTGATGATTGGAAAACAGTAAGTACTCCTCATTCTTGAATTGCAAAAATGTTTACGTAGGAACAACTGATTTTATCTCTTCTATAGCTTGTAATGTAATCGGATTTTGTTTTAAGAAGTCTAAATTCTGATGTATTTTAAGTCTTTGTACTTGGCATGTATGATTGCCCTTTTTTCAGGAATTTAAAAGGCTGATGTTGCAATCTGAAGCATTGAGAGTGAAATTAGAAAATGCAATAAGAAGTAGCCAAGTTCACCAATGTAAAATCAAGAATGATGTTAATATTAATCACCAACTACCTAGTCATACGCCAACGATTAAACTGAAAACTGATTTCAGTAACTTTTCCTAAGAGTAGATATGTATTAGTGTCTTATATATATATATAGAAAGTCAATAACTTGTTAGACTAGGCATGTACGTTAGGTGAATATTTGACTACAATTTTTCCATTTCAATTGAAAAATCTATTACTTTTCTGACTGATAATCTAATTTTTTACTACATAGTGAAAAAAGCTCGGTTTTCCGTAGAGACCTTCATTATTTGGGGGAGGCTGAGGTTCTTCTTTCGAACTAACTCTTGAATCATTTCCATAGATAAGAGTGACCAATGTGAGGTAGATTTTCCAATATATTGAATAGTATACCTAATTAAATTACAGGAAAAAGTAATTTGCAAATGTTCATTTTGATGTCCGATATTTCTTGAGTAAGTGAACCATTTCTTTTTAGCTAGATGTATAATTACACAATTTATAGCATATGCTATTGTTTATATATATATATATATATAAAAACGGGTGCTCATAAACGAATGCTCATGCGGCAAGTGAAAACAATATTTTTGATCAAAGGTGCGATTTTATTCATCTATCTCATTCTAGTAGTCATTGTTTCATGTGAAAAATGATTGGAATATAACAAGCTTATTCTGATTTGTTGAAAATATGAACAGGATGTTCATAAAATCAGATGTGGAATCATCTGTGACTGAAAGATAAACTTTAGTCACTATCTTCCATCGTCAAGATAACCTCTTGTGGGGTATTCATGTTGAAAAGGGAAACATTCTCAATTGAATATTGAATAGAAAGATTTTTCTGTGAATTGAAAAATCCACGATAAATGAAGTTATTTTTTGTGGATGTCTAACAGAAAACAACTACTTCCCCGGCTAAAGCCACGCGGACATTCAACTACATCTGATAGATATTCTGAAAAGAGCCTAACTAAAAGAAAAAAATCTGTAATTGAAAATTTGCATTTTCATTCAGATTCTATTGGTTGCAAATTCTCATTATGGTAATATAGCCATAAAATTGTGCAATGGCTATCAACTGGAAGTGAAACAAACTAAAAAGTGTAATCCAATTGTTAATTCAATATTATCATTAAAATTGAAGAAATTGACTGTTTCCTGTTCGAAATGTCAATTAAATAACCTAACCTTAAATACTTGTCATGTGTTGTTATTCGAAAGATACGCATGGGCAATGGTTCTTGAGCCCCCCAAATAAAAAAGGACAGACTGATTTTCTTGACAACACTTTGTTTACATTGAGTCTTATGGAGTGTTATCAATATTGGTAGTTGATAAATATATATGTAGGTATATTTATACATGATTCTCATGACTACTGGACTATTAGGGAGAATACAACCGAAGATTTTTTTGCTGGTATTTTGATATTTAAGTACTATAATTTCTCCATATTTGTTTGGAAGGGTTGGGAGTTTGCAGTAATTTATTGTAGTGACATTTCCATTCAGTGAAAGATTTTTTCAACTAAATGGATTTACTCAAAGTAATTGAATGATTTTGAAGGCAGGTAATTTTATGTTGGAGAGGCCCGGGAAGCGTTGTTTACAGCCACAAAAAAAATATTGTAGTAATAAATCATTCTTTCTCATCCAAGATTGGCTCCAGGTAGAATCAAACATAAATTTCCATTTATTTTTAAGTATTCTCAATTTCAATGATGGCCATGAAAAATAAGATCTCAAGGCTGTGTGTAGGAACACATAGGAATGGAGTTTTGAGAAATTATATCTACTAATAAATAATTGTGGTGCCATTTATAGACTTGCAGAACGTTTTGATCAAGTTGTTCTGAAAGTTTACAGATATCCAATCAATATGAAACACCAAAAACATATTGCAAGTCACTTCCAAAGTTTTCAGCACTTCGCTGTTACGCGGTTCCCAAAATTTGGACGAATTAGACAAAAAAACGTTTTGTTTTTTTTGAATTTTTAAACACTGTAATTTGGTATAAAATGGCATTATACACCCGTGCAAGAAGATAGATTACACCCTGTATTTTCCTTTTTTTTATCAGCTAGTTCTCCTATTTTCCAGGCACAACATTTAATTCTTAAATATTAACAAAATTTCATAGAATCAAATTTTAATTGATTTGTTGAAAATATGAACAGGATGTTCATAAAATCAGATGTGGAATCATCTGCGACTGAAAGATAAACTTTAGTCACTATCTTCCATCGTCAAGATAACCTCTTGTGGGGTATTCATGATGAAAAGGGAAACATTCTTAATTGAATATTGATAAAAAGATTTTTCTGTGAATTGAAAAATCCACGATAAAAATGAAGTTATTTTTTGTGAATGTCTAACAGAAAACAACTACTTCCCCGGCTAAAGCCACGCTGGACATTGAACTACATCTGATAGATATTCTGAAAAGACCCTAACTCAAAAGAAAAAAATCTGAAATTGAAAATTTGCATTTTCATTCAGATAGTTATTTGATTTTCTATTCCAGTCTTAATTAAGAACTCATAAAGATGAATGAGGCAAAGAAGAATGTTTTCCAAAAGAGAGTACTCAACAGAAATTATTCGTAACATTGGCGCTAAGAGAGACATCGCATTTTTTTTTTATTTATTTATTTAGCACATAAAGCTAATTTCACATTGTCAAAGTAAAAATACAGTCACAATTAAGTATAACAAAGTAAGTATAGCATTCACTAGGTCTTCAATACATTTTTGTCGACGAAAATCTAATTTTCAATTTCACATTTTTTCTTTTGAGTTAGGGTCTTTTCAGAATACCTATCAGATGTAATTCAATGTCCAGCGTGGCTTTAGCCGGGGAAGTAGTTGTTTTCTGTTAGACATTCACAAAAAATAACTTAATTTTTATCGTGGATTTTTCAATTCACAGAAAAATCTTTTTATCAACATCCAATTGAGAATGTTTCCATTCTCAACAAACTTCAATATTCTCTAATGTTTACAAAATATGAAAATTGCTAAAAATTTTCAACTCTGATTCTGAGAGAAAAAATCAGCTTTACCATCTTTGTAAATCTATACAAACACTGATTCAATCGTATAATTAGCCTGTCAGTGTAAATGAATGAATACATATGAACTTCTAACATCAATGGAAAGATACAAAAGTCTGATTCTCCTTGGCATTTTCTATTACTTTATAAATTATTGGGAAATTGAAATGTCATAAATAGTCAGTATAAATGGAATCTCTTCAGTTTTTCTAATAAATTCAGTTTATTAAAAACTAAAGAAGACATTTTATATTTGCACTTATTTTTTTTTCATTTTTATTCATATGGATTCAAGGAATGAAAAGAGTGTGTCTGCACAAAATATGAATTACTTTTCGATTAAAACTTCTTGCTCGAACACAATTAATAAAATACTTAAAAGAATTGTGCGGGGGCATCAAATTCAGAACAATAACTAAAAAGGTTATACGTACGTTTTGAGTCGACGAATTCGGTTTTTTCCTATAGTCTGATCTAGAGGCTGGTACCACAATACATATGCATTATCCGCTGTTACCCACTCTCCCCTATTCTCACATTTCTGGTATATTTATAAAAATTAATGTGAATATTTTTCTTAGTCTTTGAAGCCTTTCTAAATAGATTGATGTCAATCAAAATTTCCATGAGTCAATCATTGGTAATAGCATTTGCTAGGGTTTTTAGCTTATAATATATATATATATAAATATATATATATATATATATATAGGATCTATTGAATAATAAGAAATGTATGTACACATTGATTTTTGAAATTGTTATTGTATTCTAGAAACTATAGATGTATTATTTACCTAACATTGGTCAATATCTGACATTTGAAGAACATTCCAGTCATTTTCCATCTCATTCAATGAGGTAAAATGAAGGTATATTATACTCACTGAAATTTGAAATCTTACCCCAAACAACTTATTTCCGAATCTTTCCGCAGATTACCTTATCTAGGTTTTATTTCACCAATTACTCATTATTGAACTAATATTAATTAGTATCCTACATAGGATTATTTTCATTATATCTATATTTGCAATTAACAAATTTATCTTTTGTTGATAGGAAAAAATCATGTATTGCAATAATTTTGTAAAAATGTCTTTATACCTTCTTGAATGTAAACTGTCAACAATTAGATTAAGTATTGAGATTATCGTGAAATTTTCATAATTTTTTATTTGTCTTCCACATTTATCATATATGTTGCCAGTACATATATCTCATGTTTTAATCAAATTATTTCTATAACATTGAATGATTAATTGAAAAATGGTTTATACATTTAAAAAACATTTATATATTCATCCGATTTTAACCTCTTTGTTGTATGGAATCTTATTGATTTTATCCTTTTTACTCGATAATTAATAAACCTTATACACGTTGTATATGTCTATTTTTTTTATTTTGAATTGATGAGGCCGATACTTGATGAAAATTCATATTAAAGCAAACAAAAACACTCACACTAGATAATTTTCACTACACTGAGTTTACAAAACCACAAGACATTTTGCTATACAATAGTTTCTTCAGGTGAAGATGATACTAACTCAACAATCATGATGTATCAAGTTAAATAATCAAAACGGGTTGTAATTAAGAATATTAGGGATAATTCAATAGGTAATTAATAGGACGGGGATTATATCCATTACCTGTTTCCATCTTTAGTAAAACAAATTCAACAAAGGAGAATTATTTAATCTGATCTGGTCATCAAGCAATTACTCTGCAATTAAATTCACAAAAGAAATAGAAAATAATTCTATAAACTTTTTTGATCTGACTATAACAAAAATCAGTAATAAACATGACTTTTTTCAATTTTCCATAAACCTTCATATACAGAAATTACAATACACAGTACCTCAACACATCCATTTCAACATAAATTAGCCGCATGTAATAGTATGATACAAAGACTGATCAATATTTCTCTTTCAAAAAAATTTTTTGATAAAGAATTGATTATAGTTCGAACCTGAGGATATTCTTCAGAACATTTAAAAAACCATTAATTATCAGAACATAGGAACTGTTATGTCAATGAAAAAACAAATTGAACTTTTTCTACTCACCCTTGACTGAAAAAAATTGTTTGTTAACGATTTTGAAATATTACATATAGAAAAGAAAGGTTTTGAACTCGACTTTCTAGACAGTTTAGAAATTAACAAATGCAAAAAGTCGCAATATTTTTTAATTAACTAATTTCTTTTTTGAATTTGGTTAACTAAATATTTAACAGCTAATGGATATAATCCGAATATTCTTAATTAGATTTATACAGTGCTCGTCTAAAGTCCATTCCCCCCCTACTAATTTTTGAACCACCTGGTATATCGCAACGAAATTTGGAGGGCTTAAATAGGAGATAAAAACCTAAAAAAATCAAAGCTAAAAGTTTTAAAATGGCGGCTGACAGTTTTCTGTAATACACTTTACTCCTAAATTCAATTGTTTTCGAAATATTAACATTTTAAAAGTGACATTACGGTTTAAAATGAAGTATGGATTTTGGTCCCTTCCGGTAAAACAGTTTGCTAACTAAACGTTAATTTGTTGTTAAATCTCTAAATGAATTTGACTAATAGAGAGAGCGTAGAGAGTTTATTAAGGATAAACAGTACCGCTTACCGGAAAATCTCGAAGCCTACGAATGTGTTCTGTAAATTCACAATCAAAACAAATTAGTTTGCTGAAAAATTATAATTTATTTTTGAATAACACTTTTATTTAACCCCAACAATTATTTCATCAAGTGTCCAATGTGGCTCCCTCCTAAATCTTGACAATAAAGTGCCCTATTATAAATAGCTTCTCTCACGTTGATGAAAGTCTATTTCTTCACATGTATCATTATTCTGCGTTCCAACTCTTCTATTGTTTGGCATTCAGACTTCAGATACCTCCGAAGGAAAAAATCTAGAGGTGTAAGATCCGGAGATCTTGGTGGCCATTCTGTACTTCCCCTGCGACCTATCCATCGCCAAGGAAAGTTTGTATCGAAGAACTCTCTAGCCATGCAATCGAAATGGGGAGGTGTCCCATCCTGCTGAAATATGATTTCACGATTTTCAAACTCTTCCTGATTGTCTAATACAATTTGTCTTATTCGAGGTTCAATTTCAGTTTCTAAAAGATTTCTGTAAAGAACTCTTGTAAGATTGCCTCTGATGAAAATCGGTCCAACAACGCGATTGCCCAAAATCCCCGCCCAAACATTCACTTTTTTAGGAAACTGGGTTATGCCCCTCTCTAAAAATATGCGGATTAGTATCGCTTCAGTATCGTACATTCTGTTTTTTGACTTTTCCATTGAGAAAAAACGTGCATTCGTCTGCGAAACATACACGTTTTAGGAAGCCCCGTTCTCCTTCAATAGTTCTTGTTAACCACCCACAAAATTCAACCCTTCGGTCTGGATCATCCTCCGTGAGAGCATGCAGGACTTTCATTTTATAGGGATGAAACTTTTCTTTTTTTAGGACTCTTTGGACATTTTTTGAACTTACTTCACAGGATTCAGCAACTGCAGCGTGCGGAGTCGGATTAATAACCATTTCAGCAACAATTTCTACCTTTTTTTCTTCTGAAAGAGGCGGCCTTCCTGATCTTGGAGCATCTTTCAGCGTACCAGTTGCTTGGAGCTTATTTAAAAGTTTGCGCAAATGTGACCTCGAAATAGGATTCTCGGGAAATCTATCATTAAACATACGGACTGCTAGATGATAATTTCTTCCAGCTTCTCCAAATATCAAAACTGCTTCAAATTTATCGTCTAAACTATGAGACAGGATCACACTTTTCATAAAAGGATTTAGGCGCTCAACGGACTATTTTACAGTTAGCAGTTCAGTTTGACAGTAAACAAGATGTTACCGCGACAACGATTTTTTTCCAATGCAAACTTGATTGAAAGCAACACTAGTGTTTTTGGTTGGGTTTGAAATGACCAAAATGTCACTTTTCAAACGTTAATATTTCGAAAACAATTGAATTTGGGAGTAAAGTGTATTTGAGAAAACTGTTGAGAATTATGAGCAGATTTCGAAAATGGAATAATATACAAGGTGTTCTATTTAAAAACTTTATTGAAGATGGCGCTCAGCCGCCATTTTAAAACTTTTAGCTGCGATTTTTTCATGGAAAAGTAGGTTTTTATTTCCTATTGAAGCCCTCCAAATTTTGTTGCGATATACCAGGTGGTTCAAAAATTAGTAGGGGGTAACGGACTTTAGACGAGCACTGTATACCTACTACTACCTGCCTTGATTATTTAACATGATACATCGTGATTGTTGAGTTAGTATCATCTCCACCTGAAGAAGCTATTATCGTATAGCGAAACACGTGTTGTGGTTTTGTAAACCCAGTCTAGTGAAGTAAGTGTTTTTGTTAGCTTTGTCTATTTTTTACATATCACTTGATTGGGCATGGCCCAGCTTGTCAGGTTGACGAAAGTCTGTTGTTATCTGGAGTCAAGCAATGCCAACCCCCAGTTAGTACTGAGATGGGTATCGTGCTTGCCAGGGAAAACTGGCATTGAAATCCTTTATAACTGCAGTGTAGTAGCTTAGCATAGCTCGCAGGCGCTGTATCAATGAGCCCCAGATATAGCAAGAGATATGCCATCCTTCAGAGGGGACGTTAAGATGGTGGTCCCGAGTTTTTCGATGCTGAACTCGTCAAAAGATCCTTACCTGTTTGGAAACACTAGAGAAGTACATATTAAGAGGGAACTAGATCTCAACCTGTGATTAAAATGCAAATATTACAATTATTTGAAAAGTTGTTGCTATTCTGAATAAGTTGTTCAATTGATTATTCGACATGAAAATATTGGTATCATCAGCATATTGAATAAAAATTTACTGATTTCACTAATAAGGATAATAAAGAATAAGGGGTTGAGTATCAAACCTTGTGTTACCTCCATTTTAGGTTGAAGAGGATAAGATCTAACATAAGTTATGATGACTTGTGTTCGATTTGACAAATATGACCCCAATCATAGGGCTTTTCATTTATTCTGATACCATTCTTCTTCTTTTTGTAGTTTTTTTGGATTTCTGACTCCTTACGGTGTCACTTTCTCCAGATCCGGTATTGTATAACTTCACAAACATTAAATAGTATTCATCAAATTTATAAATATTTATAATCATATACAATGATAGACAAAAAATTTGGAATCTCTTCCAGATCAGGTATTCTCTCTTTCCGACAAATTCGTTGTCATCTGGCCTGGTTACCAGCGTAGAGAAAGAGATACTTGTAGAACTTCACACACATGTAACTTGCTTTACGTAAATATATAAATATTTGAGCCTATAAAGATGGTGACATTCACAAACATAAAACTGACTCCCACTTCCGATATGACATCCACGTGCCCGCTGATACCATTCATTTTATGCAATAAAAGATTGTGATCTGTATCAAAAGCTGAGGTCATAAAAACGTCCGTTCCTGCGTTATAAATGAAACCAAACAGATTGCCAATGGCTGTTTTTAGGGATTTTTTCCTTGGGTCCCTTCTGAATAGCTGGAAATATATATATTGAATATTCAAGGTAGCTAATAAGCTTAAGACTTGTGTTCGATTTGACAAATATGACCCTTCCCAATCATAGGGCTTTTCAGTTATTATGATACCATTCATTTTATGCAATAAAAGATTGTGATCTGTGTCACATATGTGCAGCTGAGGTCATAAAAACGCCCGTTTATCCTGCGTTATAAATGAAACCAAACGGATTGTCAATGGCAGTTTTTAGGGATGTTTTCTTTGGATCCATTCTGAATAGGCAGACTTTTCATGAATGTTTGTAGCCACATACATCTCATGCCAGCTTTCTTTTGATAAAATATTTTGAAACGTTAATCGTTAGAATCATTTACACAAGACATGTGTAATGTCATTGAACTGCATTGTTGATTGAAAGTATCACATATAAGATTGAGTAGATTGTAGGGTGGTCGATATGGCCTTCAGCCTCTTCGTACCTTGACCTATAAGGTCTTTTGTACATTACCCTTCATCTATTCAAGACCCGTATTCCAAGACTCCTTGCGAAGCATATCAGTGTCCTGGGAGCTAAGGTCCTGACGTCTGAGGGCGTTAGTGAAACCCCTTCGAGGAACATAAGCGTTTTGCAAAACTGTGCTTGGCAGGTGTTCTGCAGTTTTGGCGAAGTTCTCGCAGTAACGGCACAGTTCACATTTTTTTGAGGTGATACCTCAGAGGACAATGTCCGGTGAGCAATCCCGTTACCAGTTTCAAGTCTTTTTCCTGGAACCAGTGGGTTTTAATATGGTCAGCTTCCCAGTGCCGAAACTCTTTGTTGATGTGTGCTTTGGGAAGACCACAGAAGGGTTCTGGGCCAGAAAATTGAGTGATTGCCCCTTCCTTGGCACGGCTGTCCGCTTCTTCACTGCCTTTGATTCCCTTGTGACCTGGCACCCACATCAGAGTAACCTGATTGTTTGTAGCCAGTTGTCTTAGGAAGAGTTTGCAGTCCCAAGTCAGTCTAGACTCGCAAAGTGTGTGACTTTAGAGCTTTTAGTGCTGCTTGGCTGTCTGATGGGATATAGATCTTTGCCCCCCTCAAATACTCTCTAAAAATAATGAGCCCGTGTACATATTTTCCTTCAAGATTCTCAATAACATATTTTTTATGTGCTCATACTTTTACAGAGACCATAACGACTTCTGTATAATAGTCACTGGCCAAGTAGAAATGAATACAGTTGATTGCTTCCGTCTATTTCAATGAGCTTGGAGAAACTTGACAATAAACTGATGGCTCTATAATCAGAAGTCATATGTATCGTCTTTATATAAAAGAACAACTACGGCCAATTTTAGACATTCAGAAACGTGTCTTCAGAATAAAAAAGATTGATAAGAGTTATCAATAATAAAGTTTAGGTTGCTGTGTTGAGAAGTTATTTGAAATGACATCATGATCACATTTAGTTGCGTTTATGTATATTTGATATTCCTGCAGCAAACCCCAACAAAGAAATATCTACTCCCACTAAGAGCAGTTTCGATTTTTGGCTTTGTCTACTTGAGTTAATACCCAGAGACATCTTATATTCCCAAGTCTGTGTTTAGAGCTTGTGCGTATCTTTTATAACATAAAATAATCATCACTCGATTTAAAAATAGGCCTTTGTGACCAAAGCAGGAATATCGTACAAACTGAGAATCTCACTTTCTTGAAAGTTGGTTAGATACTAATCTTCATAATTGCCACCTTATAATAGTCTGAAATTGATAATTAGCAACTTGGCAGAGAAACTTTGGTTTGCTTGATGATACATAACAATTTAAATTTCGTTCCTGTCCGTCATTACACGCTTTATATTAGCTTCACTAGTATGTTTGTTTGTTTGTAACCGACTCCTTTGGGCGCGATTTTGACCCACTTCCAGACGTCCGAATGATTTGAAATTTGGCAGGTGTACATAATTCCGGTGACAAAATGGAGACTCCAATATGGCGTACGAGTTTTGTGATTATGGTCCGATTCGCTTCAAAATTGGTATCTGAGGGTTTTCGTGGTCGGAGAATGTGATTCTTTTGTAAAAATTGAAAAATTCAAGATGGCGGCTTCAAAATGGCGGCCGAGTTTTGTGATTATGGTCGGATTCTACTCAAAATTTGTATGTGGGGGTTTTTGGAGTCGAATATTATGATTCTTTTGTCAAAATTGAAAAATTCAAGATGGCGGCTTCAAAATGGCGGCCGAGTTTTGTGATTATGGTCTGATTCTATTCAAAATTGGTATGTGGGGGTTTTTGGGGTCAGAGATTTTGATTTTGTCCGATATGGTCCGATTCTATTCAATATTGGAGAATAATAGTTACAAAAATTTAATAATAATAATAGTTTGAAAAACTAAAAACACGCGTTGATAGAAAACCAAACTAAAAAGTTGAAAATAAATAATAGTTTGAAAAAACTAAAAAACACGCTTTTATAGAAAACCAGACTAAAAAAATGAATTTTATTTAAAAAGAAAGCGTGGGGTGCATGGTATCGCCTCGGCCAACAATTACCTGTGATCTGAGACATTTCTTACTTTACTGCCCTAGGTGTGTAATGTACTATATAATTATTGATACCATGCACCACACGCTTTTTTTTAAATGAAATACATTTTTTTCTTATTTTCTATTTTTTTAGTCTGGTTTTCTATAAAAGCGTGTATTTTAGTTTTTCCAAACTATTAGTCATTTTTGGAATATATTTCCAATCCTTACACAATAAGAGTACAATAAGCAAGAAGCCAGGCAGATCTTGCAGCATTAACAGATATACCAGATAGGTATTTATTATCTGGTATGAAACGTCTACCAGCTCCTGAGAACTAGTGTAGGTCAATCAAAAAAAAAATATAAATCAATTCGATAAATATATTTTATATATTTGATGGAGAGAAAAAAGGAACATGACATGATTATTCATACATTCTTATAAATAGAATAGATGATTTTAAGATCTAATTAACCTAAGCATCTCAAATAAAAAATATTCTGCGATAAACCAAATCAATTAACAAAACAGTATCGAGACCACAATGAAAACCTTTCTGCAAAACAAAACTATTTCAAGTGATATTTGGAAACGGTAACAGATTTTTTTTTTCAGAATTAGATTAGGTTTGTGAAACAAATTAAAGCTGGAGAATATACAACTTATTCATGCGGTCACTATCAAATATCTACGAAGGCGTAGAAGGGCCAACAACAAAATATTTTTCAAAAACAATTGTCACTCCAAGTGACAATTGTCACTTCAAAGTGACAATTGTCACTTTAATATGGCAATTCCAGATGTTTTATAAGTGACAATTGTCACTTCAAAGTGACAATTGTCACTTTAATATGGCAATTCCAGATGTTTTTTAAGTGACAATTGTCACTTCCAAGTGACAATTGTCACTTCAAAGTGACAATTGTCACTTTAATATGGCAATTCCAGATGTTTTATAAGTGACAATTGTCACTTCAAAGTGACAATTGTCACTTAATATGGCAATTCCAGATGTTTTAAAAGTGACAATTGTCACTTCAAAGTGACAATTGTCAGTTCAAAGTGGCAATTCCAAATGTTTTCGAAAAATATTTTGTAAATATCTCTATTGATATAGACAATAAATTTCGAAACTTTTCAAAAACAAATCGAATATTTAATGAAAAATAGAGCAAGATATGGCAAGATATATTGTTCAAGTGTTCAGTCATATTGAGTACATCAAATCAAAAACTGAATACTTATTTATAAATGCAAGAAATGCCCAATGGTATCCTTTCATTATCAAGTTTTCACCATTTCCATGGTAAAAAAGTATACCAACCAAATGTTCTCAATGTGGTCCTGTCTATTTATTGACTTTGAACTAAGAATCATTACTCTGATAATCAATTTAGGAGTACAATCTAGGAGGGAATCAAATTCATTACACAAAGGTTTTTATCTCGAGTTAATTTTATCTACTGATGTATTTCAGTGTATGTCACAAGGAAATCAACTGAAATCCACATAACGAAGATTGTCAACCAGATCTTGTAAAAAAAAAATGTATCACAGCCTACAATTGGATGAAAAATTCCCATAATTTTATCAAGTATTGCACTGATTCAAAATGCAAAAGCAAATCGAAAATCACCGACAAAAGAAATTCTCAAAATATCAAATATGAAAATGAAAGCAACGTTCGAGACAAGATCTGGTATACAATATGTCTTGCAAAATTCCAAACTGAATAATTTCCAAAAATGTTCCTTATATCGAGTATAAAACTAATACATATAAAAACCTTATGCCAATTTAAGTATGCTGCCAAAAATCTGAAACAGATCAACCTACATGTGAAGTAGAGTGTATAAACTAGAGTATTCAAGCAACTGGCTATTCTCACTTCAACAATGACACTCAAACATATTCTAGCTCTATATCATAGACAATTCTTTTGAGATTTCCAATTCAGGTTCAGAATCAAGTTTAACAAATCTGGGTTGCTGAGCGAGTTTTTTTTAGTGTTGCACACAAAGTCGTCTTCACAAAAGGTTCAATATAAATTGGTAGACCACAGGCGAAAAACAACTACTTTCCTAGCAAATACCACGCAGAACGTTGAATGATATTCACCTGACAATCCATGCAAACTTCCATATAAATGGATATTGTTCGCAAATGTTTCTTTCTGATAAGCTCGATTATGTTTAAAATTCATGTCGTGTCCGCCTAACAATCCGCATACCGGTTTCAGGCTTTGGCCCTCATCAGTACGGAGTAGTCACTAGCCAGAGATCCGGAGAGCTCTGGCCGAAGCGAGACACAACATAAATAAAATCACCATCGAGCTTAAAACATCTTTAGGTGCGTCGGAAAAGATAACTTTCAACCGACGGCACCTAGTGACAGAAAGAAACACTTCATACATTTTTCTTTCTGTCACTAGGTGCCGCCGGTTAAAAGTTATCTTTTCCGACGCACCTAAAGATGTTTTAAGCTCGATGGTGATTTTATTTATGTTGTGTCTCGCTTCGGCCAGAGCTCTCCGGATCTCTGGCTAGTTACTACTCCGTACTGATGAGGGCCAAAAAGCCTGAAACCGGTATGCGGATTGTTAGGCGGACACAACATGAATTTAAACATAATCGAGCTTATCAGAAAGAAACATTTTCGAACAATATCCATTTATATGGAAGTTTGCATGGATTGTCAGGTGAATATCATTCGACGTTCTGCGTGGTATTTGCTAGGAAAGTAGTTGTTTTTCGCCTGTCGGTCTACAAATTGAGTTTCAATTTATATTGAATCCTTGGTAAGACGACTTTGTGTGCTTATGCATTGCATTTCATATTTCATCTCCCTTCACTTGGCTTTTTCTTTATTAAAAAAAACGTACGTTTCAACTCCAAACTAGTTACCTGAATCCGGAAATATATAAATGAATTTCGCGTGAGCAATTCTTGGTTGTGGTATAATTTATTTTTCCATATTTTTTTAATTGAGATATTCGAAACAAACTATGCAATTTAAAAACGTACGTTCTTGGGTGTCACTGCCACAATATTTTGCAATGTCCAGTTGTGGAAATCGCTAGGAAACTGCAATAAGCTTTCTCTATTATATAGTCTGGCAAGTTAAAAGTGTTCTATAAATATCAAACCACATGGCTTCACTTCTTCTTTATAGTTCAGTCAATATTTAAGGCACAAACAGTTAGACTTTGCTTCAATGCCTTACCGTCACACAAAATTAATAAAAAAATTGATATATACAAAGTATTCGATATTTTAAAATTATATGTACACAATGTAGATTAGAAATTATATAAAATAGAATATAACACATTATATAAAAAATAACAAAAATCAGATAATTAATTCTTAAATGAATGTCAATTGAAAGGCTCAATCATACAAATATTTCAGTTAAGAAGACAGTAAGAAATAAAACACGAATCAACTCTGATGGAATCCAAATTTAAAGATTTTTTTTTGTAGCACACAATAATTTTTTTAAATTTGCAATATTAAATTACTTAATGAGTTTTATTATTAAAAATTTAAAAAATATAGCGTATAAATTGAGGTAATTTCTCAATAAAAAATCAATGATAGGATCTGTATTCTCAACTGAATGATTTGCAAAATTTTTCGATTTACCAAACCGACTGCTCAGTCAGTTCTGCTGGTGTAATTTGTTTTTCTAAAATTCCACCAAATCTCACCGATGTTTCATCTAACTGGAAGTTACTTCAGATGAAAAAGATGAGGCTGCCAAATGAAATCATCTTACTTGTCACGACACAAAATCATAATAATTATACAAAATGAAACCCATGTAGGGCTTTGGCAGTCTCATTCCAATGTTTCTTTTTCAACAGCTAACCAAACTTTTTGTTACCTCACAAAGTATCGATATCAGTAGAAATTCAAGGAAATTATATTTTTTTAGAGTGTCAAGGACAAGCTCCTAAGTGACCTAACTTACCGACGCTCACAAGTGAAGTTGAAATGCAGCAGTTTAGTCTTCCTTCAATGATTTAGCTTCGAATTGTCTGTGGGGCACATACCCCTTGGCGATTTCCTTGATAGTTTTGGGTGGAGATGCATCTCCTACACTGACATACCCTGGCTTAGCTGTAACAGTTTCTGTGGGCTGTTGCCAAGGATTTTGAATGCCCTTGATATTCGTTGGGGCTTCGGCAAGCTTCATGTAAGGCTTGTCGTCAATTTTAGTTGTGCTCGGATTGAGTACTTCGCAATGACAAATATCGCCTGGCAGTAGGTCTTTTGTAAGACCTGCTACGACATAACCAGTATTTTTGCTAGCAGGTTCTGTAGCAGAATATGGCACATATCCGGGATTGAGGGTCTTGATGAGGTCCGAAGACAAGGAGAAGGGTTGCGGAATATTTGGTGGAAGATCGCATGATATGTACGGTAGTGATATAGATGAATTAACGTCAGATATTGGTTGGTAAGGTGAATCTGCTTCCGTTTTACTAGATGGATCCACGCCAAGGACACAATAATTTCCAGCTGGTGTTGGTGTAGGTTTGGATCCCCAATTAATTGTCGGTATGGCATCGGGCAACACATAACCTGCCAAATACAAGGTATGTTCAAATTATCGGATTATGAGTTAATTTACAGGTCATGTAAATGTAGTTTGATACTGAGAATGGATGTGAAATAAAGGGAAATAGTGGGGAGAGACCTCTTTGGAGTAAGCTATCCGAGAATTCACGACACTGCTACTGCGGAGAAATTGCAGTAGCAGCCTTCCTCGACATTGAAGGAGCGTTCAACAATGCACTACCGATATCCCTACATAGAGCAGCAATCAACAAAGGGATATCGGAAACTATTTGTAACTGGATCGAGGCGATGTTAAGATACAGAATAATCTCGATTTCCCTTCACCAAGATAGAGAAAATCGTGGCCAGGGTGGTGAGAGGCTGTCCACAGGGAGGGGTTGTATCTCCCTTACTGTGGGCACTTCTCGTAGACGATCTGATCAGGACCCTTACGGCGGAGAAAATCGGGGTTGAAGCCCACGCTGAGAGAGAGAGAGAGAATATACTTTATTGTCATAAGAGTAATCTTGTGGACAAAGTTTCACTTAATCTTAATCTATAAGGCACTTTATATGTAAAAATAAAATGCATTTAAAACAATCAATTTTCACTTAATACATGAAGTAAGTTTGTATATATAAAAACATATAAGTCGTACAAAATACTAGTAAAAAATAAACAAGTTTGTCTTAACCCATAACATAAATTCATATAAATATAAAAATAAATAAAATATATAAGTCACAATGAAATATACCCCATATAAAATTTAAAATCACAGTATTGATTGGTTATTTAAAAATTATCATTATAAAATTCTTGTATATTATAGTATGGTCTATCACTTAAAAAACATTTCACAGCCTTCCTGAAGCATTGTAAAGATTTTATTTCTGTTACATTCTTTGGCAAATGGTTGAACATTTTACAACCATTATAGATAATGGAATCCTTTATGACTGATGTCATTGGTATTGGCAACTTAATGTTGTTGGATTGCCTTGTCACATAATGGGTTGGT
The DNA here is from genome assembly GCA_018342105.1 of Gonioctena quinquepunctata. NCBI lineage: Eukaryota > Metazoa > Arthropoda > Insecta > Coleoptera > Chrysomelidae > Gonioctena > Gonioctena quinquepunctata. The sequence continues at coordinate 1,548,358 of JAFIRS010000029.1, read as the reverse complement.
AAGGATTGAAATTTGTTCAAATATTTTTTAATTAAACACACTGTTTCCATTATAAAAAAAGAAATCACTGTTAGAATTCCATGAGTGGTAAAAAGTAATCTACAAGAGTCTCTACGTTTTGATTTGCACATATATCTTACGGCTCGTTTTTGCAAAATTAAAATATTTTGTAGTAGATAACCACTACATACGCCCCAAAATAAAATTCCATATCTCAGGTGAGATTCCACCAGAGAAAAATAAACAGTCTTAGCTACTGTTAAACCAAGTTCATTTGCGACTACTCTGACTGCATAACAACCAGAAGACACTTTGTTACACAAGGCATAAACATGGTCTTCAAATTTTAGATGACATAGTTATAACGGATATCGGACATACTCCAAGCGGCTCTTAGGACTGTCACTAGGTGGTGTGAAAAAGAAGAATTATCGGTCAACCCCAGCAAGACAGTGATAGTACCATTAACCAGAAGGAGGAAGCTAAACTTGCTAAGAAAGCCGGTCCTCTATGGTGAAGCAATTCCATTCAAGGAAGAAGTCTAATATAAGAAACTCACGTGGAATGCTCATTTAGAAAAAGTATCCAATAGAGCAAGGCAAGAACTATGAACTTGCAGAAGAATCTGTGGGAAAACATGGGGAATGCAACTCAAATAAATGTACTGGCTTCACTACACAGTGGTAAGACCTATGGTCACCTACGGAGTGATCCTCTGGTGAGGCAACACAGAAGAGTGCACAATAAAAACTCACCAAGCTCCAGAGACGAGCGTGTCTGATCATAACAGGGACAATGCACCCCGACAGCAGCAATGGAAGTCCTCCTCAACATCCCTCCGTTGCACATTTGCTTAGAGAAGGAGGCAAGAGTAAGTGTATACAGAAACCTGTCGAGCTCAACGAGTAATAGGGGAAGTTGTCGCAAGATCTAGAACAAGATTAAATCCAATCCGATTCCAGCAATGCCATCAGACACAATGATCCCTTTAAACAACTTTGAGATTCTCCTCCCGGGTAGAGATGAATGGGAGACAAAAGAACGAGAACTCACAAGGGCCAATCTACAATGGTACAAAGACTATTCCAAAACGGAAAACGGAGTTGGGGCCGGAGTACAGTCGGAATTTAACCTTATTGTAAACCTGGGACAGTACGCCACAATATTCCAGGCAGAAGTCCATGCATGAAATTCTGAACAGAGACAGTAAAAATCAATCAAGCATCACTGAAAGCTCTGGCATCAAGTCGGATAGAATCCAGATCAGTATGGAACTGCGTGAAAGCCCTTCAAAGCATAGGCAGGGACAACAGAATAACTCTGCTATGGGTCCCCGGACATGAAGGTTTTGAAGGAGTTCGTACGACCAGAGCCCTTCTTCGGAATATCAAAGACCATAACCAAAGAAGAGTTTTCAGACTGGACCAAGCGAAAAAAACGCGAGTACTGGTATGAAACAGTGGAACAAGTCCACTCAAAGGCATTCATACCAGGACTACTGACAGGTCACTGTAGACTGTGAAAGCATCTTGAAAAAATCGGACTTGCGGACAACTAGCGCTTAAAGTCCTGGAAAAGTTATCACTGAGTGACATCACCGACTTCGTCTTTAAGGTTTTATGTGGTTTTCATTTCATTTTTTTATAAAGAAAAACAAAAGTAAAGTTAGCAATATAATTTTGGGCAGACAAGCTAGACAAGTGAAAGTGTCAACACATACTATTCCTAAGAGCTACAAATTGCGAGAAATTTTCTTCATTTTTATAGCAGCTTCACTCCATACCTGTAATTTTGTCACTTGTTATAAATATTCTTCATCTAATCCATCAACCAATACGACATCGAAGGAGCCTTCGACAACACCTCCTTTGAAAGTATGGTCTCTGTGGCCACTCGAAGAGGCATTGACGAAACCACCTGCAGGTGGATACACTCAGTGCTTCACAATAGACTGGTCCAAGCCAACATGTTCGAGGAAACAGAGCAGGTTGAAATTTCCTGAGGTACACCACAGGGAGGCATACTCTCCCCCCTTCTGTGGGACATGGTTGTAGATGAACTGCTAATTTCTCTGAATAACCAAGGGTATTGCTCTCAAGGGTATGCAGATGACTTGGTCATCCTCATCAAAAGAAAGAATACTCGAACAACCTCAGAGCTAATGCAAAATGCACTGAGAACAGTAGAGGAATGGTGTAACAGAGAGAGCCTAAGGGCAAATCCGAATAAAACAACACTAATTCCCTTCACCCGGAGAAGAAACATGGGAGATCTCATACCTCCCAGACTATTCGGTGAAACATTACAAGTAGTAGAGCAGGTGAAATATCTAGGGCTGATTCTTGACAAGAAACTAACCTGGAACCCGCATCTTCAACATGTAACCAATAAGAGCAAGATAACCTTCATGATGTGCAGGAGAGCTTTTGGAAAAACCCGGGGACTCAAACCGAAAGCCACGCACTGGCTCACTCTTATGGCCACTCTTATGGTGGCCAAAAACAAATCTAAGACAGGCAAAAACCAACCTTGGGAAAATCCAGAGGCTTGCCTGTCTCTGTATCACGGGTGCAATGAATACCACTCCAACAGCTGCAATGGAAATCATCCTAAACCTCGAACCCCTTGACTTACATGTCATTGGAGAGGCCAGGATGAGTGCATGCAGACTGAAACAAACAAAAAAACTGGAGAATCCGAACAACTGGACATACCAGAATCACTCATGTAATCAATATCGAAGAACTCTAAATGATTTCAGAATACATGCAACCCCTATACTCATTCGAAAAACCATTCGAAACACGAATTGACGGATCTGGATGGGCCCCGAGTATAGAATCACAATCAACTGCGGACATAGTCTGGTATACAGACGCTTCAAAGACATAGAAAAATCGAATTTAAACGGTTTTTTCACATAAAGGATTCAATATAAAATTGAACCAGAGAAAGGTAGATCTCAGGTGAAAAACAACTACTTTCCTGGCAAATACCACGCAGAACGTTGAATGATATTCACCTGAAAATCCATGCATACTTCCATAAAATATCAATGGACATTGAATGCAAATGTTTCTTTCTGATAAGCTCGATTATGTTTAATTTAAGTCGTGTTCACCTAACAATCCGCATACCGGTTTCAGGCTTCTTGGCCCTCATCAGAACGGAGTAGTCAACCAGCCAAAAGTCCAAAGAACTCTGGCTGAAGTGAGACACAACGTAAACAAACCATCATCGATCTTGTAACACCTATAGAGTCGCGAAAAGATAAACTTTAACTGGCGGTACCTAGTGACAGAAAGAAACACTCGAAAATCTCCCACCTCGATAGGTTTCTACATAAAAGATTCCTTCTCAGTAGGAGTGGCAAGCCCGTCTAGCATATAGTGAGAGATAAGTGCCATGTGAAGTGGAATGAATAGAAAAATCGAATTTAAACGGTTTTCTTCACATAAAGGATTCAATTTTTCTATTCATTCCACTTCACATGGCACTTATCTCTCACTATATGCTAGACGGCTTGCCGAATCGTCCTACTGAGAAGAGGTAATCTTTTATGTCAAAATATGACCATCGAAGGATGGAGATATTTCGAGTGTTTACCTTTCTGTCACTTAGGAAATCCGCCAGTTAAACGTTTCTTATCTTTCGCGCGACTATAGGTAGTGTACAGATCGATGATGCATTTAAGTTTACGCTTGTCTCACTTCAGCCAGAAGTATCTTGACCTTTGGCTGGTTGACTATTACAGACTGATGCTGGCGCAATAACATGAGCTTATCGAAAGAAACTCGTTATCTGATTGTTATGTGAATATCTTAAACTTCGTTTCAGAAAGTCATTTCAAGTCCTGTATTTTATTGATCTCAGAAACTTAAGTTGTTTTGCCAGAATGGTTTTCCCGAGAGTTGAACGGCAGACTAAGGAATACATGGAGGTAAAGGCCCAAGAAGGGACTACATAATACCACTTGGCAAATGCTCCACGATATTCCAAGCTGAAACACATGCTATTATGGTATGCATTCAGAAGAATCTAGAAAGTGGTTATAGGAAAAAACACATCTACATTCTATCTGACAGTCAAAGTGCTATCAAAGCACTCAACTCTATACAGATAAAGCTAAACTGGTCTGGTACTGCCTCCAGAACCTCATCGAGCTCGCAAAACACAACAAGGTCACCTTGATGTGGGTGCCAGGTCATAGAGGCATTGAAGGCAACGTAAAAGCGGACCAGCTAGCTAGACAAGCATCTGAAACGCTATTCACAGGGCCAGAACCTGTGCATGGGGTTAGCAAAAACCGATGCAGGACCCTGATCGACGAGTGGATAAAAAGAAGACACCAACAATATTGGGATCAAACTGTCGGGCAAATACACAGCAAAGTCATGGTAGGGCACCCAAACCGGACCCTGACGGCTGACCTTCTGAACCTGAACAGAACGAAGGCACGTATAATAGTAGGTCTGTTGACTGGACACTGCGGCCTAAGAAAACACCTAAACACCATGGGAGTACGCAGGGAAACCGTGGAGTGTAGGCTATGTGATGAAGAGGAGTAAACAGCCTCTCATATTATCTTCGAATGTGACGCCCTAAGTAGAAGGCGACACAGAACCTTTGGAGAGATCATCTCGGAAACATGCATGAATCCGAAGAACCTTATTAACAGGCTACTTAACCTAATTAAAGGCACAAACCTGTTTGAATGAGGAACCACTGACGACAGAGTGATACAATAGACCCCAGCTGGTCGCAATGTCAAGGGAAGCTAAGTGCCAACCCTGTCTCTGGCTCGTCAGCTTTCAACCAAACAACCAACCGATACATAATTAGAAAATTTGTCTGCTTTCTCAAAGGGCAGTATAATGGGAAAAATCGAACAAGATAAAGTGGCCCAATGACAATGATCTGGATCATGTTTTTCAGGTAAGATGCACCAAAAAAACTTAAGTAATCCAAGTGTACACCAGACATGAACTGGCTCCAGTACAGAAAAAAAAATGAAAAACACCTTTATTGACCTTTTAACATCCAATACGTTGAAAGTGTTTGGTACCCTTGAATAGGTAAGTCAGCTAATGCTTCTTTCTGGAACTAGGTGGAACCAGAGTAGCGGATTAAACTCGGGATTGTTCTCAAACCAATGTGTAGCACATAATTAATAAACATAAAAGTTTTAAAAATAAATAAATATGTATCTCGATTGAGCAAGCAGTTCACAAATCCGTGAGAAATGATAACGTTCTGATTCCATAATTAAGCATGAAAAGATTGCAAATTTATCTAGAAAAATGAGAGTGCGTTATCCCTGAGTCGGGTTGTGTATGGGTACTATTTAAGTTTTATTAATAAAAATAACATGTAAAATGTAACAATAATCCATTTGCTGGAGGACTCAAGTCAACAGCTATTTGGTTGCCTCTATTTATATGATCAATAAAGTAACCTTTTATCATTATTATCAATAAATAATAAATTTCATAGTTCGGCGAGGAGTCTAGACAAAATCACTGTCGTATACAAATCACAAGTGCTGCTCCTAAGGTGGTGTATGCAGTATTAACTGGGATACATACAGTATCGGAAACAATTTATCTGGGGTATAGACAGAAATCTACACGAGCAACAAGGAACGCAATGATATGATAATACCTACCACATAAACGAGACGCACTGCTGTGCGCCCCTCCTGTTACCCCACCCGACACATTAACTGACCCGGGCAATGCGACACAGCGCATGCTACTCGACTCATTCTTGCCGAGCCGTGGTTGCGAAAACAAAAGACCGTGACAATTATTACCTTTTGAAACATGCCGCCTATTTACACAACCGCAGGGAAAGTACAGATCGTTAAGTGGTACTTTGGGGGTAATTCTAAGATACTAGAAATCTATTCATAGTGGCTTTTGCAGATAGACCTGTACCTAGGGAAGCGACTGTCCTTTCAATTATCAATAAATTTCAGAATGTTGGGTGTGTGGCAGCACATTGCAAAAAATGTTGTCCCACAAATCCACCACCGCATCCTAGACAAATACCCGAGGAACGGGAAATAAGAGAAACACAAGTGTGTGCATCGGCAGAAACGACACCTTGTTCGAGTAGACAGATCGCCGACGAAGTGAATTTGATTGAAAGAACTGTAAGGAATATTTTGAAGAGAAACGGTTATAATTGTTTCAAAGTCAAGACCACACAAGAACTTTTTCCTGGAGACCATTTCAGACGTATGGAGTTTTGTGAATTGATTGTCGAAAAATGCAGTAGGGCATTTCGTGTAAATGATGACTTTCTAAAAGAGGTGTAATTTACCGATGAATCGTCCTTCTCAATTCATCGAAAACACAGCCCATCCGTAGTACGTTATTGGTCTCGTAAAAATAAACATTTGAGTATTGCTGTGAGGACACAGTACCCAAGCAAATTAAATGTGCGGACGGGACTTTTAGGCGATCACGTCATAGGCCCAATTTTTATTGAAGGGAATTTAAATGCAGCAAAATATTTGCAACTTTTGCAAAATCAAATTATTCCTGCAGTTCGCGCTCTTCCGATTTACTTCAACGACATGTGGTTTCAACAAGATGGTTGTCCTGCCCACAATGCAGGCACGGTGGTTACATTTTCTAATCAATTATTTCCCGATCGGTTTATTTGTACGCGAGGTACCATCAACTGGCCACCTCGATCACCAGATGTAGCACCTCTCGATTTTTATTTCTGGGGCATGCTAAAATCGGAGGTATATCGGCATGAGTTCGAACGTGCCACCAATTTAGATGAACTGAGGGCAAAAATTATTCAGTTGTGTACTCAGGTAACACCAGTTACCCTTGCGGCTACCAGAACAGAATTGTACAATAGATTCGGCTATTGTTTGGCCCAAAATGACGGTTTTAATAAAATGATTCCGTACACAAAATATTTAATTTGGTTTGTCTTTTCTTGTAAATATTTTTTTTCTCTCCATTCAAGAAATAATTGTTTTTCTGTTAGAAATAAGTTTTTTGTTTTTATTGTCTTACAGAAATATCGTTTGCTTTTGTTTATGTTTAAGAATTTTCTTTTGTTTTCGCGACCACCACGGCAAAGATATTTTGATCTACCTGTCGTCCGACAGATTAAATTGAATCAATGATTCAGTTTAATTTGTTCAAATTATCTGATGTGAAATTATCGTCAATAATTCTTCTTCATTGCAGCGCACACATTCTCCCGACTGCTGCTGGTATGATACTGACGTCCTGAGCTGACCGCCCTGACTCTTCTATCTCTGTGTCGTGACGTCGATATCCCTTCCTCGAGCGAGTAAAGGAGAAATTGTAATGCTCTCTCAACATATACCAAGCTATTCTTTACGCTCTCACGAAACCACCATACCCAAGATAAATACTTTCCGATACTGTAGAAGGGAAGGATTTGGTTGAAAGCTTTGAGAATGTATGGTGAAGCTGTCAGGTTTGGGGACCACCACTTCTTCCAGTACCGATACCCCCGAATTGATTTTGAATAATTATTCGTAAAATGTTGTCACATACCTTTACTGGATACATTCCGCTGCCGGAGTGAGTTCCTTCTATTCTCTTCAGTTATGTTTCTAGGCTGATCAGTGCCAGAATCTATGGACGTATGGGTTGTGGATTCAAGAGAAGAAGTAATACTCTCATGTCCGGAACTACATCCACTAGAATCACCACTAGTGCGTATTTCTGAAATTTTCTCCAACAAAAGTTGTTCATCTGCCCTAGAACTTCTGTCGATATCGTCCGGATTCTTTTCCGATCCCCAAGGTACTAAGTCTCGTTGTTCTACTACAGGCGCCAGACCAGGAGGTAACTTTACTTCTACGTCTCGCATTACTTTACACCAAGCATAAATCCTAAAAAAAAAACAATAAATAGTAAAAATAGCCAATTGAAAGTTCATAATTCCTAGCAACAAAATTTTCAAAAAACAATTTTGAGTCGATTCATATACTGTGTTTTGACAACAAATTTTACTCACTTTCTGAAACCGAAAAATAATGCAGCAACAGCAGAGATCATAATCACGCTAAGGATGATATACAGCAGTGATGAATAATGTCCGCAATTGAACTGAATGGGTTCACTCCAAGGTCCAGCCTTATGCTCGCCATAGATGATATTCACAGCACGCACAGATACAAAGAAAGTGTTGTACTTTCCAGATTCTCCACAATGTTTGATGCTGTAGTTTTGAGCATTGGTCACGTTCACAACAGGTTCCACATCGACATCCTTCAAATTATCTGTGAATCTGAGTTGATAGTAGTTTATCTCGCCTCTAGGATCATCTGGCTTCTCCCACTGAATAGTTGTGACCGTTTCATTTTGGAATATTACAATCGGCCTGCTTATATCTCCTGGTAACCACATTTGAGTAACAACAAGCTGTTCCTCTGAAGGCTGAGAACACTGTACCGTACAAGCTTGCATGGATATAAAATATTTCGCATAGCTCCTCAAATTAGTCAAATTAAAACTTTTCGAGTTTTTATTCACATCTGGGCTCACAGTGCCTGTTTCATTTCTATAATTAATCAGGTAATATTTTAGCACACCATTACATTCAGTAGGAGGATCCCATTCGATAGTTAAGGAAGAATTAGTTATATTGGAAATATTAATGTTTTTAGGTGGAGTTGAGGGAGCCGCTTCTCTTGTAGTGTTTATCATGATATCGCTGGACTGGCTATAAGTCTCCGGAGCAACCTTCACACTTACTGTCAGTCGATACATTGTGTATGGCTTCAAATTCTCGACTCGGCCAGACTGTAAGCTTTTATTTCCGTATATGGTAACATTTTCTTCTTTAGATATGGTACACTCTTTCTCTAGAGTCGATTTTATTGGACAATAATATATTCTATAGCCTTCAACATTTCGAATACCATCGGTACACTCTAATTTCCAACCAAGTTCAATAAATGTAGATCCGACAAGGCTAATCCAAACATTTCTCATTTTACCCATGATTTTGCTCGGGATAAGAGTACACTCAGCCCATGACATACCACTGCTACTATTCTCACTATTTGCTGATATGGCAAATTGATAAATTATATTTCTTGGCAGAGATAGGTTGAATTTGGATATGCCTACTGGAATAACTGTCCAGTTGAGATTACCCTTAAAAAACAATTAAAAAATTGACGATTTAATTATATATATACAAAAAAAAATCTGTTATGTGGAGGACAGAAAACCAACTTGCAGTAGCTGAGCAATGGGAGTTACTTCTTACTATTCAACATTATAGGAAAACTATAACAAGCAAAAAGGCAAAATGTTGAAAGTCTATTTCTGACAAAATATTTGACCTTCTTCTAAAAAATTGAAAGTGATCATTCCTGATATAAAAACTATGATTAAAACCACCAAATATCCTAAACAATTATTCATTACAATGAATTTTTGTGAAAGTTCGCTAAAAAGCTCTATGAAATTTCAAGTATAATTTATCTAATTATTTATATTTAAATCTAATTTGAAACTAATACAACAATAATAAAAATAACAATTAACGAAACAATTATAAACCAGCTTGGCAATTCAAAGGAAACATTTGTAATATTAAAAATCCATATGATCAACTCCATTCTATCTGGGCTAATAAAATATTTTTTTTTTTCAATTTTTGGTTACACGAAAAGTTGCCTCCACTTCATAATGTTCATGGATTGAAGGAATAAAAAGTGTTTGGAAAAGACAGAGCAACATGCAATCCTTCATTTGCACTTATTGAAAAACATTGACATTTTTTAAATCACAAATCATTCCAAAAAACCGCTTCTACCACTCAGCTCAGAACATTTTATATGGCGCTGTATAATACCTCATTATTATACTATCTTTAGACTTGCTACAATTATGTACACCTATGTGTACTAGTTTCACAAACTGGTAAAACAAGTGGATGCAATCAGGTGACTTCAAAATGCAATTCAAATTGATCTAATTGAACCGCCAAATACAGTCCACTCAGTTAATATCAAAAGTCTTGTGCTAGTTCTACAATTTTGGTTATTTAACGCACAGAAAGTATATATTCAAGAGAACATAAAGGTTGGGAAGTGTAGAGAAAGGAGATATTTATTAACATTCTTGAATGTTTGGAGGTTGTAGCAAAATCAAACAGCAAATTCCAAAATTTTGCAATGCCACTGCTTGAGGTGGAATAAATGATGTGATTTCTGAGAAACATCTGCCATGAAGTTATCTATAAAACAGAGAGATGTCCACTTTTCTGCGGTTGGTTGTGAGGTGCTCTTATTAGTTTTAATTCATCTGTGGCAAATGTCTTGGCATCCCATGGCATCTAATCGAGTTTTGTGTAAAGACTTTACATATTTTACAGAGACGATGATCAAACTGATCATAGTTTTCGAAATTTGGCAAAGCCTTATAATTTTTTTATTATGAACATATTGTGAAATATATTCGTTACTATTCCAGACTAAATTCTGTCCGCTGAGTGGTTTCTCAAACATGAAAAATGAATATTCTTGGAATTCGTCTAGCCTTACATAGCTAATGTGGAGCAGTATATAACATTATATTGATCCTTCAGCCTCATTTAACTGAGAATTACAATTTTTTTGTCGCATCCGAGCACCAAACATCCAAAATGCATCCGAAGCAGAGGTTGCAGCAATACACCACTGCTTCAGAGTGTCAGTTTCTGCAACATACAATACTCAAAGCACTGTATGCAACACAAGTCAACTCGTGTAGGAATGTATCTATGCCTAAACGATCTAATAATAAACCTCCTTCAAATTTCAAATGTGCCAAAAATTTATCAGATTAAAAAAGGAATCTGAATTCCCAATACACTGATCATTCGTTGATTAATGATTAAAAAAATACTTACCGTACACTGGTGCGGTCGATCACGGTCATTGTTACACCAAAATATTGTATAGTTTGTGATTTCCTTTCCAGAAGACCTGGGTGCATCCCAAGACAATTCATATAAATCATTTTCATCAAGGCTGGTTGCTGGATGGTCCCACTTCAGAAAATTTTGTGGTTCCATCAGTCCTAAAATGGAAATTAAATTAAGAAACTGTATGATTGGTTTGCAGATTTGAAAACTTCCACTACATTTACTATCGGTAAAAAAATATTATTCATATACGTCATTCATCTGAAAGCCATTAACGCCACTTCTGTTTATTATTTTAAGTAGCACCTGAATTTTTTAATGTGATAGTGGGCACATGTTTACAAGAAAACCGGTAACGGAAAAAATTAAAGCAAAACTGGCGGCAGAAGAAATATGTCTGCACACATTACAAAATTTCATCTGAAATAACTACAGCTAAAGATTTACCTATATAACAGCATTCTAAGATCAAAAGTAAAATACGGAAGTGAGGCATAATAAAGAAATCTGAGCAAAATATCATTGAGGTGTGGGAAATCCTAATTGAATTGCCGATGGTCCTGGTGGTGGAATCTTATTCGTTAAAGTCTGTTGCATCTGCACAAAATGTGCTCCCCTGTTTCTTCTTCATCCTGAAGGAAGCGAAAATTTGTGCTCTCAGCAAGTCCGATTTTATGAAGATGCTTTGGCTATGCACTTTGATATCCCAAAGTGCCTTCTTTTACCAGAAGGACAAAAATAATTATTATCGTTCATAACCAAATAGGGAAGAAAGATTCTACCCTTCCGAAGTCATTAAGACTGATATGTCTCTCGTCCTTCCTTCTGAAGCTACTAATATTCTTTATGATATCCACAGTTAACTCGAATACTATGAAATAACTATCTGCACCTTTTTAGACATAGAGGGAGCATTCGACAATACCTTCTATGAGGAAGTGACAAAAGCATCGACTCGCTGGAGCTGAGCCCATCGAAAACCTAATAAATATACTCTATATATAAATGTATTCAAGTTACACTTATGTCATAAGCCCAGTTAAACTTATGCCATACATTAATACATTATGCCAATCGTAAAGTTCTCAAACCTGTAATCTTCAAGCCTAAAATTTTAAGAGCTTAGCCGATTTAAGGATATTAAAAAATGCTAAATATGTAGGACATAATATTGTATTCGATTATTTTTGTAGGCAGCATGAATTATTGAAATGAATGTTAGAGAAATGTTTTTAATTTATTCCCGAAGGTAGTGCTACAGTTGGAATTTTTATTATAACTTGAAAGGAAATCATTCTTAATTGAAAATCAAATACATTATTTTTCATGAATATCTAAATGTTTTTTTTTTCGAATTCCAGTTATATATGCTTCCTTTACAACTTGTTCCATTTTTGTTTATATCATTTCTTGAATGATTACTACTATGATTGTCATAAAGTTACAGTCGAATGTGTTCAAAGGAAATTTATGAACTTTTTAATATTTAAAATTGATATAACCTACCCAGAGCGTGGGATAGCCTATATTTTTCAAATTTCGACTATAAAATGAAATTCTACTGGTCCATTAATACTGAATCCACACTTGAAGTCAACTGAAATGAATCAAAACAGAAGAAACTGTGAGAAAACTTTAAACCCCAATGTCAGTTCTGCCAATTAAGCAGATACCGCATATTTCCTATGGATGGCAAATACGCTGTTATTATTTGAGTTGTATTTCATTGCACTTATGTTAAATCAACTACTTTTTTGTGAATGAAATTAGGAACAGACGTTTTTCAGTAGTTCCCAAAATCGAAAGTGATTTTTACTTACTAGCGGTAATTTGAGCCATCTTAAGTCAAGTTTAATTCAAGAATATCTTGCGGAATCGGCTCTTACACGTCCTTCAACACATTCTATATGATTATTAATTAATTCACTAGAGTCGTTATGAGAATATGGTGCAATTAGCCGCGAGGGGCACCCAAAACTGAGTAGCATGTAAAAAAAAAAATATGTAAAATACATATAAGTTGTACTTACGTGACTCGGGTATTATAACTGTTGACTTGTTCTCAGATTTTCCTTTTTCATTTGTAGACCAGACACTAATAACGTATTGGGTAGCAGATAAATTCGTGAATTTTGCATAAGCTTTTGTCTGCTCTTGGGGTTTCATGTTCGGATGACTCTCAACCACAACCTCGTACTTGAAATTCTGACCATTTTTCTGTTCTTCCCCGATTTGTTGCCAATAAATATAAACATCTCTATGAAACTGATTATTTATGATTTCGAAGCAGCCCTGTGTCATTGGTGGTGGAAGGTCGGGTATATCACTTTTGGTCCTTACAGTTTTTGAAGCATAATAAGACCACATTGTCTCGTCGTCCACCGCGACTGCAGATCTCATGCTGATTCTAACATCACACACTGCATGTGCGTACTTCATGTTATTCAAATCATATTCGAGCGTCTCATTTTTCTCCCAATCCGTGATATAAACAAATTCCCACTTCTTCTCGTAGTATTCACACTGGTATAATATCCTATGATGGACTCCCGGTTTGAAGTACACCATCATCTTTGGGATAACCCAAGTGAGGTGTATGGAATGGGGAGAGGTAGAAACAACTGTCAAATTCTCAGGTGGATTGGGAATGACATGTTTGAAGTGATCATAAACGATCTTCATCAAATTCGAACCAAACGTATTGGTCATATTAAGGGTGAAGGCAAACGTTGGTTGTACTTGTCGATACTGAGGCTTCGTTGATATGTTCCAGAAGCAACTCATTCTATTGTCTGCCGTTGTCAATTTCGGGCAGTAATATTGTAAATTTCTGTACAGATAAAATAATAAAACATTATCAGATAAAAACCAATCATTTTCAATAATGACTTGTCAAATCATATTTCAATGCAGCATTTCATTGGGCTATTATTTTGCTTGTAAGTAAAACTTCAACTAGAGTTCTGGTCTTCACTTGACAAGCCATTATTGAAGAAAGTAAAGCAATAAAAAATCAAATCATTGTTTTCGATTTCTTGTTTTGTGGTCGGTAATACACATTAATGTCATAATAAATGGTCAGTGAATAAATATTTTTTTAGGACTTCGAAGAAGCAACTGTTAATGTTCTTTGATTCAATTGACATAATTTGAAACATTAATTTCATAGGATTAGATTGTGTTCAACCAGTCAATAGTTACCTAATTTCAAGGTTCCATGTTTTCGCTGAAAACACAAACAATGAATAACGAAAAGGCAAAAAAAATGCAAATTGATTCCATCCCGTTGAAAAACTCAGACTATGAAACTGGCAAACAAATACACAGGATTAGTCAGAATGAAACTAAGAAACTCCTCGCCTTTACATTATTTGAAAGGAATTTTTTTTAGTAGCTAACAAAAAATTCATCCTATTTTTTTTTCATAGAAAAATTCCAATAAACGTGTATTACAAAATGCTTCCTGAGATACAAGGTTGTCCGTTGCTCTAAGAAACACAGTTCATCCAAAGCTACTGAGCTATATACCAGAGGCATGGAGATCAATAAGAATCGTCTATTCCAAAACCAGGAACAACTGACAATTCCCAGGCGTACTGACCAGTCTAACGTCCTTCCCCATGAAGAGAGGCTGATAGATCGAACAGTCATTGCAGATAAAACAACTGCACCAGCCCCAATATGCCTACCAAACTGGAAAGTCCACAAGTTTCCATCATAGTATTCATAAGATAGAGGGAGTACCGACTGGCGGATAATCCGCAATTGGGATCTTCATTGATATACAGTGCTTCTCAAAAGTCACCTCCCCCCCTCTTATTTTTGGAACGATTATACGTAAACAAGTGAAATTTGGAAACTGAATATTAAAGGTTGTAAACTTCCCTACTAGTGATGATAGATGACGAAATCGTCAAAGATGACGTCAAAAGGCCATTGTGACCAATAATTTAAATGGAACCCTACGGCAAGCGGCACCTCTTTTAAAAGGTATCGAAAAAATCTATTCAATGATACTAATTTTGTTTGTGTTTATTGCAGCTTTAATGGCTCATTAGTAAACATTAAAATTTAAAATCCATTCAGTATGATATTAATTACAGATTTAAGAATCAGTATCTACTTAAAGAAATTGCTCGAAGTGACCTCCATTTACTTCCTGACAGTAAAATATCCTATTTTTAAACTCTTCTCGTACTTTTGCAAATGTGTCTGCGGAAACAGCCTCACATTCTGCAACAATACGTTGTTTTAAAACGTCAATATTGTCAGGTTCAGTGGCGTAAACTTTCGATTCAAGGTACCCCCACAGAAAAAAATCCAAAGGTGTGAGGTCCGGTGATCGAGCTGGCCATTCTGTTGAACCTTGTCGTCCAATCCATCTACCACGATACTCCTCATCCAAATACCATCTTACTGCACCGTAATAGTGTGGAGGAGCACCATCCTGTTGGAATGTTATTTCCAAACTGCCGAATTCATCTGGATTATCTTCCCAAATTTCAAGGATTAACGGTTCTATTGCGTTTTGCAACAGCTCCAGATATACCTCACCAGTTAAATTAGTATTTAAAAAAAGAGGCCCAACGATGTGGTTTCCCAGGATACCTGCCCAAACATTCATCTTCTGGGGAAATTGGGTATGTGTTTCACGAAACAGGTGAGGATTTGCATCACTCCAATACCTCACATTCTGTGAATTTACATTTCCATTTAGATAGAAAGTACTTTCGTCACTAAAACAAATTGTTTTGACATAGTCTGGCTGTTGGTTAATTTTAGTTTCCATATTTTCACAAAATTCTAGTCTTCGGTCTGGGTCGTCGTCTGAGAGTTGATGAACCATTTTTGTATAGATGAAATTTGTTTTTTTTTTCCAACACCCTGTGTACTGTACTTCGACTGACTTCACAGGTAGATGCAATGTGAGTTGTTGAAAAAGTAGGATTAACTATTACTTCTGCCAGTATATCAATTTTTTTCTCATCAGAAATTTGTGGTCTGCCAGATCGTTTCGCATCATTAATACTACCCGTTGTTTCAAACTTACGAAGAAGCCCCCTTAAATAAGTCCTCGAAACGGGGCGATCGGGAAACCTCTCATTAAACATGCGTTCTGCTGCATGAATATTTTGTCCAGGTTCACCAAGAATTAGGATCGCTGCTACTTTATCGCCTAAAGCACGTACCATTTCGCTTCTTGAAGCACTTAAACGTTCGGCTCACAACAGTTTAACAAATTATTAAAATGTACAAAAATATTAAAAGTATCAAAAGCTGCTAAAACAGTTAAACGTTCGATCAACAATACACAAATTATTAAATGTACAAAAACTTGGACAATTACAAAAACGTCGAATTAGGGAGACTAACAAAAACGTCAGCTTATTTGACAACTATCCAGAGGCGGAGCTTGAATTTGGAATTTTAGTATTAACTGATTTAATTCATCACAGCTTTGCGTTTTTTAATAGCGAGTTGCCAAAACTGCCATAAACACAAACAAAATTAGTATTATTGAATAGGATTTTTCGATACCTTTTAAAAGAGGTGTCGCTTGCCATAGGGTTCCATTTAAAATTATTGGTCACAATGGCCTTGTGACGTCATCTTTGACGATTTCGTTATCTATCATTACTAGTAGGGAAGTTTACAACCTTCATTATTCAGTTTCCAAATTTCACTTGTTTATGTATAATAGTTCCAAAAATGAGAGGGGGGGAGAGGACTTTTGAGAAGCACTGTATAAGGAGTATTTGACACATCATTTGAGTCCATCTGCCATGCTGGGGTGCTAAGCATGGATTTGGTCCAACCTTGATTAGGTGGATTAGGGCTATTCTGTCGCAGCAATTGGTAACTGAACTAAACGGGAGATCCGTGGCTGCCAAGATATCAAGAGGGTGCCCTAAGGTAGGAGTATTAACTCCCCCCCCCCCTACTAAAAGCTCTTAAAGTTCTATCAGGACTACCACATCTGCACCTCGTCATTTGAACATGAAGCCTAGATCGGTACTTAGGAAGACCATGGACACACAGTCATTTGGAAGAAAACAAGGGAGGTCTGCCCCATTCTACTGATGAAAACAGGCAGCATTCCCACCTGAGAGAAACAACGCAGCAATGAATACATCCTCTATCTATGAGCCAGCCTGATAGACAGATGGATCAATATTTGGTGGTATGTTCGGTGCAGGGGCATTCGAAGAAGGAACGAAGAGGGATATATCAGTTTCTCATGGCAAATACTCCTTAGTGTTACAGGCTACTCACCTTCACCTCGACAGTCGAGGAAGAATAGTTATCCGCTTGTACAACAATGGCGCTAAGATCCAACAAGACCACACCCAAATTGGTGTCCTATGGAAGAAGGGCTATAGAAGATCTGACAAAAACAAGGAATATTATCCTCATATGGGTCTCAGGATACTTACGTGTTCCTGTGAACGAAGAAGCTGAGAGACTAGCCAATATAGGATCGGAAAAGACTGCTACAAAAGTAGTTCGTTAAAACATGACAAGATGCACCATGCATGAGACGATCAGAGCTCCATATAAAGAGGAATAAAAAAAAACAGCTGAAGAGATGAGATCTCAGGATGGTACCAGGGCTCCTAACGGGACGCAAACACCTGAACAGACACATGAAACTTTTATCATGGTGCCTGGAAGATGATCGCACATCCTCACCGAGTACCATACTTTGGTGGACCAGAATAGGACCGCCTTTGGGAACATTATCCTGAACCCAGAGGATGTGAAAGAGATTCAGCTGAAGATATTGAGGATTTACTTTAGGTAAATTGGCATGTCCAGCTGAATCGCAGAACATGTGGGGGCACAATGGGCCCCAAGTAGAGAGGCCTCCGTGCATCAGGAGAAGACAGCATTTCAAAACATATATTCTTGAACAATTAATCATAATATTTTTATATATATCTCAAGCCTTGTATCTGAACCAGGAGGTATTTTAGAACCATTTTTTTTTTTCACGGAAGAGCCTGAGCTGAATTGGGAGTATACCAACAATTCTAATTATATTTAACTTGCCTTTAATCAATAGAAATCCTACCTAAAGCTATGGCCATGCAAGGAATCACCTTGTTAGGGAGAGTTTGTTTCTTATAACATACAATACTTCAAATAATTATATTTGTATGGCTTTTTTGAAAGAATAAACATTATTACTAACATTATTAATAAACTTGGTTAAAAGCCACATAAAAATCTCAAGGAAAAATATTCCTATAAAAAAAAAATGCAATATAAAATCAGCAAAGTGTCTTTAGGGTTCTGTATAGTCTATTCAATTTCAGTGTATTACCGACCTGCTATGGTGCATTCTAATGAAAATTACACACCCCAGTAATTCTAATATGAAAGTAAAATAAATGGTGTCAGAAAAGAATGACGCATATCATGCCATTTTGAGCACTCATCCAGGGGCGTGCTGTTATAGTTTGTTCAGTATTGTGGACCCATAACTTATCAAAATGCTTACTCAATTTATAAATCGCAGTTATTATTTTACTGGCACCTACACTGCTTTAATTACTGAAAAACATTTTGTCTTGTGCCTATATACTTTCTAGGAATAAAATAACCGTCTCCATAGAGAGCAGGGAACAGAAAAAAACGGCGACTGGCGAAGTAACAGCAACTAGCATATTAGTTTAAATTTTGGAATATGTTCGCAGTGTGATGAATTGTGGAATATTATGTAAAGTGTTCTGCACAATGCAGTACCAGTTGAGTGTTACGATGGTGAATATTCTTCGAAATGCGCATTTGTCGATTTCTCTGTTTCTCTCAATACTGAACAAACTATAGGCTCCAGAAAATATGGGTATTTTTTATTATTTCCCAGATGAGTTTCGAAAATTTCGTAGTAAATGTCATCGAACAACTAAGGAGTATAGTATTCATTTTAATCTACCATATGAAATAACATTTCTACTTTCAACCGCTCGAAAAAGTGTATCAAAATATCGCCGCATTAATCTAGTTATTGCAGCGATACTTTCAATTCTTTTTTGAGCTAATAGCTAGAAGCCTGAACAACATCCACTATTTGTAATTAACACATTTTCAGCACGCACGAAAAAACAATGCACATATGGGGTTAGGTACGCCCCCGACATTATTTTCGTTCCAGAAAATCTCAACCATAAGCTGAAACACATCATAAAAAATATTGCCCGTAGACCAAATACCAGGAATACACAAAGGAGACAGACAATACAATACACCTCAACCCCCTTTACTTTACAGGCCGTTGACATCACAATGAAATGCGTTAATATATGATGTAATGGATCTTTCCAGCATACAGTTTTTTTAAGAAATATCCCCCAAAATACAAAAAATATACCAGTAACCAATTAGAGGTTGTCGAATGAAATACAAAAAAAAAACATAATCAGGAACACCGCGGACACCTTCGTTGGGATCAGAGGTCTGGTGATGTATTACTCCGAAGACATAGCTGCAAACGAGAGGGTAATACTTCCCCCATAATCTCCAGTACCGCCATTTAACTACAAGTACCCCTTCAGTCTTTGTTTCAGTATTTCTGTCACATTAAAATATGTTGTGTTTTAATTACCTATCCGTACCATAATTTTGTCAGGTACCTAGAACTATTCAACTCTCCCTCGTACCATTTGTTAATTTGCCAAAGAATAAAATCATAGCCATTTAATCATAATGACATAATACTGTTTCGATTAATTTCATTCCACTGAATCATAATGATTAAAAAAAATGTAACTTTAAAAAATCAGTTTTTTTATATTGAAACCGATATTTAAAAAAAGGTCGATTTCACCTCTCTGCACTGTGCTATACCATTTTCCAAAAAACAAAGTACAAATCCTTGTACTCGTTTCGCATTCCGAAACGACTTGCGTCAGAAAGGAGTTAGCAAGAATTTTCAATTAAAATTTTCCACAAACTGTAACAATTCGTTTTCAACTTACGATAATCATATATTATTATCATTTTATTACCAGTTATTTGATGATCGTTAAACCAAGGTACACCGGTGGCCTTTCCTTCATTCTGGGCTGGTTTTGTTTAAAGAATCTCTCAATTACACAGTTAATTTTAAACGTTTTTTTTTTCAATGCATTTTATTACGTTATTAGATGTGAAGAATACACTTTTCCAGAAATACTCCAAACCATATGTTTTAAGCAGATTTCTCCAGAGAATTATTTCATACTTTCAAATTCTCTTGGGGAATATAAAACGTAGGAATAGTTAATCTTGGGCGATTTAGGAATATGTTTCCAGAAGGAACTATATAAGTGACGTATGACGAATATGATTTCGGTAGAATTTACATTTAAACCAATCACATTCTCAGAAAGCAACAGGTTTTACTGTTACCCCTGTAAATTATGAATATAGTCATTTTTCTTCGAACTTAACCACGCAAACCAGGTTAACTATTGTATGACGTCACGGTAGACTTCGGTTTAACTTGTGAAGGTTGACAGATTTGGTTTTTGTTGTTGAGGGTCAAATTTTTTTGATTAATATTTTGTTATCTTCTCTTTGCTTATGTGTCTTAGAGTTCTTGAAAATACAATGAAAATGAATGTGGCAAATTTATTAGTACTGGAATTTATAGAAGATATTCAGATTTCACCACATCCTTCTTTAGTGGCCATCAATTAATCGGGAATACATTCTATCAATATCTGGATTATGCAAATGCTAGAAGATGATGAACATAATCTGATATAATCTCTCATTCACATATACTTCGTATGAATCCATTATATATTTTCAATATACTTTTACACTGAGATAGGACCTTTATCTTTATCATTCCTTACGAATAAACAAAAAACCTAACCTCCAACAAGATAACTACTCTGTCAAACTATCTCAGTGAGCTGGTTTGTGTGGTTGGTTAACTATTACGTCATAGTTTGGAATACACTTCGAGGAATATTAACAGATTAACCTATTGCTAGCCCGGTTTGTACGGTTAAGTTCGAAGAAAAATCACTTTTATTGGTTTGAATTCTTGTACTGATACGAATTTTGAAATGACAATGAGAACTTTCATGAGCGAGAAACAAAAAACTCTTGATAGATATTATTGAAAATTATAAACTAAAAAACGGCAAAGGACCCCGCTGAAACTTATGGAAAAGTGATATATGTGAATTTTTTATATTGTCCAATAACCCGTGATCGATCCCTATCTGTGACAAAACTTTATTTTATTTTTTAGGTTTATTGTTTTAGTTTGTTTTTTGTGTTGAAGTTAGTTGTAAAAAGTGAGTGGAGGTTTTCAACAAACTATAAAAAACAAGCATAACCTAAAAAAACAAATGTATTCCGAGATACGAACATCCTTCTTGCATTTTTCATTTTCCCAACGTTTGTATTTTCCGATTTTGTCAAAAATAATAAACACACACAATCAAATACAAAAATCGCAAGAACAAACACCAAAAATTGCGAATGGTGTTCAGTCAATCAATCTCACCAGTGAATTCGATTTCTCCTATTGAACTTGGAGAAAGTATTCCTACAATTTTGAAAGGAATCAACTCCTTAAATAAGTGTCAAGAATACCAAAATCCAGTATTGAGAGAAAATGACGTCATTTTCTGTAGAGAATATTTTCCTGCTAATTCAAGAATTGGGTCCCAGAGACCAGTGTCCGTTGAGTAATCAGGGGAAACCAGTTTCAAGCCATTCTTGTCCAATCCGAAAAATATTTATTTAACTTTTGCAATGGGTTTAAAAACCTTTTCGCACGTCTTTGTCCTGGAACCTGATTCCCGTGGGTTTTGATTTGTTCAACTTCCCAGCGTCGAAATTCTTCCTTGGAGATACCACGGAAGAGTTCTGGGACAGGAAATTGAGTTTTCGCCCCTTATTTGGCAAGGCATTGCCTTTGACTGCCTTGTGAACTCGCACCTAAGTCAGGGTGACCTTATTTTTCACAGCTAGTTATCTCGGGGATAGTTTGAGGTGCCAAGTCAGTCTAGACTCACGAGTGTGTAACATTAGAGCTTTCAGTGCTGCTACAGACTATGCGTGTATGTGTACAATATAGAGCGGTTCATGTTAATGCGCGGTTTTGATATTCGTCAATTTACCGTCTCCGAGAGCAAATCACTGCGAACACACACAAATAACTTTATTTACGAATCGATTTTGAACGAACAAGTTTCTCACAAATTTCCCTCGAATCACGCAACGCACATCACGAATCGTGAATACACGCATAATCTGTAGCAACTTTTTTATAGGCATTGGAATTAATTGATAAATCCAGTTGTTTATAGTAATAATTCTTCAATTATATCTGAATTTTAAATATATTAGAACATGAAAGGGAGAGCAGAAAGAGTAAGGATAATACGTCAGACTTCAGAGGGTTAGAGATTTTGACAAATAAGTCGCTTTCCTATAATAATAATAATAATCATGTATTGCCCAACAGGTAAAACCCAATTACAGGACATAATCAAATACATCAGTACTGTTAAGTAGTAGATAACTAACAAGTAATATCAATTTCAAATGTAACATGTAATACAATATTAATATAAAAAAAAAAAAAAAGTGTAAAGTGTAAATTACACTAGTGAGACGAAAAAAAATAAAAATAAAAAAAAAAAAAAAAAGTATAGTCAATAAATATTTCCATTGCTACTTTTTTCATATGCTTCACAGAACAAGTATTGATATCGCAAAAACTGCATATGGAGTTGTAATTATCACACATATATTCAACTGGAGAATGCAAGATTAAATTTGTTCGCGCTGTGCAGCAGTAAAATGTGAGATTCAGCCGTGAATGAGCCCTTGGTACCCTAAAGTTCAGTTCTGATAAAAGCAAACTGCAATCAATTAGGCCGTGCAGCAGTTTATGAAGAAAAGTTATTGACGCACATTTTCTCCTTTTTTCTAAAGATATGAATTGAAAGTGGTCAAGAAGGTTGTTATGGTCAGAGCCCCTAGCTGGATAGATACCACAATTTTTGAAGTACATGAATTTCAAGAATTTTCTTTGTACTTTTTCGATTGTGTACTCATGACAAACATAGTAGCTCCAAATGACTGAGCAGTATTCAAGTTTGGATCTTACATGTGAGAAGTATAATATTTTCAGGGCATTAACATTTGTAAAGTTCTGACAGTTTCTTATGATGAATCCTAACATTTTAGTGGCTTCGGAAGCTTTTTTATTCATGTGATTGGCAAAAGCCATTTTAGAGTCAAAGAATACACCTAGGTCTTTAGTCTCATTTCAACGGGTCAACAATCTACCTTGAATATTGTATGGATGTTCAGTATATGTGTGTTTTCTTGTATATGACATCGCTTTACATTTATCAATATTCAAATGCAGGTTATTAATTTCACACCAAACCTGTACATTATCTATGTCTTCCTGAAGTTTTATGCAGTCATCCGCATTTTGGATAGAACTTACTATTTTCAGATCGTCAGCAAAAAAAAGCTTCATAGAGTTTATTTGTGAGTTTAAATCATTAATAAAAATTAAAAACAACAATGGTCCCAAGTTCGACCCTTGGGGTACACCAGACGTAGAAATTATTGTGTTTGATTTGAATCCATTGTAGTGAACTATTTGGTTTCGGTTAAGAAGTCGATTCAAAGAAACTCAGTAGTTTTTGACTAAGGCCAACAACATCCAGTTTAGAAAGTAAAATGCTATGATCAATTTTGTCAAAGGCCTTAGAAAAATCCGTGTATATCACATCCACCTGTCCCTGTTTATCTAATGCTGAGCACACATAATGGGAAAACACAGCTAGATTTGATGCCGTGCTGCGGTGGCTCATGAAACCATGTTGAGAATCGCTAATTTGATTGTGAGTTGACAAGTAAATGTGTTTATACAGAATAATTTCAAAAGCCTTTGCGAGGTTTGAGATTATTGAGATTGCTCTGTAGTTTGTTATGACCGAAACATCCCCGTTCTTCAAAATTGGTCAGATTTTGGCAAGTTTCCAAACATCAGGAAACGTTGCTGTTTCTAACGATAGGTTATAGATGAAGCAGAGAGGAGCGGCTAAAATTGAGCTACAATCTTTCACTATGAAAGATGGTATAGAATCGAAACCAGCAGTCATTTTATTCTTGAGTTTTTTTATCGCTTCTCTCACTTCATCCTCTGAAATGTTTGTGATATTGATAGTTTCTCTGTTATTTACCAATTCTGAACGATCAATTGGATTTGGATTGATAGGAAGACACACTGCTGAAGAACTCTATACTAGAACCAGTAAAGTTTTCATACTTTACACAGAAGAATTAAAGTATTAACACTAAATGCGTAAAAATTACCACCCTCAAAACCAAGCCAAACGGACTGTTCATAATTTTTTCACAAATCATTGTAATTAAATCATCATTAGGAAGGTTTTCATTTATGTATTGCGACGAACTAACTAAAACAAGTGTTTAGTAGCGTTGGAATTTTTTATGGTTTTACAAAATATTTCCCTAATATTTGATACACTTTTGCATACGCTGAAACCAGTTTTCATAGCTCTCTTGCCATAGCAAATTAGATATTACTAGCTGACCCGACAGACGTTGTCCTGTCCAAATTTCTATATTCCCTAAACATTTTTTCCTGAAAACTCTCGTCCGCATAGAATTAATTTTTTCCTGTTTTTCTTTGTGTTGTTCCATCTAAGTTATCCAGTTTTCCCGTTTGAAAACTTTTCCACGACCAAAGAATTACGCAAATCCATTGCTCGAATCGTGTTATTAAAAAATCCCATTGAAAAAAGCACTTTCAATTTTTCCAGAATTCAAAGCACACTCTCTAACCACTGTGCTACTAGGACCTTTACTAAGAGCGTAGCCGATATTCCTTTTGTTGGCCAAATTTTTCTTATTCCCGAACGAACTTTCCAATTTCACGGCAACTTTCCGTAAAAACCATCCTCGGGCTATTCCGAACATTAAAAAAAAATAGCCAAATTGGTCCAGCCGTTCTCACGTATTGCGCTTACAAAGACATTTGCATTATAAACAGGGTGATTCAAAAGTACTTTGACAAACTTCAAGAGGTGATTCCTCACAATATGAATTGTTCAAATAAATATATCCCCAGAAACGCTTTGTTTCCAAGATACAAGGTGTTAGTTTTATTTTTATGTTCGTTTTTTTTAAATAACTTTCGAAATACTGACTTTAATTAAACGAAAATTGGTATTATTGCTCTTACTCGTAAGGGGCGCCACCTACACGTCTTTTTCTTTTTTGAAGATTCATAACTTTTTTGAGCGTACTTCTAGCACATTTTTCTGTAAAAAAATCAATTCCTCTTTCATATCTACGTAAAAAAGCTACCCTTGTTACAAGTCGCTATAAGCAACCGTTTTCTAGATATTTGGACATGAAAATTTCAAGTCAATTATTTGATAATCGATGCGTGTTGAAGTTATTACCATTATTTTGCATTTTTCACAAGAATGCGCTTTGGAAATGAATTTGACGTTTAAGTAAGTAGTTTCGGTAATTACATATTATGTGACATTTGAACGTTTTGTAAGTTTCTGTGAGTTTTAAAACACTAATTTTGTAAAAATGGATTATTTAAACAATAATGCTCATTTAGCCGATATGCATTTCGTTTATGGCCTTGCGGATGGCAATGCGCGCGAAGCAAGACGTATTTACCAGGAGCGATTTCCTAATCGAGTACTGCCTTCAGCTCCAACATTCACCAGTCTCCACCGTCGTTTGGCAGAAACAGGTAGCTTTAAGAGGCCAGCCGATATTATTGGAAGACCACGAGCAGTCCGAACCCCACAATTGGAAGAAGCTGTTTTGAACGCTCTCGAGGCGAATCCAGAAACAAGTACAAGAATAATTGCTGAAGCTCTCAATTCTACTCAGTCCACAGTTTGGAGAATAATCGACGATCAACAATTTTATCCATACCATATTCAAAGGGTACAAGCTCTTTTGCCACGAGACTTTCCCCAACGCATTACTATGTGACAGTGGTTTTTGAGAAAATTGCCTGGAAATCCTCAATTTTTAAGATATGTACTCTTCACGGACGAGGCAAACTTCTCCCGAAATGCTATCACAAACTTTCATAACAACCAAGTTTGGGCTCTGGAAAATCCGCACGCAGTTAGTGAAAGACATTATCAGTATCAATTTTCTGTAAATGTATGGGCGGCAATAATTGGTAATTACTTGAAGGTCCTTTCTTTCTTCCGTTCCGACTGAATGGCGCAACTTACAGGGACTTTTTAGAAAATGAATTGCCGGGACTACTTCAGAATGTACCATTAGAAATTCGTATCCGCATGTGGTTTATGCATGATGGGGCTCCGGCCCATTTTAGCGTTGTAGCCAGGGAATTCCTTAACACTGTCTATCCAAATCGATGGATCGGTAGGGGTGGGCACCAAGATCCCCACATCTAAACCCGCTAGATTTTTATTTTCGGGGACATTTGAAGTCACTAGTTTATAAAACTCCAGTAGCGAACGAGGAAGATCTAAGAAACCGAATAGTAGACGCCTGCGAAACAATAAGAAACACACCAATAATTTTTGAGCAGGTACGAGATTCAATGACTAGAAGACTGAATGCCTGTATTTTCGCTGAAGGAGGACACTTTGAACAATTTATTTGAATACAATTTAGTTTCCTTTATTTCATTCTACATATTCAAAATTTCTAGAAATAAAATGTTGATATTTCTTGCAAATTGTATTAAAACAAATACAGATTTTGCACCCTTGATACAAAAATAACTATTTCAAACGAGTAAAAATAAATAAAATAGTTGGCGCCCCCTACAAAAAACAAAAACTACTTGCTTAAACGTCAAATTCATTTCCTAAGCATTCTTGTGAAAAATGCAAAATAATGGTAATAATGTTGAAAAGGGAAACATTCTCAATTGAATCTGTGAATTGAAAAATCCACAATAAAAATGAAGCTATTTTTTGTGAATGTCTAACAGAAAACAACTACTTCCCCGGCTAAAGCCACGCTGGACATTGAACTACATCTGATAGATATTCTGAAAAGGACCTAACTCAAAAAAAAAATCTGAAATTGAAAATTTGCATTTTCATTCAGATAGTTATTTGATTTTCTATTCCAGTCTTAATTAAGAACTCATAAAGATGAATGAGGCAAAGAAGAATGTTTTCCAAAAAAGAGTACTCACCAGAAATCATTCGTAACATTGACGCAGGAGAGACATCGCATTCACTAGGTTTTCAATACATTTTTGTCGACGAAAATCTATTTCACGCTTCCACGATCATCAGGAAGACCGGAAGAAATAGGAAACACATTTTCAAGAAGCAATCTCACTTTGCAAAGATGGAAAAAGTTAGAATCATTAAAATAGAATAGAATAGAATTTATTATTTAACCACGTTACATAAAATTATGTTTGTAGCATGTCAAAGTACAAAAATTAAAATTAACAATAGTTAAAATTACAAGTAATAAAATTAGTCATTACAAATAAAATGAACAGGACAGAATTACATATATATGTAACTACAAATGTTTAAAAGTTTTGACACAAATGTTTAAAAGTTTTGAAACAACACAACAAAACAATCACAACATGAATTGTATTAGACAAGCCCCTTAAGCGGGTTTTATTGTTTTAAAATTTTATTAGAAATATTTTTTATTCTACGGTTATGTAGTTGGGTGAGTAACATGCATTCATGGTTGAATGATAGGAATTCCTCTATTGAGTAAAAACAATATAATAGTAAATGGTTCTTTACACATTTCTTGAATTGGCTAAAATTTAATGATTTTACAGATACTGGTAATTTATTGAAAATTCTGACATTTATAGAATTTTGCTCTGTGACGGACAATCTGAATTTAGGAGTTCTGAGTTCATTCGATGATCTTGTAGCATGGTTGTGGACATCAGCATTTGTTGAGTACAGAGTTATATTAGTAAAAATTTTCAGTAGAGTTTGATAGATATAGACACAAGGGATTAGTAAAATTCTGAATTTCTTGAATAGTGGCTGACAGTGGGCATGGAAGGTTGCCATCTATGATCCTTAGCGCCTTTTTTGGAGTCTGAATACTCTAATTGAGTGTGTTGAGTTTCCCCAGAGAATAGTACCATAGTTAAGGTGCGAGTGAAAGAGAGAATGGTAGGAAGTTATTAATATTGGAATGCTCAATACTTTTTTTAGTTGTCTCAATAGGAATAATTGGGTGGAAAGTTTTTTGCATAAATGATCAATGTGGGCACTCCATTTTAACCTGTCGTCTAGCACAATACCTAACAGGTTGACTGAGTTATTCGAGGTAAAATAGTTGTTAGCAGAAAAGAAATTTTTTTGGGTTTTTTCTTGATTTAATTTAAGATTATTTGAACTGAACCAAATATGAGCCTTGTTTTTGGCTTGCTCAGTAAGATTGTTGAGTGTGATAGGGTTGCAATGTGTTTCAATTAAGGTTGTGTCATCTGCAAAACAAATACATCCAGAGGGGGACATATAGTGAAAAATATCGTTGAGGTAGATAAGAAACAACAGTGGTCCCAATACACTTCCCTGAGGGACTCCGTGGTTTATGTTCTGGAATTCAGAGAAATTGTTCTCTATGGCTACACACTGAATTCTGTTATTTAGATAGGACTTTATAAGTTTCAGAGGTACCCCCCGCACACGTAGAAGTTTAATTTTTCTAGTAGTTTATCATAGATACACAGTCGAAGGCCTTGGATAGGTCGCATAAGGTGATTTCCGTATGTTTGCCATTCTCAAGACCCTCGACTATGTTCGCAACAATGCGGGTGGTAGCCTGAATCGTGGAGCAGTTTGGTCGAAAACCAAACTGTCCTTTGTTGAGAGTATTATGTTTATTAAAAAAGAGCAACAATCGTTCCTTCAGGATTATTTCAATAATCTTACTGATAATCGGGATTATAGAGATGGGTCTGAAATTTGTGGCCAAATCAGGGTCTCCTTTTTTATATATTGGAAGTACCTTAGTGATTTTTAGATTGTCATTACTTTTGGAGAGACACTTTGAAATTTCAAAGTAGTTGTTTTCTGTTAGACATTCACAAAAAATAACTTCATTTTAATCGTGGATTTTTCAATTCACAGAAAAATCTTTCTATCAATATTCAATTGAGAATGTTTCCCTTTTCAACATGAATACCCCACAAGAGGTTATCTTGACGATGGAAGATAGTGACTAAAGTTTATCTTTCAGTCGCAGATGATTCCACATCTGATTTTATGAACATCCTGTTTATATTTTCAACAAATCAATGGTAATAATTTCAACACGCATCGATTATAAAGTAATCGACTTGAAATTTTCAAGTCCAAATATCTAGAAAACGGTTGCTTATAGCGACTTGTAACAAGGGTAGCTTTTTTACGTAGATATGAAAGAGGAATTGATTTTTTTACAGAAAAATGTGCTAGAAGTACGCTTAAAAAAGTTATGAATCTTCAAAAAAGAAAAAGACGTGTAGGTGGCGCCCCCGACGAGTAAGAGTAATAATAACGTCAGGTTCGAATTCGACACCTCAGAAAACCTCTCGATACCAATTTTCGTTTAATTAAGGTCAGTATTTCGAAAGTTATTTGAAAAAACGAAAATAAAAATAAAACTTTAACACCCTGTATCTTGGAAACGAAGCGTTTCCGGACATATATTTATTTGGACAATTCATATTAGAATATTGCGAGGAATCACCTCCTGAAGTTTTGAATCACCCTGTATATTATCTTAGAATAAGTGGCCAATATGTGCCCTAAACGCCGTGCATCATATGAAAACTGGCGAATGAACAAGTAGTGGAGTATTAGATTTCAGCTTCAGAAAGTTAGGGGATTGCGGTAACTTTTTACTGTACATTAGTGATGATGTTAGGAACAACATATAAAAAGTTACCAACCGTAAGGTGTGTGCTTAATTTATTATTTAACAAAATAAGTTGCAAAATTAGATTGTTTATTGAATATCTTTTAAAAAATATATTTCTTTTGAAAAACTGATAGTGCCATTCAAAAGAATGGAAGATTTTACATAAAAAAGGTGTATAAAGTCTTCCTTTAAAGTGAAAACTGTAAGCGGCAGATTTTTTTTTCTAACGTACGAAAAGGTGAGGCGGCGACACATCGCTTGAGGAGCACGTAGCCACGAGTGTGCTTCACTTAACTTGTTATAACTTTTGTTCTAATTGATCAAATTAAGCTAGTAAAAATTTAAATGAAAGAAGAAAAAAGTAGCTAACGAGAATAGAATAGAATAGAATTTATTTGAAATAGGATTCCCTAATATACAGGTTAGCTAACTTACATATAGTACAATAAACTAAATTTATACTAATAATACAAATATCAATATCTATATACATAAAGTGTTTAAACTGGACAAAAGAAATATTCAATATCGTTCCTGGATATGTTTCAAAAGTTCATTCTTAAACACATTCAATGATGGAGTAGATTTAATTGAGTCAGGCAAATTATTGAATAGGACAACACCTTTGAAGAATAAACTGCACATACTACTTCTTGCATTAGTTCTATTTATATGAATGTGACTGTTGTGTCTGGTTGAATGGTGATGAATGTCTTTATTGAAAGTTATTAATGATAACAAGTAAGGTGGGGTCATTTTATTTAATATTTTATAGATGAACACCATAGAACAATAGAGTAATCTTTGGGATACTGAGAGCCATTGTAGAGCAGATGACATGGTAGAAATTGGTGTATACCTGTTACACTTTAAAATTATTCTCATTCCCCGATTTTGTAGTTTTTGCATTTGTTGCACTTTGTTCAAATTAAAAGAGAATAAAATAGATGCACAGTAATCAAAATGGGGTTGGATTATTGATTTAAATACCAAAATTTTTGTATCTGTTGATAAGTTACAGGCGATTCTCGAGAAAAAATATAATTTTTTTGCAATTTTCTTTAATATTTAAAGTGGTGTCATGTTTTCAAATGCGAAAAAAATGCGAATAGGAATAGTACATACAGTGACCGGCAGAAAGTACGCATCATATGGGAAATTCTTTTATTAATAAATTTTGACGAATATCGATATGTGCAATCGCTTTTGCATCAAAAGCAACCCCAAAAAACGTTGTACAGTGCCGTTCGTCTTTTCGTGTTTGGAGGGAAATTTAAAAAAATTAAAAATTATGTTTCAAAACACACTTAGTTGGGAAAATATCAAAAATGTTATTCGAAAAAGTTGTTCAGAACGTTATTTTATAGCTATGTACAAGTTTTGAAAAAAATCTGAGATAAAAAAATTAAAATCATTTTTTTGCCATAATAAAAATTTCAATTTGTAAAAATACATTTTAGACAAAGAAACTCATTAGTAAGGCCAACAGTAATATTTTAAATGATATTTTGTAAATATTCGCAAGCTACTTCTATTTTATTCGGAAAAAAATTGAAATCTATGGATTTGCCATGTATTCAGCTGCTTCATAAGAGGCCACTGAAATATCTCCAGGACATTAATAATCCCGATACTGTTCATTATTAATAAAGATGGTTCTTTGTCAATAATAAACAGTATCGGGATTATAATGTCCTGAAGATATTTCTGTGACCTCTTATGAAGCAGCTGAACACATGGCAAATTCAAGATTTAAAATTTTCTTCGAATAAAATAGGAGAAGCTGGTGAATCTTTACAAAATATTATTCAAAATATTACTCTTGGGCTTTACTAATGAGTTTATTTGTCAGAAATGTATTTTTCCAAATTGAAATTTTTTTTATGGCAAAAATTGATTTTTATTTTTTTATCTCAGATTTTTTTTCAAACTTGTACATTTTTCAATATTTTCCCAAAAAAGTGTGTTTTGAGACATAATTTTTAAATATTTTAAATTTCCCGCCAAACAAGAAAAGACGAACGGCACTGTACAACATCTTTTGGGGTTTCTTTTGATGCAGAAGCGATTGCATGTATCGACATTTGTCAAAATATTATATTAAAAAAAAATCCCATTTGATGCGTACTTTCTGCCGGTCATTGTATATGAAGTTACGTCAAAGTAGAATTTTCTATAAAATCAATTAAAGATCTGCCATTCTTTGAATTTTCAAGATAATCATCTGAAATTTTCACAGTTCACTCCCAAAATGACACTTGAAAATGTTTGCGAATGCAAAAAAATCTTAAAATTTAATTTAAAAAAATACACTGGTCAAAATATTGAATAATTTCAAAAAATGACAAATTTGAATTCTTAGGCCTTAAAAAAAAATAGTTTAAATATAATATTGAAATTTTTCAATGGCACTCTTTGAAGCTTGTAATCTGTACATTAAGTAGGTCTGAATCGTTTCATTAAAAAAAATTGAATTAATAATAAAATTTCACCAAAAACAAAAAAATAAACAAATTTAGAAAATCCGTGAAATTTGTTGTTGAATAAACTTTGATAACGTTTATACAAAAAAGAAAAAAGCTTACCTAACCAACATATATTTATATAACGACCTCAAACACAGTATACGCAGCGTAAATTTTTTTTTTCTCTGTTAATATTTATTTATTTATTTATTTAACGGCAAAGCCAATTTACATTTAACAAAGTGTGATAAACTATAAAATATTATTGAACTCTTATGTCTAAAGTCTACACTAGAATTTTACAAAACATTTAGCGAAGTGTGAAATACAAAGTATTAATGAATCCTTATGTCTAGTTACTATATTACTAAAAGATGAAACAAATCTGGTATTAACAAAGAAAATGATGTAACCAATCTGGTACTTACAAAAGAAAATGGTAAGGTAAAGAAAATTTTCGGAAACGCTATAGCCTTTTCAATTGATTTTTGAAGACCTGAAGTGACACAATATAAGTGTAAATTGTAACAAATATTAAGTTTTTTTAGTAAATTGACGCAATGTCCATTTTCATAAATGAGTTCCTGCTTGAAATTTTTGTTTAAAATAGAAATATAAGTTTATCTTTTGATGTACCTTAATTGGATCGAAAATATCATATTTGAATGTTAGAGAGAGATAGAACAGGAGAGAACAGTTGATCGGTAAGTTTAATGCTCACCTGGCGCTCTACGTATACTAGTGGAGTAATATTAAAGTTCAGCTTCAGAAAGTTGGGGGATGGTGGTAACTTTTACTGTACATTAGTGATGATGTTGGGAACCAACCGTAAAGTGTGTGCTTAATTAATTATTTAACAAATAAGTTGCCAAATTACATTGTATATTAAATATTCAAAAAAAAAATAACTAATGGAGCCACTCGCAAAAATGGAAAATTTTACATCAAAAAAATATATAAAATTTTTCAAAGTAAAAACTGTAAGCTGCAGATTTTTTTTTGTAAACATGCGGAAATGTGAGGCAGGGTACTCAAGTGCAGCGCTGGAGGAGCACGCGGAAATTTAACTGAAAGAAGAAAAATGCAGCTAACGATAAGTCATGTTTTTAAACGTGAAAAAATATATGTATAGGAATACTACGTATATGAAATTACATCAAAGTAGAATTCTGTCTAAAATCAATTAAAGATCTGCCATTTTTTTTTCGAAATAAACATCTGAACTTTTCACAGATCACTCTCAAAATGTCAAATGAATTATAGATATGCCTTTTTTTTATTTCCACAAATCACTGTCAAAATGACAAATGAAAAAGAGGGCCATTAAAAAAAAAATATTCCGAAAAATACAGAGCTCTAAATATTGAATAATTGAACAAATTGAAAAAATGACGAATTTGAATTTTTAGGCAATGCTTAAAGACCAAAAACTCTAGTTTGAAATGTGATGTCAAAAAATACTTCTCATCAATACCTCGGCTAATTTTGTTTTTTTTTTTTTTTTAAATCGCAATATTTCATTTCGATACCCAATATCGGCAAACTATAAGTTGTTTGATAGAGCTTCATTAGCTCCACAACTTTTACCCGAAAAATTTTTCTCCGATGTACACATAAATAAAAAATAGCTGTAAATTATCATACATGAAATCTAGCTTTACGACTGGCCACGTCATCGTTTTTTTAATATCATATTCTTGTTCAGCGATCTCAAAAACCCCTATAACATCAATTTGGGTAAAATTGCTTCTAAATTCAATGAGTAATTTCAAATTTGCCTAAAAAAATCGTTTAAACAATTAATAAACAATCAGCGCACAAATATAAGTTTATAACTTTTTTCTTCAAGTCATTTCTAAGTAATATCAGAAGGTTTTAGGAAAATCCATGGAGTCCTCCAGGATTCCGAAATAATGCATAATTTCAAGCTATTTTTACTCCACTAAAGTATACGTAGCCATCTATTCCCTTTTGATCCCCCCAAACGCCATGCATATACAGGGTGTTAGTGAATAAGTGCGACAAACTTCAGGGGGTGATTCTGCATGAAGAAATAATGAGTTTGCTATATAACTTTTGTCCGCAAATGCTTCGTTTTCCGAGATACGGGGTAAAGTTTTTTTTAAAAACTGAATATTTATTTATTGCTCTGAAACCGGTCGAGATATGCAAATGAAATTTGGCGAGTTTTAAGACGTAGTTATTGCGCATTTTTTGACATGCAATTAAGAATATTTTTTTTAAGAAAAAAATAGTACGCCACTGAGATATTTCTAATTAAAAATCAAGTTGGAATTCCTCGTTCAATTTGTGACAAGCGTTATTTTCAATGATATTTACTCTACAAAAGAGAGCACTGAGATACATATGTCATGTTAACCATCAAACCTCATGTAAACCCTTATTCATATCTCAGAAGATACTTACGCTAACATCAATCTTCGTGTTAGAATCAACTAGTTTAGTTCATAAGCATAAACTACACTTATTAAAATCAGACACTGCACATAACACTAGGGCAAATGGCCAAAATATACCTTTATTAATCCCTAGAACCACCCAATGCCAAAATTCAATTGTTTACAATGGTACGAAAATGTTCAACCATTTACCGAAGCAAATAAAAAATATCCATAGCCCTCCGAAATTCAGAAGGGCTGTAAAAACATTTTTACTCACAAGACCGTTTTACGACTTGAGGGAGTTTTTTGGACAAAACTTTGAATAGCTGTGACAGCAGTACAAAATATGAAGTATCCACGTCTTACACCAACTAGTGGAAGGATATGTGTGTTTTAGGAGTATATATGTACGATTGTTTTAAAAAATCAAAACATTTTATTAAAGTATTTTATGGTGGATATGTATATTATATATATATATATATATATATATATATATATTATATTAATATTTTAAATTTTATCATCTGACAACTCTCTCCTGTTTTGTTTTATAACCAAAGAATAAATTAGGGAAAAGTGTTTTTATATCTATTTTACTGTATTTTCTTAAAAATATTTTATAGTATCATGACTGTATATATATACATTTAGAAGTTCATCTACTTTTAACATTCGACAATCCTTACTGGTTTGCATAATTTTAATTTTATTTAATTACCATTACCACCTGCTCATTTTAAGCAGTTACAATTTATGTATTATATTTAGAAGCTTTGTCAATAAGATTTCTATTCTTTCGATAATAAAGCATGCTTTGACTTGACTTTGAAATCTCTCCTGCCTTTTTTTTATGGGGCGCCGTTTTTATGAAAAAAAATTAAACATCTTAACGCGTATTTTTCATTTCTTCAATACATTATCAAGAACTATCTAATCAATAACGTTAAACCAGAACAATAACAGAAAATAACACTAATAAATAAATAGGCGCAAAGCTACAACAAATGTTCAAAATGACCTCCCTCAGACGTGATACGAGATTCAACTCTTCGCCTCATTGATTGTCGTATTCGCGCAAATATTCCTGGTGTATTTCTTATTGTCTCGAATCGATTCCTCAGGTCTTCAACATTTTCGACGGGAGTGAAATATACTAATGACTTAAGAAAACCCCAAATGCAAAAATCTAGAGGATTTCAATCCGGAGATCGAGCAGGCCAATGTTCCGCACTTCCCCTACCTATCCAACGATTTGGATATACTGTATCTAAGTGATTACGTACAATAATGCTAAAATGGACTGGTGCACCATCATGCATGAACCAGAAGTGTTGTCTCAGCTGTAGAAGAATTTCTTCAAGAAGAACAGGTAACTCTTCTGGTAGGAAATAAAGGTAAGAGTCGCCTGTTAGTCGTTGTGGAAGGAAATATGGACCAATTAAATGATCATCAAATACCCCAAGCCATACATTTACTGAAAACTGATGCTGAAAATGAGCTTCAAAGATTCCATGTGGATTTTCCTCAGCCCAGAGGTGAATGTTATGGAAATTTCGTATAAAATTAGCCTCGTCAGTAAACAAAACGCCATTTAAAAAATTAGGAATTTGAGCGATTTGATGAAGAATCCAATCCAATGCCGACCATTTCCATTACTTCGACCATAGACAAAATGCATGTCTGACAATTCCGCATTTGTATAATTTTTCATTCTTTTCGATAAAAGAAAAATTAATTACTTATTATCATTAATGTTATACCAAACTAAAAGCTTAAAAATGAAGAAACGCTAATTTGACATTTCGTTGAAATATTCGTATTTAACATAATGTTGACAGTAGCCTACTAGCATCGCTACTAGATAATGTATTAAAGTAATGACAAATACGCGTTAAGATGTTTTATTTTTTCATAAAAACGGCGCCCCATACAAAAAGCAGAGAGATTTTTGTCACAAATTGAACGAGGAACAAAAATGATTTTTAATTTGAAATACAGTGGAAAATTTTACGCAAAAATAATGAAAATACGCGTTAAGATGTTTAATTTTTCTTTAAAAAAATTGAGATCATTACCCGTATGCGCGCCAATGATGAACATAAAATTCTTAAATGCATGTCAAAAAATGCGCAATAACTACCTCTTGAAACTCACCAAATTTCATTTGCATATCTCGACCGGTTTCAGAGCAATAAATAAATAGTCAGTTTTAAAGAAAAACTTTTAACACCCCGTATCTGGGAAAACAAAGCATTTGCGGACAAAAGTTATATAGCAAACTGTCATTATATTTTCATGCAGAATTACCCCCTGAAGTTTGTCGCACTTATTCACACCCTGTATATCTTCCTAAATTCATTTTTTCCAATAAAACTGTCAATAAATTAGATGAAGCAAATTCCTTTAGCCACGTGTCCACCTTATCGAAGAAATTATAGGATTCCATGTAGTGTTATACGATTAACAGGACAAAATGAATTCACTTAAAACACGATGATAAGAGCTTCTTCGAAAACATTCATTTGTAACAAGAATGTTATTTTCTGGGAATGTGTTGCTACACCGAAAGCTGTTAAGGATTTCTTAAAATTGATTATTGGCAATTTAATGAAAATATTTTTGTTTTCTCTTTTGTTTTGCAACACAGCAATCATAAAACTTTATTATCAACCCAACTATGAAAAGAGAAAGATTCTTTGATTTGTTTGAAAATATGAACCGGGTGTTTTGTAAACTCAGTTTAGTGAAAATCCATGTAGTGAAGTGTCTTTAGTTTGCAATATGGATTTTCATCAAGTACCGTCCCCATCAATTATAAGTGGGAGTATATTGATATTGAAATCTTGAATGAAAACTGATGAGTTTTGCAAACAAGGCTGTGAATTTGTGTTGCCGGAAAGTGGAATGACATGTGTTTTTTCATATTGCCACTTAAAAATTTACTCTCAAACAATGTACATATATTCAATTTTTCAGTTTCTGCTTCGTGTTTCAAAGATGTTCCTTGTTGAAAAATAGCTGTTCCATCAGCAAAGCTAATTATTTCTCCTCTAGATCGTAGATGGGGTTAATTAAAAGGTATTGGTAGTACGTTTCCCTGTTTTTCATTGTTTTCTATTCCTCAAGTAGTCAGAAAGTATTTTCAATAGGGTACCTTGGATGCCAGTACTTTCCAATACCTGTAATAATTGTATCGATTGTCTTCGCCAAGTCGATGAATGTACAAATCTTGAGTTGTGAATTGTTTAGTGTTTGATAAATTTGTGCAGTGTATTTTCTAACGACGTACCTTCCCTAAATCCAAATAGATTTTGGGATATGACATTAAATTGATCAAGAAAATTCACAAGCCGTTATTTTATTGATTTGTTGAGAATATAAACAGGATGTTCATAAAATCAGATGTGGAATCATCTGCGACTCAAAGATAAACTCAATTAAGACTGGAATAGGAAATCAAATTTTAACTTTCAGATTTTTCTTGCGAGTAGTGGCGTTAGCTGGGTAAATAGTTGTTTTCTGTTAGATATTTACAAAAATAACTTCATTTTTATCGCGGATTTTTTCAATTCACAGAAAAATATTTATATTCAATATTCAATTGAGAATGTTTCCCTTTTCAACAGAAAGATTCTTAATTGTACGTTCAAATATTCTTCTATTGTATAATAATCCAAGATTAAACGACTTTAAGGAAGTTCAATCTGGATTAAATGAAGAACCACTTCCGCACTTTGTGTTTTTCATCCTTTCCACAATTACCTACTTAATGATTCGAAGATAACGAAAAACGAAATAAATTAATAATGTGAAAGTGGAAATATTGTGTCCGAAATATATAATGAAAAAAGGGGAATTTTGTGGCATAGAGGACAAATTATTAAATTAAAGAAAAATTAAAGAAAAAAAATAGCATCCTCAAGCGGAAGTCGAACACACGACCTTATGATTTCTAGCCATACGCTCTACCATCTGAGCTATTCGAGGACATAGGAATCGACACTCACTTTTCTTCCACAATTTAATATTCATGTGAGAAATGAATCGAAAATCAAACGTACTCATCACTGGCCGTCGAGATCCATTGCCTGTCACTAAACTTCATCGTCATTCGAAAATTTCAGTAGCAGATGATCTCTAACCACTGATAATATTTAGCCAAATATATAAGGTGAAAGTGGAAATATTGTGTCCGATTTTTTAAATTAATAATTTCTTATATATTGACCTCATGGTAGTTCCGCCACGAGACACTTGAATTAGGAAATTATTAAAATTTGGCATACGTACTGTTTAACATGTGAACAACACCTCTATGAAATTTTTACAAGTTTCACCATCCCGAACCCGAGATATATATATAATTGAAGTTGACTCAATTAACATGTAACATATGGACCATGCATAGGCAAACAGCACATTATTAATTCTACCGTTAGTACTAAAATTAAGAAGTTATGAAAAACGAGAGGAGCTAGAGCAGGATATCACAGATATTGTGAAAAAAATCAAAGTGATTGACCATCTAGTTTGACAGATATAATCAAAACTACTCTCGTTATTCAAAATAGTCCACGGAGGCAAAATCACGACAGCCATAAAAGAGAGGGTCTGTAGAGAAATGACGGATTGTAGCCATAGGGACTTTTTTAAAAGAAGGGCGGAGAGTTGGACCATTTAAAGGAAATGTCTAGAACGCGAAAAAAAAAAAAACTCCCTCCTAGTTGACCCCATCGATTTTAACGATACCCCCCTTCCCCCCCCCCCCCCCCCAAAAGTTCAAAAAGAGTACTACAAAAAAGTCCATTGAAGTTTTATCGAAACACGATAATTTTTTTCCATGACGTATGATTTCTAGTGAGGGGGGGGGTCTGAATTTTTTTTTTTGCTGCGCTTTTCGGAGACATCAATTTTTTGTCGCCGACTTTCTATAACGAAAAAAATTTCCTAGAGTCGATTGGGGGGGCAGTAGCCCCCCTTCAAAAAAATTTTTTTTTCGCGTTTCAAATCGAAAAGTCCTTTGAAATTTTTCGATTCCGTCGAAAATAATTTCCTAATTCAACTGTCTCGTGGCGGAACTACCTTAAACCATCAGGAAGGAGATGATTTTTCCATTGAAACCTGATTATTGTTGAAATTATTTTAAGAAGACTTTGATGGAAATCGGCCTATTAAACTACCACTTACTTGGTCTACAGCACAGATCCGAAATTATTCGAGTGGTTGTTTATGTGTTTGCAAGTGAAAAAAAAAAGTGAAAATTGTAAAATCAATATTTTACATTAAATAATAAGATGGAAACAAAAATGCAGACCATTTTAAGGGGTTGGAAAGGCTGTTTTGCGTTGTGCAGGGTAGATATTTGAGAAATGCAATGGAAAAATATCTATGTATCCCTTCGATTTTTTAAACCATATAATGGAAGTTCAGAATACGCACAGTACAGTTCAGTGTTTGATAGTAAGAACAAACTTCAGCGAACTGACATTTTGCATGGATATTAGCTATTCAAATAATCGTTGTTTCGTTTCGATAAATAATTAATCATATTTAATTAATAATATAGTATTTTATTAATGATTCACAACCTTCCTAATGACGTCCATGTGGAGTTTGCGACGCGAAGGCTTGCCGTCCACCTCTATCAGGCTAATTTGCAAGCTTCCTAAGAACTAAGGATAATAATGTTCAAATTACTTCTCATGCACATCGCCTACTGTTTTCTGATTGATTGCTAAGGTAACAACAAAATAAACACCAGAAAATGTAAAATGACGTATTACTGAACTGCTTGGATTAAATCAAGCGGAAAATAGAGCGTTTTAATTATTTGCAGTGGTTGGAACTTCTGTCCAGCAACCGCTACAAGCTGTTGGACGCACCCAATTGTCAAAATGGCAAGTTCTGCAGGAATATGAAGAATTAATAACACATTCTAATGTCGGGTCCACATCAAACCAATAAAACATCAACTCAATGTTTTTCAACAATTTCGCAGCAAATCTTGAAATATTTCATCAAAAAAACGAGTCGGTAAACATCAAAGGGTTTCTGTTTTGTTGCATTTCTGGCAACATTGTTGGTCGGTGAAAACATCGTTGAGAAACAAAGACGAAACAAACACAGCCAGCCTGATTTTGCAACCTTTTTTTCTGAACGGAAGATGTTGAAAAATCAGGATTTTATGAATATTCACTTTATAGCGCGGAAAATTTTTGCAAAAAAGTTTTGAAAAATAGCGATTTACATCCTCTGATAATTTTGCAACCATTCAAACAAAACGGAAATGTTTGTTTTATCGAAAAAAATTGTTATTAATCTAAGTTTTTGATGAAAATTCCAAAAGTTCTGCAAACTCGAAATAATTACTAAAATAATGTTCTTGAGAAGAGTTTTAATTTGCAACCTCTTTCGTCAACGAAAAATATATTTTTTCATGAAATTATTTTTTTTATGAAAATAAGTATCGGAATTATTACAAAAGTTTCAAATAATGGTTGCAAGTGGAGATGTCCTGACGTACAATGTTTTCATTAATTTGCAACCTCGTATGCAATACGGAAATGAGGGTAAAATCAAAAGAAAAATGTTACAATGCGGAACATTAGGATTTTTTTTTTTTTTTATGTTCTGGTTCCCACGAAAAGGGATATCCTGTAATGTTCAGAGAACATCGTGGGAACCAAGGGAAAGAAGGTAGGAGTTGGTGTTCTTCTTAAATTTCTGGAGGTTGTATGCCTCGGGGAACACCTCCCTAAGCAATGAGTTCCAAAGCCTCGCTGTGATGTTCTGCAGGTCTCCAAAGTGACCACGAAGGGGTGTGATGACTGAACTTGACGGGTTAATCTCGAAGAGACTGCCAAAGCAGGAACAATTGTTGATATTTCAGAAGAGCATCGCCCATGAAAATATCTATAAAATAGAGACAAATCGCCAACTTTTCAACGGTGTTCCAGACAAGTGAGCGAGTTTGTAAGCGAGGCATCACCGACGAGACGAATTGCCCTTTTTTGGACAGAATCCAATAGCCTCAGGATATGTTTAGGTGCCGCCCAAATATGGGAACAGTATTCCAGGACAGGTCGGATCTGTGCCTTATAGATCATAAGCAGCTGAGTGGGGGTGAAATAGCTCTTGGCACGAAACAAAAAA
Organism: Gonioctena quinquepunctata; assembly: GCA_018342105.1. Classification (NCBI taxonomy): domain Eukaryota; kingdom Metazoa; phylum Arthropoda; class Insecta; order Coleoptera; family Chrysomelidae; genus Gonioctena; species Gonioctena quinquepunctata. Next base: position 1,506,507 of record JAFIRS010000029.1, on the reverse strand, counting down.
CCAAGTTTTTGGGATGCACTTTTGGCAATGGACCTCACATGATTTTCCCAGGAAAGGTTATTGCTGATAGTAATACCAAGCATCGATATGGATGACTTCAGTGGTATGGTTACTCCTGACAAAGTTATGTTAGGCACAGTGAGATCGGCTTTTCTAGAGAAAAGACATGCTTGTGTTTTGTTTGCATTGAATTCTACCAAGTTATTAGATCCCCACTCGAGAATTGTTGCTAAGTCCATATTTATATTATTAACATTTCTTCCTCGTCATTTCTGGTTTCAGGGGCTGATATAGGGGCCCTGGAAGAGAAAGCGGTATGGAGGGTACTATCATCGGCAAAGCTGTGTACTGACATGAAGTTGCTTTCAACAGGTCGTTGATGTGAAGTAGAAATAGTGTTGGTGCGAGAATTGATCCTGCGGAACACCAGCATTTATGAGTAGAGTGTCAGATGAAACTCCATCGACCACTACATGGAGAGACCTGTTTGAGAGAAAACTAGCAAGCAGAGAACACAGCTGAGGGGCAAGCCATAAGACGGAAGTTGCGAGGAGTCCCTGGTGCCAAACTCGATCGAACGCCTTGGAGATATCTAATGCCACAGCTAAAGTTTCTCCATACTTTTCAATAGATAGCTGCCATATATGTGAGACGTAGTTTAGCAGGTCACCAGTTGATCTCTGATGGCGGAAGCCATATTGCCTATCGTTGACAATTCCTGAGTCTTCCAGATATTTCATGAGCTCGATGTTGATGGCTTTTTCCATGACCTTTGAAATAATAGATAGCAGTGCGATAGGTCTGTAGTTGCTAGGTAGGGCCTTTTTGCCTTTTTTAGGGACGGAAATACCCCCAAATTGTAAGAGTGGTTGAACAACTTGCAAAGAACAGGTGTTAGTTCGGGGGCACATTTCTTGAGAACAATCGGCGGGATTCCGTCAGATCCACAGGCTTTGTTGGTGTTGAGACCCAGCAAAATCTTTCTGATAGTACGTTGGCGAAAGGTGATCTCGGGCATGTGACTGTCAATAGGTGTAATGTTCGGGGGTTGTTTTCCCGATGAATCCAGAGTGGAATTTCCAGCAAATAGGTGCGCAAAGAAAAATATACCTGTGTTATCCAGGGCCGGATTGAAAGGTGTGGAGGCCCTGGGGCAACAAAGGAGTGGAGGCCCCTAATTATTTTTCAAACAAGTTTTTTTTTTTTTTTATTCATTGCGGAACAAATCAAATTATTTCAACACGGGCATATGTAGGTATAATAAAATACAAGAAATAAATTAAATTACAGCGTAAACGAATGGATTCTTGCGAGCTTTTTTCGACGAAAAATCATTGATTTCGGTCAAATCCAGCATCCGGAGAAAATCATTCTCAATGCTAAAAAGCGATAACTTTGATAGGCGGCTTTGTCTCATCGTAATTCTCCTATTTTTTTCATTTTGGAAAATGAGCGCTTTCCAGTGCAATTTGACATCATCACATTCTCAGTTGTAATATCACAAGAGAGTGAAAAATAATTCGACAGATTTTCTAAAACTTGTTGCCAGGCAATAGATAAGAGAGACCAACTGGCTCGAGTGGCTATTGCCAACAAGTTTGAGAAAGAAATCTAGATAATTATTTTCTACTATATCAAACTCTCGTGTGGTATTCTTTAGATTCTTTTTTGATGTTACGATCATAAACTCACAAAATTATATAATGTACTAAACCGGTTTTGATTCATTTCACACTTTTCATGCGAATTGATGACAGACGTCAAATTAAAAATATAGGTTGTCAGACAATAAAAACAAAATACCTCAAATTATTCCCGCGACAATTTTCTAGGTAGAATATTCCCACTATTGATTGGCCAAAACGTATATGAATTATTTGAATTGAACGTGTCCATTGGTTTCTAGCAATGTCAAAAAACATCTTAGATTGGTCTTTTTGATAGTCCTTTTTAAGAAGGATTTACATTTGTTGCGGAATGTCATCCTTCTCTTAGACTCACACTTTCAGATTTCGGGGATTTCTCTGCTACAAGCGCGCCACCCAGCGGACACTTCTCAACACCAATAAATACGAAAAACAGGTATAGACGGGCAAAGTGTTTGTAGAATCGGCAGAAAAATAGTCAACAGAATTTGAACTTTTGTTCTATTATGGAATGCGCACAGGGCTCCTATAAATAATTTGATGCAATCATATTCATAAATTGAAATATTATTTTCTTTTGCTTATGATTATTGAATTTCATTGTGTATCTAGATCGCTTGTGTCATTGAAGAATACATCGACAGAAAATCCTTCATTTAATAAAAAAAAAATATATATTTTTTTAAATTAAATTGTTCTTGTTTTTACTGCTAATTTCGATACGATATAATATTTTGTATGATAGTATGATGTTTTACTTGGTGATTGTTTCTCGCAAATACACATGATTCATCAGATCGAAGATTAATATTAACCATGGATTTTGACAAGAATACGAAACATGTTTTTGAATGTTTAAAACGAAAAATGAGAGGAAAAAGTGGGAGAACTGCTCTTTCGTTGTCAGATTTGTTAGGAAATTTTACCTAAAAATTTATATTGTGGAGGCCTCTATCTTGTGGAGGCCCCGGGGCTGCAGCCCCGTTTGCCCCCCTCTTAATCCGGCTCTGGTGTTATCTGAATAATAAAGCTTTTTATATACCTAATAAATGACATTGATTGTGTTACCAAGTTAACTATCGACCAAGAAGAAGCTCGTCAACGGTATGTGGAATCATTCATTGTTGAAAGCTAACGTTTTCATATTACAATTAGGAATTTGCAAAAAAAAATACTCTGAGTGAGTTTGATGGAGGATCGAGAATCTCTCGACACGTTTTGATAATTTTCTTGATTCATTAAAAAAATTTAAGTAATATTGAGATTAAAAAAACAATCTAACAGTTGTACATTAGTACGATTAACCTACAACTGTGCTACATCACAATGTTTTTCCCCGCTTTATTTTCAAAATTTTTATAAATGAAGAAAATGATTCTTACATGTCGATTACATTTCAGTCCTCCATTCGGATTCAATGGAATTTTTCATGCGAAACCACAATTGGAGTAAGAAAGTCAAAGTCGAGTGGAAAGATAAATTATAATTTTATTTAATTACAGAAATACATACCTATAAAAATTAAATTTGAGATGTAATATCGATTTCACATATTTTTTTTACCAACGTTTGATGAAAATTATGTACTTGCGAGATTTACAATCGATAACGTTTTGATATCCTCACTTCCATAGAGTAACGATTATTCATTTTAAAATCTTTCCGATTGCTAAAAATTCATGTTGTGACAAGTAAAAAATTTAAAAGAAGAATGTTTTCTAATGCGATAAAAATGAATGTCTACCAATAGTCTTTTAGCAGAATTTAGCAAAATTTTGTACTCTTTCGATTGTTGCATTCGAAAATATTAGATCAAATCCAGTCGAAAACAGTGATTGCTTCTAAGATTAATGATTAGTTTCAAATTTTGTAGTGGGTTAACTAGGTAACCGTATTATTCTTCGGATGCAATTTCAATCAACCAATACAAAATATAACAGATATACGCGATGGATAATCAAGTATTTAACTGGACCACTGTAGACATATGTCGGTCTAATATATATCTCAAACCTATTTGCACAATTTTACAATTTATGGCCAAATTATAAAATAAAAAAACAATTATACAAAAAAAATTTTCCGTTGAACAATGACGGTTGCAAATCTCTTGCGTCACATAAAATATTAGTCTTTTGCAAATATTTCAGCAGTTGTACAAATTCAAAAAAAATATATTGGTGGATAAATAGGTTCCGTTTTTCGTATGAGGTTGCAAAGTTACATATCAACTAAGACTTTATTTGCAACCACAATAAAAAAACTTTTGTAATTATTTCAATGCTTCGAAAGTGAAAACCTAGATATAATTAGTGTATATGAACATTGGCCTCATCAAGATATCATTGAATACTACCAAATAGAAAACTTTTCACTGGCGAACAGTTACTGCAGAATACAAAGCAACCATGGAGGTGTCATGATTTATGTAAGATCCCAATATAAATTAAAAAAAAACTTCAGAACATTGACTGTCTCTCAATGGACATTCACTGTGAGGTAACAGCTATTGAAGTGAAAACAATCAATATCATAGTCTCTGCATATGCAGATCACCATCAGGAGACACAGTATTTTTTTACGAAAGCTTAGTCAAATATTAGACATTCTATTTAAAACGAAAAAAATCCTTCTTCATATATGGAGATTTTAACATAAACATTGAGACTGATTGTAATTTAACTTAATGAATTCTGTGCAATTGTGAACTTTTTTGGTTGTGAATTATTAGTACAAGAACCCACTAGAATATCACAAAATACTGAAACCTGTCTTGATAACTGTATAACGAATGCTAAGGAAGATAGTGAAGTAATATTAATTAACATGAATATGTCTGATCACATGGGAATAATTAATAAATATAAAATGAAAAATGATCCTCACCTGAAGGAGGAAACCATCATCATTGAATTTAGACCATTTTCTGATGAAAATATTTCAAAATGCATTTTTCTTCTTAAAGGACACAAATGGGAAGATCTAGAAGCCCTAATAGATATAAATGAGGTGTTTGATAAATTCCTTGAAATTTTGCTTAAAACAATAGATATATGTTTTCAAAAAAAGAACTAAAACAAAGCATGTAAGAAACCTTGGTAAAAAATGGTACCATGAAGAATTGAGAACACTCAGAGATAATCTAGCATCTCTGAATGATTTAGCTAAAAATGGCAAGGTAGCAAACATAGAAGGGGAATTTAAAAAAACAAGAAAAGTGTATAGGAACAAAATTCAAGAACAAAAAAGAAAATTCATATCTAAACATATAGTTGATGCCCCAAACAACTCCAAAGCAATCTGGCAAGTAATACATGAACCTAGAAACTCGAAAAACAAGGTTAAGACTGACTCCAAAATATCTCCTGATGAATGTAATAATTTCTTTATAAACATGTCCACAGCTCTTCTTGACAAATGTAAATCCCATTGAACAAGTACCTCAGAAATCATGATTTCTTTCCCCTACCACTCCACAAGAAGTTAAAGACATCCTCAGAAATCTCTCTAATAGCAAGGGACTAGATATATATGGCATGAGCAATAAACTCATAAAAGCCATTGGCGAAGGCATTATAGATCCTCTTGTTATTATAATAAATAAATGTTTCGTACTTGGCGACTTCCCAAAAAAACTAAAACAATCAAAGGTTGTGCCCATTTAAAAAAAAAAAGAGATGAAAATAACCCAGACAACCATAGACCAATTTCAATAGTACCAATTTTATCTAAACCAATAGAAATAGCTTTCAATAATAGACTTGCATCATACATGGATAAAAATAACTTATTCTCTTCTTCCCAATTCGGATTCAGAAAAAAAAACATCTACTATACAATCAATTACTGAACTAGTTTCTGAGACAGTCGAGGCCTTTGAGAGAGGCGAGATAGTATCTACTACCTTCTGTGAACTCTCAAAGGCCTTTGACTGTGTCAATCACAACATCCTCCTAGGGAAACTGGGACTAAATGGCATTAGGAGAAACTCTTTTGATTTCACTGAGGCCTACTTAACAAACAGAACTCGGCTTGTAGAATATAATAATATTAAATCCACAGTTCAAAATATATTAACGGGGTCCCCCAAGGCTCAATCATAGGACCACTATTATTCATCCTGTACGTGAATGACTTCTCATACAACTTGAATAATGCAAAGTCAATCGTATATGCTGACGACAGCACTGTCTATCAACGCACTGTGATCCAAGAAATACGGAAATAATTAAAAAAAATATAATTGAACAGATGAAGCCTTTTTTCACCTCAAACCAGTTGAGTCTTAGTTTAAACAAAACAGTACCCCTAAATTTCTCTCTCAGAGAAATTAATGGGGAAAAAGACAACATAAAATTCTTAGGACTTCATCTCGACTCTAAACCATCATATCCAAGTTCTCACAAAAAAACTTGCAAGTATAACTGTCTTACTGAGAAAACTATCACAAACAGCTTCCACAGAAATTTTTAGGGTAGCCTACATGGGATTATTCCAAAGTCAAATATCATATGGAATACTGCTATGGGGGAATGTTACAGACTGGATAAAAATATTTCGTATGCAGAAAAGAGCTATTAGAGCAATAACACAAACTCCTTATACTGAAACATGCAGACATAATTTCAAAAATTTAAACATTCTAACTCTACCAGCGTTATTTATATATCACTGTCTATATTACATCAAATCGAATGAGCAAAACTTCTCCAAACAAAATACACTACACTTATATGACACAAGAAACAAAAATAATCCAATAATCCCACAACATAGACTCACCTTAACTCATAAAAGCTTTATCAACCTCTCTATCAAACTTTTCAATAAACTTCCCAAGCAAACGAAAGAACTTCCAACAACAAAATTCAAAATAGAAATAAAAAAATGCTTCTTACACTCAATGTCTACAACATTCAAGAATTCTTTGATGCTGATTTTCTCCCCTCAAGAAATATGTAGCTATGATATTTTCATCTCTATGTTCTTAAACATATTGGTGTACCTGTGTATTTTAATTACTGTATTTATTTATTGTATTTGTCTATCTAGAGATTTTAATCCATGTATATTCATATTTATATATACAGTGTGACCCATTTAAAATGGAACCACCCCTGTAAAATACGCATTTTTCAGTCAATCTCAAAAAAAATTTTTTTAATATTAAGCATCAAAAACTGTATCTTGACACAAATTTTCATAACTTTAGTTTCATTTCCAAGGCACTCTATGGTTTTTTTTCTTCGTTAAAAACGGCAAAAGTTTATTAGGAAATTTTTGTTTTGAAATTTGACTACACCACTGGATTGGTATCCGTTATGAATGAAAACCATGGAAATTTCATTAAAAAAAATTGGTTAACAAAGAAGTTACAACAACTTTAATTTTGAAAACAAACTATTTGATTATAATTTGTATTTAGATTGCAGACATATTTGAAATCTGGCAACACTGCCGATACAAAGTAGAGCACAAGTGAATTTGTACAGCGAAAATCCGAAGTCAATAGCTCATTCCGTTCAACAGTTATAACTACTGAAAGTATGGTAATGTGAGCGATTTGTGGTGTACTAAATCACAGCCTACTATTGATTTAGTACAATACCTATGCCCAATGTATTAGTTCAGCTTCCCTCAAATGATTGATACTTCTCTAAAAGCTTGTTTCAGTTGAGTTTTGCAGAATAAAAAAGGAACATTTTTTGGTCCAGCTTTGTTTTATTATTGAATAAATAATTTTGATACTTTAGAACTTGATTCGGTTCATTTCGTTTTTATCGGCAATTGAAAAAATTTTAATTTTCTGTTATTTTCGAATACACTTATAACCTAAACTTAAATAAATGATTTTAAGTGAATATAATTCACAAATCCAGTGGCGTAGTTAGATTTTTATTACAAAATCGCTTCCACCAGAAATCGCTCACATTACCATACTTTCAGGAGTTATAACTGTAGAACGGAATGAGCTATTGACTTCGGATTTTCGCTGTACAAATTCACTGGTGTTCTACTTTGTATCGGCAGTGTTGCCAGATTTTAAATATGTCTATAATCTAAATGAAAATTAATATCAAATGCTTTGTTTCCAAAATTAAAGTTGTTGTAACTTCGTTGTTACCCAATATTTTTTCATGAAATTTTCATGGTTTCCATTTATAACGACTACGAATCCAGTGGTGTAGTCAAATTTCAAAACAAAAATTGACTAATAAACTTTTGCCGTTTTTAACCTTGGAAATGAAACTAAAGTTATGAAAATTTGTGTCAAAATACAGTTTTTGATGCTTAATTTAAAGAAAAAAAAAATTGAGAATGACTGAAAAATGCGAATTTTACAGGGGTGGTTCCATTTTAAATGGGTCACACTGTATATATTTTCTGGTACTCAAATTAACTACTTTATCACCCACAATTCTGACGATGCTAAAACATCATATGTTATTTGAGCAAATAAAGTTTTTTATTATTATTATTATAAAAGCAGGGGCCGCTGAAAAAAGAATACTCACTTTGAGATATTTATAATACAAGACAGAAGTCGTAAGAAATCAGTAGCCAGCTATTATTTCATTAAAAATGAATAACTTCTCATTCCATAAGACAGCTGACTACAAATACCTATACAATAGGTGTATGTTGGTCGAATATTCATAAAAAACAACTACTTTCCTGGCTAATGCCTCAACGGACGCAAAATGACACTTTCGCGGACTTGTACTAATGTCGTCATGGCAACACTTTAGTGGACTCTTGTTCACTTAAAATTGAAATCCCAAAAACGTTTTAGGAGACGCAATAAACTATAGATTATTTGAGATTTTGTAATGACAGTACACGTTTTTCTCGAAATATTCTTGTGGAATACTAATTTCAGGAACAATAAACACTAATAGTTCAAGTATTTGACAAACGTGATAAACAATCGCTGGCTACATTTTTGCATAGCTTCCTTATATGACCGTATGAATGGCAATTGAAAATGTATATCATAATGCAGCATTTTTTTGAATTACCAGCCATTCTGAAGTAGTAATTATGATAATAGAAAAATGGATTTATGCGTGCAAGTGTTTCTCCGATGTTTGAAGGAATTTGCACCTAAACTAATAGAAATTTGGTATACTGTTTTTTTCAACGAATTTTCCAGACCCTCTGTTCAATTTTTTGTGTTCTAAAATGAGAATATTCATTTGAAAAAATACGTGATGAGTGTAGAAGTTCAACAAATTGGTACCTGTTCACAACTAGTTGCCAAGATGTTGCGGCAAAGTGAAAAAGGGCAACCTAAACTTTTCAAGTTCTCCATATATCTCTCTTTGAAATGAACTATAACTTTTCTTATTTCCAAATTGGTGTAGTTGTTTGAAAAAAATCACTTAATTAAATTTTAATTGAAAGTACTTGAAGCCATTATTTGATAGGCAACCGGCATAAACGTATACTTATATTAATAATTATCTCTAAAAATTACTTCTGGTTTCATTAACAGATAGGGGTAGTAATCACGCAGTCGGATCTTGGTCTATAGTATCAAATTCAGGTACAGCTCAACATAACGGAAAGGGAATAATGTGATTTTATTTTATACATCTAGTTAGGGTGATTTCCATACAGAAAGATGAGAATTTGTAGAAGAATACAATAGTACCTGTTTTTGTTTTTATAAAGAATATATCTTTTCACAGATTCTAGGTCGTAAAAATCTTAGAAGAATGTAAATTAGGGAGCCAACGAAATAAACATTTCTATAAAGTATATTATTCTTAATTATTAATCACGTCAACAGAAGTTTATCGAAATATACTTTAAAAACATAACTAGACACATGACTGATTTTGAGCACACTTCTATTCACATGTATAAAAATGAAATTTTGTTTCGATACCTCAAAAAAAAATATACCTGGTATATGAATCCATTGGAGAATCTTATTTTGCGAGACATTGACCACTATCTCACAGAAAAAAAAACGAAAAAAATACTAGGCCGTAAGTTCGTGAATATTTTTTGGGTGATTCATTTCATTACGTACCTAAATTTATTCAATTTTAATTGGAATAGATGAAATAAATCGAATCTATTTTCCATGACGATTAATGAAATAACAAATATGTTTACGTTTTACTCCAAATAATTCTCAGGAAATGAAGAGATTATATGGAAAATAAATAAATAACACAACATAAACTATTTTGAGATTATCGACCTAATCGGCCAATATTTTCGAGAGAAGGAATTAGTCCATATTTTTATTTTTGTATTATGTTAAAGTTATGCAGATTGACATAGGCTATAGTTTCTTTAGAAATCGCAATATTTTTTAATGAAGTCGACGAATATTTGAAAGATGTCTCGAATATATCTACAAAATGTCCCCCATAATAAAGTCTGTATGAATTCTCAAGACTCATTCGGCAAATCATTTTATAGTGATGAATTTCCAAAATTCGAATGCAAAGGAGTTAAAACTACCACCTAAATATTTGAACATTTTAGTCTTTTTTTTTTTTAATTAACTCACGTTGAGAAACAAGTAGTGTTAATGTTTATTGAAATTATTTCGCCAATTTCTTGGATTGAATCAAAAAAATATATAAAAAAGAATGACTTTCTCGAAATCCTCGCGAGTAAAGCCGCAGGCATAAGCCAGATAGAGCAACACGAAGATTTATGGAATAGGAAAAAATATACAAATTCCACGCGGACGTAGTCGTGAACAACAACTAGTATTTTATGGATTTGTGGAAAAACGATCGTTGAATTTTTTTATATTTATGGGAAAACAGAATTCAGTTGGACACACATACTATTGAGAATAATTGGTGGAAAAACCAACCGGTAACTCCACGCCATGGGTATATCGATTATAGTACTGAAAATTTCAACATAAATAATAGAAATATGGAGAGTGGCCATTATTACCGCGAACGAAAAATGATATTGCCAAAATAAAAGACTCCATGCCGTTGCAAAACATTATTTGAATCGATTGTGAACGCATTGCGTTTATAAAAACAAATATTTCAATAAACCCATGAAACAAGTGCATAGAAAATAAATTATTCATATCCATAAATAGGATAAAACTGAACAAATATGGATACAGCCCTCTATTTTGTTTTTTTTTCTCTTTTCTGTTGAATAAGAGTGTCTGTTCTTATTAAACCTCCAAGATTATAATCACTGAGTTAGTTACCCGGTGGTTTTCCCATCAATAATCCTTGACAAAAATTAACAGTCTCCTAGACTGGTTATTTTAGGTTCTCTGTATGCAATTATATTTTTCCTACTTAAATGTAATAATCTCATTGCGAAAAAAATAACAGATTAATCGATTGTGAAAAACTATTGTTCAACCAAAAATTCACAGAAAAAAACAAACAACCACGTACATGCTTTAATTGCATTCATTTATATGCGAATGCATGTGCCGGGTATTCAAAATCATTTGTCACAAAACCATATTATACAAATATTACCGAATGTGAATGTTTCTTAGTCCCTATAATTTCTACATAGAATACTAATATATTAGTGCAACGTCATTGATAAGTGGCTCGTGCTCTTTCAGGGTCTCTCTCAAGTCAGTTTGTTATTTCGGATGGATTCGCTGATTTGTTCTATACATCTGTGTGGAATTTTAAGGATTGTTTTGTATCAAATGGACCTTCAATTTGAATGTTCCGAAAAACATCAAGGAGGCTGTATCAAATCGTCAAGTTTACAAATAAACATATCAATTAAATTACAACGCATTTCCATTAGCTGAAACCTTTCTGACGTTGCATCACATTGAATCGCATCGTTGGCGATATAGCGGCTAGAGCTGGAATGCTATGTACATAATTCCTGAAAATTGAGGTATTATATTTTGCATACCTCATTTTTTTATCAAATAATTGAACAAATGTATGCATTGAAAAATCATGTTGCGTATTTACTTACTTAAGAGTCATTCAACTCATACTTAATATTTTACTGAAAGTTATTTCATGAATGATTTTTTTCTCAATTGGAAAATCCTTCTACAAATTCAAGGAAGATTTCGATTGAAACTTTTCAAGGAAGGATATGTTTTAGATAAATAAACGCCTCACAACACTTATGTCTGACGTCACTGCACCGATACTTCCAGCCGGTAGTTTTTGGGCGAGTCGTGAACCAATTCAAAATTTCACATTGAATGACTTCCATAAAAGAGCATTGAAGAAAAATTCTTCAAGCACCATGGTTTATACAGGGTGTTTCTCAAGTACGTGTAGAAAATTTAGGAGCATGTTGCTGACGTCAAAATAAGAAGAAAAGTTGCTATAAACATATGTCCGCAAGTTATTCGTTTCTGAGATGCAGGGTGTCAAAGTTGAATTCTTATTTTTATTTTTTGTTAATACATTTCAAAATAATTGTGATATTCAAGTAAAGTTTGGTATCTGCGAGTATTTTTCAATGACAAAATCAAATTTGATGTTAGTCTGTCTCTTTCGTGGGGGTGGCGCCACTACATGTCTTTTCAGTCATTTGAAATGTCATAACTTTTTTGTCGTACCTGTATGACTTTTGCTAGTGGAAAAATCGATTTTTCAACATTTTTCTGTAAAAAATATATTCTGGTAGAGGTCGCTGCCAGCAACTGTTTTCGAGTTATTGGGTTTTGAAATAATCGATGCATTTGAATTATTTCCTTGGGGCTCGTAAGTCGCCTCTAAGTAGTAAATATCGGAAAAGATACGCCAATGCATTTGTCTTCTTTCATTCAATGGTCTTCTACATTCAACACTTGAATGTGGTCAAAATATGATTCTTGTTTTTTGTTACATAGTTTGTTTTGGACTCTTTTCCGAGTTAAATAAATAACACTCATGTGAGTACTTGTCATGTCATTTCAATCCGTTCTTGTGACAGTGAAGTTGTTTTCTGTATTTGTGTTTCAATCTTTCATACACGAATAGCGAAATTGCTAATATGATTTAAGTATAAGGTCTTGCCGATGGCAATTGCTAGGAGGCTAGACGTATTTATAATGAAAGATTCCCTAATCATCGAGCGTCGAATCACCATACATTCAGAAACCTTTTGCATTGGCTTATGAAGTCTGGTTCCTTTAAAAAAGCTCCAGTGGCAGGCAGACCGTTAACTACTAGGATACCAGAAGTTGAAGAAGCTATTCTTCAGGCAATCGAAGAAGATCCACAGACAAGCACGAGAAAAATTGCGCAAAATCTGAACGTACATCACAAATTAGTTTGTTTAATTCTGAATCAGTTGTATCCTCATCACATACAGCGTGTCCAAGCATTTTCGTGTAAGATTTTGCCAATGGATACTGCAGACAATTGCACAAAACCCTCAATTTACTGCAGATATATTATTTATTGACGAGGCACATTTTTCAAAGAACGCCATGATGAACTTTCATAATCATCATGTGTGGTGTGACGAAAACCCTCACGCAATAGTTCAGTCCAAGTTTCACCACCAGTTTTCTTTGAATGTGTGGATTGGTATTGTTGGGGATTATTTGATTGATCCTCACTTTTTTCCAGGGACTCTTAATGGAAATTCTCATCATGATTTCCTTGAAAATATTTTGCCTGAATTACTTGAAGACATTCCACTTTACTGAGACAAAGAATATGGTTTATGCATGATGGAGCGCCAGCGCATTTTACTTTAATAGTTCCTGAATTTTTAAATCAGCGATTTAGGAACAGATGGATTGGTCGAGGGGCTGAAGTTCCAAATCAATTCCGGCCTCCGAGGTCCCCGGATTTAAATCCAATCGATATTTTTTTGTGGGGTCACTTGAAGGCCCTAGTTTATACGGTGCCAATAGAAACCAAAGAACAACTTCGTCAACGAATCATTGCTGGATGTGACGCTATCCGAAATACACATAATGGAACATGTACGTGAGTCCATGAGACGACGAGCCGACGCATGCATAATGGTGCAAGGTGACCATTTTGAACAATTACTTCAATTATTACCCTCAACTAACTGTTTTAGTATTAAATGGGTTTTAATTACTGTTATTATTATTAGTATTAAATTGTAATAACACCCGATTCCTATTTTAAAATGAAATTAAAGAAAAATAATTTCTTTAACTAAATTAATTTGGAATTTAAAAATTTTGTCATTGAAAATCACTTGCATCGATTATTTCAAATCACAATAACTCGAAAAAAGTTGCTTGCAGCGACCTCTACCATAAATATATTCTGTACACAAAAATGTTAGAAAAATCGATTTTTCCACTAGAAAACTTGATACAGGTACGTACAGAAAAGTTACGACATTTCATATGACTGAAAAGACATGTAGGTGGCGCCACCCCCACGAAAGAGACATACTAACATCAAATTCGATTTTGTAATTGAAAAATACTCCCAAATACCAAACTTTACTCGAATATCACAATGATTTTGAAATGTATTCACAAAAAATAAAAATAAGAATTCAACTTTGAAACCCTGCATCTCAGAAACGAATAACTTGCGGACATATGTTTATAGGAACTTTTCTTCTTATTTTGAAGTCAACAACATGCTCCTAAATTTTCTGCACATACTTAAGAAACACCCTGTATATATATATATATATATATATATATATACATTGTTCACTATGAAATAAAATATTTTTGTTTCTAGAACTGATTTTGAAAAAAAAACACCGCTTGGAATTGAACTCGAGCCTTTCGCGTAACAGTCTGGCTATCTAACCGCTACTCTTTCTTGATTTTCTGAGAATACTAGAATTGAATCATTTGCAGCCTTACTTGAAAACTCAAGGCTCATTTAAAGGGCTGAAGAAGTTATATTTGAATTCCGATATCAAATCATTGTGTGTAGTGGGCTCAAAATTCCTTATTTAATCAATTCTGCATTTCCTGTTTCCTTATAGGAATTGAATGCCTTGACATATACTTTTGACAGGAGCTCGTGTAGTTTTATTGCAAAACAATGGCGAATCTACTGTGGTTTTATCAGTATAAAACAGCGAGAAGGCATTTATCACTATAAAACTGAACTGATTGGTTCCCTGTTTGAAAATTCGGCCATTTGATCGGTTAAAAATATCGGAAAATAGTCGCCCATAAATTTTTCAAATTTTTTAAAAGCATTTTGCCTGGAAATTTCACTAGGTGTGATTTGCAGTCTTATCATCTGATTAAACCACTCAAGCTTTGCTTTCGTGGTTTAATCTTTGATAATAAGGCCACGAATTGCACGAGTTAAATTTCCTAGAGGCAAATTGCATGAAGGAAAATTGATAACTTTATGCGATAAAATCATCTAGCATGAATATTTGATGAGAATATGTCTCGAATCACAATGATGGATAATAATTCCAAAAGTCATGCTCTATTTGAATTTTCAACGGATAATACCAATGATATACCCCAGATGATGATGACCGTAGATGATTAAGACGATTAGAAAGTAATGTGCAAGGTACATTAATGAGAGTAAGAATGTGACAGAATTATTTCCACATGTCACTGCAGTCCAGCTTTAGGGTTTGTTCATCTGTGTAGCATTTAGAAAACAATGTATGTCTCTCCAACTCACGTAACTCCTGAGACCCCCTTTTTTTTATCAATGCAACTAAATTGGTGGAATGAGAAATGAACAAACTTTCAAAACAATTTTTACGATTTCGCTCTGCGTTTTGAGTGATAGTTGATAAATAGAAATGATAATTTGAAATATTGGTTGTTGATAACGATTATATATAAAGTTTTCTCAGTTGAATTCATAGAAGAAAATTCTGTAGCCATAAGTGTATCGTTATATTTCCATAACATAGGAAGTTTATGAAGGCATTTGATGACTTACAGTTTAACCAACAAGGAAATTTATTATCATCTAATTCAAGTATGAAGTGAACTCTAGATGACCTACATCTTTTAATTACTTCACACCAAATGATTGTGTAGGTGTATAACTTTGACAGGAGCTAGTGTGCATTTATCGCAAAGCTAGTGTGCATACCTCAGTATAAAATTTATCACTATAGAACTCTGATTTGATTGGTTGCCTCTGAGAAATTTCAGGCCGTTTGATTGGTTCAAAAATAATGAAGGATATAGTCCTCCAGAAACATTGAAAACATTATATTGCACGCTCTTTCGTGCAATACGGATGAATTGTATGGTCTCCAAAATATTTTGGTAAAAAAACCTGATAGAAAGGGTACAAAATAAGTTTTTAAATATACGCCTTCTGAAAATATCATTCCTCCATATGCAAGAGTAAGGTTGAATTATCCCTCGAACTTAGTCTAATCAGCCCCAGTAATCGTAGGAGAATGCTTGATCTGATATTTTTGTATAATATAATAAATAGAAATATTGATTCTACTATATTGGAAGGCCAGCTAAACCTTAACTTTAATTCAAGAACAAGTAATCCACAATGATATCATGAATATTATTCAGTTTATTTCGTGTGTGTACTTTTCAATAATGGTATGATCTCACATATTCAAGTGTCATCATCAAGATACATTTGAACTTTCAGAAACAACACGGTGATTTCTGAACGGAAATCTTCCAGTGTTAATTTTTTTCTTATACATTTTTGTTTTGAGAATTCACAAAATCAAAACCAACAAACGGGACATACGAGTGTTCATTGTTTTCTTAAACTTTCCGTTTCGAGAATTCACATAATGGACCTGGAGCCGTTGCCCAAAAAGCCAACTCATTTGCTACAAGTATGGCGACCCTCGAAGGGTCGAATTACATAATTAATGAATGGCTGGTTGTGGATACGTTATCGCAGGACCAAGTATCAAACTTGTCATATAAATTATGGGTTTTGAAAGATTTCGTACACAAAAAATCTTGCATTTTTCGGTAGTTTCTGAATAATAATCCGGCGAAAGCAAAATGCCATACTCATGCGGTGTCATACCAATCGAAGCAGGTATCAATTGGCCTTTTTGGGCATCAGCTCCAGGTCTATAATGAAAAACAACAAACAGGACATATGACACCTCGCTCACGCTATGTTTTCTGATTGGCTGCTGATGGAACTTCTCATTGTCATTTAGTGGCCTTTCAGAAAACAGTTTGCTGTCATATGAATTGATAGTTCTCTTATTATGAAACTTTAATTTTATGTAAACAAAAAAGGTCATAGGGCACCAGCCATAACTAATTTAAGAAAATACAAATACAAATAAAAATTAGGATATAGATATATATATATATATATATATATATATATAATTAATATTCCTAGATTTCCTATGATGTGGAAATCAATTTCAGTTTCTGATTCAGAATGGCCAAAAAAACTTTTCTTACGCTTATTCAGTGCTGTAGCTGCAACAACTGGTCTAAAAAAAATCCATTAGGTTTCGAATAATTCATTCAAAACTCGAAATAGATTGGGAAGTGAAAAGACGAGTAAACTTGTGTTTATGTTTAAATGTCTGAATCAGGACATGAAAACAAAAAAAAAACAACTTGGACTGCATCTGGTCAAATGGAAATGATTCATCGTCACAAGTGGATGTGAAGACTCTGTGACAAATGAAAAACTACCTACTACGTGAAGAATCTGTGGTAGATGAAGAAATACCTACTGCTTGACAGACATTTTGTTAAAAAAATGGAAAGAAGTAAATTAGTTTTATCAACTTCTTGATTTTTGATAAAGTATGTCTTTATACGTGAAAAGTGGCTCTGTGTACACTCGTGTAACTCATTATAAGGTCAAAGAAAATATAAGGCCGATATGGAAAAACTCCTTTGTGAATCACACTACTTTACCATTATCGTAGGTTGTATAATATGGAATCATACCATGATATAGAGATACACACATTCTGAATCAACTGTGTTGTATTTCTAAAAATTAAATTTTCTGGAAGGATATACTATACATGCTTCAGATTAGTTATTCTGTCTAATAACAGAAGGCGGGAGTAAATATCATACATGCTTCAGATTAGTTATTCTGTCCAATAACAGATGGAGCAGTTAGACAACGACTTGTGCATTTCAAGACGGTTTGCTGGCAATGTGAAGTTTAATATGGCTACCACGAGCAGAGAGCTATCGAATGTAACGAATTTTAGTGCTACAAGTTACCTTCAGGTGTTTTTTCTCATATTATACAAAACACTTCTTGTAGAATAGGGAAATTATTATTCATTTGAAGAAAGAATGAATTATACCATCTAATAAATTCTTGATTTTTTTCAAACTTAGAATAAGTGAATTCCCTATTGCCTTCATCATAACGGACATATTTTAATTTTAAACAAAACTTTTTTCATTTTATTTGCAACTTTTCCTCAATTTCACTGGTCTTCCTTCCCTACTGACATATACCTATCAGGTAAGGTTAGCAGTCAAAAGATTTATTAACATCAATCAGGTTTGATAGCAATCATGAGCAACATGCATAGGGCGTCATGTCAACAAACAGGACGGAAGACCAATGGAACTGAAGATCCCACCGGTGGTTATGGATGTATATAGAAAATTCACTGTTATATTTTATTATTTTTTTTTTCAGTAATACGATGTAGACACAAATGATTTAGGAGTGTTGGCAAATGATAATTTCATTAGAAGACGTTTAATTTTTGGGGAAATTAATGGACATAAAAAACGTAAAGGTTCATGGGTCCCACCACCAAATTTATTCTTGATAGTGAAAAAGCAATACTGAATATTTATAAATAAAATCAAAATTCGAATAGTTCTATACTTATATAGTTGTTGAAATTTTGAATTCATTCAATAGCTCTTTATATAAAATGAAAGTAATTACGAATCCACATATTTTTTATTACAACAATATATTTTAAGGCAATATAATAGAATATTAGGTACACAAAGAAGAGTTGATGAAATGGAATTTTTGAAATCAAGCAAGGGTTTTATCAAGACGGCGTTAACATACGCAATAATAATTTACAGACCCATTACTATTTTGACTGCCAGCATACAAGATTCATCAGATGGAAAGTGATAAGTTTTAGCAGATATTTTGCAATTGAATATCCTTCGAAGGTTTGAAACATCGACCTCATTATTCAGTTGTACAATTGAGCCATTCATTTTAGGATTCAGTGATGCCACCACTCAATTTATTACCTACCTTAAAACTACTGACACTTTTTTGGCACTTCTACAACTGAGAATACCATACACCCCTGGAATAATATTAGAAAAGTGCCCACTTGATAAAATTTCTAGTTATTCCAAAATAACAGCTTTTATAGCAACAGCAAAGAATTAAACAACCATCAACGGTATAATATGGAAAATATTCACAACAAACATACTACTCAACCTAATATTGAACTTTTCCTAAAATAAAATTAACGTTTGCATCATCAGCAAGCACAAATATCAGAATGCACAGGTTTGGAGTTAGAGCTACGCTTGAAATATGTTTTATGAAATATTTAGATAGATACCCTTTTGTATTAGTTTGGAGTTTTTAAAGATATCTGGAATCAGAAGATTATGAAATATATGAGGAAAAGTGTAATTTTAATGCAGTGGAATTGGCAGCACTGAACTTTTTGTACCATTAGTATTTCATAGTTCAGAGAGTATTCACAATTCGCTAATCCAGGATTGATTGCCATCTCAGATTGATCAACTGGCCCTAATAGTCTCTACAGAGCTGAAACGCATAGAGGAATCTTGAAATAGAGTCAGGAATAACTCCATTTGGACTGAACCAATCTTAGGAATACCCGGTAGCATCACTGATCCTCTATGATTAGACTGCTACAAGAGTAGAAGACATCAGGCATGTCAACTGAAGCTCCACTAAAGGAGCCTCCAAAGAAGAAAGAGATTCTGTCACTCAAAATGAGATATCAGCTCCTGGCTCCTGAATAGACACTTGGTTCTGCCAAAAATATTGTCCCCCATCCGTCAAGAGGGGCCATTCTCCTTCTGGGAATCTTATGTTCATAAGACAAGCTCGTAGCATTTCACTTACAGATCAGTTGGGTACTCACTGAATCTAAACAACTGTCTGGTATAGATTGATGAGTAAAGTACTCTAATATTGGTTATTCTAATGAATCTTCTGCTGTCGGTTTTCATGATCCAGAAAAGGGATATTGACTTGGAGAATGACTAACGTGTTAATTGAAATGAGAACACCGCCTTGAATTCTGATTATCCGAACAAATTACTTGAACAAGGCGTATAACAAGTAGCTCTTCCCACATCAATTGCATCAAGCAGCCTGTAGCCCCATGACTACCTCTCAAACACAAATGTTTACAGAAATACAAACAGGTTTTTTAAACAAGTGTAAAGCACGTTGAAGACAAATTTGTTTTTATGCGAAACAAACAGTACTCACGGTTGTTTAATTTTTCGAATTTTGGGCCTAGTTCGTTTTTCTTTTGTCTCATTGGTTTTTCTACTTCTTGTGTTCGGTTCAATTAGATTTCTGCCCCTATTGCAGTTTTCATAGTAAAAAAGAGGTAATAATATGGAATTTGTTTTACTAAGAATGGTTGGACTTTTGAACAATCTAAATCGACTCTACATTAAAATACTTCATACCTAACCTCACTTACCACCCACACTTAACTAATAACCAACTCATATTATGATCAATCAAGAACGAAGGTGTTGTTCGACTTATTCATGCAGTGATCAAAATGAACTTTCACATTTTCAGTCGACTGACTTCCATAATTTCTGTATCGAGTACAAATTAACAACAATGTGGAACTCAGAACCCATATGTGATTTTTAGAATTCAACCTACAGGAAGTTACTCGAGCTGTATTTCCTTCATCCATTTTTTTAATCAACTTTGAAGTTGTCACATTTTCCTGAGACAATTTTGGTTGAAAATTCAATATTTGTTTATGAATAATTTCATTGGTTAAAAAATCTGACCTAATCAACATTTTTTTATTGGTGGAGAAATCAGTTCAATACAAATATAAAAAGTGTTAATATATTAAGTATTTGTTTTGTCATTTTTCACCTACATGTCAAGCATAATGCAAAATTAATATCAATAACTAAATATACAATATAGATTAAAAATCAATATTAAGTCAATTAAATAGCCTTCAAATTTTCCTTGTACAGATTGAAAAGGGAGTGTGGTGTGGGCTTGAATTATCAATTGCCTCAGATACTTTCCAATAATAAGAATACTATTTAAAAAAATGGTTTCGAAAATCTATTAGCATCAGTTTTACCATATTTTCAAGAATTATGAGTCATCAAAAGTCAACTGAAGAGGGGAAAATGTTTCTGATTGAAGTGGATCAGACATATATGTGGATACAGATTCTGGTTTAAAAAATGGAAAATTAGATTTTGTCATTCCAAAGTTTCAATCTACAAGTAGCCTTCATAGCTTAATTTGTCTTGAATTTTTAATACTATATAAGAATCCCATACCTGACTCACAAAAAAGAAAAGGAAGGCACAATTTCATCCTTGACAAAAGTTAAACCTCTATATTCATGTAAATACTACCATTATTCATTTTTTCTTTCTTTCCATTTCAAGTAACTGTTTTCAAGAAAGCATCTATTTGGCTTTTTTCGTCAATATTTCTCGTTGCTGGTATTTCCTCAAAAATACATAAAAGTCAACCTAGATGCAAAAATAATAAGAATTTGATGAATTCACTCCAGGAATATTTCATGAAATGTTATTGAATTTTTGTTGTAAATTTTTTGTCGGTTATTTTACAGGATGTCTGAAATTGGAGTATCACGATAATTTTGATATTTATATTTCCGAAATGTGACTCTTATACTATATTTAAGTTTCAACATATTTTTAGTTTACGTGTTTCTCTCAAAAATACTTTTATGAGCTTTTATTTTCATGAATTCAAAAATATTTCTCTGAACTTTTAAGAGGAATTAAATGATTTATTTTTACGTATGTTGCAACATGCAGGGTTGGTAATATGGGTATATTATATGTTCTCTCCACAATGGTAAATTAACAGAATTCTAAAAGACTGAAACTGAACAATGATCTTCCTTTTTTGAATAATTGCACTTTTTCTAATCTGAAAAATATTTTATAGACAAAACAGAATACAGCATTCACACTTATTTATTCCGGGAGTCAACGGATTTACTTAAACCCCCTTCCAATTTTGTTTTATCCATCATAAGAACCACATTTTGATGAATCCGTCACTTATTTGGCAATTCCGGTTTTATCAAAAATAGTTCAGAATTTAAAATGGAACACCCTGTATATTATATCATGAGAATCAGAGTTCGATGGAAATATTTTCCTCAGTTTTTAGTGAAAAAATGAAAACAAGCAACCATGATAATTTGATCAAAAACTCTGCAGCGCTTTAAAGTTACTGAAATGTTTTTTAGCGACACAATACTGCCTATAATCCTCTTCAAAAGGAATCCAAAGGTATACTAAAAGGCCAAATCCTGTCAGTCACAAGTTTATAAAACCGAAAATATCAAATATTGTATTGTATTTCAGGTCTTCAGTGTCATCCAACAAAAACAAATCTATAATGACCTCATGGCAAGAGGTATAAACCCAATTTAATGAAAATCATTTGGTTTTTCATCAAGTATCGTCCGCATCACTTAAAAAAACATATTTGCCTTCAAAATGAAAAAAAATATATCATAGAAGAATTTCTTAAAGATTCCAAAAATATCATAATATACAGGATGTTCAATTCGAAATTAAAAAAGTAGGATTATTTCCGATGAAACGGGAAATGCTAAAAATATGAGAGATATGTCAAAATGTGCTTCTTATGCTATGCATCAAACCCATCAAATTTCGTTTCAATATCCCTAAAAAAATTTAAGATGGAGTAGTAAATTCGTTGAAACCCAATTATATATACACATTTTATTCTGATCCACCCATATAAATTATAGTCTGTTTTTGAAAAAACACCCTCGATATCAATCAATCAATACTTACTTTTTCATTGATTGTGGAGCCATGAAGAAAAAACACATTCACATAAAAACTAATATGAAAATATATAAACAAAAAAATTAACTCACCTAGATCTCCCTTGATTCAAAGTGTAAGACAGAATGTAATCTGTCTTGATGTAATTTTCAGGGAGTTCCCATGAACAGGTTAAATTATCAAGGTTTCTTCCTATACATGAAAAATCCGTAACATTTTGGGGAGCCACTGAAAAGTTAAAAACAAATAATGTAAATACTCACATAAAAAAATGTATATACTTACCAGCCACAGCAACAACATTCATGCAAACCAGCTTTTCCGTTTCATTTTTTGTTGGTTTGGTTTCGTGGAAGTTGCAGTAGTAGGTCTCATAACCAGATGTTGGCGGTTTGTCAATATACAGGCGAACGCTTGTTGAATTGATGATCTCGACCTAAAATAAAATAGAAAACAAATGGGACAATGCAAAGAAATGATCACCTGTGTTAATTCAGAACAAAATATCGATTTTTTTTGTATTTACCTCATCACTTGGAATTCGTTTTTCTTTGTAAATGAAATATAACCCAGAACTTGCATTAATATAATCTTTGGCTATTTCCTCATAAAGATTACAGGTTATATTCAATGATTGGCCATATTCGAGGATTATGTCACCAGATGGTACAGTAACTGAAAAAAATAAAATACATAAAGTACAAATTGCCTTTGACCACATTGTTAATGCAATCAACCCGAATTCACCAAATTGTAAAAATAAAAAAAAATACACTTGAAGATAGCTTGTGATATATACAAACTCATAAAAGAAATCGAAAAGCTTGCTTTATCGCTATTGTCTGGTAATTCCTATATTTTACCAGTGAGCAAAAATAAGATAATTCATTTTTCCATTCAATTTGTTGAAACTACTTGAAAAAAAGGTTCTTTGATTTTCATCAGATACTTCAAAAGGGATGAAACTGAAAATATGAAAAAAATTAAAAATGCAAACGATTTTATGTTTATGGTTAAGAAAATATTCCTTCATTCTTCAAGACAGTTTCACTCTGGCTTTCCTCCAATAAGCATCTACAAACAACAAGAAACAACTACTCTACTACGTGGTCATATAAGAACCTTTTGATATCCATTTTTTCTAAATGGAGACAAAAAGAACAGCACTCTTTCTGTTGCCAGTCTTTAGAAAGAAGTAACCTGCTATTACATCTTCCTCTGGCTGCATGATTATTACAAAATAAAGAAAAGATGTAAGAAAAGGAATAAAAAGAATAATCCAAAATAACACAAAAAATTATTTTATTTTTGAAGGTCGATTAAATTACAAATATTTTTTTAAGGAATTATATTCAAGTTTTTTACTACTTCAAAACTCCCCTTTTTTCGTAGCCATTATTAATATCTGGATCACACAAATGTCGATAGTTGGTTAATTTTATTTTGTAGACATAATTTATCTGAATTATTTTTATTGTAGAATTTTTAAATATTCTTCTTATATGACAATCATACCAGAGTGCAAAGACTTGACCGTTTTGTTCTTAATGGAAAGTAATTCCTACAACATACCTAAAAATACAAAAATGGCTCCTTTCATTAAGCAAGTTTAATACTTTAAAAATTTTGCTATTGGGGCCGAGTCATTTAAAGGAATATATAGTACTAGGCCGAGGTTTGAAAATTACATATAGACAGTAGTTCTAAGTGTGCGTCTAAAAGCTACACAATTCATTAATGTGGTATGTTACATGTGTTGCACATCGACGCACACTGCTCATGGTGACAGGCCGTTGTGCATCGAAATACAACATACGGCAGTTAAAGTGTTGAAAGAGGTTTGGAATTTGTACTTCATTGGATTCATAAATAGCAACTGTGTTTCGTTAAGCAAAAATAAATATGAGTTTTTTAAAGTCCTATTTTTTTTATTTTATGATGCTAATGAAGGATTGTCCATGATAGGTAATACTAAGAAACCATAAATATTACCTTCCATCTGAGGATTTGTTTTGGTTAATTAAATAACTACTAATTTGAAGAAGAAATGGCAAAAAAGTTGCATATAGAACATCTGATAAAATTGTTATTTTGAGAGATAAATATGAAAAAACTTACATCCCCAAGTACTCAGTTTTAAACAGTATTCATGTTTATTCTCCTTTGTCCAGACACATCCGGAAAATAAAACTAATAAATATATTCCAATTGTTATGTCCATCACAACAATTGTTTCCAAAGTGGTTTCCTGAAAAATGAAAAATCACATAGAAAAAACTTTGAATGCTTCAGTTATATGTGAAAGATATTACTGCCAAGTAGCCCAAAGTATGGATCTCAAATCACAGTTTCCTATAAATGTATCGTCTAAGGTCAAAGACGTCATTAAACTTAACATTGAATTTCATGGAAATTCGATTAAAAGTAGCCAAATCAACAGTTTTACAATAAAAAAACTGCATGATTGAAAATATTGCAAATAAAAACCAGGGCTGGATTAAAAGGTGTGGAGGCCCTGGGGCAACAAAGGAGTGGAGGCCCCTATTTATTTTTCAAACAAGTTTTTTTTTTTATTTATTGCGGAACAAATCAAATTATTTCGACACGAGCATATGTAGGTATAATAAAATACAAGAAATAAATTAAATTACAGCGTAAACGAATGGATTCTTGAGCTTTTTTTTGATAAAAATCATTGATGATTTCGGTCAAATCACATACGGAGAAAATCATTCTCAATGCTAAGAAGCGATAACTTTGATAGGGGGCTTTGTCTCATCGTAATTCGCCTATTTTTTTCATTTTGGAAAATGAGCGCTTTCCAGTGCAATTTGACATCATCACATTCTCAGTTGTAATATCACAAGAGAGTGAAAATAATTCGACAGATTTTCGAAAACTTGTTGCCAGGCAATAGACAATCTAGATAATTATTTTCTACTATATCAAAATCTCGTGTGGTATTCTTTAGATTATTTTTTGATGTTACGATCATAAACACATTTCCTTGCGAAATTATATAATGTACTAAACCGGTTTTGATTCATTTCACACTTTTCATGCGAATTGATGACAGACGTCAAATTAAAAATATAGGTTGTCAGACAATAAAAACAAAATACCTCAAATTATTCCTGCGACAATTTTCTAGGTAGAATATTCCCACTATTGATTGGCCAAAACATATATGAATTATTTGAATTGAACGTTTCCATTGGTTTCTAGCAATGTCAAAAAATAATCACTGTAATTTCAATGTTTAAGAATGTAGCTCTGAAATTTTGGTTTTCAAGAATTTGATAGTAGAACATCTTAGATTGGTCTTTTTGATAGTCCTTTTTCAGAAGGATTTACATTTGTTGCGGAATGTCATCCTTCTCTTAGACTCACACTTTCAGATTTCGGGGATTTCTGTGTTACAAGCACCACTCAGGACACTTGTCAAGCTAATAAATAGGAAAAACAGGTATAGGCGGGCAAAGTGTTTGTAGAATCGGCTGAAAAATAGTCAACAGAATTTGAACTTTTGTTCTATTATGGAATGCTACGGGCTCTTATAAATAATTTGATGCAATCATATTCATAAATTGAAATATTATTTTCTTTTGCTTATGATTATTGAATTTCATTGTGTATCTAGATCAGCTTATGTCATTCGAAGAATACATCGACAGAAAATCCTTCATTTAATAAAAAAAATGTATATTTTTTTAAATTCAATTGTTCTTGTTTTACAGCTAATTTCGATCTGATATAATATTTTGTATAATAGTATGTTTTACTTGGTGATTGTTTCTCGCATATACACATGATTCATCAGATCGAAGATTAATATTAACCATGGATTTTGACAAGAATACGAAACATGTTTTTGAATGTTTAAAACGAAAAATGAGAGGAAAAAGTGGGAGAACTGCTCTTTCGTTGCATATCCTTCGGTATTTGTTAGGAAATTTTACCTAAAAATGTATATTGTGGAGGCCCCTCTCTTGTGGAGGCCCCGGGGCTGCAGCCCCGTTTGCCCCCCTCTTAATCCGGCTCTGATAAAAACACCAATTGAATTTATAAGACATCATTAAACTCAACATTGAATTTCATGGAAATTCGATTAAAAGTAGCAAAATCAACAGTTTTACAATAAAAAAAACTGCATGGTTGAAAATATTGCAAATAAAAACCCAATTGAATTTATAGAGAAAGTGTTTGCAATCATTCGAAAAAAAAAATGAACCAACAATTGAAAATGGAATAATATACAATTGGATTAATATTTGGCCAATTGTTATGCCAATTTTGTGAAATACCAGTTTGCATCAAAAATGTTTTTCTAACATCAGTTCAGAGTTCATTAATAAGACGCAAGTTTTATTGATTTTTCCCACCACCTTCCCAATGTACCAGTCGGTTTTTTAATTAAGAATAATTAAAAATATTGTTTTTTTCATCAGCGGCTACTCTAATTAATACAGGTACCTATTATATATCATATTATCCCTTCACAAATAGTTTGAAAATTCAGATCATAACATAACACTGTATATTTAAACTGAGAACTTTCATGAAAGCTCAAAAACTATAATCACCTCAAGTGATAAATTCCTTTTTGTTAGACTTGCTGTATTATACAACACATTGATCTTAATTTGAGTTAAAAATACATAATAACTTCCGAGAACTCAGAGAAATCCATTCAAGAACTATTTTGAATAAATTTGTTTGTTTGACGTTTTATCATTCCTTGAAAATGTTGACGGTCGACGGATAAATTCAATGCTACTATTTATAACTGAAAATTTGATAAGGGTATTCACCAATTCGTGAACATTATTTCAATTCAGGCTTATTGCCAAATAAATATGAGAAATTGGGTAATTTTATATACATATAATATAATAAACATGTATTCAAATCAAAACAAAAAAACTGCGAGCTAGGATAAACAACAAAATAAATGATTCAGCTATGGATTTATCCCTAAGTACTTTAAAAACAACAAATTCGCTTGTGAAATAAATTATTTTTCCATAGACAACACTGAAATACAAAAAATAAACGAAAATAACATACTTATGTCGTTCTATGATGCACCATTCTGAAAACACCAATACTTCTGGGAAATGACAATATACGTAGACAATCAACTTTGAGTAGCACTGAAACCATTTATTAATAATAATCCAACCGTTCACTCATGACTATTTTCACAATACCACTAGGTTATTCAGAGATGTAGCAAATTACGGAATTTGGAAGTTATGTTGTTTCTTGTTATTTCTGGAGATTATTTTACTTTCACCAAAATCGAGTACACACCATAGAACTCATTACAGAATTCTTGCTTGGAACTTGGAACACAAAACAATCATCATATCCTATGAATATAAATCATGTCTTCTCTTCTTCTTTTCATAGGAAAACCTAAAGGTTCGTTTCCATGGCAGTTTTTGCCTAAAACGGAATAGAACAGCTACAATTTTCTGTATTATTTCCATATCTTAAGAAATATTTTTGGCCTCGAAATATTATTTTTCACAAGAAACGGAAAAGTAAAGAGCTAAATATTTCCCTCGAAACATTTTTCCATATTATTATATTCCGAAGCGAGAGACTCTTCGATATTTGGCGGATATCAATGGATCTGGGATGTTCTGTGACTTTGAATGTATTGCAAGAATTTTCGGTAGTAATTTCCAATGTAATTTTTAGATGAATTCTCGTGTAACTAAAGTAGCTCTCATGCGGTTCGGTTGGTTAAGTTTACCCCCAGTTTATTTTTAACTATTCATTTTTAAACTGTGCATTAACCATATATCGCAAAAACGGGGCCTTACTGAAACTCATATAAATAATCTCTCAATAAAATTTGGTCAACGTTTTAAGGCCCCTCTTCACGTTGGCCAATATATTTGCCAATGGTGTGGCACACATTTTGGCCCAGAAATTCGTGAAGTTGTCCACACGTTGGAAGGTCGTCCAGTTTGCATCGGTTCAGGCCAATGTGCGGACATCAAAGCTAAAATGGAAATCGAGGTGCTAACGGCTGCTACGCTTTTATTTATATACTTCATATAAGTACTACCTAAGCACAGTTTATAGCTAAAGATACAGTTCGCTCACTTGGCGTCTGATGCGTGATTTGTATCCCTCGCGCATCGCGTGTTCTGTGTTACTAATACGGGCATTTTTCCGCGGCATGCGCGAGGGATACAAATCAGACGCCAAGTGAGTGAACTGTATCTTTAGCTATAAACTATGACCTAAGTGTGTACAGCAACAGAGTGAAATGTACTGAAATCGCGTGCGATTACTCTGGGAGCTCGTTGATGAACTTGTGGCCAACGTGTGGACGCGGCGGCCATCATTCCACCAACACCCCGCCAATACCCTTTGATCTGTGTTGAAAAACCGACACCACTCGGATCTCGCACCAACGTGTTGGCCAACGCTCCAATACCTACCAAGGTGACACAAACCCCGCCTCTGCATGTTGGCCATACGTATTGGCCACAACCATTGGCACATATATTAGACAAAAGTGCCGTTAGATAAAATAACACAGGACGGTAAATACGCAATTAGGCAATCCATACCACGTGACCCAATATGGCGGTTGTTGGCACACAAACCGATAATCGCCATAAGAACATAGAATATCATTGTCAGTGTGTACCTTTGGCTTGTAAAAGTGTATTTTTGGTTATTTTCGGAGCTTTTGTGTTGTTAATTAATAATATTCAGATGGAGAGTGATTACCTGAAGTCACTATTGTTGAAAAGCAGAGGCTTTGGTGAACGGTATGCTTGAAAATACATCCCAATCTTCTGTTTACATTTTTATCAATGTTACAGGTATAAAATGAAGTTGAGGATTGATCAGTGATTTAGATCCTTTTTACACTGAATATTTCTGAACTGAATTGTTGGTGCTTCTCCTGTTACGAATATGGATATTATTTCGTATTTGCTTTTTACTCAGCTTTCCCAAATGCAGATGAAGCCCTAAACAAGTTTAGAATCCATACATACTTTAAATCTGGCTTCGTCGTGAAGGTGAGAACAAAAATTCAGAATCATTTTAGTTGGTCTAGTATGTTTTTTCCTAGGCAGCAGGTTTTTTCTAATGGGTACATGTACAGTTGCAAATCTTGAGTCATCGAAGTGAATTATTATAAATTAGGAATAATAATACATAAGAAGCAATTTATAACTTCTGATCTGTTCTATTATGTTTATTGCCACATTTGTTTATTATAAGAGACATTGATTTGATATTTAAGAATATTACTTCTCAACTTTCATAATAGATCTTTCTAATCGACATAACTTTTTTTCAGGTCAAGTATTCACAAAAGGCAAATTAAAAACCTTCAGATGTTTGGTACATAATTGAAAAGGATGAAAGCATTTGTACTGCTCACTGTACTTGTATGGCCGGAAACAGTGAAGTAGGTGGTCATATTGGTGCTATATTAGAGGCAATGTCACGCACAGATTTGGAAGCTGTGTGGCCAATGCCATCCAATCAAAACATTTATTGGACGACTTGCCTCTTGCTCAGTTGTTTTAAAAAATAAAATGTTTCAAATGAATATATATAAATAAATGTTTGTTTATTTGTTGTTTTACTGATTCAGTTGATCACTCTTAATTTAATACCAATTATAAAAAAATGACACAATATTGATATTTGTATATAGTACAATTTCGATAAATATCACGATATATCCAATTTTTACTGTTAATAAATTACAATACCCTTTGAAGGTTGTAGACGATGTGGTAACTTGATTACCCTCGTCTCGGACGTCCATCGTCTTAATGTTTCGAATGTTTGTATCTGCAATCGTGTGAATACAGTATTCACATTCAAAACATCGTGTAAACCTTTTCAAATAAATTAAGACGATGGACGTCCGAAACGAGAGTAATCAAATACAACACCCTTCACAAGACTTGATCGAGGCTTTCGATAATTGCCTGAAATATCTAAAAAGGGAAGGTTGAGATTGAAAGACATATTTCTAAATATTTTTATTTATTGAGTCACCAGAATCCTAAAGAAAATTTGTATTCCAGTAATTCAATAACACTACCTATAAGAATGTTTTTTGAGGAGGTAGGTACATATATATGAACATTCATTTGGAGTTTTCTCTACTTTTGAAGTGGAAAATATATCAATTATATATATATATATATATATATATATATATTTGAAATGGGACCTCCTAATATGTACTATAGTTCAGATATATACAAGTAGGCAAAATCATACAAGTAATCGTAGGAACAAATCAAATCAGTCTGAAGTTATAGATAGGTATCCATGACGGAATGAAGGATGTTATCACGAATGTGCACACAGGGTATGTCTGGTCTGCAGCCTCTCTGATACTTGATTTTCGAATCCGTAAGATCTTCTACGGAACAAATCAAATCACAAAAGTCTGAAGTTATAGGTAGGTATCCATGACGGAATGAAGGATGTTATCACGAATGTGCACCCAGGGTATGTCTGCTGTAGCCTCTCTGATACTTGATTTTCGAATCCGTAAGATCTTCTAGGTTGATTGCAGCTAACCATAGAGCTCTTATCCTCCTCGATAAGTCATTTTAACTGGTCAAAAACTTATGATTTGATACTGTAGACACCGAGTGAAACCCGACTCTTTCCCTGTCGTGACGGGACCCACAGTGAACTACAATGCAAATAAAGGGCATTTTTCTCCAGTTGAAGCACGAATTATAATCCTAAATTGAAAAAACTACTCAAATTCGCACAGAAAATCACAAAATAAACACTTTTACCACTATGGTCGATTATGACGAATTACAATGTGTGCCAACAGCCGCCATATTGCTTTCGTTTTGACAGGTCAATGGATTGCCTAATGGAAACAACCCCTAATAATTTCTCTCTCATCATTTATTGTCTTCTGATTTATATATGGACATCCTTCTTTGCGGAAAATCCGTTTTCATCCGGCCTCTAACCGGCGGTAGACAAGGAGGGTGTTTTCGTGTGGATGCAGCGTGTCTTGCTCGAAGCAATACTCCATCCCAAATTACTTTGAAACGGGACGTCTAAGACGTCGGGACAATCACATCAACATATAATGTGCGAATCGCATAAAATTTGGGTATATTCGTACGAGTCTCAATTTGATCTGACAAGAAAAACAATTGAATACATTTTTGATCGCCGATATTTCATTATCTATTATGGCAACATACCCTTATTGTTGTATTCACATGCGTTTTAGCTTTCTTTCAGCGTACTGTTATCTGATTGACTGATGAATGAAAGTTCTTTCCAAACCAATCCGAAAACAGTACGTGATAATATGCGCTCCTATCTCCCATCTGAGCTCAGTGTCAAATTGTCAATATGTAGAGTCGGGTCACAGAGTAGAAATACACAGACAAAGAGTAGAGTAACAATAATCTTTGACACAGAGGAGAAGGCTGGACAAGACGAACAAAATTAGACAGAGATGGAATCCTATCTCAACTCAAATGCCCCAGTAGAATTGTCAGAATAATGATGCCCTTCTTTACCTACATCAAGCTAATTTTAACTATACAACTGAAGGGGTTACGGTGATTCCTCCATTTTGAATGATGACGTTTGTTATGGCACAGAATTGCCAATTTCGCAAAATCTCAAAATTAACCAGGAAATTCAAAGAATAAAGGATATTATTCCACATAACAAAACTCAAGTATTCGGGACTATATACGAGTTGGAAAGCGATTTATCAATCAATTATTCATTTTTCATTAATTTTTTCGACCTTACCACTTATGTTGGCAGTATTGTCCTAATTCCAAATAAAAAATAAATTAGAACTGGCAACTGTGCCTATCTCGAGTTAAAAGTCCAAGGTCAATGAAGCGGCAAACCAAACATCAAACCAAAGGAAATGGGCTTCCTATCTGTGTCTATAATCTGTGGTCGGGTGGACAATATCAAAGAGTAGAAACTATAATATTTGACAATATCTTGGAGATGCCTTAGAGGCGGTCTTTCATACCAGCTTTTTGCGTCAACTTTTTTTGAAAGAAGTGCTGCTATTTCAAAATGACCATTTCCATAGAGCAGAACAAACGCGGCGTGTTTACGTCAACTGTCGATTAATACTGTTGAGGTTAAAGTTACAGGATGCCCATTAATAGAAAATTGCATTTTTCCCATTATGTTTTAATTACCAGTTGCCACAAACTCACGAAACCAAACGGCACTTCCATAATTTATTATTTTTTAGTTATATTTGTCTATAAAAAAGGAGAGCAACATGTTTATAAACAAGGATGGTAAACAATTTGACGTTGAAAGTAAAACTTGAACCAACAAATAGCGGCATGGCCTTGAAAACGCGGCGGCTAGTTTTGAAGTACTCTGATTGGCTGGAGGCGAGAAGCCAGCTTCAAAAAGCTGGTATGGAAGGCCGGGAAGTAGAATAATATAGGACGGGGGCTTGTAAGGTCCCCGTGATCTTAACTCGTACAAGTTTTCATTAACTTCTGAGGGTTGGTCAAACAACTAAGAAAGCGGTTAAAAAACAAAAAAAACAAAAACAATATTTGCCAAACATCCTGCTACTATAGATTTCCATGAAAAATACAACATTTTGAAAACCAGAAATATTCATACTCGATTCGAAGATCATTTTTAGGTTTCTATTCTATCATCCATATAAGAGTGTGAGAAACAGATTATATCTGTATATTCCATACAATGCAGGAAAAAATAATTCGTGTAAATATTTTTCAAACATTAATTCAAAAGACCAACAAAAAATTATCTTCTGACGATAAGTATATTTGATTTGGAGATGGAAAATTCTAAATATAGTGGATATTTTTTTCTAAAGAGCGATGGAATCCTCTGTGATGGTTCGGAATTCACTAGCCAAAGTCAAGATATCTTCATAAAATGAAAAGTCCACGCTTACTTGTGAAATTCATGTGTTTATTAAAAATATTTAAAAGTGATAAGTATACTAATAATAGTCATTAGCCTTATCGATCTTGACAGTGGGCCTTGTTCTTCCGACCAACTTCTTGGTTTAGATACCCCTCCTCCGATTATCTCATGCGGGTATTACTGAAAAATAAAAGAAGAACTGATTTAGATTGTTTTCTCTACTCGCCTTTGTTAATAAGGCTCACCTTTTCAGGATAAGTCATTCTGAGATAGCTGGAAGCAGCCTAGACTGTCGCAGACCATGATTAATCTATTTCTCAACTACATCAACATATTTTATGATATCTACAATAAACTCTCTGATTTTGTTTAGGTTGTTAGTTGTTAGAGAAGTAATAGTCCGGCAGAGATGGGCAGTGAATGGCTTGGTAGTTTGTATCGGAAAGTTTAATGAAACAATGTCATCGGGGAAATTTTCCAAAGCCCTCAATTTTCAAGTCAATTCATCGACTAGAGACATCAGTCCACTTTCCTACCTTTTCTTCTTACTTCGTGGAAGTTTCCAAGATCCCAAAAAGGCCGTTTACGAAGAAATCACTTTGGAAAAATCACCAGATCTTCAAGAAAAATCGGGCAGTCATCTGATTTTTGACAGACATGTAAACATTGTAGTAAATTTCAAGGATTTCATCTCATTTTCGCGCCAACTGTTCTGTGAGGGATCTTGTTCGTAGAACAATAATCTTTGCTATTACATTGTAGCATAGGGATTGAACACAGAACTTGTTTAAGTTCTGTGGGATTGAACCATCCTGTACAAATACAGTTAATTGTCCTTGGAACAAGTCAACGTTTTTCATTCATAATTTGACATTTGACCCTTTGACGGGTTTCCGAACGCGCCGTTGTTTTGTTTTGGTGTTTTTCATTTTTTATTCTGATCTAGAAAATCTTAAATGTTTTATTTGGTTGAAAATCCACTGAACATTATTAAAAATTACATAATTTAAAAACCCAGCTAATGGTATAATTTAATTTTTGTGAGATTATCTACTACTTTAACCATTCGGAGATATCTAACCTCTCAGATAAGAAGCACAGGAATGATGTGGAATGGTCATCGAAATTACTAATCAAATCTCGGTTTTAGAACGTTAAAAGATTGATTCAAGGGAATCTCACACAAATATGAAATAATATACATTGTATCCTACTTTTAAACTGACGAAGGTGGGTATCAGGATTTGTCTGTTTTTCCAGTTTGCAAAAATGATTATTTGAGCTATACCTATATCTGGAAAAGAAAGAATGTATTTGCTGTATGAGGTGAACTTTTGCAGGTTAATATTTCCCTCTGCATATCTACTCAAACCAGTACATTTTTTTTATTTATCCTCTCCAACTCTTGAAACGTTTCATTAAATGTTTTTCATATTTATATATATTCTTCTAGTTTCTACAAATGGTATATCAGAAAAAGAAGACAGCGGAACTGGATTGAAAGGGGAACCTTCAAGACCCCAGAGAAGGCAATGCTTAAAGAGCCCACAAATACTGTTGGTGAGAAATCCTACTCTATCATTAGCAATGAAATACTGCCAAGTGAAGTTGACTGATAAACTCATATCAATAGTGGTCAAATTTCACATAATATCAAAACAGTTCGATTTGTTTCTGTGCTTTCAATCTTTGAAAAATGTCAAATATATGTAGGTGAATGTGAATTACGAGGTATTTAGGTTTTCAGCTACTTTCAAACAGCATCTGGAAATGCAAAGATCTTATTTCAAATGAAAAGTCACCCTGTGTATCGAACCAATTTTATTACCATCCTGTATATTTCATTGGTTAAACCAATTATATTTGTTTATCTATTTTCAAGATATATGTATCCTCACTGATAAGACTGAGCAATTACTCATACAATGATAAATATATTCAGAGCAATTGGATAACCTGTTTTTATTTCAGATGATGATGTAAACACAGAAGAAAATAAATCGAGCAACATGGGTGCTACAAGAAATTTAAATGTTGCTAGGATAACAGCATTACAAGAGAGAAAAAAACAAATTGAAGATATCTTAGCTAAAAGAAATCAAGAACTGAGGCAACTATGTATACAGGTTTGTGCACAATGCGTATGATTAAGGGATATTATACACCAAGGTTGGGAAGAATAACTATTAAAGCCCAAGCACCAAGTTTAAGGCAGATAGTCTCCTCAACTTTGGAATAAACAAGTTGAGGCATATTTTTTAACAAAATGTGGAACCCATAAAAGTTGAAAAATAATGAATGTACCGATAAAATTCATCCTATTAAGGTACTGGTAGGTGTCACAATCCCTGCTGAAAATGAAATATTTGTCCATGAACAATTTCCCACACCATATCGACTTTGTGTGCTGTGAAATGGACCATTCCATGTTTCAGTGTTCGGTCGATACTTTCCGGTCTCCCTCTTTCCTTTTCCCCAATTCCTCCTTTATTTTCAGGTGCATCCTAATAGTAATAATGATGAAGTCTCCTAGAGTAAAACACTCCGGAAGTAAAATACCTCTCCATTCGGATTTCCGGGCGAGAGGTACTCGAGGGACTCAACATTAAAATTAATTTTGCAACATCCAGCGGACTCAACAAGAACATCAATGCGTCCACCATCACCTTCAGACGGAAAAACCGGATATTCTGGCTCTAACAGAAACACAAGTAAACTCGTCCACCAACAAGGTCCATATGCTTTGTCCTGGTTACGAACTCCATTCTCGATTCAGGTTCAAAGGTGGAGTTTGCCTTTACGCCAAGGCTAAACTTTCATGCCAGCGTGAAGAGAGTTTGGAACCGAAAGACTTTGATGTGATGTGGTTCAAGCTATCTGATACCAAACTGACTAAGTTCCTCTGCTGCCTTTACCTATCACCTAATGAACCTTCACATAATGACCTCTTTGAGTTTTTATCACTCAAACTGGACTACATTCAGGAGAACCATCCAACAGCTGAAACCATAATCATGGGAGACTTTAATGTACATAACGCTGCCTGGCTCAAATTCTCTAACAAAACAGATGATGCAGGTCGTCAAGCCGAGGCCTTCGCCATCACTCATGGTCTAGAACAACTGGTCGAGCTACCAACCCGCATCCCTGATGTCAACAACCAGTCTGCCAATACACTAGATCTTTTCTTCACCACCAATCCTGACCATATAGAATAGAAGTTTGTGCCC
Source organism: Gonioctena quinquepunctata (assembly GCA_018342105.1). Lineage (NCBI taxonomy): Eukaryota > Metazoa > Arthropoda > Insecta > Coleoptera > Chrysomelidae > Gonioctena > Gonioctena quinquepunctata. Next base: position 1,469,761 of record JAFIRS010000029.1, on the reverse strand, counting down.
CACTTGGAAACTCTGACCACACCTCATCTCCACAACATGCTCTTTCCATTTACCATCGAGCTGCACAATACCACCCCGTCTCATGTGGCATTACAATTCGGCCGACTGGGAAGGTCTTGTATGTTTTTGCAGCGTTTCCATGGAAGAGAGTTTGTTTCTCTTCAGTAGATCCAACACGATGTGCTGAGACAATTTCTGAAATCATCATGTTGGGGATGCAAACTTACATACGAATCGAAGAAGAACATCATCCGATAAGACCTGGTTTAACAGAAACTGCTCTAGAGCTGTGGCTTCCAAACAGGCAGCATACCATCGATGGCTGAAAATCCGGGCCCTGAGACCAGAGCAGCATATGTCGAGGCTAGAGGCATATGTAAAGAGACAATAGAATGCTCAAAAGATGCCCACAAAGCCAAAATAAGATCAAAACTTGCTGAATATCCTAACGGATCCCGTTCATTTTGGTCTTTCAGCCAAAGCTGTGGGAAGAAACTTCACTTCCAGCTCATTTCCTCCCTAACCAAAGAAGATGGAACACTAGCACGACTGCCCAGGAAAAGCCAATATCTTTGCGCACCTATTTGCTGGAAATTCCACTCTGGATTCATCGGAAAACAACCCCGAACATTACACCTATTGACAGTCACATGCCGAGATCACATTTCAAGCGATCTATCAGAAAGATTTTGCTGGGTCTCAACACCAACAAAGCCTGTGGATCTGACGGAATCCCCGATCGTTCTCAAGAAATGTGCCCCGAACTAACACCTGTTCTTTGCAAGTTGTTCAACCACTCTTACAATTTGGGGTATTTCCGTCCAATTGAAAAATTGCAAGAGTACAGCCAGTCCCTAAAAAAGGCAAAAGGCCCCACCTAGCAACTACAGACCTATCGCACTGCTATCTATTATTTCAAAGGTCATGGAAAAAGCCATCAACATCGAGCTCATGAAATATCTGGAAGACTCAGGAATTGTCAGCGATAGGCAATATGGCTTCCGCCATCAGAGATCAACTGGTGACCTGCTAAACTTACGTCTCACATATATGGCAGCTATCTATTGAAAAGTATGGAGAAACTTTAGCTGTGGCATTAGATATCTCCAAAGCGTTCGATCGAGTTTGGCACCAGGGACTCCTGCCAAGCTTCCGCTCATGGCTTGCCCCTCAGCTGTGTTCTCTGCTTGCTAGTTTTCTCTCAAACAGGTCTCTCCATGTAGTGGTCGATGGAGTTTCATCTGACACTCTACTCATAAATGCTGGTGTTCCGCAAGGATCCATTCTCGCACCAACACTATTTCTACTTCACATCAACGACATGTTGAAAGCAACTTCATGTCCAGTACACAGCTTTGCCGATGATAGTACCCTCCATACCGCTTTCTCTTCCAGGGCCCCTATATCAATCAATCAATCAATCAATCAAACATTTATTAAAGAAGTTTTCTTTCACAATAATATGAGAAAATCATAACATCATCATAAAATACTAACTAATTCAACAGGTCAAACATCAAAAAGATACTATAATACACAGTTTACTACACAATTCATATAAACACAGACAACTAATTAACTATACAATTATTTTTTTTTTGAACAACCAGCACTGAATGGGACAAACAATATTGTAAAAAATATATATATAATCTAATCCTCCTAGGATTCTAAGAGAAACTCATCAATAGAGTAGTAAGCTTTTTGCAGTAGAAAAGATTTGAGTAGCCTTTTAAAGACCATGCTATTTGAGGATTTAATGCCATCACTAAGCTTATTATATAGCTTAACCCCACAGTACAAGGGATGATTCTGAGATACTGTCAATCTACTATATGGTTGATGTAGTTGAGATTTATTTCTTGTGAAGTGTTCATGGATATGTTCATTATTTGGAAAAATTGAAATATTGTTTTTAATGTACATCAAAGTTTGGTAAATATACAAACAAGGCATTGTCAATAAATTATAATGAATGAATAATGGTCTACAATGTTCACTCGCCGATGCACCTGCCAGAATTCTAATGCCTTTTCTGAATAACAAAGACTTCATTAGCTTTAGCTGATAAACCCCATTGTTCAAGGCCATAGGAAATAACAGATTGAATTAAACTATGGTATAGAAGTTTGAGAACACTGAGAGAGACAGTAAGTCTCAACTGACGCAGTAAATATATATGTTTACTCAGCTTAAGTTTAACACTATCAACATGGTACTTCCAGGTAAGTTTATTATCAATATCAACCCCTAAGAATCTAGTACAATTTACTTGATGAATAGTTTTATTATCTAGTCTAACCAAATAGCTTTTATCTATTGTTGAATTTTTAGTAGCAAAGTTGATCATTTGAGATTTAGCAGTATTTAACAGTAGGCCATTTAGAGAACACCACTCAGAAATTTGATCTGTTACTTCCTGAGCTCTATGAATTGCTTTAGACATGGTACCAGCAGATACCAAGATATTAGTGTCATCAGCAAAAATAACAGTAATGGAAGCTTTTGTACAAAATTTCGGCAGATCATTTATAAAAACTAGAAACAAAAGGGGCCCGTGAAACCAGAAATGAACGAGGAAGAAATGTTAATAATATAAATATGGACTTAGCAACAATTCTCGAATGGGGATCTAATAACTTGGTAGAATTCAATGCAAACAAAACACAAGCATGTCTTTTCTCTAGAAAAGCCGATCTCACTGTGCCTAACATAACTTTGTCAGGAGTAACCATACCACTGAAGCCATCCATATCGATGCTTGGTATTACTATCAGCAATAACCTTTCCTGGGGAAATCACGTGAGGTCCATTGCCAAAAGTGCATCCCAAAAACTTGGTTTTCTGTTTTGTGCCAAGAGCTATTTCACCCCCAGTCAGCTGCTTATGATCTATAAGGCACAGATCCGACCTGTCCTGGAATACTGTTCCCATATTTGGAGTGCGGCACCTAAACATATCCTGAGGCTATTGGATTCTGTCCAAAAGGGCAATTCGTCTCGTCGGTGATGCCTCAGCTACAAACTCGCTCACTTGTCTGGAACACCGTAGAAAAGTTGGCGATTTGTCTCTATTTTATAGATATTTTCATGGGCGATGCTCTTCTGAAATATCAACAATCGTTCCTGCTTTGGCATCTCTTCGAGATTAACCCGTCAAGTTCAGTCATCACACCCTTGTGGTCACTTTGGAGACCTGCAGAACATCACTTTCCAAAGACTCGTTCATCCAACGAACAGCGAGGCTTTGGAACTCATTGCCTAGGGAGGTGTTCCCCGAGGCATACAACCTTCAGAAATTTTAGAAGAACACCAACTCCTACCTTCTTTCCCTAGGTTCCCACGATGTTCTCTGAACATTACAGGATATCCCTTTTCGTGGGAACCAGAACATAAAAAAAAAAAAAAACTACTTTATCAGCAGAAAATGTACACTTAGGATTTTCTACTGCCCGAACAAGTGTATTATGAAAATTATTCACTTCATGTTGTGTATTTTTCTTCGTTACGGTGATTTAGAAGCCACTGGTAATAATCAAGTCTTGCGAGACAATCTAGCAGTTATAACGCTTGTTCTCTTTGACTTATCACAACACCATTGAGGTAAATTCACTTTGTCTTGAATTAAAAGCATTTAATTGTTTCCGTAAACATAACCAACAATTACAACCCATGGCTTGATTTATACTAGAACAAATTTTCAGTATGAAATAGAAAAGGAACAAAAGCAGACGGATGCCAGAACCATTCTTGAATATTCTAAAATTTTCAATCAACGATTTTTTTCTAATTTTTTTATTCTAAACAATTTTCCCTGATATTTCCAAACTTCATTATATGCTCAATACTATGTTCGGTTAGGCGAAGAAATATATGTGTTTATTTTTTGCATTCACATATTCAATATTAGTATTTGTTGCATGGATTAGGACAAGAATAAAAATATCCTTCCGAGTACCTACTCCGTATTTAAAAAAATACTGCCTTGTCCTTGACAAAGTAATAAAAACCACCAAGAAAATGGCTAATAATGAATTCAATTGAAAGCTGAAAATAAAATGAGAATAACTAAACTTAATATCAAAAACAGGTTCCTAGAAATTTTTTCAAAAAAATAATATGAATATCAATAAATTGTAGTCAATCAAATAAATAAAATAAATACTTCCATGATGTAAACAAAACAGAACACATTAACTAACTACGAAAAAATTTAAGGATGTGATAAGATATTTGTATTTGATCATAGTACTTACACGAAATAACAGGAAGTCAGTTGGTGAAGATCAAATACCCACTTGTCATTTGAAGGAAACACCAGAGATCCAGCTTATTCTTTGTTTTATATAGTTAATCTAAGTTTACGCAAGAAGTATTACCAGATGCACTAAAAATCCCAAATGTAAAAGCCATTTATAAATAAGGTTAGAGATAAGAAGAAATAATTACAAACCAGTATAATTGTTATTATCAGTAAATTTTTTGAAAAAAAAAAAAATGGTTAATGAACTACTTAGATGATAATGCATTGCCATCAAAAGTTATCTTGTGGAAAAACCATACTTTGTTTAACGAATAATTTAATGACTATATGGACTATTGATTAATATGTTATATTTTTTTGATTTCAGTTTACCTATCTGCGATAATGTAGATGACAATATTGTTATACAATATTAACATGTTCCACACTCCTGTGAGTTTACTTGTGTACTACATTTGCAAAAGTATACTGAAACAAAGAAGTGTTTTTAAGGTTCATTTAGTAATTTTTTCATCACTAGAGAAAGAAGCATATCACAGCTAATAGTGCCTCCCAAATTCATACAGGACGGGCTAAATTCGTACAACGCCGGCTAAATTCGTACACCCATTAATTTCATTCACCACCGGTTAAATACAAACATCGCTATCTAGTGAATAGTACCTAAGTAAATATACCAAATTGAGGTTGGTGCTAAAAGAATATTCAAATTTCTCAAATGGTCTAAAACCATAGGACCTAGAATCATTGTTATATCTCTATTGTAAACATTGGTTGAACATGCAGAAACACGTACCAGGCTCCGAGAGAAAAGAGTGTGACAGTTAGATAGACAGACAGATGCCCAAGTGATTTCATAAGGGTTCCCTTTTTTACCTTTTATAGTACAGAATCCTAAAAATTACACAAATCATGAAACATATCAGGGACAATATATTTTACATAGGTACATATTTTTCACATCAGAATTTTTAAAACCAGAGATGTCACAGATAGTACATTTGTGGATCGTCTCTGATCCATTCTAATATACCAATAAAATCATCTAATGATCAAATTCGTCTTCAGGCTGATCTTGATAAATTGTACGATTGGTGTATTACAAACAAATTGTTCCTCAATGTGAACAAATGCCACTAGATTACTTTCTCAAGAGTTGGTAGGAAATTTGATACATCTTACTACTTAAATAATCAGCAGCTAGAATATACTTCATCGATTAAAGATTTGGGGGTCATTTTTGATGAACAGCTCAAATTTGTTGACCACATAAACAAAATTAGTGTGAAATCCTCTAAAACACTGGGTGTTATTTTTCGTAATTGTTCAGGTTTTTCCATGGAAGCATTAAAAAGGGTTTACTTAGCTCTAGTGGTATCTCAGTTAGAATATGCAAGTATCATTTGGTCTCCGTTTTATCATGTTCACTGTGTTACTCTAGAAAGAGTGCAAAATAAATTTTTAAGATTTTGTTCTTTCAAATTGGGACGTCTAGTACAAAACCAAGACTATTCGATTGTATTGCAAGAATTGGATCTAAAACTATTGCAAACAAGAAGAATTCACAAAGATCTTTGTTATGCATTCAAGCTACTCAATGGACTGGTGGCTTGTCCTGAATTACTTGAATCTGTCAACTTTCATGTGCCGAACAGAAACCTCAGGCACAGCTATTTATTTTTTATACCCCTCCATCTTACAAATTATGGCAAACATACACCTTTAGGAAGAACCCTAAAGTTATTGAATGATAAATACATCTGTGTTTTTGGAGTCTCTTATGATAAATTCAAGAAATCATTGAATAATATAAGTTGGTGATTGTTTAAATTTATGTTATATAGTAAAACCTAATTATTTTATGCTGTACATATTGGCTTTCTGCAAGAGCAATAGGTTCCTCTTTTATTGAGAACATATTCCTTTTATATTTTTTATATTTATATCATTAGTACTTATTTTGTGACATTTTTCATTGTAATGGGGTTTATCCCGTTTTTTTTATATTAATATATATATATTTAATTTTATAATTTTTTTACGTAGCATTTTTATGCTAGGTGTTGATATATTCACAATAAAAATGGTTGTTATGATTTTTTTAAGGAAGCAGAATTGACTGGCATCACTCCACCAGAAATGCCTTTAGAACCAGGGGAGACGTTGCCACTGATTAGGCGACGAGTAGGCACATCATACCAACTGCCTGAGAAGCTTGTCAAAAACGCCAACAATAAAGATGAAATCATTGCAGACTTAGAATTGCACATTCAACTACATGCCAACATGGCCGAAGCAGCTTTGGGATTGGCTAATGAAAACAACTTGACTAAGGTGAGTTTGGATAGCAGTTTTTTTCTAGTAGATGGTTTATTGAGAGTCAGAGTCATTCGTGTATTTAAGTAATGGCAGAAGTTATTATTGCTGGTGCTGCTTATATAGTGATATCAAATTTATTGAAGAAAGGAAAAATGAAAAAAACAAAGCAATTCTGGATCCACGAAATATATAGAACCCGAAGTTGGGGGGGGCTCTAAACTTTTATGGCAGTTGCATTCTGAACAGTTTCAAAACTTTATTAGAATGTCGTCAGAGGATTTCGAATATTAAATTAATAGCATTGGACCAAAAATTGTAAAAAAGACACCAAACTTAGGCATGCAATACGTTTTCATGACTGGTCGCTCTACAGCAACAAATCTACTGTGTTATCAAAATATTATTACTCAGACTTTAGAGAGTAAAATGCAGGGTGACTCGATCTATACTGACTAAAGCGTTCGATCGGGTCAACCACAATCTTCTCTATGCCAAACTCTGAGCTTTAGGTTTTGGTGACCCATTGCTTTCATGGATTACCAGCTATTTGTCTGACAGAACACAGAGTGTGAAGATTGGAAACTCTGTCTCATGTATGATTCAAGTTACCTCGGGCGTTCCGCAAGGCTCCCATAGTGGGCTCTTACTCTTCAACTTATTCATAAACGATATTTCCGAAGTTGTCAAAAACAGTCAGTTTTTATTATTCGCTGACGATCTTGAACTATACAATCAAATGACGATATAAAACACTTGGAGGAGGATTTGAATAATATTAGTTCTTGGTGTAATTCCAACAAAATGTTATTGAATGCAAAGAAGTGTTCCACTTTAACATTCTCCAAAATAAAAACTCCAATAGTAACTAATTACTCGATTAACTCTGATGCTGTAATGAGAGTTAACCAGATTTGCGATTTGGGTGTTTTACTGGACAGTGGTTTTACATTCCAACCACACATCACATTGTTATAATCTATCACAATTACAAGTAATGAAAATCAGATATATGTACAACTGAACTTTTATAGACTATGAAGCGCCAACATAGAACAGAATATCAAAAACATAAGCAAAAATGCCTTGAACTGCAGGAGACAGTGGCTATGTTGAAGGAAAAGGCTGCTACGGAACAGCACAAACAAAAGAAAAAACCTCGTGTTCCTGAAGTTGGTGAGTACTATCCTATAGATGTGGTATGTTTCAAATAAAAGTGGTATAAGAATTGAATTCGCTCAAGTTTGGCTATCACCTTTGGAGTTTTTTGCATTACAATAAGGGTTATTTTGTTTCAATTTTTTTCATCTTCAGACTTCTTTCACTGCTTATTTTGTTTAAATTTTTTTCATCTTCAGACTTCTTTCACTGCTTATTTTGACTCAGTTCATACATTGTATTTTTATATTCTATCTAATTTTATATATTTATTTTCGTATGTTTTCAAACTCGATTTATTGCTTATGGAAACATTTTGTGAAAAAATTACATGGTACATATTGTTTCTATGATTCGTTCATTACACTCGTTCGTTTATTACACTTTACCAAATACAACACAATAAATAAATCAATATTACGCGTTAACTGTCCGACAGCAACCGACTCACTAACTATACTACAGCTGATCAACCAAATAATCATCAAATAAATAACTCTCTGTTGCTCGCATGCGATGCCTTTTTATAATCGTCCGCCACACACAGTAGAATATTCCAGAAAGGTCGGTGTACTTTCCGTATGCATCACAGTTACCTGCTCGGTTTGTTTACATCGGAAATTCCAATCTCCTGGGCAGCGCGCAACCACAGGCAGTGTATTCGTAATAATATCAAATTACATCTAGTGAAAATTTCAACACTATTTTTTTAAAGTTAATTTATCTTTTGTAATTATTGTTTTGAGATATGAAATAAAAAGTATAAAGGTGAGGTAGGTAAGTCCTAATTCAAATGTTTTCATATCCATTGTCTTGATCCTGAATATATTAATTTTTACTGCCGTAATTACAATGCTGCGATGAATGAATGTATTGTTGGGGTCAATGGTAGTACTGTGCTAGAATACAGTCAAATGTCATTTTCAACATTTTTATTGTTTTCACTGTGATTGATATTTTGAAACATTATCTAGCCAAATTATCAATCAATATTGAATAAAATATATTGAGGTTACTAAATTTGTTTAAGGTAGTTCCGCCACGAGACAGTTGAATTAGGAAATTATTTTTGACAGAATTGAAAAATTTCAAAGGACTTTTCGATTTGAAACGTGAAAAAAAATTTTTTTTGAAGGGGGGCACTTGCCCCCCCCAATCGACTCTTCGTTATAGAAAGTCGGCGACTCAAAAATTTATGTCCCCGAAAAGCGCAGCAAAAAAAATATTTCAGACCCGGCCCCCCCTCACTAGAAATCTTATGTCATGGGAAAAAATTATCGTATTTCGATAAAACTTCAATGGACTTTTTTGTAGTACTCTTTTTGAACTTTTTTTTTTGGGGGGGAGGGGGGGGGTATCGTTAAAATCGATGGGGTCAACTAGGAGGATTTTTTTTTTCGCGTTCAGGCCCTCAAATGGTCCCTTGTCCTTCTTTAAAAAGTCCCCTGGCACAATCCGCATTTCTCTACAACCCCCCCTTTAGGCTGTGCGCTTCCCCGTGGACTATTTTGAATAACGAGAGTAGTTTTGATTATATCTGTGAAACTAGATGGCCAATCACTTTGATTTTTTTCACAATATCTGTGATATCCTGTTCTAGCTCCTCCTCGTTTTTCATAAACTTCTTAATTTCACTACTAACGGTATAATTAATAATATGATGTTTGCCTATGTCAATTTTCTTACAGACAGTAAAGAAAAAAACAGTCTCAATAACATCCTTCTTTCTTATAACCTTGAAACTCTGTTCTACGAACCAACGAGGGTTACTGAACATTCTTCCACATGTATTGACAACATATGCATTAACTTTACTTATAGAAAATTGGGAATTGTAAAAGAAGATATTTCTGACCACTATGGTCAGTTTGTCGAAGTCAAAATAAAAAATAGTTCGAACCAGAGTAAAAATGTGTCCAAACAAATCAGACATATCAGTGAAATAGGCAAAGCTGAATTTGTACAATATATAAACAGAGTAGACTGGACAAACTACTACCAAATTGACGATCCAAATATCCTTTCAAAATTTTTGTGCGAAAATATCAAAATTTTAAAAAAAAAAAAAACCCGAAAACCTAAGTGGACACTGAGGATCTGAAAATTATGAAATAGGATGTAAGACGGAAAAAACATCAATATATAAAGACAAAAAATTCTGAATCAAGATGCGCGTATCAAACTTCAAAAAAAAAGTATAGAGAACATGTGAAGAAAGCAAAAAGGTGTATGTATGATAATGTTATCAAAAACAGTAGGGATTCCACAAAAACGGCTTGGAAGATTGAGAGAGAGAATATATGTTTATTGTACATAAGAAAAAATCTTGTTGACAAAACTTAATTAAATACTTTCACAAAAACATTAAAAAGTTTGAACAAAATTAACAATATGAACAAATGTAAACATTAACTAAGTGTATCATCATAGAATTCAATCAAGCTGTAGTAGGCCTTATCACTAAGTAAAGTTTTTAGTTTGTATCTAAAAACCTGGAGATTTCTCTCTTTGATATCACTTGGTATTTTATTATACATTTTCACTCCATTATATATCAGAGAATCTTTTACTAGGTTGGAAGTGGGCATGGGGAGCTCTAGGCTATTTTCGTTCTGGCGAGTATAATAGGGGATGTTGTTGATTTCATATTCCAATCTATTCTTATGAATTACAGACACTGTCTCCAATATGAAAATTGAGACAAGAGTTGGGATTTTTTTATCTTTAAAAAGAGGTTTACAAGAATCTCTCCATTTGGCTTTGCAAAGGTATCTAATTGCCCGTTTTTGAAGCACAAACACTGACTGGAAGAGTTGATTGTTACATACCCCCCAGAAAGATATGCCATAGTGTAAATGGGAGTCTATAAGTGCATAATAAACAGATTTGGCAGCAGTAAATCCTAATTCGTTTGATACTGTCCTCATAACATAACAACCAGAAGCCAGTTTTTTATTTAAATGAGTTATATGCTCTTCAAGTTTCAGATTACTGTCCAAAAGTAATCCCAAAAATTTTGCTGAGTTCTTGTTTACCACGAGTTGGCTTCCTAAATGCACATTTGATATACAACATTTGAATGTAATAACACTTGTTTTTTTTGAATTCAGAGTGAGTAAATTAGAGTCGAACGAATTCTGGATTGTAACCATGTCGGAAGATATCATTTCGTTCAATTTACTTTTATCTTTATGGTGCCATAGTATGGTGGTGTCGTCAGCAAATAACGTGAACCTTCCGGAAATTGGTAACATGGTCAGATCATTTATATATAAAAGGAACAAAACAGGACCCAGCACCGAGCCTTGTGGTACTCCACTTTTAATTTCTGCAGTATTTGAAGATGTTGTTAGTCTCACATACTGCTTTCTATCAGAAAGATACGAGTCGAACCATTTAAAAGTGTTTCCTCTGAATCCATACAATTGAAGTTTGCACAGCAATACCTCGTGGTTGACACAATCGAATGCTTTCGATAGGTCACAGAGCACTGCTGCGACAGCTTCTTCATCATTGATATCTCTGTAAATCATTTACATAACTGAATGTATTGCGTCAGTTGTATTCTTCGATTTCTGAAAACCGTACTGCTGTGCACTCAGTATTCTGTTATGTATCAAAAATTCCATAACTCTTTTTTTCACCAGTTTTTCGATAATCTTCGCTAAGGTGGGTATTAATGAAATAGGCCTAAAATTGGCTGGATCTTCTCTATCACCCCCTTTATGGAGAGGGATAACAACCGAGGTTTTCAGGAATGAAGGAAAATAGCCTTGTGCAAAGGAACTATTTATGAGTTATTTATGAAATTCGAAATAAGCCAGGTATCAGCAGAAATCACAATACCTGCCTTACTGCGAATGATTTCTGTGAATTCAGCTCCATAATGATTGATAACATTAATAAACAAATACCTTTCACGGGAGTATCTGGGGATGAGCTCGTAAAAGCCACGGTGAAAGACTCTGTATTTTTAAATCCGACGAATGAAAAGGAAATAACAAGTGTTATAAAAGCTCTCAAAAATAGCTCAAGCATGGATGCATATAACATGAGCTCCAAAATAATCAAACTCATTCCGGAATTTCTAAGCCCACCCCTTGCACATTTGGTTAATACCTGTATGGTAAAAGGAGAGTTTCCAACACATCTCAAACTGTGTAGAGCAACCCCAATTTTTAAAAAAGGTGATATTGATGACTGATAATTATAGGTTTATAACAATTACCCCAATAATATCTAAAATAATTGAGGTGATTATCAAGGACAGAATAACAAGCTTTCTGGAAAAGGGAAAATATCTTGATGACCATCAATATGGGTTTCGATCACTTAGATCAACTTCACAAGCTGTTACTCAAATAGTCCACTCAATAGCAAAAAATCAAGATGTAGGGATACATACTCGTGCTATCCTGTGCGACTTGTCGAAAGCCTTCGACAGTGTCTCGCATAGCATTCTATTGGAGAAGCTCTATAAATATGGGATACGGGAACCAGTTCTTCGACTCATTGGAACATTCATTACAGACAGACAACAATACATATCCTACAATAACGTGGTCTCCAGGACTACTAAAATTAAACATGGTGTTCCTCAGGGTTCAGTACTGGGGCCACTGTTGTTCGTAATCTATCTGAATGATCTACCAACTTTCCTAGATATTGCAGATGTGTTCATGGACGCAGACGATTCCACATTTCTAATAAGAGACAAGAATCTAGAAGAGATAGATAGAATGTCAGGTGAAACACTGTCGCGAAGTGAAGCTTACTTCAACGCAAATATCCTATCCTTGAATAAAAATAAAACCAAAGAAATAACCTTCTATAAAAATAAAGACACAGCAAATGATTCATCAGTCAAGTTACTAGGTTTCCACATAGATCCTGACCTAAACTGGAAAGAACACATCCAGGAATTGCAAAAAAAGCTGTCCAAAAGTCAATTTCTATTGAGAAATCTCAGAGAAATAATGTCAATTGATGTACTGAAAACCGTGTACTATGGTATGGTCCACTGCCATTTAATGTACGGAGTATTACTATGGGGCACAAGCTCTAAGTGTCACCAGTTATTAATAAGTCAAAAAAAAATTGTTAGAACTATGGCAAAGGCTGGTCCGAGGGAACATGCCAAACCATTGTTTATGAAGATGCAAATTTCAACAATTCCATGTATATATATCACAGAAGCCATCTTATGGATAAACAAAAATAAAAATGCGAATACTACGGGAAGCGAAACTCACAAGTACAATACTCGCAACAAAGAACTGTATAGACTGCCTCGAGTGAACTACTCCAAAACAATGAAGCAAACAGACTATCTACCAATTAAACTGTACAACCTTATACCGGCTGAGTGGAAGTCTTTCACAATAAAAAAATTGAAACACCACGTGAAGAAATCACTGCTTGCAAATCCACTTTATATAATTGAAGATGTCTTCTCCCATGTATGGATATAATATTTCCTTCTCAGTCTTAGGGCTTTATTAATAGCCTAGTTTTATTTCTAATATATATGTATATGTGTGTATATCTGTGTGTATGTATGTATATACATGTGTATATGTATATATATATATATATATGTATGTGTAGATTTGTATATGTGTATGTGTCTATGTACACTACTTCTAGGATCGAAAACTGTATTAAAAAATAAAAAATAAAAATTTATTGTCTAAACAGGAAGAACCATAGAAATCATAATATATATACTTACTCTAGAATGCTAGTTCCATCAAGTTCCACAGGGGAAAGCACGCCGCATAGGCAACTGTTTCACAATGTGCGCATGCTTAGCAACAGTATATATCAAGTAGAACGTTGCCAAGTTTCTAAATCTTTTGTCGATCGAGTTATAAGTCTAATATAAATCTGCAATACGAATATTCCATTGGAAAACAAATTTGTTTTTTTGCTCGTACGGGACTTTCTACGACTATTAGACCCATGAATAACATAAAATAATGCAGGTGAATTGTGAAATTTGTGAGAAAATGAGTACAATGATGTAGCAGATTTTATTGAAAAGATATAGACTGTGCAACAGCGCTTTCTCTTCCTGATGATAAATGACATTATTGGAAGTCTTTCCAGAGACGGTTTGGTCAAGTTTGTTTTGTTGTGCAATTTTCTTGTGTCGACTGTCGTTTCGTGTTTGATATTCTTCGTGTGCTTTTTGCTTTTGTTGTATTCATTTAGAATGTAGACAGTAGTTCATTTAGTAGCAAGAATTTAGCTAATTAAATATTTTTTCTGTTGAGACATTCTGATATTCTATGAAGTATGACATTATCGAATACATGGGAGTTGCAGGTTTGAATAAATATTTTCATTCAATACAAACATGTCTATCCACTCCCACCATAAGATTGGTTGTTTATATAGTAAAAAAAAAAAAAAAATTAAATTGTTTATTCATCATTAAAATTCGAACTCCCAAGTTGAAAAGGAAACATTTTCCTTTTTCAATCAAGAAATTAAAAAAAAAGAAAACAAACTATGCTTTTTCATTCAGTTAACTGATTTATTTTGGAATGTACTAAGAACTCAAATATATAGATGAGTTAGGGAGAATGCTTTTTAAAGAATGTAAGAATAGTACCAAATATAAATTTTGATTAAATATCTTCAATTCAGCTTCAACAATAGCACACATAATATTTGATTGAAGCCGGCCCTGTTCAGAAATAATCTGACGCTGTGCATGCGCATTAACAGGCACTCCGATCTTTTTACAACACCTCTGTCCTATTGCAATAGCATTCTAGAGTAAGTATATATATTATGATTTCTATGGGAAGAACCCAATTACAAGACAGTTGAAAAGATGAAGCAAGTTTCATTTAGAAATAATTAAGCTAAATATATAAACTAAAACTAAAAGGTACAAATTACATGTGTGGGAACGATAGAATAAGCTCGAAATTGTTTATTGGGGATATGGAAGTGATTGTTTGCTATACAATATTTGTTTTACTTTGTTTTTAAAGGAACTTAATGATTCGTTGTAAATATCGATGTTTGTGCAGACTTCATTTGTTTTTTTTGCACATTGAGTGCAGAGGAGATTTAACGAGAATATTTGTTTTGGGTTTTTTTAAGTAGAAGCAAGTTTCGTACCTGCTGTTGATTCGTGGAACATGAAAGTTCAATTGTGTTAACAGTTCGGGGCAGTCTATTAAGTTATGTACGAGTTTGTAAATGAACAAGCAGGCATAGTATGTTCTACAGTTTTCTAGTGACAGGAGTGAAAATTTATTCAATAACATATTGTTGTTGAAACCTTGTGGAGGGTAGACTCCGTCTGTCTTGAATGACACATACTTCATAAAGAGCCTCTGTACTGACTCGAGCTGATCGATATAACATTTGTAGAGTGGTGACCATATCAGAGAGCAGTAATCCAGTCTTGATTTTACATATGCATTGTATAGGGTGGTGAGGCATTCTTTGTTTTGAAAATCTCTACATGTACGGAATATTAGACCGGTCATCCTCTTTGCAGAGGAGGTTGTGTTATAGTGTTGGGAAAAGTTGAGTTTCGGGTCAAATTCAACACCGAGGTCCTTATTTTGTGCTTTGTGCTCTAATGGAGTGTTGCTAAGGGAGTATTGAAAATCAATGGTTGCATTTCTCAGAGAATAAGTAGTGTATTTGCATTTTTGGATATTTAGTGGTAGTTTGTTTTCGGTGCACCAATGGAGATGTTCATGAATGTCGTCCTGTAAAATTGTACAGTCATTTAGTGATTGAATTCTAAGAAATATTTTCAAGTCATCTGCAAATAGCAGCAAGTTGCTGGAGATATTTTTACCAATATCATTTATAAATAATGAGAATAAGAGGGGGGCTAAGTTGCTCCCTTGTGGGGCGCCGCTTGAGGCGATGTATTGTTATATTTGTACATATTTTACTACCTATATTTTTTCTTTTCTTTACTACTTAGTTGTTTTGACGTACCTACACAATTATGTTGTGAACTTGTATCATAAACATTTTTTGTAATTATGTGAAGGTCAATAAATATCTTATCTTATGCATGGTCCATATGTTACGTGTTAATTGAGTCAATTTCAATTATATATATCTCGAGTTCACGATGGTGAAACTTGTTAAAATTTTATAGAGGTGTTGTTCACATGTTAAACAATACGTATGCCAAATTTTAATAATTTCCTAATTCAAGTGTCTCGTGGCGGTACTACCTTAATACATACTACATTATTTTTATCCAATCCAGTTAATATCGCAGTTACTTTTTTCCAGTTGATGACAATGTTTCTCTTAGCACAAATGTAAATGATCCGTACTCAAAACCGGACATACGACATAGTATGTCTACAGCAAAGCACAACATACCTAGTCCAAGCGAATCTGTCATTGACCATAGATATGCCCAAGAAACTCTCAGACATCCTTACAGAATGTCAGATATATCTCACATTGGACAACAACATCTCAAACAAGATGATCCCTTGAGTTCTGGGTTCTATAGGTTAAGTTTGAATGGATATAGCAAATATATGGAAAGGTGAAAGACTGTTAAAAAATTATGTCACTCTGCTATGTTGTTGTTTTTTCTTTCAGACGTGAAAGCATAAATAATGTGTATTCGCCTAGCTACAATACACACCTCTCGAACATGTTCCAGTACAACCTGGTGCATAATTCACAAATTCAGCCGCATCAACAGCACTCTTCAACACGGCCCACACATGCCACAGCATAGTCCACATATGTCGCAGCATAGTCCACACTCATCTCAGCATAGCCCACACTTATCCCAACATAGTCCGCATTTATCCCAACATAGTCCGCATTTGTCTCAGCATAGTTCACATTTGTCACAGAATAGTCCTCTCTTGCCACAGCATAGCCCACATTTGCCTCAGCATAGTCCGCACTACAGTCATCTGTCCCAAAACAGTTCCCAATCGTCCCAACATAGTATACCCCAGTATAGTCCTCGTAAGATGCAACAGAGCCCTTCCCAAATGTCCCATCAACGTGCAAGCCAGTATTCCCAGTATACGTCCGATTATCCTGAGGTAGGCCTAGTGACTCATAGACAGTCTAGTCCTACTGCTTCCCTCTCCCCCAAGTCTCAGTATTATCCATCTCATACAGTTCTAAGTAGGTCAAATTATAGACATTACGAGGCGGAGGCAATCAGAAATCCTCACCAGATTCAGCCCCATCAACAATATGAGCAGATGAATGTCATTTCTTCGGGGTTGGGTGGATGTTGGAAAAAAACGGGGAATGGAGAACTGGTTTGGTTTACTTCGAATACTATTGATGCAAATTGGCAGCGAGATAAGAGGTAAAAAAATATGTTTGCTGAAGATTATTTAATGAAAATGTTTTTGAGAATCGCCTTGGGGGGACTGGAATAATATACTCTCAGAAATGTACCTCCTCAAACAAATAACAAACCATGAACTGAATAAATTCAAAAAATATTACTGCAACTTGCTTTTGTCAGAAAAGAAAAAATTCTATGGTGAAAAAATTGTTCAATCCGATAACAAGTCTAAAACAGTATGGTCAATTGTGAACTCTGAACTAGGTAAGTCAAAAATTAAGAATAACTCTTTCAATGGAATAAAAACTAACGATGAGTTGGTAACAGAACCAGGTGCTGCTAGTAATATATTCAATGATTATTTTCTAACCGCTGCCTCTCGTCTCATTAGTGATAATACTGCAAATAATTTCGACATTAACCTTGTGCAAGAATGTTACAACACAATTTACCTATCAGAGATAACCCAAGATGAAGTTTTAGAAGTGATAAATAGTTTAAAAAACAAGTACTCATCAGGAGATGATGAAATAAGTAATGTTCTATTGAAGAATATGAGTAGATATATTTTGGAACCTATAACTTATATCCTGAATGAATCTTTTAGACAAGGCATCTTTCCCACAAAGTTGAAGGTTGCAATTGTTAGACCATTGTTTAAAAATAAGAGCGATCCACTTAGCGTCTGAAAATCACCGACCAATTAGCTTACTTTCATCTTTCTCTAAATTGTTTGAAATTATCATGTGCAGAAGATTCATACCATTCTTGAGTGCAAATAGAGTGATTACAAATAAACAGCATGGATTCCAGAAGGGAAAATCTACCACAACTGCCATTTTCACTTTTATTGAGAGGATCCTTCATTATTTGGACAATGGCTATATTGCTCATGGTGTTTTCTAGACCTGTCGAAGGCTTTTGACTGTGTGAACCATGAAATTCTTCTGAGTAAGTTATATAAAATGGGTATTCGGAGTTGCACATGACTGGTTTACATCCTATCTTTCAAACAGACAGCAAACAGTTTCGTAAGGCATAATACAAAGTTATATTTCTCAGATGAGATAACAATTGCTATGGGGTACCACAGGGTAGCGTACTTGGTCCGATTTTGTTTATACTGTATGTAAATGATATTTCAAATATTATGAGAGACCCAACTATAACTTTAACTTCATATGCCGATGACACCAACTTGCTTATTGTAGAAAAAGACTATAACCAATTGTGTGAAAAACTAATAGTGCCACAGATAATATTGCAAATTGGTTTCAAAACAATGCTCTAGTTCTAAATACATCTAAAACGAACTGTATTCTTTTTCGACATGGCAGAAATACTTCAGCTTCCTGATTCCATTAATCTTTATGAGACTCAAATATCGTATGCCAACAAAACAAACTTTCTTGGTATTACCATTGATGAAAATATGTGCTGGTCAGAACATGTGAAACAATTGTGTGGTAGACTTAGTAGAATCTGTTACGCTCTCAAAGAACTGAAGAAGGTTGTAGATCCTGAAACTCTCAGAACAGTCTACTTTGGTCAATTTTATTCGGTTATGTCATACGGAATCCTTTTTTGGGGTGGATCACACAGTCAAGAAGTCTTCACAATTCAAAAAGAATGATTAGAATTCTGGGAAATCTCAAAATAGGTGAATCCTGTAGAGGACAATTCAAATCTTTAAATTTGTTAACTGTACCCGGTATATTTTTTTCCGAATGTGTAAACTTGTTTTCAAAAATAAGCATTTCTTCGATGGTGTACTATCTACCCATTTTATGATACAAGGCACAAAGATAATCTTACCTTCCCTATACATAAGACCAGTCTTCTTGAAAAGGCAGTTTTATAAGTGTGTAGAATTTTATAATATGCTTCCTAGCAAAATTAAAGAGATGAAAAACCTCTCCAATTTTAGAAGATCAATCATCAGATACTTAATCTACTCTGAACCATATACAATTGAGGACCTAAACCAAAGAATTTTTGCCCAGCCTTAGTGTTAGATTTGGTTATAACATTAGTTCCACCATATATATAGTGTATATCTCAATGTTAGTAAAAATGGAATCTGTATTTTATTTCATGATGGTGCTGTAGGTTTTGCTGGGTTTTCCTACAGTTTTAGAAAAGCAAATGCGCCACCCTGTTCAATAGAAGCTGCCCCAGTGCACAATCAAAAATACAGTCAAATAATTGCAAATTCCATTTTTTGCTTTGTATTATTGTAATAGTTGAAAGCACATATAGGAGTCTTCTTGCATTAGTTATGACTTGTACTATACAAATTGTAATTTGTCTCTGGTATTAAAATAAATTCTATTCTATTCTATTGTCATAGAAATTGAAACCTGCAGGTATAGAAAAGGCTTTATTGTAACAAAAACTTTTATACAAGTCTGATGGGCACTTGAATTTCTAAAAAACTAGGAGGATAATTAATA
Source organism: Gonioctena quinquepunctata (assembly GCA_018342105.1). Classification (NCBI taxonomy): domain Eukaryota; kingdom Metazoa; phylum Arthropoda; class Insecta; order Coleoptera; family Chrysomelidae; genus Gonioctena; species Gonioctena quinquepunctata. The sequence goes on along the minus strand of JAFIRS010000029.1, from coordinate 1,450,252 downwards.
TTGAACATTGAGTCTAGTATGAACAGAATTTAAGAATACTTTAGTGGACAATGAAAAAGACTTTTCATTATACGTGTATCAAGTTCATTTGATCTAACAAGCAATTCTGAAAATTTGCACTCATGACAAAGGTCCGATTCTACCACTCCAATTTAATAAATTATTATGTTTTTGTAACGACAATTTAGTGAAAATAGTTTGGTGAAGTGTCTTGGTATACTTATAAAATTTCATCAAGTATCGGCCGCGAAAATTCATTAAAAATTTTTTTTTTCATTAGTGGGATATTTAGCCTTTTTATTGACTACTATTACTATCTTCAGTGCTCATTTATGAAATTTCAGAACTTGATAAAATTTGTTATATTTTATTTTTAGGTTTGGTAGTTTAGATAGAAGGAAAACCAAAAGAATAACGAACCGGATTTCTCCAAACATAGAAAATAAATCTGCTACCATATCCACTGTCCCAAATTATCATCAGGGCCAAACAAGAAGTAGTGTAAAAACTTCAAAGGTTAGTTAAATTTATCTCAAAGAAGTTGAAGCTATTCTCTTAACGTAGTTTTTTCACCTATTAACAATTTTGATATCGCATCTATTGTCATATAGATACGAAGGCGTAGAAGGCCAACAACAAAATATTTTTAAAAAACATCTGGAATTGCCATTTCAAAGTGACAATTGTCACTTTGAAGTGACAATTGTCAGTTAGAAGTGACAATTGTCAGTTAGAAATGACAATTGTCACTTCGAAGTGACAATTGTCAGTTCGAAGTGACAATTGTCACTTCAAAGTGACTATTGTCAGTTCGAAGTGACAATTGTCACTTCAAAGTGACAATTGTCGGTTCAGTGACAATTGTCATTTCAAATTGACAATTGTTACTTCAAAATGGCAATTCCCGATGTTTTTGTAAATGACAATTGTCAGTTCGAAGTGACAATTGTCACTTCAAAGTGACAATTGTCAGTTCAAAGTGACAATTGTCACTTCAAAATGACAATTGTCAGTTCAAAGTATCAATTCCAAATGTTTTTGAAAAATATTTTGTTGTTGGCCCTTCTACGCCTTTGTATATAGAAAATCCCAATTGAACGTGAAAACTATCTTTCTGTTCGTCGAATCATTTCAGTAAACCTTCAGATAATTTTTCATTTTATTTTTGAACATACAAACACACCCTTATATTTCTGGAAGGGTCCTACTGATCTATATTCAAGTATGAAACCATAGACATGTTGAATTATTTTCTCGAGTTTTTGTCCAAAAAGTGGAATATTTTTCCCGGAAGTACTGTTTTCAAAACATTTTAACAAAGTCACATCAGGTAACTTCTAGTGTTTCGAATTTGACTGATCTCTCTGCATCGTTCTTCTCAATTCATAGTGGTTGTACATTGTACATGTCCATCACTTTTGATCTCTTTCCTGTTTGTGTTGTTCCATCTAAGACCAGAAGCAGTTGTTGCTGGATGGTTGTCATATCTCTACTCTACTTTGGTTGCTGTCTTGTTTAATACATAAAAATGTTTTTTCCGGACTACTATTTAATAACTCCAGGACAATAACTCAAAATGAAAAGAGAATGCTTTGTAATTTATCATTGCCAGATATAGTGAAGTTGAGTTGGAAAATACAGTGAGTAGAAATTATAACATAGCCAGAAACTGCAGTTTAATACATAAAAATGTGTTTTGCGGACTCCACTAATTAATAACTCCAGCACAATCACTCAAAATGAACGTAGAATGCATCTTTGTTAACTATTGTTCTTTATAAGTTTCGTCAGCTGAAAGATAGAATAGACCTTAAACAAAAAAAAACAAAAAATATAGCCTAGTACAAAGCCACCTATCATATTGTATAATTGGATGGGGCGGAGTATCAAAAACGAACCTGCGTCCACTAGAGGTGATTCAGAGGAAATTTTTGAAAATAATGCTGAACCAACCTATCCGCTATAGTTCAGACAAATTGTATGAAGAATCGTGTATATTTGACTTGAGACAATTAGTATACAAAATACTTGTATTGAATCAATATAAAGAAAAGAATAAACTCAACAAGCCGAGCCACAACCATATTACACGTAACAGAATCAAATATATAGTTCCACTTACAATGAAAACCATAGGGCAGAGATCATATAGTTTTTTGGGCCCAACAGCCTTTAATGCACTACCAGAAAACATACAGACCTCTGAAACATGCCCACGGCTAAAAAAGGACATAAATACATTTATTTCAAGTATACCGCGTGAAAGAATTCGGGACATTTTTGACCAGAGAAATTAGACAGCAACAAAAACTTATCTGTCACTGACTGATAGACACCAATTCAGTAAATTATCCAGACAATTGGCAAGAATAACGTACGTAAATGGTTTTAGTGTTAATTTTGAAGATTTAATTTCTTTGTGATATTATATTATATTATTTTGTTCTATAAACTGAAAATTTACATGTCTTATTTTATATATAGATTATAACATTTGATTTGATTATGAACATTTTACTTCTGTAATTAGCTAGATATTAATATTTCTGCGAATTTATTTATTTATTTATATACTTTCCAATTAAATTATATTTGCAGTACTTTAAAATATTTATAGATTAAGTGATTTCAAATAGTCCCTATCGTTGTGATTTCATATTTTTATCTGTGTTTTTAACTTTATATTTTTTAGCCATAATAACACTACATTCAAATATTTATAGATTAAGCAATTTTAAACAAAGTGATTATCTGTACTTATATATTTTAAACCATATAAGCCACATACAAGTATTTGATGCTTCTGTGGTCCTTATCAGGTACAATTTAATTTAATTTAATTTATCAATCACAAACAAGCATCTTTTTGCTTCTGTGATTTACTCCGTTTATTTACTTATATATTTCTATGTTTCATTGTAATTCTCTTTCTAGTGAATAAACATTATTATTATTATTATTATTTAAATACATCGAGTAGAAATTATAACATAGCCAGAAACTGCAGTTTAATACATAAAAATTCATTTTCGGGACTACTATTTAACAACTCCAACACAATCACTTAAAATGAATGTAGAATGAAATTATAACAAAGACAGAAACTGAAGATTAATACATAAAAATGTGTTTTCAGTACTCCACTATTTAATAATTCCAGCATAATCACTCAAAATGAACGTAGAATGCATCGTTGTTAATTGTTGTCCGAAATAGTACAGTTGTGCTGGATAACATCGAGTAGAAATTATAACATAGTCAGAAACTGCAGATTAATACAAACAAATGTGTTTTCCGGACTCCACTATTCAATAACTCTAGAACAATCACTGAAAATGAACGTAGAATGCATCTTTGTTAATTATTGTCCAGAAATAGTACAGTTATTGTGCTGTAAAATACATCGAATAGAAATTATAACAGCCAATAACTGCAGTTTAATACATAAAAATGTGTATGTTATAATTTCCACTCCATGTGTTTTCCAGCACAACTGTACTATTTCTGGACAATGATTAAGTGATTGTGCAGGAGTTGATAAATAGTGGAGTCCGGAAAACACATGTTATGTATTAATCTGCAGTTTCTGGCTATGTTATAATTTCTACTCGATGTATTTTCCAGTAACACTATTTCTACTTTACATCAACGACCTGTTGAAAGCAACTTCATGTCCAGTACACAGCTTTGCCGATGATAGTACCCTCCATACCGCTTTCTCTTCCAGGGCCCCTATATCAGCCCGTGAAACCAGAAATGAACGAGGAAGAAATATTAATAATATAAATATGGACTTAGCAACAATTCTCGAGTGGGGATCTAATAACTTGGTAGAATTCAATGCAAACAAAACACAAGCATGTCTTTTCTCTAAAAAAGCCGATCTCACTGTGCCTAACATAACTTTGTCAGGAGTAACCATACCACTGAAGTCATCCATATCGATGCTTGGTATTACTATCAGCAATAACCTTTCCTGGGAAAATCACGTGAGGTCCATTGCCAAAGTGCATCCCAAAAACTTCGTTTTTTGTTTCGTGCCAAGAGCTATTTCACCCCCACTCAGCTGCTTATGATCTATAAGGCACAGATCCGACCTGTCCTGGAATACTGTTCCCATATTTGGAGCGCGGCACCTAAACATATCCTGAGGCTCTTGGATTCTGTCCAAAAGGGCAATTCGTCTCGTCGGTGATGCCTCGCTTACAAACTCGCTCACTTGTCTGGAACACCTTAGAAAATTGGCGATTTGTCTCTATTTTATAGATATTTTCATGGGCATGCTCTTCTGAAATATCAACAATCGTTCCTGCTTTGGCAGTCTCTTCGAGACTAACCCGCAAGTTCAGTCATCACACCCCTTCGTGGTCACCTTGAGACCTGCAGAACATCACTTTCCAAAGACTCGCTCATCCAACAACAGTGAGGCTTTGGAACTCATTGCCTAGGGAGGTGTTCCCCGAGGCATACAACCTCCAGAAATTTAAGAAGAACACCAACTCCTACCTTCTTTCCCTTGGTTCCCACGATGTTCTCTGAACATTACAGGATATCCCTTTTCGTGGGAACCAGAACATAAAAAAAAAAAAGTACAACTGTAATATTTCTGGACAATGACTAGTAACGATGCATTCTACGTTTATTTTGAGTGATTGTGCTGGAGTTATAAAATGGTAGAGTCCAGAAAACACTTTTTTATGTATTGATCTGGAGTTATAATTTCTATTCAATGTATTTTTCAGCACAACTGCACTATTTCTGGACAATGATTTACAACAATGCATTCTTCGTTTATATTGATTGATTGTGCTGGAGTTATTAAATAGCGGAGTCCGGAAAACACAGTTTTATGTATTAATCTGCAGTTTCTGGCTGTTATAATTTCTACTCGATGTATTTTCCAGCGCAACTGTACTATTTCTGAACAATGATTTACAACAATGATTCTTGTTTATATTGATTGATGTGCTAGTTTTTAAATACGGAGCCGGAAAACACTTATTTATGCAGTTTTTGGCTATTTTATAATTTCTACTCGTTGTATTTTCAAGCACAACTGTACTATTTCTGAAACAATGATCAACAACGATGCATTCTACATAAATATTGAGTGATTGTGCAGGAGTTATTAAATAGTAGAGTCCGGAAAACACATTTTTATGTATTAATCTGCAGTTTCTGGCTATGTTATAATTTCTACTCGATGTATTTTCCAGCACTTTCACTATTTCTGGACAATGATGAACAACAAAACACTCTCTGTTCATTTTGAGTGATTGTGCTGGAGTTATTAAATAGTAGTCACGAAAACGATTTGTTTTGGATTAATTCACAGTTTCTGTATGTTATAATTTTTATTTAATATATTTTCCAGCACAACTTTACTATTTCCGAAAAACGTGGAAAATTAAAACATTATTGGTTCATTTTGAATAATTGTGTTAATAAATAGTGCGGTCACGAAAATTAATTTTCAATTTTGTTTGAAATCGGATTTGACATATACTATCTGAGAGTTATAAAAATGTTAGGAATTTGAGCCTTTGAATTATCTTCCCAACTATTCTGGATAAAAAGTTATGGAACGGCTCTGCCAGCTTGAGCGTTAAGCTAGCACAACACCATTTTTTCACTAACCAACTGAGTTAGAAAATTTTAGTTTGTGTTAGAAAATAGGTAATAAATAGATTTGTTGAAAATATAAACAGGATGTTCATAAAATCAGATGTGGAATCATCTGCGACTGAAAGATAAACTTTAGTCAATATCTTCCATCGTCAAGATAACCTCTTGTGGGGTATTCATGTTGAAAAGGGAAACATTCTCAATTGAATATAGATAGAAATATTTTTCTGTGAATTGAAAAATCCACGATTAAAATTAAGTTATTTTTTGTGAATGTCTAACAGAAAACAACTACTTCCCCGGCTAAAGCCACGCTGGACATTGAACTACATCTGATAGATATTCTGAAAAGGCCCTAACTCAAAAAAAAAAATCTGAAATTGAAAATTTGCATTTTCATTCAGATAGTTATTTGATTTTCTATTCCAGTCTTAATTAAGAACTCATAAAGATGAATGAGGCAAAGAAGAATGTTTTCCAAAAGAGAGTACTCACCAGAAATCATTCGTTACATTGACGCAGGAGAGACATCGCATTCACTAGGTCTTCAATACATTTTTGTCAACGAAAATCTATTTCACGCTTCCACGATCAAAAATGCAAATTTTCAATTTCAGATTTTTTCTTTTGAGTTAGGGCCTTTTCAGAATATCTATCAGATGTAGTTCAATGTCCAGCGTGGCTTTAGCCGGGGAAGTAGTTGTTTTCTGTTAGACATTCACAAAAAATAACTTCATTTTAATCGTGGATTTTTCAATTCACAGAAAAATATTTCTATCAATATTCAATTGAGAATGTTTCCCTTTTCAACAGTTAATAAATAGTTATTAAATACTGGATGATTTTCAGTTGATTGTGCTGAAACGGCTTCGTCAACTTTATATACGTGTTTATTTGTCACGTACGGATGTTGTCTGTTCTTTGTGAATGTTGAGTCTCCTGTTCGTTTGACCAATGTACATCTCACAATTTCCTCACAGTATTTCTCAGTATACAGTCTTTGGGAGTCTGGAGAATGAACCGGGAATAGATGTTGTCAAAAGAGGACTCTGCTGTTTTGTTAGTGACCCCCTTCATGCATATATAGTGGCTGTTACTCCTTCTTACTTTCTCCTAAATACTGCCTTCCTTACTTTGTGTGATGACTTATAAACCAATATGTGAGTTTTCTAGTGTCTTTAACCATTACAATGTGTTTTCAGATAATAAATCGAAGATCTCAGGATAATGGCCAGTTGGTGCGAACACAATCCTTGGGCAGTGTTGGAGCAATTACTGTGGATAGTGTATATCCTACCGATGATAGTTCCTCATATGGAAGTGATAATAGAGTTACAGATGGAAATGTGACGTTGAAAAAACAAAAAGAGAAGGAGTGGTATGAAATATTTTTGATTCCTACATTTTCGATAAAATTAAAAAGGGGGAGAAGTATTTATCAATTTTCATGTTGGTTCACGAAGGAAATGAAAGGTATGTCGAATGTAAAGAACGGTCTTAGGAAAATGAGATTTATTTCCGAGTTTGATTAAAACCCCTGCAGAACAGTAGGAAAACCTTATCAGAAGGGAAAATAAAAACTAAGTGAATTGGAAACCAATATGTGATTGGATTTAAATAGTTTATGGGATTTTGTAAAAAAAAGAACAAGTCATAGTGGCATTGGAAAACTCAATCTCAATAATGAAACAATAATCGAGGAAGAAACACAGAGATTTGCCGATTTTTTTGTAACAATTTATAGTGAGGAAAACTCACACTATGTCGTGAAATGCGAAGATAAAATAAATACTACCAATAGAAACGAGTTGAAAAAATGAAACCTAAGAAATCTGCTGGTAAAGGCATTATCTCCCAGTACCTTTATTGTGAAAAGCTGCTGGGAAATTCTAAGAAAGCCATTATTACACATATTCAATCTTATCGTAAATACATTTTGCTTCCCTTATAATTGGAAAACTTTTAGATAGGCACTCCAATACATAAACCATTATGAATTTGAGAATTATCTGGGTATTGCTATATTGGGCGCACTATCTCAATTGTTCTAACAAATTCTATACCGGGTGACACAGGATATCGGACCACTCCTGTAACTTCTGCATTCATGAACGGATTTTTCTGGAATTTGGTACAGTTATATAAGCAACTATTTTGGATTTGATCACATTACAATCCAATATGGCGGACTTCCGGTTTTTCTGGAAATGCCAGTAACTTTGTTTTTTCAAATGGAACACCCTGTATATTTTTACATATTCAAGTTCAACAGGTCAAAACAAGTCCAAACCTTATGTCAAATGTCGTTTTTTTAAAACAATTGAAATTAAAATTGTTTTGTTTATTTTACCTCGTGGATAAATGAGATTTGGTCGAAGCTATTCACAATGAGTCGCAAATAACAGAAAAACTTAATTTTTTCTGATAAAATATTTTTTGTGTCACTGGTTAATCAATTCAGTCACATCACCATCAGGCAGTCCAATGACTCCTGATAAAGAGATGTTCGGCAAGTTGCGAGCTTAACAATGTAAGGTTATGCAGACTGAATCTGTCAGGCTACAATTATATATGAAGTTCAATACACTGAAACATTCTTGAGAAACCAACCAATGATAAAACTCTGCAAAATTACGTCCACTGATTTCACAAAAAGTCAACTATTTGAAAGAAGCAACATAACGGAGATATTATTATTGGAAATTCCAAAAATTCAACTACGGTCCTGGCATCCGCTGGCTGCTCCACTATACATTTCGTATTTCGTACTAAAAATCGAATCGGTTCCATCCAGTCTGTAGGGCAAAGCTGTTCGTGCGTTTTTATTGTTGGTTACGTATGGGAAAACAGTGAGGTATTTAATTCATGACAAAGTGAATTTACTGAACAGGTGTGTGTAGTTCAAATGAGCCTGTACCAATTATTTTTGCCACAGTTAGGTATGGAAGACGATATGACAGGAACAATTTTATCCATTACTACGAATGTATTTCAACCTCAAAATCGTCCCGCAAGAGTCGAATATTGCCAGTGGCTTCTAAACTAAAAAGCTTTACAAAAGCAATATCACCCTGCGGGAGTTGAATATTGTTAGTGGCTTCTAAATCATCAAATCAGGACAAACACATTCGAATGGAAGTGAATCATTTTCATTATAAACTTTTTTGGGCAGTAGAAAATCATCATGCTGTACATTTTCAGTTAATAAAGTGGAAGAAAACGCGTGTGAAATTTCAAAATGATTCGCGGAAAAATATTTCATTACCGCGGATACAGATACATTCCAGGACCTTAACTTTTCTATAGGTGATTTTTGGTAAAATGATCTATTTTGACAAGCTCTGCATCTTGTCAAGTGGGTCAACTACCATCTTAAATAACTTAAATGATTATTGTACAATGCTCACCATCATGAAATTATTATCAGTCCCAATACCTAATGTGACGATGTTTGGTTAGATAACGGCACTTCCCATAGTTAATATTGACAAAACACATGAACAGTACAGATACAGTTTTTCAAACAACAGTACTTTACTCGTTATTGTCCCTTATAAGTTTTGATCTAATTGATCAAATTAAGCTAACAAAAATTCAAATGAAAGAAGAAAAAAGTAGCTAATGAGGTGTTATATTTTCAAATGTGAAAAAAAAATATGAATTGGAATAGTACATATATGAAGTTACGTCAAAGTAGAATTTTCTATAGATCCAATTAAAGATCTGCCATTCTTTAAATTTTCAAGATAAACATCTGAAATTTGTACATGCTTCAAAAACCAAAAACTCTTGTTCAAAATGTGATATCAAGATTTTTCAATAGTACTTTCTGAAGCTTGTAATCTGTACTTCAAGAAGGTTTGATTGGTTTTATTGAAAAAAATGAATTAATACAATTTTGCCAAAAACAAAAAATTAACAAATGTTGCTCCATAATCAGTGAATTTTTTTGTTAATTAAACTTTGATACCATTTATATAGAAAAAAATAAGCTTACCTAACCAACATACCGGGTGACACAGGATATCGGGCCACCCCTGTAACTTCTGCATTCGTGAACGGATTTTTCTGAAATTCGGTACAGTTATATAAGCAACCATTTCGGATTTGATCACATTACAATCCAATATGGCGGAATTCCGGTTTTTCTGCAAATGGCAGTAACTTTGTTTTTTCAAATGGAACACCCTGAATATTTTTACATATTCGAATTCAACAGGTCAAAACAAGTCCAAACCTTATGTCAAATGTAATTTTTTTTAAACAATTGAAATTGTTTTTTTATTTTACCTCGTGGATAAATGAGATTTGGTCGAAGCTATTCACAATGAGTCGCAAATAACAGAAAAACTTATTTTTTTAAAAATTTTTTTTTGTTATTACTGGTTAATCAATTCAGTCACATCACATTTTGATCAAAAATTAATTTTTTTCAAATGAAACCCCTATGGGCCACCTGTCTATCTAGAACATTATTAATGAAAAAAATGACATATCATTTTTGTATTTCGGTGCAGTAACAAATTGTATACATTCAAAAATCTACAACTAGTTCGGAGTTTTCTGGCAGTTCGAATAATTTTTCAACTTAGTAAGCTGTGGAAAACAACATTGGTGCAAGGACACTCATGAACTAGTTGTAGATTTTTGAATTTATACAATTTGTTACTGCACCGAAATAAAAAAATGATGTCATTTTTTTCCTTAATGAATGTTCTAGAGAGACAGGTAAATGGCTCATAGGGGTTTCATTTGAAAAAAAAAAAAAATTTATCAAAATGTGATGAGACTGAATTAATTCATCAATAAATGACACAAAAAATAATTTTTCAGAAAAAATTATGTTTTTCGGTTATGTGCGACTCATTGTGAATAGCCTTGACCAAATCTCATTTATCCACGAGATAAAATAAAAAAAACAATTTTAATTTCAATTGTTTCAAAAAAATTACATTTGGCATAAGGTTTGGACTTGTTTTGACCTGTTGAACTTGAATATGTAAAAATATACAGGGTGTTCTATTTGAAAAAACAAAGTTGCTGGCATTTGCAGAAAAACCGGAAGTCCGCCATATTGGATTGTAATGTGATCAAATCCGAAATGGTTGCTTATATAACTGTACCTAATTTTAGAAAAATCCGTTCACGAATGCAGAAGTTACAGGGGTGGCCCGATATCCTGTGTCACCCGGTATAGTAAATTTAATGCACATATCGAAAGCTCTCTCCCCATTGTCAACATGGCTTCATAGAAAAAAATCAGTTGAGACTCGATTCGTTTGAAAATATGAACAGGGTGTTCATAAATCAGATGTATTGGAGTACATATTTAAAAGTTCCCCATTTATATGGGAAGCAAAATGTATTTATAAGATTGAATATGTGTAATAATGGCTTTCTTAGAATTTCCCCGCAGCATATACTGGTGGATATTGTCTATACCAGCAGATTTCTTGGGTTTCATTTTTTCAACTCGTTATAGTCATTTTCAGTGATTTATTTTATCTTCGCATTTCCCGGCATAGTATGAGTTGTTCTCACTATAACTTGATACAAAAAAATCGGCGATTCTCTCTCTGTTTCTTCCTTCATTATTGTTTCATTATTTTTAATTTCAGGTTTTTTCTTTTGGGTCCTTTCACAATCTCTATCAGATGTAATTCAATGTCCAGCTTGGCTTGAGCCAGGGAAGTAGTTGTTTTCTGTTAGATATTCATAAAAAATAACTTCGTTTATATAAACAAAAACCCATATTGAGAAAAATATTTCTTTTCAATATTCAATTGAGAATGTTTCCCTTTTCAACATGAATACCCCACAAGAGGTTATCTTGAATTATGGATAGTTATCTTGAGTCGCAGATGATTCCACATCATGATTCACATTTTCAAATTAATCAATCTATCATGCCCCATGACAGGTTATAAATATAAAAAAAGAACACTGATTTTAAAGTGCCACTCTGAAAGAGATGTTTTTACCATTTTTGCATCTTTGCAAGTGAGATTGCTTCTAGAAAATGTGTTTCCCAATTCTTTGGGTCTTCCTGATGATCGTGGAAGTGTGAAATAGATTTTCGTCTACAAAAATGTATGAAACACCTAATGAATGCAATGTCAGTTTTGCATCATTGTTACTAATGAATTCTGGTGAGTACTCCTTCTTGGAAAACATTTTTCTTTGTCTTATTCATCCATGAGTTCTTAAGACTGGAATAGAAAATCAAATCACAATCTGAATAAAAATGCAAATTTTTACTTTCAGATTTTCCCTTTTGAGTTAGGGTCCTTTTACAATATCTATCAGATATAGTTCAATGTCTAGCGTGGATTTAGCCGGGGAAGTAGTTGTTTTCTGTTAGATATTAAAAAAAAAAAAATATCGTAGATTGAAAAATATTTCTATTTAATATTCAATTGAGAATGTTTCCCTTTTCAGTTGGGACTCATTTCTTTCGGTTTGTTCATGATGCCAATGAGGGCTTGGGGGAGAAGGCAAGGTAAAGCTTTCGAATGCATTACTTTTGGAGAAAATGAGCATCTATGGATTATTGAATTATCTGAAATTATTCAGAAGTTTCAAGATAAAAACACTTTTTTTTTTGTCAAATACAGGGTGATTCAAAAGTACTTTGACAAAATCAGGTGATTCCTCACAATATTCTAATATGAATTGTCCAAATAAATATATCTCCGGAAACGCTTCGTTTCCAAGATACAGGGTGTTGAAGTTTTATTTTTAATTTCGTTTTTTTTTAATAACTTTCGAAATACTGACCTCAATTAAACGAAAATTGGTATTGAGAGGTTTTTTGAGGGGTCGAATTCGAACCTGATGTTATTATTGCTCTTACTCGTAGGGGGCGCCACCGACACGTCTTTTTTTTTTCAAGATTCATAACTTTTTTGAGCGTACTTTCAACACATTTTTCAGTAAAAAAATCAGTTCCTCTATCATATCTACGTAAAAAAGCTACCCTTGTTACAAGTCGCTATAAGCAACCGTTTTCTAGATATTTGGAATTGAAAATTTCCAGTCGATTATTTGATAATCGATGCGTGTTGAAGTTATTACCATTATTTTGCATTTTTCACAAGAATGCTTAGGAAATGAATTTGGCGTTTAAGTAAGTAGTTTTGGTAATTACATATGTGAAAGTGAGACTTACGGGGTTCGAGGTAAGCCTTTAGACTGGTTCAAATCATACCTTAGTAATAGAAAGCAAAAAGTAGGAGTACAGAAAGGTAATATAAATGCGTTATCACAAGTAACTGACATAGATATAGGTGTGCCTCAGGGCAGCATTACTGGCCCAATACTTTTCATAGTATATCTAAATGATGTGTGCGATGTACTGACACCATACTCTGACTGTAAAATGGTAAACTATGCTGATGATACGAATATTCTGATTGAAGGACAAACGGTTGAACGTATATTAGACAACTCCAACTTGATGTTTAATAAGATAAACAACTGGTTCTCCGAAAATAAACAGGTTGTAAATGAAGAAAAGACTAATGTAGTTATGTTTACAACTGGACATGCAAGCCAGGCAGTGCCTAGTAACTTTCAGTTAAACAACAAAAACTTAGAAATAGCACCTAGTACCAAATTCTTAGAAATCCATATCGACCGATATCTAAATTGGAGTGTACATATAAATGAGCTAGTCGGTAAATTATGTAAAACATGTTATGCATTAAGAATACTATCAAAGCATTTGAGTTTTTATATACTTAAAGTTGTGTATCATCAAACTTTGAAGCTATTTTTAGGTATGGTATATTGTGCTATGGCGGAAGTACTTCATTACAGCATCTATTTATTATTCAGAAAAGGGTTGTCAGAATTATGTTTAAACTCAATTATAGAGAATCATGTAGGACTAAGTTTCGTTCAGCTAATATATTAACAATTGTTGCTGTGTATATTCAAGAGTGTCTTTTGTTTCTCACTAAGAATAGGCACCTTTTTTCTGATTATAAATCCCATATTAGCTATAAGACCAGAAATAGAAATTATAATTATCCTGTACATAGGTTGACCGTAACCGAAAAACATTCTTTGTATAATTCCATCAAATGTTTCAATAAGCTACCAGAAAGAATAAAATCACTTTCTTCTCCAAATGGTTTTAAAAAAGAAATTTGGAAACTCCTAATAAACCTGGAGCCTTACTCCATAAGGGATTACTTAGAAGCACACCTAGAATAGATTTTGTAGTCTGTTTTTGTGTACCTACATACTGTTTATATATGTTTTGTGATGGTCTTAGTGACCTTCAATGTGTTTTTTGACGCCCGTTTGTTTCTACCACCTTTTATAGGTGTAACTTCTTGTACTTGGTTGTTTTTTCAAATAAAGGTTATTATTATTATTATTATTAAACGTTTTGTTGTTTTGTTGAAGTTTCTGTAAGTTTTAAAACACTAATTTTGTAAAAATGGATTATTTAAACAATAATGCTCATTTAGCCAATATGCATTTCGTTTATGGCCTTGCGGATGGCAATGCGCGCGAAGCAAAACGTATTTACCAGGAGCGATTTCCTAATCGAGTACTGCCTTCAGCTACAACATTTACCAGTCTTCACCGTCGTTTGGCAGAAACAGGTAGCTTTAAGAGGGCAGCCGATATTATTGGACCACGAGCAGTCCGAACCCCAGAATTGGAAAAAGCTGTTTTGAACCTTCTCGAGGAGAATCCAGAAACAAGTACAAGAATAATTGCTGAAGCTCTCAATTCTACTCAGTCCACAGTTTGGAGAATTATCCACGATCAACAATTTTATCCATACCATATTCAAAGGGAACAAGCTCTTTTGCCACGAGACTTTCCCCAACGCATTACTATGTGTCAGTGGTTTTTGAGAAAATTGCCTGGAAATCCTCAATTTTTAAGATATGTATTCTTCACGGACGAGGCAAACTTCTCCCGAAATGCTATCACAAACTTTCATAACAACCATGTTTGGGCTTTGGAAAATCCGCACGCAGTTAGTGAAAGACATTATGAATTTTCTGTAAATGTATGGGCGGCAATAATTGATAATTACTTGATAGGTCCTTTCTTTCTTCCGTTCCGACTGAATGGCGCAACTTACAGGGACTTTTTAGAAAATGAATTGCCGGGACTACTTCAGAATGTACCATTAGAAATTCGTATCCGCATGTGGTTTATGCATGATGGGGCTCCGGCCCATTTTAGCGTTGTAGGCAGGGAATTCCTTAACACTGTATATCCAAATCGATGGATCGGTAGGGGTGTAGAAGAACCTAACCAGGCGTGGGCACCAAGATCCCCAGATCTATACCCGCTAGATTTTTATTTTTGGGGACATTTGAAGTCACTAGTTTATAAAACTCCAGTAGCGAACGAGGAAGATCAAAGAAATCGAATAGTAGACTCCTGTGAAACAATAAGAAACACACCATTAAGTTTTGAGCGGGTACGAGATTCAATGACTAGAAGACTGAATGCCTGTATCTTCGCTGAAGGTAGACACTTTGAACAATTTAGTTTCCTTTATGTTATTCTACATATTCAAAATTTCTTGAAATAAAATGTTGATATATCTTGCAAATTTTATTAAAACAAATACAGAATTTGCACCCTTGATACAAAAATAACTATTTCAAACGAGTAAAAATAAATAGTGTAGGTGGCGCCCCCTTCAAAAAAACGTTAAATTCATTTCCTAAGCATTCTTGTGAAAAATGCAAAATAATGGTAATAATTTCAACACGCATCAATTATCAAATAATCGACTTTCAAGTCCAAATATCTAGAAAACGGTTGCTTATAGCGACTTGTAACAAGGATAGCTTTTTTACGTAGATATGATAGAGGAATAGATTTTTTTTACTGAAAAATGTGCTAGAAGTACGCTCAAAAAAGTTATGAATCTTGAAAAAATAAAAAGACGTGTAGGAGGCGCCCCCTATGAGTAAGAGCAATAATAACATCAGGTTCGAATTCGACACCTCAAAAAAACCTCTCAATACCAGTTTTCGTTTAATTAAGGTCAGTATTTCGAAAGTTATTAAAAAAAACGAAAATAAAAATGAAACTTTAATACCCAGTAGGACGCGTTTCCGGACATATATTTATTTGGACAATTCATATTAGAATATTGTGAGGAATCACCTCCTGAAGTTTATCAAAGTACTTTTGAATCACCCTGTCTGTAAAATACATTGGTGATTCGGGAGTACCACGAGGGTCCAATGTGGTGCCGCTATTATTTGTTCCTTTTGTAAATGATCTTCTACCAGTAGTCTGAGCCTCTAAATATTATGTATATACAGATGATTTTGAAATTTACCAAAAAAAATCATACAGTGAAAGATAAAACTAATGAAAAAAATTGGGGTTTGTTGAGAAAGTATGTATGGCATTGCCTTTCCATTTATTTCATAAGAAGAGTAAATGAACATCTCATTAATTTCAGGATGGAAACTTCTCTGGATGGCCCGTTATCTCCTGTTCCGCCCCCCCTCTCATCGTCTCAACTACAGATACCGACAGTATTCACTTCTGAAGAAAAAACCCCTCTAGAGATTCCCGCAGAGTCGAATCCTTCTGCGAAAATACGTGATACTAACATAGAGCTTTTCAATAATAATATACCAAAAAATTGTACAGTCGTGCAGGCAGGGCATTGCAAACCGTATCATGAAGAAACAAAACCTTTCGAGATGTCGGATTTCTATAAATACTCGACGAAATTCAAAAAATCGCCCGTCAAGTCAGAAAGTGGATCTGCAAAAGATTTGCAAGTTTCTGGAAATGGCAATACTCAGCGCAATTTGAGCGAGAAGTTTGAAAATGGTTCAAAACCAGGATACTCTTCCAGTCCTCAGGCATACAGTAGCAAGTGAGTTATACAAACTTGTCACAAGTAAAAAAATATCAGGGTTTTCCAAAAAAACTTTACTTCAAATTGTTCGTGATATTTTTGCATTTAGGAAAATAATATGGTTTATTGCAAGTTGAATTATATATCTATTAAACTTCGACATCAAAATGTTGTAAGATTGAAAAAAAAAACTCAATCTCTCATTTTTATAGCAATATTTGCAAACTATAGGTCATCTGATACAGCTTCATGAACTGCACAAATTTCATTCGAAAGGTTTTTCTCTGAACAGAAAATCGCTAATAATTCATTTTCAATAATTTCATATTTTGTGTTTCATCTGTATGCTCCTTCTGAGGTTCTTTCGTTCGTGTCAACCAGATCTATGTCACGTCATAACGTCATGGATTTTTCTTGAATTCAGAGTTGAAATATATAAGTAATTATTACTTATTATTTTTACAAGCTTTATATTAGCTTCACTTGTATGTTTGTTTGTTTGTTTGTTTGTTTGTTTGTAACCGACTCCTTTGGGCGCGATTTTGACCCACTTCCAGACGTCCGAATGATTTGAAATTTGGCAGGTGTACATAATTCCGGTGACAATGCATTATGAAATTTTTGTGTGAACAAAAAACAAAATGGCGGCTCCAAAATGGTGGACGAGTTTTGTGATTATGGTCTGATTCTATTCAAAATTGGTATGTGGGGGTTTTTGGGGTCGGAGATTATGATTCTTTTGAAAAAATTGAAAAATTCTAGATGGCGGCTCCAAAATGGTGGACGAGTTTTGTGATTATGGTCTGATTCTATTCAAAATTGGTTTGTGGAGGTTTTGGGGTCGAATATTATGATTCTTTTATAAAAATTGAGAATTTCAAGATGACGGCTCCAAAATGGTGGACGAGTTTTGTGATTATGGTCTGATTCTATTCAAAATTGGTTTGTGGAGGTTTTTGGGGTCGAATATTATGATTCTTTTGTAAAAATTGAAAAATTCAAGATGGCGGCTCCAAAATGGTGGACGAGTTTTGTGATTATGGTCTGATTCTATTCAAAATTGGTTTGTGGAGGTTTTTGGGGTCGAATATTATGATTCTTTTATAAAAATTGAAAAATTCTAGATGGCGGCTCCAAAATGGTGGACGAGTTTTGTGATTATGGTCTGATTCTATTCAAAATTGGTATGTGGGGGTTTTTGGGGTCGGAGATTATGATTCTTTTGAAAAATTCTAGATGGCGGCTCCAAAATGGTGGACGAGTTTTGTGATTATGGTCTGATTCTATTCAAAATTGGTTTGTGGAGGTTTTTGGGGTCGAATATTATGATTCTTTTATAAAAATTGAGAATTTCAAGATGACGGCTCCAAAATGGTGGACGAGTTTTGTGATTATGGTCTGATTCTATTCAAAATTGGTATGTGGAGGTTTTGGGGTCGAATATTATGAATCTTTTATAAAATTGAAAATTCAAGATGCGGCTCCAAAATGGTGGACGAGTTTTGTGATTATGGTCTGATTCTATTCAAAATTGGTATGTGGGGGTTTTGGGGTCGAGATTATGATTCTTTGAAAAATTTCAGATGGCGGCTCCAAAATGGTGGACGAGTTTTTTGATTATGGTTTTTTTCTATTCAAAATTGGTTTGTGGAGGTTTTTGGGTCGAATATTATGATTCTTTTATAAAAATTGAAAAATTCAAGATGGCGGCTCCAAAATGGTGGACGAGTTTTGTGATTATGGTCTGATTCTATTCAAAATTGGTATGTGGGGGTTTTTGGGGTCGAATATTATGATTCTTTTGTAAAAATTGAAATATTCAAGATGACGGCTCCAAAATGGTGGACGAGTTTTGTGATTATGGTCTGATTCTATTCAAAATTGGTTTGTGGAGGTTTTTGGGGTCGAATATTATGATTCTTTTGTAAAAATTGAAAAATTCAAGATGGCGGCTCCAAAATGGTGGACGAGTTTTGTGATTATGGTCTGATTCTATTCAAAATTGGTTTGTGGAGGTTTTGGGGTCGGAGATTTTATGATTCTTTTGTAAAAATTTAAAAATTCAAGATGGCGGCCAAAGTGACGAGTTTTGTGATTATGGTCTGATTCTATTCAAAATTGGTATGTGGGGGTTTTTGGGGTCGGAGATTATGATTCTTTTGTAAAAATTTAAAAATTCAAGATGGCGGCCGAGTTTTGTGATTATGGTCTGATTCTATTCAAAATTGGTATGTGGGGGTTTTTGGGGTCGGAGATTATGATTCTTTTGAAAAATTCTAGATGGCGGCTCCAAAATGGTGGACGAGTTTTGTGATTATGGTCTGATTCTATTCAAAATTGGTTTGTGGAGGTTTTGGGTCGGATATTATGATTCTTTTGTAAAAAAATTCTAGATGGCGGCTCCAAAATGGTGGACGAGTTTTGTGATTATGGTCTGATTCTATTCAAAATTGGTATGTGGAGGTTTTTGGGGTCGAATATTATGATTCTTTTATAAAAATTGAAAAATTCAAGATGACGGCTCCAAAATGGTGGACGAGTTTTGTGATTATGGTCTGATTCTATTCAAAATTGGTATGTGGGGGTTTTTGGGGTCGGATATTATGATTCTTTTAAAAAATTGAAAAATTCAAGATGACGGCTCCAAAATGGTGGACGAGTTTTGTGATTATGGTCTGATTCTATTCAAAATTGGTATGTGGGGGTTTTTGGGGTCGGAGATTATGATTCTTTTGAAAAATTCTAGATGGCGGCTCCAAAATGGTGGACGAGTTTTGTGATTATGGTCTGATTCTATTCAAAATTGGTTTGTGGGGTTTTTGGGGTCGGAGATTATGATTCTTTTATAAAAATTGAAAAATTCAAGATGGCGGCTCCAAAATGGTGGACGAGTTTTGTGATTATGGTGTGATTCTATTCAAAATTGTTATGTGGGGGTTTTTGGGGTCGAATATTATGATTCTTTTGTAAAAATTGAAATATTCAAGATGACGGCTCCAAAATGGTGGACGAGTTTTGTGATTATGGTCTGATTCTATTCAAAATTGGTATGTGGGGGTTTTTGGGGTCGAATATTATGATTCTTTTGTAAAAATTGAAATATTCAAGATGACGGCTCCAAAATGGTGGACGAGTTTTGTGATTATGGTCTGATTCTATTCAAAATTGGTTTGTGGAGGTTTTTGGGGTCGAATATTATGATTCTTTTGTAAAAATTGAAAAATTTAAGATGGCGGCTCCAAAATGGTGGACGAGTTTTGTGATTATGGTCTGATTCTATTCAAAATTGGTATGTGTGGGTTTTTGGAGTCGAAGATTATGATTCTTTTGGATAAAAATTGAAAAATTCATGCGGCTCCAAAATGGCGGCCGAGTTTTGTGATTATGGTCTGATTCTATTCAAAATTGGTATGTGGGGGTTTTTGGGGTCGGAGATTATGATTATTTTGTCAAAATTGAAGGATTCAAGATGGCGGCTCCAAAATGGCCGCGAGTTTTGTGATTATGGTCCGATTCTATTCAATATTGAAGAATAATTATTAAAAATTTAATAATAATAATTGTTTGAAAAACTAAAAACACGCGTTAATAGAAAACTAAACTAAAAAGTTGAAAATAAATGATAGTTTAAAAAAACTAAAAAACACGCTTTTATAGAAAACAACCCTAAAAAAATTGAAAATAAGAAAAAAAAATTATTAAAAAAAAAGGGTGGGGTGCATGGCAACAATAATTATAGAGTACATTACACACCTAGGGCAGTAAAGTAAGAAATGTCGCAGATCACAGGTAATTGTTGGCCGAGGCGATACCATGCACCCCACGCTGTTTTTTTTTAATAAAATACATTTTTTTCTTATTTTCTATTTTTTTGTCTGGTTTTCTATAAATGCGTGTTATAGTTTTTTTAAACTATTATTTATTCAAATTGATATTGGGATTCAAGTAAGTAAGTACTGTCTATTTCCTTGTGTTGTTCAATAGCTGAGTGAACTTTTGTATTTTCAGAAGTGTTTTTGCTCTAAAGGTTCAATTTTATGATATCTTCATGGAATTCTCTAGTCGAATCAAAAGAAATCTTTTGATTTGGGCCATATTACATAGAAACATTTGGAAGATTTGACTCCTTCTCCAACTTTTGATCCTAGAGTTCGAGGTTTATACAAAAATAGCTTGATTAACCTGACTTTTTTTTAGTTATCTTTGTCTTAACATCCCTAACTCAAAAAATTCAATATTGTCCTAAGTATCTTTGGAATAACATTGCAGTAATATAAAATATTCTCCTAAGTATCTTCCAAAAAAAAAATCGTAACTCAAAATATAAAATATTATTCTAATCTCTGGAAAAAAAAATTACTCAAAATATTGTACATCGCGTGACACAGCAAATACAACTAAATGAGTTTCTTATGGCAAAGATGTTTCCCACAACCCATATTTATAAAATTGGGAGTTTTTATTATTTAGACTTATCCATGGCCATGCAACCCGTAAAACAAGATTGCTGAAATTTCCGTTTTTCCAACATAGATGGCGGCACGTATAGGTCAAAATTAAATTTAAGAGGTACACTGAACTGTACAATCGGATCAAATGGTCAAAATTCTGTTCAAGTTTGTATTTGTAGGCTTACAAGATTGTGTACACTGGGGATCGAAAGGGTGAAAGGGATGACAATTTCAGAATCAATAAATTAATTCTGAAATCTTCCTTTCCGACTGGTCATCGGTTTTTTATTTCATATTGTATATATTTTCAATGAGTTTCAATTTTGTTTTCTAGTACCAGTAACCCTGGGAGTCTAGATGGCACAGCGAATTTGAATACCAGTCTCGATCTCGAACATCTAGCAGTCTCGGAGCATTTTTCTGATGAAATGAATGCATGGTATAAGGATCAGAGAAAAAACAACAATAATTCAGGAAATCCCTCCAACAGTAGATCGACTGCTACTTTAGTTTAGGAATTATTATTGGAAAGTACAAGGCACATAAGATATTTTATATATTTGTACATATTGTTTTTATATAATAGAACAGTTAGAGAATTTCGGTAAGGTTTGATATGCAGAGTGGTTCAAATAATTGTAAGATGAATCACGATGGAAACAAAAAATCAGTTTAGATGAAATCATTGATATAAATTGAACCATTAGTTACACTGATTCAAGTTTTTAAATTTCCCTCATTCAGAAACGATATCGGTCTGTAAATATAGTCGAAGTAGTGATACTATAGGCAAATAATTTTTATTTTATACAAAATGGATTATTTCAATGAAAATCTTAATTTTCTATAGGTTTCTCAATTTCTTGAAACTGGAAATGCATCATCCATTATTCTGTTTTCCCAATGAGGATTTAAAATATGAAAATGTCTAAAAATACCTTTATTTTTCAAAAATATTCAAAAATGTATTTGTAATTAGACGGATTTCGGGATGGATGTATCATGGAGTCACAAAATGGTATAAAAACCAAGTTGACCCTATACCGGGTGACACAGGATATCGGGCCACCCCTGTAACTTCTTCATTCGGGAACAGATTTTTCTGAAATTCGGTACAGTTATATAAGCAACCATTTCGGATTTGATTACATTACATCCAATATGGCGGACTTCCGGTTTTTCTGGAAATGCCAGTAACTTTGTTTTTTCAAATGGAACACCCTGTATATTTTTTAATATTCGAATTCAACAGGTCAAAAGGAGTCCAAACCTTATGTCAAATGTAATTTTTTTGAAACAATTGAAATTAAAATTGTTTTTTTATTTTACCTCGTGGATAAATGAGATTTGGTCGAAGCTATTCACAATGAGTCGCAAAAAACAGAAAAACATAATTTTTCAGAAAAAATAACAGAAAAACTTAATTTTTTCTGAAAAATTATTTTTGGTGTCATTTATTGATGAATCAATTCAGTCACATCACATTTTGATCAAAAATTTTTTTTTTTCAAATGAAACCCCTATGGGCCACCTACCTGTCTCTCTAGAACATTCATTAAGGAAAAAAATGACATATCATTTTTGTATTTCGGTGCAGTAACAAATCTACAACTAGTTCATGAGTTTCCTTGCAGTTCGAATAATTTTTCAACTTAGTAAGCTGTGGAAAACAACATTTCTGAATCTTGTCAACTAATTGTGTTTCGCTGTCATCTCAACTCTCGAAAATTGGTTAACTTCCGAGAATTATTTTAGTAGAAATGTAAAATCAAAATTATAGGTTCACGAGAAGTGAACCGGTTGACATGTTATTAATTTACGGAGAATGTCTTGAAAACATTGTCGCCGCTTGTCAGTTATACGCTGAACGATACCCACACAGAAGACACCCACAAAGAACCTTTTTCAAAAATGTGGAGAAAAGATTCCCAAAAGAACCCAACAATGGAGAAGATGATCGTAAGTGAGGAGGCAGAAATGAATGTTTTGCTTATGTTGATTTTGATCCAACCGCTTGATCGGGAATTGGAATACCAATGCTATGCAGTCGAGAAAACCTGGAAGAACTAAAAAAAAAAAACACCATTATCGTGCTTATAAGTATAACTTACACAATTAGTTGACAAGATTCAGAAATGTTGTTTTCCACAGCTTACTAAGTTGAAAAATTATTCGAACTGCCAGAAAACTCATGAACTAGTTGTAGATTCGTTACTGCACCGAAATACAAAAATGATTCATTTTTTTCCTTAATGAATGTTTTAGAGACAGGTAGGTGGCCCATAGGGGTTCCATTTGAAAAAAATGAATTTTTGATCAAAATATGATGTGACTGAATTGATTAACCAGTGACACAAAAAATAATTTTTCAGAAAAAATTAAGTTTTTTGAAAAAACAAAGTTACTGGCATTTCCAGAAAAACCGGAAGTCCGCATTATTGGATTGTAATGTGATCAAATCCGAAATGGTTGCTTATATAACTACCAAATTTCAGAAAAATCCGTTCACGAATGCAGAAGTTACAGGGGTGGCCCGATATCCTGTGTCACCCGGTATAGTACACCGCATTAGAAATGAAATTAAGGGACACCAGGGCAACAATATGCTGTAAGTTCAAACGCAAAAAGCTGTCATAACTTGGTTTTCTAATCAGCCCAGTGAATTTACTGTCCTGTATTTGAATTTTCAAAAATATTAATGATATCTCCGTCATTTTGTAACTTTATAAAAGGTATTTTTATTAAATGCCTCAAATTTCAAAACACCTTGCATATATGGGCCGATAATATTGATTGAGTTCTTGAAATCAAGTGGCACGCTAAAAATTAACACCCCCCATTAAATAACCTCCAAATACAACTTGAAATGTAGATTCCTTTAGCTAACTGACAATAAATTGACTTTACAGTGAATTAAATTCCAAAACTTTAATTTCACATTACCACTCACTACGAACTCGTATCTCATTTCCAAACTGACTACTCGGCAGAGACATGTAACAGCTATACCTTTCAAGAACATTCCCCAGTGCCGGCTGTTGTATCTTCTATGAACACACACGCTAAAGCAGTAGAGCTGTCTACCGAATAGATTAAAAAGGCATGGTTGTAACAGTATTTTAAAAGGGAAACATTCTCAATTGAATATTGAATAGAAAGATTTTTCTGTTAATTGAAAAATCCACTATAAATGAAGTTATTTTTTGTGAATGTCTAACAGAAAACAACTACTTCCCCGGCTAAAGCCACGCTGGACATTGAACTACATCTGATAGATATTCTGAAAAGACCTTAACTCGAAAGAAAAAAATCTTTAATTGAAAATTTGCATTTTCATTCTGAATGAAAATGCAAATTTTCAATTACAATTTGTTTTCTTTTGAGTTAGGATCTTTTCAGAATATCTATTAGATGTAGTTCAATGTCCAGCGTGGCTTTAGCCGGGGAAGTAGTTGTTTTCTGTTAGACATTGGCAAAAAATAACTTCATTCATCGTAGATTTTTCAATTCACAGAAAAATCTTTCTATTTAATTGAGAATGTTTCCCTTTTCAACATGAATACCCCACAAGAGGTTATCTTGACGATGGAAGATACTGAAGTTTATCTTTCAGTCGCAGATGATTCCACATCTGATTTTATGAACATCCTGTTCATATTCTCAACAAATCAGTATTTTAAAGTTCCTATACCAGTGTAGACCCTGTGAAAATTAACCATATGCCACAGGCGTCTGTCTAAAAGTCATTTATTGGAATTTGTAAACAACTCTTCTATAATAGAACATTTTTTATACTTTTAGAAATAACGATACTTTCATTCTCAAGCCATTTTCATATTTTTAAAATTCTGGATAACGCTTTCGAGTTTGAAAACATGAAGAGATTTTTTCAAGAACCGAAAAACAAATGCAATAAACTTGTGTATTATTTGGTGGAGTAGCTCTAGCTCCATAAATGTTTCACAGAAGTCATTTTGGAATTATTTTGAATCATTCTGTATATCTTTTATTCGATGATTGTACACTCTCTGTTTACTGAAGTGGTCCCCTAAAATATCAGTATAAAAGGACTCGTAAAAGGATGTTAAAACATTTGCTGAAATGACGAAATAGAAATCACATCTATTTCATTTTTTGTACTAGGAGAATGTGTTTTGAGCAGTTCCGTCACTACAAAAGTATATACATATATATTTATTACCTTTGACACTATATTCATTGATTTTCAATGCACAATACAAATAAGGTTTAAGGTAAGAACATACATTTTTCTACCAACAAAATACTTATCAAAAATGTCTTAATAATGTTGAAATATAAAAAAAAATTGGGAAATCATATATAAAAATTCAATTTACTTGAAATCAATCAATGTTTGACTCGATAAAGTATTCTCTATTGTGATTTCTCAAATAGTCAGTATTTTCTAGACCCCCAGAACTCACGTTGATTATAGTTTTATCAGTTATATTTCTGATATATGAACTGCTGTTCTGAAGACTTATACAGATATACATATACTTCCTGCCAATTTTTCCCACATAACTAAATATAGATTATGCCTTATTATTGATATCTGTGATGCCCATGTTAACCTGAAACATACAGTATCGGAAAGTATTTATCTGGAGTATGGTGGTTTCATGAGAGCATAAAGAATAGCTTGCTATATGTTGAGAAAGCATTACAATTTCTCCTCGACTCGCTCGAGGAAGGGATATCGACGTCACGACACAGAGATAGGAGAGTCAGGGCGGTCAGCTCAGGCTCAGCTCATACCAGCAGCAGTCGGGAGAATGTGTGCGCTGCAATGAAGAAGAATTATTGACGATAATTTCACATCAGATAATTTGAACAAATTAAACTGAATCAGTGATTCAATTTAATCTGACGACAGGTAGATCAAAATATCTTTGGTGCCGTGGTGGCCGCGAAAACAAAAGAAAATTCTTAAACATAAACAAAAGCAAACGATATTTCTGTAAGATAAACAAAACTTATTTCTAGAACAGAAAACAATTATTTCTTGAATGGAGAGAAAAAATATTTACAAGAAAAGACAAACCAAATTAAATATTTTGTCTACGGAATTATTTTATTAAATGTTCGAACAAACCCCCATTTCATCTAACATTGGTTCGGTCAGGGTACGTTACCTGAACTCAATTGCCTCAGTATCTCCAGTTACTTGTATAGATGCCCCAGAAATAAAAATCGAGAGGTGCTACATCTGGTGATCGACGTGGCCAGTTGATTGTACCTCGCGTACAAATTAACCGATCGAGAAATAATTGATTCAAAAATGTAACCACCGTGCCTGCATTGTGGGCAGGACAACCATCTTGATGAAACCACACGTCGTTAAAGTCAATCGGAAGAGCGCGAACTGCGCAGGAATAATTTAATTTTGCAAAAGTTGCAAATATTTTGCTGATTTAAATTCCCTTCAATAAAAATGGGCCTATGACGATGCTAATCGCCAAAAAGTCCGTTCCCACAATTAAATGTTTATTTTACGAGACCAATAACGCTCACGGATGGGTTGTGTTTCGATGAATTGAGATGGACGATTCATCGGTAAATAACACCTCTTTTAGAAAGTCATCATTACACGAAATGCCCTATTGCATTTTTCGACCATCATTCACAAAACTCCATACGCTGAAATGGTCTCTAGGCAAAAGTTCTTGTGTGGGTTTGACTTTGAAACAATGATAACCGTCTCTCTTCAAAATATTCCTTACAGTTCTTTCATTCAAATTCACTCGTCGGCGATCTGTCTACTCGAACAAGGTGTCGTTTCTGCCAATGCACACACTTGTGTTTCTCTTATTCCTCGTTCCTCGGGTATTTGTCTAGGATGCGGTGGTGAATTTGTGGAACAGTTTTTGCAATGTGCTGCCACACACCCAAATTCTGAAATTTATTAATAATTGAAAGGACAGTAGCTTCCGTGAGGTACAGGTCTATCTGCAAAAGCCACTATGAATAGATTTCTAGTATCTTGTACAGAATTACCCCAAAGTACCACTTAACATCTGTACTTTCTCTGCGGTTGTATAAATAGGCGCATGTTTCAAAAGGTAATAATTATCACGGTCTTTGTTTTCGCAACCACAGCTCGGCAAGAATGAGTCGATGCGCTTGTGTCGCATTGCCACGTGGTCAGTTAATGTGTCGGGTGGGGTAACAGGAGGGGCGCACAGCAGTGCGTCTCTCTTGTTTATGTGGTATTATCATAGCATTGCGTTCCTTGTTGCTCGTGTAGATTGTTTCCGATACTGTATTTCCAAATGCCGTTTATTTAAGTACATGCAAAGTTTATACAACCCTTCACTGCATCATATTCACAGAATTGACTATATCAAACGACAACACTTGTTTCACTATCATCATTCTGCTTCTTTAGCTACAGATATACTTACTGGATTACAATTATTGTTTGGTATAAAAGGAATGTAATTAGAAATTGATAAGGTACCGTCAACGGAGGTTACTATAGACAGTTTTCTGTTTTTATAAAAAAATCTGGTTCGTAAATTATTTTAATTTTTTATCAGTATAAAAGTAAATGAATGTGGGCTATAACTTTTTCGCTATAAGTACAAATAAATCCAGGTGGGTTGGTTTCAGAATTTATTTGAGTTTGGACATATTTTTACATTTTAAAATTTTCTTTGTACATCGTGTACAATTTTAATAATAAACATGAATAAAAGAATCCTATATAGGAGGAGGGTCGACTGAAAAAAATACCAAAGATACAATACATTTTTTCCTCAAATTTATTTTAATTTTTCTGTATAGTCTCCTGGTAAGTCTACACACCTCTCCCAGTGGTGCTTCTATCTCTTTAAGGTAGTACCGCTAAGAGACAGTTGAATTAGGAAATTATTAAAATTTGGCATACGTATTGTTTAACATGTGAACAACACCTCTATAAAATTTTAACAAGTTTCACCATCCCGAACCCGAGATATATATAATTGAAGTTGACTCAATTAACACGTAACATATAGGCAAACAACATTATCAATTCTACCGTTAGTACTAAAATTAAGAAGTTTATGGAAAACGAGGAGGAGCTAGAGCAGGAAATCACAGATATTGTGAAAAAAAATCAAAGTGATTGACCATCTAGTTTGACAGATATAATCAAAACTACTATCGTTATTCAAAATAGTCCACGGGGAAGCGCACAGTCTAAAGGGGGGGTCATAGAGAAATGCGGATTGTGCCAGGGGACTTTTTAAGAAGGGGACGGGGACCATTTGAGGGTCTGAGCAAAAAAACTCCTTCTCTAGTTGACTCCATCGATTTTAACGATACCCTCCCAAAAAAAGTTCAAAAGAGTACTACAAAAAGTCCATTGAAGTTTTATCGAAAAACGATAATTTTTTCCCATGACATATGATTTCTAGTGAGGGGGGGGGCCGGGTCTGAAATATTTTTTTTGCTGCGCTTTTCGGGGACATCAATTTTTTGAGTCGCCGACTTTCTATAACGAAGAAATTTTCTAGAGACGATTGAGGGGGGGGCAAGTGCCCCCTTCAAAAAAATGTTTTTTTCGCGTTTCAAATCGAAAAGCCCTTTGAAATGTTTCGATTCCGTCGAAAATAATTTCCTAATTCAACTGTCTCGTGGCGGAACTACCTTAAACCGTCCAAGTAGTACTTGGCGTCCTTCTCTGCAAAGTAATTATTTACTATGGTGATGGCCTCCTCATTTGACAAAAATCTCTGTCCTCCGAGCGCAACTTTTAGCTAGCTCAGGGAACAGAAAAAAGTCGCTCAGGGCTAGATCTGGTAAGGAGGGTGGTCAAGTAGTTCAAACCGTAATTAGAGGATTTTCGCCATGGCAACGGCTGAGGTATGAGACGGCGCATTGTCTTGGTGAAACATTTTTATTTCTGCAAGTGTGCCGTTTTTCCGCAATTTCTGCCTTCAGCTTGTCAAGTAGTGTTGCTCTTGTAATGGTTTTTCCTTTTTGAAGATAATCAATTAAGGTAGTTCCGCCACGAGTTTTTTTTTTTTGAGGGGGAAGGGGGGTATCGTATGGGGTCAACTACGAGGAGTTTTTGTTTCGCGTTCAGACCCTCAAATAGTCCCCTGTCCTTCTTTGAAAAGTCCCCTGGCACAATCCGCATTTCTCTACGACCCCCCCTTTAGGCTGTGCGCCTCGGTGGGCTATTTTGAATAACAAGAGTAGTTTGATTATATCTGTCAAACTAGATGGTCAATCACTTTGATTTTTTCACAATATCTGTGATATCCTGCTCTAGCTCCTCCTCGTTTTCCATAAACTTCTGAATTTTTAGTACTAACTGTAGAATTAAAATGTCGCTTCCCGTGGACTATTTTTGAATAAAGGGTAGTTTTGATTATATCTGTCAAACTAGATGGTCAATCACTTTGATTTTTTTTCACAATATCTCTGATATCCTGCTCTAGCTCCTCCTCGTTTTCAAAACTTCTTGATTTTAGTACTAACGGTAGAATTAATAATGTGCGCTTCCCGTGGACTATTTTGAATAACGAGGTAGTTTTGATTATATCTGTCAAACTAGATGGTCAATCACTTTGATTTTTTCACAAATCTCTGATATCCTGCTCTAGCTCCTCCTCGTTTTCAAAACTTTTGATTTTAGTACTGACGGTAGAATTAATAATGTGCGCTTCCCCGTGGACTATTTTGAATAACGAGGTAGTTTTGATTATATCTGTCAAACTAGATGGTCAATCACTTTGATTTTTTTCACAATATCTCTGATATCCTGCCTAAGCTCCTCCTCGTTTTTTCAAAACTTCTTGATTTTAGTACTAACGGTAGAATTAATAATGTGCGCTTCCCGTGGACTATTTGAATAACGAGAGTAGTTTTTGATTATATCTGTCAAACTAGATGGTCAATCACTTTGATTTTTTACAATATCTCTGATATCCTGCTCTAGCTCCTCCTCGTTTTTCAAAAACTTCTTGATTTTTTGTACTAACGGTAGAATTAATAATGTGCGCTTCCCCGTGGACTATTTTTTTGAATAACAGTAGTTTTGATTATATCTGTCAAACTAGATGGTCAATCACTTTGATTTTTTTTTACAATATCTCTGATATCCTGCTCTAGCTCCTCCTCGTTTTTCAAAAACTTCTTGATTTTAGTACTGACGGTAGGATTAATGTTGTGCGCTTCCCCGTAGACTATTTTGAATAACGAGAGTAGTTTTGATTATATCTGTCAAACTAGATGGTCAATCCACTTTGATTTTTTTTCACAATATCTCTGATATCCTGCTCTAGCTCCTCCTCGTTTTTCAAAACTTCTTGATTTTAGTACCAACGGTAGAATTAATAATGTGCGTTTCCCGTGGACTATTTTGAATAACGAGAGTAGTTTTGATTATAGTCTGTCAAACTAGATGGTCAATCACTTTGATTTTTTTTTCACAATATCTCTGATATCCTGCTCTAGCTCCCCTCGTTTTCTAAAAAACTTCTTGATTTTTAGTACTAACGGTAGAATTAATAATGTGCGCTTCCCCGTGGACTATTTTTGAATAACGAGAGTAGTTTTGATTATATCTGTCAAACTAGATGGTCAATCACTTTGATTTTTTTTCACAATATCTCTGATATCCTGCTCTAGCTCCTCCTCGTTTTTCAAAAACTTCTTGATTTTAGTACTAACGGTAGAATTAATAATGTGCGCTTCCCCGTGGACTATTTTGAATAACGAGAGTAGTTTTGATTATATCTGTCAAACTAGATGGTCAATCACTTTGATTTTTTTTCACAATATCTCTGATATCCTGCTCTAGCTCCTCCTCGTTTTTCATAAACTTCTTAATTTTAGTACTAACGGTAGAATTAATAATGTGCTGTTTGCCTATGCATGGTCCATATGTTACGTGTTAATTGAGTCAATTTCAATTATATATATCTCGGGTTCGGGATGGTGAAACTTGTTAAAATTTTATAGAGGTGTTGTTCACATGTTGAACAATACGTATGCCAACTTTTAATAATTTCCTAATTCAACTGTCTCGTGGCGGTACTACCTTAAGATAACTCCATGACTATCCACAAAAACAGTCGACATCACTTTACCAGCCGAAAACAGTTTTTGATTTTTTGGAGCTGATCCCCCTTCACAGTCCTCTGTTTTGACTGTATTTTAGTTTCTGGGGTATAATGGTGTACCCAAGTTTCATCTACAGTAATTAATCGGCGCCAAAACTCTGATTGATTGCGCCTGAACTGCGACAACAGAGCGTTAGAAATGTTCATTCGAACACATTTTTGGTCTAACGTAAGCAAACGCGGCACCCAACGCGCGGACAGCTTTCTCATGCCTAATTCTTCATGCAATTTGTGACAAACACGTTCTTTGGACATATTCATAGCTTCTGCTATCTCAGTTTAATTCGACGGTCGTCTAGCACCGTTTGATGAAGTTGGTACAGCCACGTTTAAATTCAGCTGCCCAAAATTTCACGGTGGTAAATGATGGTGCAAAGTCCCCATTCACAGCGACCAACTTGTCTTTGATTTGCATAGGCGTATGCCTTTCAAAAACAAATATTTAATGACAGCTCAATACTTGATTTTTTTCATTTTCACAAAAAACACATTGACTCATTCAAACGATTGTCAAACAACTGCGCGTCCAAAATCCTGAAATTTTGGTGAGTACCTTTCAAAAGATGCGCAAACATTCCCTAGCTATTGATGATGAGTGCCGTCATCTTCATGTTCAGGTCAGAAACTTTTCAGACTACCCTCGTAATATCAACTCCAACAAGACATGCTTTATTCAGCTAGTGAAACTTGCAACTAACTCTTTATTATAATCTCTCCAACTGGATTTTCTCTCCGTCTAAAAAACATTCTGATATACAGCACTATTTTACACCTGTTATGATCTATTTTCGTTTGTTAACACATGTAAATTTTGTAATATATCGGATATTGTGGGTGCGTTTTTATATACAGCTCTCAGTAATGTTTCTCTTTCTGCTGCCAAGAATTATTTTGTAGTGTAAAGCCTTGTCCAATATCCTGCTCCAATCTCTATACAAAAAAAAACAATAGTTTATATCATTCGGCCATGGTGTTGATGAATATCGGACTCAGCTTATGTATTCATAAATAATTATTCCATATTAATTTTCCAGAATTCCAGACCAGTTACTATTACTTTTGGGAAACTTTTGGCTTTCTACTTCTCCATTCCAAAATGAAAACCCAATAGAAAATTTGAAAAAATGAAAGAGCCACCACTTTGAATGAATTTGAGTGCTGGAAACATTGTCACTCCGTTTGACGGTAATTAACAATTCAAAATTTCAGGCAATCGGTTAGACCTATAAAAAACAAATTCAGCAGTAGTGAATTATTCAGGTAAACCTGGCCATTTTAGAGCTTTGTAGCTTTCAACGTTTTTTCTAAACGTCTGAATGCAGGTTTTTTTTTATATTTGTTCAGCCTGGTTTGACCAATGTAAAAACTTGGATAAGTACCACTAACTTATAGACTAGTATTCCAGAATTCGTTTTGTATATAAAGTAACTTGAGTTTTCACATAGGTAAAACAGGGTAAGTTGAAAAGCAAATATCAGAATAAAAACAATATTATCCAGTCAGTTTCGCAAAAATGATGTATCATCAAGTTTTAAGCGTGTTTTTTCAAAAATTGTGTTATTGGATCTATAACTTTTGAAAAATGTATATTGAAAACTGAATGACATTGAGAGAGAGGAACTGACTTCACTGAGTACCCCAAAACTGACTGACTGATGGTGATAGAAGTAAGAAAACTTACTCATTTGTATTTATATCATTTGTTGTACCCACTAATGAAATATTTCCATTTAGTTTGTTTTCTATATCACATAGATTGTAAGCATTTATTTTTTCAATGTTCCAATATCTTGATCTCACTAAGCTGCCTCTTATCCAATACTTCTCTAAATAGATGATTGTTTTAGTCAGTTTTCTCATTGTAGATTCATGTCGTATTCTTTCAGTACTGACCGAAAATTGAATATTTTTTTTTATACGTCATATTGACTCTCACCACGACAAATAAGTGTGAAAGAACTGGTTAAAATGTGTTATGAATGTATGAATATTTCATAGTTCTAGATTCAGTGTTAATAATGCATACATTTTTATAGGAATGTTTTTTAAATGATGTTTATAAAAGTTAGTAAAAGTCGTTTGTTTATCAGCATTCTGAAAAAACTGCTTTACATTTCAGGGAACACAGACTGTCTCACATCATATCGTGGGGTGAGTACTACAGGTAGGTAACTGCAAATTAGTGATTTCGAGACAAACGCAAATTAATGTTTTTCCTGACATTTTTATTTCTTGTGATGAATTTGTATTATTCCTATTTGAACTATTTAACATTGTGTAAATTTTTTCAAATAGAAATCGTTCAAATTCGTCACAAGAATTAAAAATGCTAGAACATTAATTCGCGTTTTTCTCGAAATTACTGATTTGCAGTTACTACTTGTAGTACTCACCCCACGATATGGTAAACTATTTAAACAGTTTAACCTAAAAAATTATGCAACAAATGAAAGGTAATTACTGCGGTTCTTTGCGGAGAATTGGATGTTTCATTACACATTTTTTTTTTACTGAAGGTAGGTAATTATTGTTTAAGATAAGAAGAACACTAGTAGGTAATAATTGATTTTGATATCTGGTACATAATCAGCATTACCGTTATTGGCATGATTTTAATTCCTAGAAAAGTTTTATTTTTTTAGAACTAGGTCAATAAAGATTTCATTACTGACTTTGTATGGGGTTTGTCAAAATACTCTAGATCAAAAAATAAAAATTTCAGTAGCTAATTTCCGTTTTATGACAATTTAAATATTTTTTTTTAATAATTTGTCTAAAATTTAATTGCAAAAAAACTTATTTCATAACAATTTATATTTGATACATGTAGTAAAAACAATATCGGAAATATTAAATGCTAAAAGCAAGTTTAAAAAAATAAAAAGGGTTAAATTTTTTTAATTATCTCAAAGAGTAGAACATGTAATTTTTGGTTATGTGCTTGATACAGAGCCCAACATCTAGGTAGATTTTATTTTTCTGTTGTCAACCTGGGCATATTTGGTAGCTGTTCCTCTAACAATCCTGGGCACGAGCAAAGAACAATATTCTGAATTTCAAAAATTTCAGAGTCATTTCGATCGATAGTGGTTAATTTATAAGCCCTGGACCAGGATTGTATATATATATAATATATATATATATATATATATATATATATATATATATATATATATATATATAAATTGTTTAATGACAATGTTCAATGTTATATTTGATGCATGATTACTCTCGTTTCGGACGTCCATCGTCTTAATGGATTTAAAAGGTTTTCACTTTTCAAATGCTTGTATCTGCAGATTTTTCTGGAAATGCCAGCAACTTTGTTTTTTCAAATGGAACACCCTGTATATTTTTACATATTCAAGTTCAATAGGTCAAAACAAGTCCAAATGTCATTTTTTTTAAACAATTGAAATTGTTTTTTTATTTTACCTCGTGGATAAATGAGATTTGGTCAGGGCTATTCACAATGAGTCGCACATAACAGAAAAAATATTTTTTCTGAAAAATTATTTTTTGTGTCACTTATTGATGAATCAATTCAGTCACTCACATTTTGATCAAAATTTTTTTTTTCAAATGGAACCCCTATGGGCCACTACATGTCTCTCTAGAACATACATTCAGGAAAAAAATGACATCATTTTTGTATTTCGGTGCAGTAACAAATTGTATACATTCAAAAATCTACAGCTAGTTCATGAGTTTCCTTGCAGTTGAATAATTTTCCAACTTAGTAAGCGTTAAATTCAATTAAGTTTGAAAATCATTTTTCACAGCTTACTAAGTTGAAAAATTATTCGAACTGCAAAAACTCATGAACTAGCTGTAGATTTTGAATGTATAAATTTGTTACTGCACCGAAATACAAAATGATATGTAATTTTTTTCCTCAACGAATGTTCTAGAGAGACATGTAGGTGGCCCATAGGGGTTCCATTTGAAAAAAAAAATTTTTGATTAAAATGTGATGTGACTGAATTGATTCATCAATAAGTGACACAAAAAATAATTTTTCAGAAAAAATTATAATTTTCTGTTATGTGCGACTCATTGTGAATAGCCCTGTCCAAATCTCATTTATCCACGAGGTAAAATAAAAAAACAATTTTAATTGTTTAAAAAAATGACATTTGGATTTGTTTTGACCTATTGAACTTGAATATGTAAAAATATACAGGGTGTTCCATTTGAAAAAACAAAGTTGCTGGCATTTCCAGAAAAACCGGAAGTCGGCCATATTGGATTATAATGTGATCAAATCTGAAATGGTTGCTTATATAACTGTACCAAATTTCAGAAAAATCCATTAACGAATGAAGAAGTTACAGGGGTGGCCCTATATCATGTTTCACCCGATAGAGTAAAGTGACATTAGTATGGAAAATATCGAAAAATTGTATTTAAAAAAGTTGTTTGCTAATTACTAATTTCAATAATTGCTTAATGAGTTGGCCTCATGGTGAAATCAACTCATTAAACAGTTATTGAAATCAGTAATTGGTGGACTAAACTGGGTAACTGGGAATATCTTTCAATTGCAAACTTTTTTCGATATTATCCATAGTAATGTCACTTTACTCTATAGGGAATTTTGAATATCGGCCGATTCCCGCTTAACCGCACGCCACTGATAATAACGGCTTTGCGCGTATTTAGTCAAATTGAATGCACCAACTTTTATGAAGAATGAAATTTTTTGAGAAAAATTCCCATATGATTCCAAGTTTTTGGCGGACACTGTATATATTGCTCATATTATCAATATAAATACTTGATAACTCAACTCAAAAACTCTAAAAGTTTTTTCGTGGATAAATGAGATTTGGTCGAAGCTATTCACACAGAATAACAGAAAAACTAATTTTTTTCTGAAAAATTATTTTTTGTGTCACTTACTGATTAATCAATTCAGTCACATCACATTTTGATCACAAATTCATTTTTTTCAAATGGAACCCCTATGGGCCATTACCTGTCTCTCTAGAACATACATTAAGGAAAAAAATGACATATCATTTTTTTATTTCGGTGCAGTAACAAATTGTATAAATTCAAAAATCTACAACTAGTTCATGAGTTTCCTTGCAGTTCGAATAATTTTTCAACTTAGTAAGCTGTGGAAAACAACATTTCTGAATCTTGTCAACTAATTGTGTTTCGCTATCATTTTTCATCTCAACTCTCAAAAATTAGTTGACTTCCGAGAATTAATTTAGTAGAAATGTGAAATCAAAATTATAGGTTCACAAGAAGTGATAGGTTGATATGTTATTAATTTACGGAGAATTTCTTTAAAACAGTGTCGCCGCTTGTCAGTTATAAGCTGAACGATACCCACACAGAAAAGAACCCAACAATGGAGAAGATGATCGTAAGTGAGGAGGCAGAAATGAAAGTTTTGCTTATGTTGATTTTGATCCAACTGCTTCGACGCGGGAATTGGAATACCAATGCAATGTGATTCGTGAAAACGCTAGAAGAATTTTAAAAAAACACCATTATCGTGCTTATAAGTATAACTTACACAATTAGTTGACAAGATTCAGCAATGTTGTTTTCCACAGCTTACTAAGTTGAAAAATTATTCGAACTGCCAGAAAACTCATGAACTAGTTGTAGATTTTTGAATGTATACAATTTGTTACTGCACCGAAATACAAAAATGATATGTAATTTTTTTCCTTAATGAATGTTCTAGAGAGACAGGTAGGTGACCCATAGGGGTTCCATTTGAAAAAAATGAATTTTTGATCAAAATTTGATGTGACTGAATTGATTAACCAGTGACACAAAAAATAATTTTTCAGAAAAAAATTTGTTTTTCTGTTATTTGCGACTCATTGTGAATAGCTTCGACCAAATCTCATTTATCCACGAGGTAAAATGAAAAAACAATTTTAATTTCAATTGTTTAACAAAAAATAACATTTGACATAAGGTTTGGACTTGTTTTGATCTGTTGAATTCGAATATGTAAAAATATACCGGGTGTTCCATTTGAAAAAACAAAATTACTGGCATTTCCAGAAAAACCGGAAGTCCGCCATATTGGATTGTAATGTGATCAAATCCGGAATGGTTGCTTATATAACTTAACTACCGAATTTCAGAAAAATCCGTTCACGAATGCAGAAGTTACAGGGGTGGCCCGATATCCTGTGTCACCCGGTATATGTACATTTCGAAATAAATTAGTTATATTTCTTTAATCAATGACATGACTGAAAAAACAAATTTAATTTTATTCATAACACCAATCAGAAATTTTCAATTCTATTGCACAAGAAAATTAATACAAAATTCACGTTTTCTTTAGTAAAACAACCATTCTTACATCGCATTTCTACGATGAACCACTATAATCAAATTAATGATATATTTCATACTTAAAACAAATTCAATGAAAAATATATATAGAAAGGAATCGATTTGAGAAAAAATAATTTAAAAAGTGAAAAAGCCAGAATATCTAAAGTAAACAGAAAACACTTCAGCAGTCTGTCATATTTACTAAATTAGGTTTACAAAACCCCGACATGTGTTTCGCTATACATTTGCTTCTCCAGGTAGGCATAAACTAAATAACCATCGCAATGCTTCGTTTCAAACACGTAAAGAAGGTAATTAGGATTATTGAACAAGTTCAATCTGGTCATTAAGCAAATATTTGGAGAAGAATTCATGCACACCAGACTTCTTAGATTTCTTGCTATTATCATTATTGTTGTTGATAAAATTAACCCAAATGAATGATCGGTTTTGTACGCATATTGATATCCTTTTGATGTACTGCATATTGCATACAAAACCAATAATATAGGTAAATTTATTAAGAACAGTAAAGATAATATCAATAAATCTGAAATGTTCAAATCAACATGTGGTTCTTATCCAAGTTTTCACATAGGCCAGAACATTAAAAAAGCGAATATCCGAACACAGAAACGGTAAAACAAGTTCAACCTTTGCTAAATGGTTTATATTGTTTATTGATGATTATACCGATAATCAAATTCAAATTACCTCCGACTATCTTCTCCACATATATAAAATGAAAGATCACAACTGTAATTTAGTTTACTTAGTTAGAAAGGTATATCAAATATCAACATTGTCATTAACCAATATGCTGAGACTGACTGAGAGGCTAAAATAGCAATTTTAATTGTGTTTTGATGAATTGAAAGTTTTTGAGAAATGGACACTACACGTAATAGCGTTAGTGGATTAATTTGTTTCTACCTGATAGATATGCCTATTTCTGTACCAGACTATGTGATTTTTAGTAATAAAATTAATTTATTTTCGATTTCAAAATATATAATAGGTGAGAAAAAATATATAATAGGTGAGAAATAATATATAATAGGTGAGAAAAAATATAATAACCATTGGTGTATAAGTAGATGTTTAATATCAAACAAATGACAATGATCTTTACTCATATATTTTTTGCAATTTCAACAAAGTTTCTTATCTAAATCGAATGAATAATAAGGATTTTTCATTTCAGCTCACATTAAGAATGTGTTCTTTAGATCACCAAGTTGGCTTTTTTTCAAATATGGAGCATCAAATATCTGAGAAAGAAACTTTCCTTTGTTGCATACTTTGTGGGTGCTGTATTTCTGAGCAAACTGATCTCTAAAATTAATATGAGCGAGCTATTGATTGTTTTCGTTGTGATTATAAAGCAATATTTGGGGTTTTAATAATGAAACTAAAAGAAGGTTGATAGTTATAAAATATTTTCATAATATATTTTCATATGACAAGAAATGTTTTTCATTATTTTAATCATGTCCCTATTCGAATTTCAGCTAGTAATTTTTAAGTTCAATTGAACAAGTAAATCATTAAGTTGAATGGAAATCAATAAGATCTAAATACTTTTACTTTTTAGATAGTTTTATCAAAATCAACATTTTGACATTTAAATACATATTCGAGGAAAAGTACCATTGTCCCTAAATACTAATCATAACTCTCATTGATGTGATGATATAGGATTTTTTTTATCAATGATTTTTGCTCAAAAAATCATGTAATTGACCTTTATAAAAATTATTTTTGTACGACCCGTGACTGAGTGCATTTTGTTGTTGTTGCGCATCCGATCTGAATCAGTATATTTTCCAGTTCTTTTGTTCTCAAATAATCGGGAATGGTGATTGTGAATACTCAGGAGTACACATCTGAGTTGCAAAGTGTGTGTATTTTGAATGCAACTTTTTTCTCTCTCGGGTAAATCTGATTTGATATAAAATACCTATATCCATTCAACTGTAGTCACATTCCAAAACCGATAAGAATTGTCCCCTCCTACATCAATGCCTTGCGCTGTGTGTAAGGAGCAGATTAGCACTGCTGAATTCAACATCTACTCGGTATACATGAAACGGACTCATAGGGAAACAACTGACGGAACCACGTTGAGGATATGGAAATATCAAAATTGTTTATGCCCGCAAGTGAAATTTCAATGATATAATGGCTC
Organism: Gonioctena quinquepunctata; assembly: GCA_018342105.1. Lineage (NCBI taxonomy): Eukaryota > Metazoa > Arthropoda > Insecta > Coleoptera > Chrysomelidae > Gonioctena > Gonioctena quinquepunctata. The sequence continues at coordinate 1,410,676 of JAFIRS010000029.1, read as the reverse complement.
AGTCCTCGGCAATACTGAATGCTGTCAAAGACTGTAACCAAAAAATTCAAAATATTTCTTCTTTATTAGCTGAACAAAAAGCCGAAATCTCTTTCTGCAAATCCCAAATTCAGTCATTACAGCACGATAACGCCCTTCTTGTCGAACGGATGGATCAAACTGAGAGAAGCAAAGAAGAGTTCAAAAAGCTGCAGACAGCATTGCTCGTAAAAAAATATCCTTTTATTCGGTATCCCGGACAATAACCTTACTGAGGACCTGAACAATGTAGAAATAATTCTTTCCCATTTTCTTGATAAAAATAAGCTGAATGCTGAACAAATTCTTCTCATTGGCAACCCGAACAACAATCCTCGCCCAATCAAAATTTTGCTAAGCTCCTCTGGTTTGACAATGAACATATTAAAACTGGTTAAAAGAAACTTTCCCGATGATTATGCGAAAGCCGACCGACCTTACTGCTAAACAACAGGAATATTTATCGGTCCTTCATTCGCAACTTGTCTTTTTCTCTTCCAATATCTTGGCCTTTTCCCATCAGGAAGTCCGAGGGCCTCGTGGGATTGAACCTCACTTGCCCCCCTTGTCAGAGTGGTGGAGAAAAGAACTAAAGAACACAGACCGGGGTATGTGGTCTGTGGAAAAGAACCTAACCATCAAATATTTTAGAGAAAATTGAGGAAAACTGCCTTGATGCAGGCCAAGAATGACATTATTCTGACAGTTCTTGCAGAGCATTTGAATAGGGGAATCTCGCACAAGTTGCCAACCTCAAACACTTCTGAATTTCATCAAGGGCAGGGTTATTATATATATAATCAGTATATAATATATATATATAATAACCCTGATCAAGGGTATGTAGAGAATTACAAACTGAATATGCTGGATCATTTATTTTTTGTCCCAGTGTTTATATTTTTGTATATAAAATAGTTATATTAATGGGGAAATTTGTGTTTATATCTCGAGTGTTGGTGACTGTCCCAATCTGATTTCGTGCATTTTCGACTGTCATCTGTCAAGATGCCAGAAGACACATTAGCACCATCATACGAATGAAAACAAGGCACTGTATGACTGGGGAGCATCTACATGGGATAGGAGTAGTGGATAGTCCTTTGTGCGAATGTAGATACATTGAAAATCATGAACATATTTTCTTTGAATGCCCAATTAATATGAACCCACAACATGATCTATATCAAGAATGCATAAAGATGGGGATTCAAACCCCAATTCAAATAACTTCAGTTTAAAAAAATATAAATTCAAACTCAATAAATAAAATCATGAAATTCATTGGATATAAAAAAATCAAGATTTGAACCACTGAAGAATAACTATAATGTCAAACATTTTCACAATATTCCCTAAATTGAAAAACCATATTCTCTAATAAAATCACAAACTTTCATTCCTGAACAATATATCCATATAACCTTTGTTTGGTGACGTCTCATACCCTACTAATAATTCTCAATAACAAATAGAAAGAGAAGAGATAACAAGAAAATAGTTGAACTCACCTAGAAGGAAAAGAGATAGCAAGAAGCACGAGAAAAGGGGAACAACATGAAGAAATTCAGACAAGGTTGATCCCCTAAATGAATGAGCTGACCAATTGCGCCTAATGGAAGCAACGGCCAAGATTTAGAAAGTAAGGAAGAAAAGAACGCAGAAGAACGTCGCTTCTTTCTCTAGTTTGACGACTTTACTCCCTAAAAATATTCCTGGAGCAGTTCTCCAGGATGGAGTGTCGTTGAAAGATCTCTTTAGTTGGCGAGATGCACAGACCTCATAAAAGAAGTAGATACCACATGCCGAGATCAAAATGGAACCCTATAGGGCGCCGCCATTAGACTCCCTTATCAGAAATGGTCTCTCTTTAATTTTGGCCCATTATTCATTTTCATTTATATTCATCATTCAGTCTCCATTTTGCTACTCGTCGATGTATAAGCCTGTTACGATACATTGTGAATATCTAGCAGTTTAGTGCTTCTAAATAATAAACTCGCACATCAATGGAAAATGGAAAACCTGCCCTGAATTCTGAAAGGCAATCAATTTTGACACCTTTTTGTCAAATCGTGAATACATCTCTTATCACGTTCCATTCCTTTTATTAGAAAGGTACAGACAACTAAAAATCACGCGCACCAACTTGAAGTGGAGTCTCATGTCAGCCATGGCAAAGGGGCTATTTTGTAATCATTGGAAGAGCGGCCATGTTATATCTACTTCTTTTATGAGGTCTGTGGCGAGATGTCATGAGTCATGAGTGGTATGGTTTCAAAAATTTTCTTCTTTATCAGTAGACACAGAACGAGAATTTTACAAAAACTCATGTTTAACCTTAAGTTCGAAATGAAGTTTAAAACTTGGTTTGTTGAGGTATTTGCAAATGTTGTTATAACTTTCAAAAGCATGAAACCCAGTAGTAGTTGTGTTGACAATTTCGAAGAATTCAATGAAGTATTCAATATTGAAACGTTCCAATAAATACCGTGTTTGCTGAAGCAGTCATATTTTGTATTTTTTTTCAAATACTTCAGTTATTTCATCAATTTTTATTAACAGATGACATTTCTTCTATACACAAACAAAATCAAATACCAAAGCTGTAAATTATTAGATAGCCACCTTTTATTGTTTCAACTTTCGTTTCTTATAACTCTTTTTTCATCAAATACCCAAGCTTAACGTGAATCCGATGTTTAAAGCGGATTTATAGATTGAGCATGTTGTTTTAGTATGAAATGAGACCTCCAAACGCCAAATTGCCAATGTTGAAACATGGTAGACTAAGAATACTCCTTTATCGATATTTAACAAATTAACCGAATCTTCCAGAGAAAATGAATATAAAATATAAAAATGGGCTGCCAGGGGAGATAAAAATGGGCCATCTTCGGGCGGAGCGATAGCAGCTACTGCAACGTCTGCGAATTTATAAATGCACACATGTACGACTGCACTACACCTTCAACTACAAACGGCAACCAAAACTGCAGTGGCAAAGTCTGTGTTTTGATCTATAAATCCTGTTCAACTCTTCCCAGCAAACATGAATGAGCGGTTGCTGTTAACTGCGCTAAGATGTCGACAGCGGCACACCGATGTCGGTAAATAATTAGAATGATTTCAGTTTTGCCGCTTTGGCTGAACATACGCATATTTATTATGGATGTTTTGAATTTAGCCGGGAAATTACCCGTTGAAGATTTGCGATAATCGCGTCGATGTCGTTTTGACATTGTATGCGACCTCTGTAATGAAACTGCAACATTGGCATTACTGAATATCACATTCGCAGTTGGCCCTACTGCTGATTTCGTGTAGGATGTCAAATAGGGTATTTTCTATTTTGTCTGGTCATTGTGATATATGGTCATGAAAAATAATCACAGTGGCGATAATTTTCTCAGATTTGTGTGTTGTCATTCTATCTATTCGGTGAAATATTTTTCCAGGCCAGTTTAAAATGCAATATGTGGGAATTATGGATGAGTATCTTGGAAACCATCTGAGATACAATAAAAATGGTTGAAATGGAGAAAAAGTTGTCTGTTTAGGTAAATAGGAACAATCTGGCTCTACAGTTTCAGAAATCCTCTACGATTAGTGGCTTCAGAGAGTGAAAACAGTGAATTGTATATATCTAGTCCATGAATCAGTCGATTCTGAATGTTTGGTGAATTTATTATGTATAATAATGACCTATCTTCATTGAAGTTTCATTGTTTTCGAAGATATAATGCTAGATTGTTCTTAGGCGCTTATATGGGCCACTTTGTTTTCATTGAAACCGTCTTTATGCTCATTGCCTTCCAAGATACCCTATACTTCCATGTAGGTACTGCATTTTTAATTGGACGCCCCTGTATATTTGCATAGATCATTGATGAAATCCCAACAGTGGAATGACGCGGTTGATTAGTAGGACACCAGCAATCGCACCATAATCTGTACCATGCAATATCAGCTCATCATCTTAACTCTGTCTATCCGCTGAACTCCCGCTATGTAATAAAGCGGGTGGTAGTCTGGAGGCCTATGCGACACGGGCTAGCCGGGCCGACGACGTATCATGATTATGGCCCGCTTATGTTGTCTGTCGGCTGTTTTTAAAGTGCATCTAGAGACCCACGCGTAACATGTTTGCTGGATTTTGATAGGTTACGTTAATCACATAATATTTTTGTCTTTTTGTATTTACCCTGCATCGAATAGCTGAACCTTAACGTTACATCGAAAAACCAGTCCTTAAAATAAAAAGGTTTGCTCGTTTGTACTTTCTGGAAGCTCCTTGAGCATCGATGAGGGCACTTGATATTTATAATGTGAACGTTATTTACAGCTTTCTTTTTGGCCGTGTGAGTAGCACCGGAGCTACTCAGGAGCACGAAACACTGGCACCGACCCGTTCTTTTTAGGTAGAGCTTCAAGCTCCGGAGCAACACCAACAACCTTCCCCTGCCCCCTCTTGCACTCACCGGGAATTTGATGTAACAAGCTCTTTTTGGTTATGTTTAATGTTTTTTTAGTAGCGCAGTAAATACCTTACATTAATATTAAACTTTATCTAAGAGTAATCAAAACAATATGAATAGTGCAAATGAAAAAGAGTTGCAAATAAATGATGTTTGTGATATTTTGACTATTTATTTTAATGTTTTTTGAAAGTTTTTTTTTTTCGAACTCATCTTATTGAATATTGAGTTTTTTATTTATCCATTTTGAGTTCAACGACTGTTTAGAGTAAGGGTTTTTTTGTGATATTTCAACAATTTATTTTTCCATTTTGAGGTGAGGATATTTTCTTCAAAATATTTGATCTGTTTGGCAAAGTTGAGCTTCACATTTAAACTTTATAGATCATTTTTTAAGTGGAATTTTGTGATAATTTCACCATTCTGTGATATTCTAAGATTTTTGTTAAGTGGATATTTATTGAATAAACATATTATGTTTCATGAATTTTATTGAACATTTACATTTGAAAAGAGAGCACACTTCATGAATTAAACATTTTATTGAAGACTTGCTGTTGTCTGTTGATTTTTTCTCCAACTTCAGCTTGCATACCAATACCTAAGGATAATTGGCAAGGTACTACAGAGATAGTAAAATTGTTTTCTCGGCAGAAACATTGGGTCGTCCAGCAGAGTACGCAGGATGATATTTTGATTGTTCGAAGAGACCTGAAACTTTTAGAGTAAAAATATATTCAATTTTTCAAACAAAAGGATGTATACCAATGATATTATAAGTTGTCTTTCATGATACGTGAAAATTGGATTTGAATTCATTCCTTCACAGTTTCCTCAATATAATTTTCAATTCTGGTACGTTTACTCCTAGGCCCACTTTCATCAGAATCAGCAAACAAACTGTCCAAAGAGCTAGTAGAGTCTGAACTACTCAAATGGTTACCTGGTCTATCCATTAATGCCTTGAAAAGTTAATATTGATTTGAATCCACTCATCTTTCATTGCTGTTAACTTACCATTATCAACATTTCATTTTCAGAATCTGACATATCTAATATAATTGTTAGATTTTCGATTAAGCTTTCTAAAACCCTTCAAATCAATTCAAACTCTTCAACGAAAACAATAAATAGAAAAGAAACAGTATATGTCAAATACTAAATCTTATGCGCATGTGCAAAGTATTCATCCTGAAAACACCACTAAAATCCGTTTTATTTGGGAGCAGCTCAGGTCATCAAACACGTAATGCCCATGCAAACCCCAAAAAAAACGTCTATTATATTGGATTTTCGATGCAGGGTTATGCCGAGTTCATGTTTAAGCTTACTGTGTATTATTTTCTGAATGACATAGAATGAGAAGTTCTCAATCAATAGCCAATCAGAAAACAATACGCCATGAGCACAGTTTATAGCTAAAGATACAGTTCGCTCACTTGGCGTATGATTTGTATCCCTCGCGCATCGCGTGTTCTGTGTTACTAATACGGGCATTTTTCCGCGGCATGCGCGAGGGATACAAATCAGACGCCAAGTGAGCGAACTGTATCTTCGAGATTAAATTAAAGTTTATTTTTGAGTGTGAAAATAAAAAAAAACAAATAATTTTTCATGAATATAATTTTAGGGCCCAATTTAAAAAACAATTGAAGGTTTTCCACATTTCAAGCTTTGTAGCACCCAAACAAATCTATACTGCACAATTTCGTCAGTGCAAATGCATATAGGTATAGTGAAGTAGTGTCACATATTTCTACTCTGTGGTAGTGTGGCAATTTTAAAGATACATATAAGCATAGATCTATTTTTAATGTTAATGCATGGTTCCAATGCATTTTTGGATGTCGTACACACTTTCTCACTTTTCTCTTTATTATTCTGAGTTGACTTTCTTGTGAATTAGAAGCTGTTTTTATTGTTATTTTTTACCTATTTTTCATCCACTATATACCTATATCGAATTTGAACTTCACTAAAGGTTGTAAGTAGTTCTTCCTTGTGGAACAATACGTTATAACTAGGAATCACATGACAACATTAAATCCTGCTGTTATCCAAAAACAATATCTTTCCGATATCATACAGAGTTCGAATAAAAAAATTGTGAGAACCTAGAAATAAGCACTTTTATGGAAGTTCAAAAAATTTATACGAATTTTAACATAGGTACTACAATTTTTTATTTTCTTGTTTTTTAGTCATTCTGTTTGTAGGTATCGATTCCTATAGAAATCTATTTTTTACGATTACAGAAAGTTTCTACTACCTATACGATCGTATTACTTCATACGAAAAAAGCGCTAGACATTCACGAAATTCAATTCGATTTTGAAAAGAGAAACATTCTCAATTGAATATTGAATAGGTAGGAAGATTTTTCTGTGAATTGAAAAATCCACGATAAAAATATTCAATTGAGAATGTTTCCCTTTTCAACATGAATACCCCACAAGAGGTTATCTTGAACGATATGGAAGATAGCGACTAAAGTTTATATTTCAGTCGCAGATGATTCCACCTCCACATTCAATTCGATCTTATGCAAAAAATAAATAGGTAGGTATGAAAATATAAGAAGGTCGTAAATCAATATTAGCCGACGACCCTCATTATTACCTATTGTTCGAAATATAGATAAGCAATAAAAGTTGTAACCCTTGAAAGATTCCCAGGTCCAGATTAAAATATCTCATGAAATAGTTTGGCATTTTAATAATAGTGGGCTCTCCATTATTTTTGGCTTTTGTTGCCAGTTTTGTATTTAAATTTATTTGATAATAAAAATCTCGGTTGATTTAGAACCCTTGGTAAGGATATGCTTAAATGTGTGAAAATAATAAAATTTATTTACCTGGCCACCAGACTTTCAGTACTGATGGGCTATTAACGAGATTATAGCGATAATGGTCTATTTACGGTTACAAAATAAATTACCTACCAGATTTGGAAAACAAGACTGTTTTGAGAACTGACCGCTTTCCAATTTCAGAAATAAAAGAGGAAAAGTTAAACAACATTTAGTCATTACCTACCTAATATTCCGTTGGGTCAGTTGTGTCTATTTTAAAGTGTCTATTCGATTTTTGTGTCGTGAAAAATGTGGCGCCCATGGGCTCATCCTGAAGCTAGTACTTCCACTGGTGGTCGTATAGTACCACTAGTCGACAAATGTTACACCCTCATGGGAAACAAATTATAGTGAATGTTTATACTTCGCTTCTGGAGCGTGGAATGTCCAAGGATCAAGCTGTGCAAGATGCTTCTTTAACAAAAACACCGTATTCCACAGTGTTTAAAATAGTAAGTAACACTATTTTAAAAAGAAAGAAACGAAAAGACTCTGGGAAACTAGATGGCTGTAATGTAGATATAATTCGAAGAATAATATATGCCTTGTATGAAGAGCAAATTGTGCCTACATTAGATATTTCAATGTATCGGCTTAAAAAGAATGAAACTGGTATCCAGTGTTGCAAATACACTTTAAGGAAGTCTCTTTTACAAAACGGATTAAAATTTAAAAAACTCACTAGTAGCAGAAAAATCTTAATGGAATCTGTGCGCCTTATAAGAAATGGAGATTTGAATATTTATTAGCAATAAACGAATTTAAAGAATACGGTAGAACAGTAGTGTATTTGAATGAAACTTGGTTCGATACACACGATACTCCAAACAAAAGTTGGGTAGACTCATCTGACTTGTGCCAAACTAATGCGTCGTCTTTAAAGGAAAACGCATTACGATAATTCACGCAGGAACCGAAAATGGTTTTATACCAAATGCGTTGTCTTTATCGGCAAAACATATTAAGGACTTTTTAGTCGATTATCATGATGATACTAGAGCCGAATTATTTGAAGACTGGTTCCAAAATAAACTCATACCAAATATTCCACCCAATAGTATTATCGTCATGGATAGTCGAAGACTAGATAAAGCACCATGTTCAAATGACACCAAAGCCACTATACAAGAATATATGTTAAATAATGATATGTACTATGAGGAAAAGTACACAAAAAAACAGATACTAAAAGTTTCACGCAGTTATTCGGTAAAAAAGAAATATTTTTGTGATTCATTGGCTGAAAGCTTGGGACATATACGGTGCTCAGATTTCCTCCTTATCACTGTTTTTATGTTTAACCCAATTGAACATATATATATGGCATCAGCTTAAGTCAGCAGTTCGTAGAAATAATACTTCTCCAACCTTAGTCATATAGGTATGGATATAGAAAAAATTCCCAAAGAAAAGTTTATTATCAATTTGGATGACGACAGTGAAAGTGAAACTGACCTTCGTGAGTGATTTTGTTTATAAATACATACCTTTTATCGAGAAACTGAACTTCTTATAAAGTTTGACATTTTACATTAATTAGGTATATCATATATGTTTATATAATATAATATAATTAATATATATATATATATATTATTATATAAATAAACAATTCTCAATTATATTCACGCGATTTTTCTTAATAAATACTTTAACCCAATATCATTATACCTACCTATAAAACAAAATTTAATGGCTAGGGCAGGTACAACTCTGCGTATAATCCACCGCCCGCTGATAACTCAAGTGGTTGGTGATTTACGACCTTCTTAGATACCTACCTAAATGTATGGGATATCTACCAATAATCACAATCACAATAAGAACCCCTGTTTTAATTCTGTTTGATTTAAATACGGGGATTTATATATGCAATATACCGGTAGGAGTTTCAATATAAACTATTTACGTCCTCAAGTAGCACTTAGTCACATTCAGATTGCCTCATATAATTCAAATGTTTCAAAATCAATTTACATGACCTTCCATATTATGGCATGTTATAGTTCATAAACCAAATTAGCCAACAACATTCATTTTCTTCCCATTATTTTGTGTTTATGAAACCAATGAAAATACATGAAAGTTCATTACCCCTAGAGAGAGAAAGATGCAAGGTGCACCGCATCCCAATAAATAAAAATGTTTTTCGTTTCTCATCAGATCTCTCAATTGCTGGAAACTGTACAGCTGAAATAATTATACCCCACTGAAATAATAAAGGGCTGAAAGACGAATTTGTTCTTAAAAAAATATCTTATTCAGTTTTACTAGAATATGTCAATCATATTGGTTTAGCGCTCAAATTCGAACCCTGAAGTAGATGGAGCCTCTAGCGAGGAAATGACGATATATTCTCCAACCAACGGGGATCAGATCAGAGACCGTCTGCAGATAATCATCCTTTCTAACTAGCTCGTCGGACAGTGTGGTTGCCGAGTCGTTAAGTTGTTGAATTTCAAGTTAGTGTTCCTTTCTATTATAAGTTATATTTTCAACAGTTGCATTTAATTTATTCCAAACAGTAAGTAAACGTTTTCATTTATAAATTACCTGCCTGTTTTCCGTATTATTTCATGAATTTGGAAAAAGATGAACCACACCACGTGTACAGTGCACTCAATCAATGGCCGCCATATGCTCAATTCTTTTTTAAATAATGGCAATTTAACAATTAGGCTATAACTATAGTTATTATTCAATTCTATAAGAATGTGAACGTTTTGGAGTATTTGTGGCTTAAGAGTCCTGAAACTTTTAGTTTTTTCATGCCGACAATGCCGGACAATAAATAACCAATCCTTAAGGGTCATGCATGTTCAAATTCCACCTGTTGTATATCGGCTTTCTTGTTTCAATTCTATTATTCTGAAGAATAGCATGTGCACGTGTTGCAAAACATTAATTCACAATTCAAACTTTGAATTACTTGTGATATGTGTTTGTTGTTGCAGATAAATCAAAATGGGTAAAGAAAAGGTTCATATTAACATTGTTGTCATTGGACACGTAGATTCTGGTAAATCTACCACTACTGGACATTTGATCTACAAATGTGGTGGTATCGACAAACGTACCATCGAGAAGTTCGAAAAGGAGGCCCAGGAAATGGGAAAAGGTTCCTTCAAATACGCTTGGGTACTCGACAAACTTAAGGCTGAACGTGAACGTGGTATCACCATTGATATTGCTCTGTGGAAATTCGAAACTGCTAAATATTATGTAACGATCATTGATGCCCCTGGTCACAGAGATTTCATTAAGAACATGATCACTGGTACATCCCAGGCCGATTGTGCTGTACTCATTGTTGCTGCGGGTACCGGAGAGTTTGAAGCTGGTATCTCCAAGAACGGTCAAACTCGTGAACACGCTCTACTTGCTTTCACTCTTGGAGTGAAACAACTTATCGTTGGAGTCAACAAAATGGATTCCACTGAGCCACCCTACAGTGAACCCCGTTTTGAAGAAATCAAGAAAGAAGTTTCTTCATACATTAAGAAGATTGGATACAACCCAGCAGCTGTAGCATTCGTACCAATTTCAGGATGGCACGGAGACAACATGTTGGAACCCTCAAGCAAGATGCCATGGTTCAAGGGGTGGGCTGTTGAACGTAAAGAAGGCAAGGCTGATGGTAAATGCTTGATTGAGGCTTTGGATGCCATCCTTCCACCTTCTCGTCCAACCGAGAAGCCCCTCCGTCTTCCACTTCAGGTAAATATTATTTGATTGTTTTTCATTCAATTTTTATTGTTGAAGATAGGGATTTAACTTTGTTTCAAACATGGGTATTTTTCGTTAATCGACTTGGTTACTTTGGTTGGTTATTGGGAGTCCCGTAAATGTTATATTCCTGAAAAACCGGTAAATTTTTCCTAGTTTGGTTGATTATCTGTCACCGAAACGATCGATCATTTTGTTTATTTTCTGGGGATGTTTGACCTTGAACAGCATGTTTGTTTTGTAGTTATTTTTGTCAAAAGCTCTAGCGTAATGGAAAATGTGATTTTTATTATTCATTACATTTGTAAAGGAGTGTTACGGATATCTGCGATATTTCAAAAACGAATAGTGGGGTTAAGATAAACCAAGAATCGAAGACAGAAATTAACATGCTAAAGCAAATCAAAGGAAAGCAACAGTCGATAGAATAATGTCCCTAAAAAACATTTGTTGGTGCTAACCATAAACTGAAAAGTAGTTACCAGTCCGGTGACTCTGGGCGATTTACGGAACATACCCTATGTATAACTTACACCACAAAAAATTCATGATTTTTTCATTATGGCCTTGTTTTCCCTACATTTAAAATTTTAGTGAGTTAACAGATTTTTAGTTATGATGAGAAATCTTCGAAATGATAACCTGATTATCAATTGGCTTAATCTTTTCTGATAGATTCATAACAAATTTACAATTTTCCAAATATATGACTGTTTTCTAATTCGATTTTTTTTTCCAGGATGTTTACAAAATTGGTGGTATTGGAACAGTACCTGTGGGTCGTGTTGAAACTGGTGTCTTGAAACCAGGTATGGTTGTTGTCTTTGCCCCAGCCAACATCACCACTGAAGTAAAATCCGTTGAAATGCACCACGAAGCCCTGCAAGAAGCTGTTCCCGGAGACAACGTTGGTTTCAACGTTAAGAACGTATCCGTAAAAGAATTGCGTCGTGGTTATGTAGCTGGTGACTCCAAAAGCAACCCACCTAAGGGAGCTGCCGACTTCATGGCTCAAGTCATTGTCCTCAACCACCCCGGTCAGATCTCTAATGGATACACGCCTGTGCTCGATTGTCACACTGCCCACATTGCCTGCAAATTTGCTGAAATCAAAGAAAAGGTTGACCGTCGTTCAGGAAAGACCACTGAAGAAAACCCCAAAGCTATTAAATCTGGTGATGCTGCCATAGTCAACTTGGTCCCATCTAAGCCCATGTGCGTGGAATCCTTCCAGGAATTCCCCCCTCTTGGACGTTTTGCTGTTCGTGACATGAGGCAAACTGTCGCCGTAGGTGTCATCAAGAGTGTCAACTTCAAAGATCCTTCTGCAGGAAAAGTCACAAAAGCTGCCGAAAAACTCCAAAAGAAGAAGTAGCCTTTCCAAACTTGATAATATTAAACTCCATTCTTATTTTACTTTTGATATAAATATTGTTTACGTTTAAAGCTGGAGTTCAGAACTATTTTATTACACCCGACTTTGTGATCTGTAAAATTCTGATACTGACGTTATACATTTTGGCGAAGAAACAATAAACATGGTTTTCTGATATATTTTTTATTTTTTTTTCAGAATTTAATTCAGTTGCAGGAACATTCTTCTAATATTTCAGAGAGTATTGCTGGGTTATAAATTCAAACAAAAAACATGTTGCATTTTTGAAAGATTTTGAAGGTTTTTCACTATTTTGATCGCTTGTATCTGCAATTGTCTTCAGGTGAAAATTGTTAATTCCCAGGGAATAAACAGTATTCACCTGAAGATGATTGCAGATACAAGAGATCGAATCATTGTAAAAAACTTTCAAACCCATCAAGACGATGGAGTCCAAAATAAGAGTAATTAGGTATGCATGTCAAATTTTTAAGGTGATGAAAAAAATAACGAAATTGAAAATTCTTGGATCCAGAGTAGTTTCCAAAGTTTTGCTAGCATCTTTAAATGATAATTTTTCGAGCCAACCATTCTTTAGGTGAACCTAATTGGACTTCCACAATTTTTTAAAAAATAGTTTTCATTCCAAAGCTCTCAAAGTTATGTGGAAAGTGAAAAAAAATTATTTAGCATAGGTTTCTGCAAAAGCTAATTTTGAAAAAAGTAGTAAAAATTTCGGACAGTGCACATTTGAAAACTACTGACAGGTTGATGTCTCTGTTTAAAAAAAACAAGGATTTTTTGTGAAATAGCTTTCTGATAGCCCTAAAGATCAGTGATATGGGTTAGGAAGACTTTTCTGGTGAGTGATCACGTATTTTTAAATTCTTTATGAATTGTGGAAAGTTCCCAAAGAAAAACAGGATGTTATGGAATTTCTACATCTACAGTGTCACACATAAAGTTCGCAACATATGGTAGTTTTTTATTAAGAGGTATAATGAAAATTTGACTTGGCAGTTAGTTTGTGCTTGAAAAATGAGTAAAAAACAGCCTCTTTTCTTTTGTCATGTGCTACTCTAAACCTGTCCAATTTGACTTTTTTTTCGAAAATCCTCAAAAAATCAGTTTTTTTTTTTAATTTCGAAAAATGCCTAAGGAAAAAGTTGCTCAGTTTCCAATTTTATACCTTTCCTCCAGATTTGGACTCTACTACCACTTCGACTTTTTTCGAATCTTTCGCTCTACCAATTCGAAAGAAACTTGATTAAAATTTCATAATTTTGATGAATACGAGACTTTAATATCATATCTTGTCCAGAAAATACTCATATTGGCCTGTTACCAGAAAAAAAAAATGCACCTCCAGAAATTCGTCTTAGTTGTAAAGTTCATCTAGTTTTTTCATTTCATTGTGAAACTGATTCGGATTTTCAATGTATGGACGTTAATATGTCAGTAATCGAATAAACGAATTTCTCTTCATTCTTATTACACTCGTATTTCTTTTTTTAATAGATTTTTATCCAGTTTGATTATTTTTCTGACCAATAATTCAGTTACAAACAAACCCGAAATATACTTTTCTGTAAACTAAACAATGACCTACAGTTTCATAATTATTCAAAAGACTTTCGTTCTAGCGATTTGTACTAAATATGATATACAATTTCGTGATTTTAAACAATACAAGACTAATGCAACATCTCGGGAAGAAAATAGTACAATTGATCGAATCGAAATAAAATTTTCCCTTACTTAGTAGGCTTTTGAAACAAATTTTTAGTTTTGGTTAATGTCAAATTATTGGGTTTAATAAATCGAGTTGTTTTGTGTACCGATTTTCGTAGATTTATAATTCACAAATAAGTTTTATGTACAATGTTATCCACACAAGACAAAGTGGAAATCATTCTTTTATGTGGTGAGAATGTGCCATATCCAGATGTTGCTTGTATTTTCAATCACCGGCATCCAGGAAGAAATATTCACTTTATTACCGTGGGAAGGATATTGAAAACATTCAAAGAAACTGGCTCTGTGGACAATCGTTTCAAGAAACCACATAATCCAATAAGGTATACACACTCTTGAAGAAAGAGATTTCTATATTCGAGCAGGATTTTCATTTTGGTTCCAAGGTGAGAGAAAATGATATCACATTTCCCTACAGGATTTTATGGACAGACGAGGCAACTTTCACGTCGAACGGAACAGTTTGGTTCCCAAAATTGTGGCTGGTGGTCCAACAATAATCCAAATTTTGTAATAGAATGCCGTGACCAATATTCATTCAAGACAAATGTGTGGTGTGGTTTATTACATAACCAAATAATTGGACCATATTTTTTTAAAGAAAATTTGAACGCAGAAATTTCATTATGAATCAGTTGTCTGAAGTTTTGGATAATCTGCCTCAGACGAAATTTGTGGTATCAGCTTGACGAGGCACCGATCCACCAAACGGTAGAAGTGAAACAGTGTCTCAGTCAGATGTTTAGGGGCAAAGTGATAGGACGAGATTGGGAAGATTATTGGCCACCAAGATCACCGGGCTCATCTCCAATGGACTATTTTCTATGGGGTTATCTGAAACAAAAAGTGTATAAGCACAGACCATTTGCAAACAAAGAACATTTAGATACCATTCGGGAGTGTTGTGCTATATAATATATATCCCCTATTTATTAAAAATGCCACAAAGTCTGTGAATGAAAGGACTATAATTTGTTAGAACGGGAAGGACGGCATACTGAATGATGAATTCGGGTTCTTTATAAGATTATTGAGATAAATCAATTAATGTTACGATGTTTTGTTGTGAATTTGGTTATAGTTATTTTGGTGAAAATAAAGAATGAGATTTATGAAATTAATTCAAGGAACGTTGCGAAAAATTATTATTTGCTCGAAAATTACATCAAACAGTTTACATCCAACAGTCACACTGTTGGGTGTAAACTACATCAAAATATTTCGAACTCATCTGATAACGGGATACAAATCTGTTAAAAAAAGAAATACGAATGTAATAAGAATGAAGAGAAATTCGGTTACTGACATATTAACGTCCATACATTGAAAATCCGAATCAGTTTCACAATGAAATAAAAAAACTAGATGAACTTAGCAAAGACGAATTTCTGGAGGTGCATTTTTTTTTTCTAGGCATGTATTACATTGAAGTCTTGTATTCATCAACATTATGATATTTGAATCATGTTTCGTTCGAATTGGTAGAGCGAAATATTCCAAAAATTAAAAAAAAAGTCGAAGTGACAGTAGAGAGTCCAAATTTGGAGCAAAGGTATAAAATTGGAAACTGAGCAACTTTTTTCTTTGGCATTTTTCGAAATTTCAAAAAAATTACTGATTTTTTGAGGATTTTCGAAAAAAATGTCAAATTTGACAGGTTTAGAGTAGCACACGACAAAAGGAAAGAGGCTGTTTTTTACTAATTTTTCAAGCACAAACTAACTGCAAAGTCAAATTTTCATTATATCTATTAATAAAAAAAACTTCCATATTTTGCGTACTTTATGTGTGACTCTGTAGATGAGTTTTTTAGATTTTTTTTCATTTTTATTATGCAGAGGAAATGAAAACATCGAACTTTTTTTTCTTAAGGAACTAACTTCACGCCGTCCGTCGAAACATTTTCAAATGAAAAGCCTCACCCACATTGTTAGTTACACCATTCTAAAATCTAAAGGGTTCAACCTAAGAAGTTGAAATTTGATAAAATTGAGATTAATGTCCCACAACTAGTTCGGGAATAAAAATTAGATTTTTGTTCTGAATGTGGATTTTATGAGGGTGAATTGGACAATCAAACACATTGAATACTAATTTATATAAAAAAATGTTACTCTAAAGATAAAAATCGACCTTTCAGAGATTTTTTTTAAATAATATTTAATGTTTGGATTAGCCTCACAGACATGTTTGTAATTATCTAAGATCTGACCCAGCGAGCACAAACATCCATGGGAGGTTTTGGGATATTTTGAAAATGTTGGCATGAGGATGTTTTTTTGACGCGCAATATGCACTTCCCAAAGAGGACTTTAAAGGATGTTCGAAGTATTGTATATGTGTTCTTCTGTGGCATTTCTTTGTATGCCTACTGAGAGCTAGGCATTGGCGACGTCAAAAAAATGTTAAGATGTTTTTTCTAGACATAACATAGTTCGCCTCGAGAGGTTCATCCCAGATATTGAATATACATTTATTGTTTTATTTCATAATGGTTCTCGACATTTTTTTTAATAACTTGATCATTTCACACAACAAAAAGTAAAATTTCATGTGAATTAAATCTTAGAATATTTATATTTGACGACCCCTCACTTTCAACTATGTATTTTATATTTTGTATTCCTTCATGTTAATACTAATACTTCCTATTTTACACAGGACAGAAACAACATCATTATATTGTCATAAGCAATATTATATTCATTATAATAAAAACCATTGTCCAAATGACCTCTATCCACTCATTTTCTGCTTTCATTTTAAAATACCCGCCATTTTACAATTTGACCATACGGTTTTATTTAGCTTGCCTTGTGTGGGTCAAATCTAGTAATTGAAATTTTACCCCCTTCCTGTTGACCGATTGATCTGAAATTTGGTACACACCTTTAGTTCTGATGACAATACAATTATGTGTATTCAGTATCATTGTAAATCCAAGATGGCCGCCGCCGCAAAATGGCGGATTACATATTTTTTTTACAACCCCCTCAATATGGATATCAAATGAAATCCAAGAATCCAAGATGGCGTCCGAAACAAAATGGCGGATCATAGAGTTTAGACAGTCAATACATTAAAACTGAAATCTAGGTATCTAATCAAAACAAAGGACTTTGCCAACTTATAATCGTGATTCAAGCATGAATTCCCCACCTAAGTCAAGATTTCGTATTGTGTCCAGTACTGTGTGGCGTTAGGGTGTGGCTTAAAATGATACCGTAAAGTCTTTGGAAAGATTATGTATTGAGGAGTTAGATTGCAACAAACTGACAGGAAAGAAACCTTGTAATAATGAGGCACTAAATGAACTAAATAGAATGAGAAATATTAAGTAACTAAATAAAAAACTAAAATAAACGGTTTTTTAAGTTTAACGGTTTTATTGTAAAGAAACATAATAATGATGCAGATAATGTACTAAAAGCTAAAGAATAATTGGGTAGGTACCAGTCATATCACACCACTCTCCTCATCAATATACACAGGGCTTTTCACGATGAGCGTTAATTAGACGTTTCTGGCAAACCAGACAAAACAGATCAACCTGAAAATTTCACAGTATGCATAAATTAATATGATCTACACGCCTAAAATGCGTTGCCGCTTCTACTATAAAGTAGCGGCTACTTTGATTTTTCAAATGGAGCACCCTGTATATAATATCATATTATGATTTCTTATCACTTTGTCAACAACTTCATGTACTATTTCCCTATACCTATCTGTTACCGTTTAGAAGATATAAATTAATTTCGATTTTTTTTTACCAAACATGTAGGTACTTTTATAAACGCTGATAATCTTGAACTCTCTGGTACTAAGACGATCAAATTCGAAATGGAGTGGAGGATACCATGAGGATCTTCACTTCGAGTCATATTTTTGTTTGCCTCATACAGGGTCTTTGAAAAATGCAGATACTTTGTTCACATGAAAAAATGAGTGGAAGTCAATTTTTTCAAATGGAATCCCAAGTAGCACATAGAGGTCATAATTCGGTTGTACAGACGTCTACTAGACCTTTCGCAAAAGTCCATGACTTATGTCTTGTAATATGCTAAGACGTCGCTATGTATGCCAATACGACAAAAAGGCACACTCTTGCGACGTCACATCGACGTTATAAAGTAGTGGTAATGACTTGCCAATATAGACTTATATAAGCCAGTCGCAAAAGGGTTGGATTTAATATTATTATTACGCCATTTCATTTGAGAAAGATACTGCCATAATCTGTCTGTACAAATCACCAAACAGCAATGTTAGTTTGTTCTTAATAATGCAACTTTAATCTCTATTAGCAAAGGTTACGAAACATTCAAAAATGTGTTTATATGTGGGGACAACATTGACAGCCTAACAAGAAATATTGATGCAATAATTTTGTATGACATAATTGAATCATATGGTTTCATATCTCTTTTTGACGAACCAACAAGAATTGGACATTGGGGTAATCGCGAAACTATCAATAGTATTGACTATGTATTAACTAACATCAATAGAGACAGCCTAAACTTTGATCTTGCCTTATCGGATCATCACTCACAAACAATTATTTGGAAAAATAAAATGAAAAATATCCCTACAAATATAAAGAACCATACTGAAACCTACGAATCTAGAAAAACTTTCCTACCACCATCTTTACCAATACCAATGAAGCTTTGAGTGTTTTCTGGGAACATTTTCATTGGTGCTTTGAGGCTGCATTTCCTAAATCCTCAAGAAATAGAAATTATCAACAACAAAATAATAAAATCACCCTTTCCACTTCATTAAAAAGAAAAATTTATGATCTCAAGCACTTGAATCGTCTGAGCAAACAGGAAAACTCCGAACATAGCAAGACCTCTTATAAGATATCCAAGAAAGGTGTTGAAAATGAAATACGCCAGGAAAAAATAAATCAATACATGAAAAAAGTGCATTTTTTGGGTGATAACTTATCTTGCAGAAAATTTGTTCTAAAAAATATAGAAACCAATATACTTCAGTCATTTGGTGCTCAATACCTGGAAAGTTTTCCAAGAGTTTTGAAAATTGGTATTTTTATAGATTTCGACGTGCTCTTTCCGAATTTTCACTTTGCCACCTCGTATCTTTGAAAATTGCGCCCAAAAACAGTTTTTTGACAATATCTCATTTCCGACTCAATTTACGATAAAACTAGTTATGTAATAAATTAAACTAGATCAACACACATCTACCCTGGATCATCACTACGAGTTTTGAATTGATTCGATACTTGATGGATATTGGAGTAGACTTTGCGGCCCTCGTATGCTAAAACTATTCATCGTAAAATGAGTCTAAAATGAGATATTGTCAAAAAACTGTTTTTGGGTGCCATTTTTTCAATATGGCGGTGCGAGCGGCAAAGATACGAGGTGGCAAAGTTAAAATTCGGAAAGAGCACGTCGAAATCTATAAAAAATGCCAATTTTCAAAACTCCCGGAAAACTTTCCAGGTAAAACTACCAAATGACTGGGATAAATAGTGCAGTTGCTGTTGACAAGTACAGTCTTTAGAAATATGAAATAAAAACGCATGGGTGTAGACATTAGAAAAACAATTTAATTTGAAGTAATGTAGGTAGGCAGTTGATCTTAAATATAATTAAACACATAATTTTTGGTGGTGTACGTAGTGATGATTTAATTTTTTTTAAATTAGTTGAAAAACGTGCTTTGGTCGTGCGCCAGGGGGGGGGGACAATTGCACCCATTCCCCCCCCCCCCTCCCTGTATACGCGACTATTCATAACAGCAAAATGTTTTTACACATTGTGACGAATTTATTTTAATATGTTATTTATTTATTTATTTTATTTTTATCTATATCTTCATGTATGCGTTTGTTTCACAACATGTATCACATTTCATGCGGTACTGATATTCATATGTGTGAGTTCAACTGACCTGACCTGTTAATGAGTTTTTACGTTATCATTTATTATTATTTATTTTTTCATTTCACAAATACTTAATTAAATATTTTATACATTTTATATGTTCCTTAGAAATATATAATGTAGCTCAAAGGATGAATAAATCTATCTATATATTGAAAATACTCGATTAATCAATGTCCGTTTATTACACAGACCACAATAATGCACGCTGATAATAAAATACCCAATCACAGTCCACCACTAAAATGTACTGCGTACCGCACTGCAGTAAATCATTCACCTTGAACTCGCTAATATGCATTGCTTCTTGTTTCTCTGCACAATAATCAACTGAAGTGACAAGCGGCAAGCGGCAGTTTTTACAGTAAAAAAAAAATTAGTCTAGAATTCCAGATAATGTCGTTTCCTGAATCATCTAGGCTTCCTGGAACTCGCGACGGTTTGGTTGGAGAATCCAGGTCAACGGTCGCCTCCGACATAAACAACGTCTCGCTTATGATAAACAACGCAGGGGCGTACTATACTAATTTTAGTAACAATATAAATGGAAAATAACTTTGTTTCAACGACTCTTTATTTATTGGGAAGTATTACAATGGACAAATTATTTGAGACCTTCCGAGAATTCTCCCTAACGCTTGAGACTCGTAGACCAGGGTCGTACTGACTTACTTTTCAATCATATTTATAGCTAAAATTAGAATTATGATTTTAGTAAAAGGTGGAATATCAAAGACTTTTATACCTTAATGAACAACGTTGAGAATATTTGTAAATTCAAAACCGCTACGATGAAAAAAATACAGTAAGCCTGGAAAAAGATTATCAATATCTTGATAAATACAAAATTTCAGAGCTGAGTTGTTCGATTAGTCCGTGACTTTTAAGCAATCTCACCTCCAATTTTTCTCATGAAATTTGGACTGGAAATTCTCCAGATTTGATAATCCAACGATTTTTTTTCAGGAATCTCTGGTATTTTATTTGATGTCATGAAAAATTCACCGTTTTCACTTATTCCAATTCAATTCAATAAAATTAACAAAATTATTATAAATTCTCATGTGAAATATTCTACGACTGAAAGATAAACTTGAGTCACCTTATATACCTGTCATGCTGAGTTCATTACCTAACGTAAAGATATCCCTGGTTTTTCCATCTCAAGACACATATTTTCCTAATATCTGTTGGGAATAGTTTCCCTCTGACTGAAAATTACTGTTGTGATTATCAGTAGCGGGCTGGAAAATATTTTTCAGGGTCGTAATTGAGTGTTATAGAGTTCGTCCAGTATTGAAACAACCTCTTTGGCCTTCCCCCACCTAACAACCAATTTTTCTCGAAGATACCCGAGCCATTGTCTAACTGTGGTTATCAATAGAAATTCCATAGGCGTACCAAATTATTTTGTATAGGCGATTCACGAGACGTAGAGAACTTACACTCCTATAACTTTCCTAACACTCCTATTTCTTTTTCCGCTACTGAATAGTACTTACCACTGGGCATTTTGGCAAGGTAACGAGTAAACTATTGCAAAGTTGAATAAATAACTGCACAACCTATTTATTAATTAAACAAACCTAACCTGTCAAACGCTGCATGCCAAGACACTGGTGAAGATTCGCCGTAGCATAAGCTGCCACAGTAAATCGTGTCCACTCGTGTTTTCCCCCTCTCTACCTACCAACAGGTCGTTTCAATACTGGATGAGCTCTACCAAATTTTAAATGAGAAAATCCTGAACATGAAATTGAACAATTCCAATAAAGTCCAATATTTCGATATCAATAGTTTTTCAATATTTCAAAGGCAGTTAATAATGGGTTGAGTTCCCGACGTATACTCCTTCTGAGTAAGAAAAATAGCGTTTCTCTACGTCTTTTCAGCTTCTGTGAAAAAAAAAATCATACGCTTCAGTACAACTTTCAGAAATACACGTTTTCATGGTAATTACCCAGCGTTTGCATAATTTGGAGGATAAAAAAGTGCCCAATTAAAACTTTTTTTTTATTCTACCGGACTTCCCAGTCTTAGGGGACAGAAAACTCTACTTATTTTGTTCCCGGAAGGTGTAGCCTCAAATACTTACGTGTACTATGAAAAAATGCATGCTGTTGCTGCAAGTAAAGAGTTCCTCTGGAAACCATGAGTCAAGATCATTAAAATTATTAATTATTGAACATAAACTGGTAAATACATTTATTTTGACGATGGTATGCATGATTTTGCTAAGATCTGAGAAAGACGTATTTCAAATGAAGAAAAGGTTAACATATTTAAATTTTATTTGTTATACTTATCATTTATTTACATTTAATTTCTGTAGTATATTCTTGCGTAAACCAATCAATCGATTTGGATAAAATTTTGTATTTGACTTTTTTCATGGATATATCGGACCATCGTGAAAAAAATGTAGGTTTCCAACGATTTTCTTCAAAATTCAAAGTAGTTTTTATTAAGATTAATAATATACCGTAACGCGTTCGCCCGGTATAATGGATAAGGCATTTTACATGAAAAGAAAACTTCCAATAGTGTTTTTTTATGCTCAATATTATGCCATTACTCGTTTCAACGGAAAGAATATAATAAAAAACGGGCGATTGGCGACAAACTATGTGAAACGTTGTTATTCTCGTTGTTTCTTGGGATTTTATTCATTAATATTTATTTTCATTTCTCCACAATCACACGCTATTTGAAACAAATACACCTGAATGCTATTTATGCTTCCTTGTCTTTAGTTGCCAAATACTATGTACCTATTGATTAGAAGTTATTTTTTGTAGATAAATATTGGTTCTCGACACGGTTTTCTTTCACATTCTGAAAATGAACAAGAAGAAATTCTATAGAAGTATAGAAGGGCAAATGAATTGATTTGCCCCGATAAGTTACTGTGTTTACCAAATGACTATTGTCTTGAGAAAATTATTAAATTTTTGTCAGTAACCGTATTCTGAAACTGCCTATCGGAAAAATAATCCAATAATACTTATTCTTATACTTTATTACAAAAGTTACTGATTGTATATCAGTCTCCGTTATTAAAACTGTTTGGATTGTCGTTCTCAAATGGTTTAGATTCCCAATCCAAATAGCGTTATATTTTTTTTATACGTACTTGAGGAATATTAATTGAAATAAAAAATAGCGTATATTTTCGCTGATGTAATGTTTGAACTGCTCTCTAGGGCTTCTCTTCGCGTATTGTGGTATTGGTTCTCAAAAAATCCGATCTTACGACGTTTCGAAAAAATCACATCTGCTATCTTCAGGTGGTGTCGCGTGGATTCGAACTAGACTGATTTCTTCATGCTGTACTCCTCAATATATAGTATAGTCTATTTTTGCAAAGATTTATATTTATCCTTAGCAATTTCTGCTTTGAAGCACACATTCCCGTATTGAGAAATATCAGTAAATATTTCAATAACCTGTTTCATAACCAAAGAACCTATCTTAATTTCATACATACCATTGTTGTTCCTCACTGCTATAGATTATTCAGTTATGCTAAATTATTATTTCAGTTTGAATAAACTGCTTGGTTCCAAATTCGAATTGAGAAGACGAATATCAACGGATGACGCATTGGGATCTTATATTTTCGCTTTTTGG
Source organism: Gonioctena quinquepunctata (assembly GCA_018342105.1). NCBI lineage: Eukaryota > Metazoa > Arthropoda > Insecta > Coleoptera > Chrysomelidae > Gonioctena > Gonioctena quinquepunctata. Next base: position 1,386,922 of record JAFIRS010000029.1, on the reverse strand, counting down.
TTTCACAGAAATTGTAACTCTAATAGAACGGGATAAATGCATAGGCGTCCTGCTCATGCTCCCTGGAAATAGCTGTATGACTTTTCTTACGTGTTTTGTCCTGAACACGATTCCGGAAGAAAAACGAAGCGGTCTTATACCGTTTCCGAGTTAGAGACCTTTTTCCTTCATCATTGGGGGATTTTCAAGCACCGTTTTCTTGCACAAAAATCACTCAAAATGTCTCTTTCTTTCAAACAGCATAAACTACGACCACTAAATCACCCATTTTAGATACAATTTGGTACAAAATACAGCCGGTTCTATCGAAAAAATACTCTTTCTTGCTCATACGCCTATACATTTACCTACAACGGTTCTCAGTTCGAAGTGACTGCGCATCAGTTCGGCGCAAATTCAGAATAGTTTTTAAACACTTCCTGATTTGCAATCAAAACAAAGCCAATATTGAAAATGTTAATTTGAAAATTTTTAGAGCTTTGAAAAAATCATAAAAAATATGGATAGTGTAGAATCATTTGAAACTAGTTTGCGTATTCTATGAACAATTCAACCCATTTACGAATTTAACATTCACTCCTTGCCACTTTTATGTTACGCCTATGGAACTAGATTCATGTTCGGTCTCCTGCGCAAAGACTGGCGAGGACAGTCAGAACTCCAGAACTGAGAACTTGTCTGTCACTCGACCCGTTTCAGTTTGTGTGTTGATAACTTGCGGAGTGAGTACTGTTTTCTTACGAGTGATGTGGACTCGCACATGTGATGAATTCAAAGGTCAGAGTCGTATAGGAATTTTCATTTAGTTCAACTACAATGATTTCTGTCATAAACAATCGGTAAGTCTCATCTCGATTTCGCTTTTCTTCAAAATATCGCGATGCTCTCACCACCGACTGATTCAAAGGATGCTGTGCACAGATCTCGATTGTATAGAAATGTTCTTATTCAGTCAGGTAATACACCTGGTTACCATTTGTCAACCACCTAGTAATTTGTTGCAATTCGTGTTGAGGAATGTAGGTTAAGCTTTTCTGTATTTTGTAGAATACACCCGATTTAAAATTGATCTTAGTAGGTATTGCACATTTTTCAGATTAACCTATAATCATGATTTGTTTTGAAAATACTTATGGTTGGAATGTTAGGTATGTTTGTTACTGCTATATCCTTTTTGCTATTGTTTACCTGTCCTGTGCCAGCTGGTTTTTGTACAATTTTAGGTTACCGATGTAACTCCACACTAGGTATAAAAGTTGTGATTTTCTGAAGGTGCCTATTATGTACCATCTCTCACATTCCATCCCAATGATAATCAATGATTTTAGTTTCATTGATATCAAGAATGTGTACCTACCTGCTTTTTGGAGGCTGAACAGAGAAACAATTATCTTTTAAAATTTTAATGGTAGTTGGAAGGTCCAACCTTACATGGTTAAAACAGTAATAAAGTAGAGAGATAACAATACTCTTTGGATTACCTTGTTCTTTGAGGCTTAGCTGATAACATTTAATGGGCCCTTCCAGGCTCCATTGTTTTTATTTTATTCTCAAATTTTTATCATTGTTGCGCGAAAGTTAATGATTCAATGACAAAGTCTTGAGAAATAAGCGTTCAAAAATATCATACTTAATATTTCAATGAGATACCTACTGCGATATTTTCGGTATAATTTATCTATTTCTGGAAGTGAGTATTATAGGTAATCAGGTTTGTCAGTGTAATAATTTTGCAATACCTACTAGTACACTTATTAAGTACAACAGAGCAAAAAAACGATTAGAAAGGATCAAGTAATTGTTTCAATTTTCTGTTTAATATTTTTTATGATTAAAGATATTCATACCTACTTGGTTCCTTATACAGGGTGTTCATAAAGTGTGGAAACGCTCCATTATCTTACGAGTTAATCATTTTCCGAGGTAAAGCTCAGACAGGTGGATTTTGTATTTTAGTTTTCCACCTTTGAAAAAAAAAGATTTTTCCCCCACCACCTTACAAGATATGATCATAGAAAAAAATATTAAATTGAAAGGGTACCTATATTTTTATATAAAAGCCATACCACATACGTCATATGTAACACTTCAAGTTACAGTATACTGAGTATAAAGGAAACCAGTGTTCATATTACTTAACATTTTTTTCATTATTTATTTTGCAATGAAAATTTCACACCAACATTTTTTAACCAATAAGAAGCTTTCGTTTCAGCTTTCTATATTAACCAAAACTTTGCGGAGGTTTTTCCCTCCTGGGCTCTGGGCGTGATAACAGCGATAATTTTTCTGTCAAATGCACAGCCCTCTATAAGCTTTTTAAATAATTAAAAATGCTATTAATAAATTTTTTCTGTCTTTCTTCACTTAGTAGGTATAATAGAAAAGTTAGAAAAGACGATTTTATTTCTTAAAATATATTTCCATTTTAAATAACTTGCGTTACATTATTTAAATGTTGTAGAAACTCTGCTAGTACTTCTTCTTTCTTCAATGGTGAATAACAGGGACTAGGTGTTAGATGTCTATGTTTAATAACATATATATAATACTTAGACACAATTTTGTTAAATTTAGCCTTTGAAATATGAATATATGATCCATCAATTTCAAGTACTACCTACCTAACACTTCACTAATTTTTCTGACAACAGCAAGCAAGTAAGATAAATGTCTCAAATTTCGGTGACACTTCCTCAGATCATCATTTCGTCGCACAAAATAGGCAGATTATATTTTTTTAAGTTTTCCATTCTGTTTCGAGTGTTTTAAATAATATTAATTAATGGATATGTCATAAGATACACCTCAAAATAACATTCAAAAAATAAGGTTAATGTGATAATTCCATAGTCTCCTATTTATTTTAAACAAAAATGTTCATTATTTTTAACGAATACCTGACAAACAAAAATTGTAAAAATAAAGCTTTTCTTCACTTTAGTAACACAGATTTGTTGATAGCTAATAGCATACATTATTTTCAACGAACAAAGATTCGTTTCATGCAACTAAAATCCTAGGAAGGTCTTTCTTGACCTATATGAAGTTAGCGAGACAACTCCGAAAAAGTTGATAACAGATTATTCCATAATTTGCCGCCTTTTTGTCGCTATTAGTTGCGAAGAAAACAAATTTTCGCTCTTTTTTAAAAATATGTGATGTTTCGCTAACTTCATATGAAGTTAGCGAAACAACTTCCGTAATTTTAATTTTTTCGCATAACCGATTATTCCATAATTTGCCGCCTTTTTGTCGCTAATTAGTTGCGAAGAAAACAAATTTCTCGCTCTTTTTTTAAAAAAAATATGTGATGTTTCGCTAACTTTATATGAAGTTAGCGAAACAAATTCTGTAATATCTATCTTTTCTCAGTTCTGAAGTATCCAGAATCTGCCGGTTTTTTGTCGCTAATTAGTTGCGGAGAGAAAAAACTATTTTCTCAAAAAGTATACGATGTTTCAACAACTCCCGTTATTTTTATCTTTTCTCACATTTTAGGCACAAATTGCTGCTTTTTTTCGATAATTAGTTGTGGAAAGAAAATATTCGTCTATCCTTTCTTTCAAAAATTTGCAATGTTCTGATAACCTTATATGAAGTTAGCGGGACAACTTCCATCTTTTTTTATGATTTTAAACGGTCTTATTCAGCTTACAGTCTTGTTTATTTGTGTGGGTTGAATCTAGTAATTGAAATTGTATTCCTTTCCTGTTGAGCTATTAATCTGAAATTTGGTACACACCTTTAGTTCTGATGACAATATAATTATGTATATTCAGTATCATTGTAAATCCAAGATGGCCGTCGCCACAAAATGGCGGATGACATATTTTGTTCAACTCCCTCAATATGGGTATCAAATGAAAGGACTGAACCAGTACAAAGATAGTACTCCGTGAAAAAATTTCAAATCGAAGATGGTCGCCACCACAAAATGGCAGATTTCTTTGTTTTTCAATCCCCTCAATATGGGTATCAAATGAAAAAAAAAATGTCTCGAAACCATACTGAAACAGGGAGAAGAATTATTGTGTGGGGCATATGAAGTATTCGAAATGGGAAAAGTGGTTCTTAGAAATTGATTATGTAGCAATTTTTTTTTTAATTTATTCAATAATTTATGTTTTGTCGAGTTTTACCCATTATAGATATGAGCATAACTTTTTCATACTTTTCAGTCACGATAGATATAAATATAAACATAGCATTGATGCCCGTTTTTGATTTCTCACAGTGTCGACAATTGGTCCTCATATATGTCGGCGATTGGTTATTCATATTTTTCAGGTGTCGAAAATTGGGGCATCTGATATGCGTTTTCATTTATTTAATTTGAATTATTTCACCATGTTATGATAAGTTTTTCTTGTCTGTTGAAATGGAAGTTACAAAGATTCAGAAACTGAATATCGCAACCACGTAAAAATTCCCCTTGAGTTCGAAAAGTATTCGTCATTTTCACGAATACCCTATTGTATGGATATTTATGACCAACCTGATAATTAGTGGGAAATTTGAAACTTTGATTATGTTGAGTTTTGTTCATATTGTGGGAATTTTGGGGAAAAAGTTTTAGTTTCAAACTGTTATTGTAAATATTGCTCAAATTATCCATTCATCATTTATGTAAGTTATTCTCTGTGCAAAGTACTTCAAAATGGTTGTAATCCAAAATGTGCTCACTGGAGATGACATTCTCAGCCAGTGCCAAAGTTAATTTCTTTGTATGCTATCACTTTTATGGGACGTTAGGCGTCCAGACAAAGTTCTTGATGTTTGTCCAATATATGCTTTGTCACAAGTCTAACAGGGAATTTGGTAAACGACATTTGATTTTCCATCCTTTTCCAAGGTTTCAATTGGTAAGTTTCAGAGAGGAGACTATAAGTAGTAGTGACGATGCGTTGGGCAATTTTGATATTCTCATTTTTGAAGACATTTATAAGCTTTAACGATTGAAAATATGGTAACAAACAGAAAAAATAAGTGATTGAAACACTTTTGGTTGGGAGGAAGAACTGAGAACAGATAGAAATTACGGAAGTTGTTTTGCTAACCTCATATGAAGTTAGCCAAACATCGCAAATTTTTATTTAAAAGAGCGACAATTTTTTTTTCTCCGCAACTAATTAGCGACAAAATGGCGGCAAATTATGGATACTTCGGAACTGTGAAAAAATTGAAATTACGGAAGTTGTTTTCGCTAACTTCATATGAAGTTAGCAAAACATCGCATATAAAAAAAAGAGCAACAATTTTTTTTCTCCGTAACTAATTAGCGACAAAGAACCGGCAGATTCTGGATACTTCAGAACTGAGAAAAGATAGATATTACAGAAGTTGTTTCGCTAACTTCATATGAAGTTAGCGAAACATCGCATATTTTTTTTATAAATAGAGCGACAATTTTGTTTTCTCCGCGACTAATTAGCGACAAAAAGGCGGCAAATTATGGATACTTCGCATCTGTGGAAAAATTGAAATTACGGAAGTTGTTTCGCTAACTTCATATGAAGTTAGCGAAACATCACATATTTAAAAAAAAAAAGAGCGACAAATTTTTTTTCTTCGCACTTAGCGACAAAAAGGCGGCAAATTATGGAATAATCTGTTATCAACTTTTTCGGAGTTGTCTCGCTAACTTCATATAGGTTCTTTCTTGGATATAGAAACACAATATAATTAGAAAATGAAATAAGAAATGTTTCTATCAGGAATATTTTGCAAAAAATATATTTTTAGCAAACTTTAGTACCTAGTAGAACTTAAATTAAAATAAACTCTTTAAGGTTCTGTTAATTTATTTTTAATTATTTCTTGTAACTGAAATTCAAGGAAGGCGTTTCATTTGTGCCATAAATATCTAACGAATTCTTTGCAAAATATAGTCACCTGACAAACAAAAATTATAAAAATACAGCCTTCCGTTCACTGTAATAATACATATTGTTTGATAGCTAATAGAATACATTATTTTAGACGAACAAATGTTTATTTCATACTACTAAAATCCTAGGAACACATTCTTTGGGTATATATGGAGACTCAATATAAAGTTTATTAATAAAAAAAAATAGCCCTATCATCACGAATATTTGCAAAAAATATATTTTCGGTAAATTTTAGTAGCAAAACTTAAGTTGAAATGGACTGGTTCTATTAATTTGTCTTTAATTATTTCATGTAACTAAAATTCAAGGAACACGTTTCTTTTGTGTCATACTTAAATATATAACGAATTCGTTGTAAAATATAGATGTCTATATACCTTACAAAAAAAAAACGGAAATAGAAGCAACATAAACGGGTATTGAAAGTATTTATTGAACTATATTAAAATCAAAGTTAAATGCCTCATATTACAAAAAATAATTAACTAAGTAATTATCAATATTGTTTTCATTATTTTGATAATAATAATTTTTAATGATAAACACACAGTTATTATAAACAATTCCTGGTCGGTTTCCTAAACCTGATGAGACACTGCGACTAGCAGGTAGGTACTGGGAATGTCTCTCTTAGCTTGTATAACGCTTTTATGATGATCAATGTCCATTTGTAAGTAAGACTTAATCGACTGGCTATTGTTATGTCCTGTAATCTTTATCAAGTGCTGTTCGCTGATCCCCCCTTTTGCTAAGCTGGAGACTGCAGTTGCCATCGCTGAATGGTTAGTAATGTTCACTTTCTTGGGATCAATGCCGGCCTCAGTGGAAGCAGATTTTAACCACATATAAATTGTATTTTTTCCGACAGGGCAATTTTCGTACCACCCCTTTGATTGTGGATGCTTCCAGTTTGGATTTGCAGTTAAAAATAATCTGTCAGTTGTGACAGTATCACCTCTTTTTTGGAGTAGTTTTTGATAAAGACGAACAGGACATACCTCAGGTTTGAAAGAATTAGTAACCAACCATTTGCTGTCTGCCAATTTCTTGGGTCCTCCTTGTCTTTGAGAACATGGATTGTATTCTATGCGGCCTGTACATCCTCCTTTGCTATTTTTTTCCTCCACAAAGTATTTTACACTAGCTGAACATCCTTTCCCACCTCGCCAGGCCAGTTCTCGGGAAGAAACGTGGAAAAACTTGCGTTGAAGACCTTCTGGCGTCCTCGTCCCAAATGTCAAGAATTATATTATAATCTTCATTAGATAATGCTGCAGAACTTGATTTTCTCTTAGAAAGATCCGTTTGTAGTTGTCGACGCTTAGCATCACGTGCAAATCGAGATTCTACAAATTCAATATCGGAAAATAGATCAAATTTAATCTGAAATTTGGTGGATATCATTTCTTGCAATTGTTTGGCGGTAAGATTCCACATCAATTTAACGATGCTTCCCTTATAATCTGCTCCATTTCTTCTTTTCATATTAAATGCATAATCTTGCAATATATGAGCCAACCTCGGAGCCAACTGTTCAATAGATGAATTTTCTATTTTGTAAGATTTTTCGCTAAAAAATTCTATGAACTGTTTCCATACACTTGCCTTATTCCTTTTAGTATTATATGGACTTAAATTCTGAACTTCTTGTCTTATAACTTCCACACTTTCTTTCCCGAAACGAGACATTCTGCAAAAATGCCACAAAACTAAAGCAAAAAATGTGAAATTGCACTGAGTCAATGACACATGATTTACCTGTTGACAGGCATAGAGCCACCTATATGAAGTTAGCGAAACAACTTCCGTATTTTCAATTTTTTCACAGTTTCGAAGTATCCATAAGTTGCCGCCTTTTTGTCGCTTATTAGTTGCGGAGAAAAAAAAATTGTTGCTCTTTTTTTTTAAATATGCGATGTTTCGCTAACTTCATATGAAGTTAGCGAAATAACTTCTGTAATATCTATCTTTTATCAGTTCTGAAGTATCCAGAATCTGCCGGTTTTTTGTCGCTAATTAGTTGCGGAGAAAAAAAATTGTTGCTCTTTTTTTTTAAATATGCGATGTTTTGCTAACTTCATATGAAGTTAGCGAAACAACTTCCATAATTTCTGTTTTTTCACAGTTCCGAAGTATCCATAGTTTTCCGCCTTTTTGTCGCTAATTAGTTGCGGAGAAAAAAAAATTGTCGCTCTTTTTTTAAATAAAAATATGCGATGTTTGGCTAACTTTATATGAGGTTAGCAAAACAACTTCCGTAATTTCTATCTGTTCTCAGTTCTGGAGTATCCATAATTTGCCCCCTTTGTGATTTTATTTTACTTTTCTTCCTCCCAATCAAAAGTGTTTCAATCACTTATTTTTTCTGTTTGTTACCATATTTTCAATCGTAAAAGCTTATAAATGTCTTCAAAAATGAGAATATCAAAATTGCCCAACACATCGTCACTACTACTAATAGTCTCCCCTCTGAAACTTACCAATTGAAACCTTGGAAAAGGATGGAAAAATCAAATGTCGTTTACAAAATTCCCTGTCAGACTAGTGACAAAGCATATATTGGACAAACATCAAATACTTTGTCTGGACGCCTAACGTCCCATAAAAGTGATTGCAATACAAAGAAATTAACTTGGGCACTGGCTGATAATGTCATCTCCAGTGAGCACATGTTGGATTACAACCATTTTGAAGTACTTTGCACAGATAATAAAACTTACATAAAAGGTTATTTAAAGAAATGTTTTCCATCAAGAATGATACCAACAGTATAAACGAAAATACAGACCTGGATAATTTGAGCAATATTTACAATAACATTTTGAAACTAAAACTTTTTCCCCAAAATTCCCACAATATGAACAAAACTCAACATAATCAAAGTTTCAAATTTCCCACTAATTATCAGGTTGGTCATAAATATCCATACAATAGGGTATTCGTGAAAATGACGAATACTTTTCGAACTCAAGGGGAATTTTTACGTGGTTGCGATATTCAGTTTCTGAATCTTTGTAACTTCCATGTCAATAAACAGACAAGAAAAACTTGATTGAAAAACAAAGAAATCTGCCATTTTGTGGTGGCGACCATCTTCGATTTGAAATTTTTTTACGGGGTACTATCTTTGTACTGGTTCAATCCTTTCATTTGATACCCATATTGAGGGAGTTGAACAAAATATGTCATCCGCCATTTTGTGGCGACGGCCATCTTGGATTTACAATGATACTGAATATACATAATTGTATTGTCAGCAGAACTAAAGGTGTGTACCAAATTTCAGATTAATAGCTCAACAGGAAAGGAATACAATTTCAATTACTAGATTCAACCCACACAAATAAACAAAACTGTAAGCTGAATAAGACCGTTTAAAATAATAAAAAAAGGCGGAAGTTGTCCCGCTAACTTCATATAAGGTTATCAAAACATTGCAAATTTTTGAAAGAAAGGATAGACGAATATTTTCTTTCCACAACTAATTATCGAAAAAAAGCAGCAATTTGTGCAAAAAAGTGAAAAAAGATAAAAATAACGGGAGTTGTTGAAACATCGTATACTTTTTGAGAAAATAGTTTTTTCTCTCCGCAACTAATTAGCGACAAAAAACCGGCAGATTCTGGATACTTCAGAACTGATAAAAGATAGATATTACAGAAGTTGTTTCGCTAACTTCATATGAAGTTAGCGAAACATCGCATATTTTTTTTATAAATAGAGCGACATTTTTTTTTTCTCTGCAACTAATCAGCGACAAAAAGGCGGCAAATTATGGATACTTCGGAACTGTGAAAACATTGAAATTACGGAAGTTGTTTCGCTAACTTCATATGAAGTTAGCGGCAAATTATGGAATAATCTGTTATCAACTTTTTCGGAGTTGTCTCGCTAACTTCATATAGGTCACAGAGCCTACTTGGTAATTTTAGTTTCCTACTGGATTTTCTGTCATGTTATAATTTTTTATATTACTTTGGTGTGAAATTTTCTTACCGAATCTCCACGTTCTTGAATTACTACGTGGAAATATCTCCTCGAGCATGAATTAAAAAAAAAATCATGCTCTCGGAAATATTTCCGATAGTAATTCAAGCGCTAGGGAGATTACTAGTGAAAATATCATAGGTAAGTAGTAAAAATAAACAAATAACAAATTTCCAACAAATGCTCGAACTGAGCTCCTTGGGTTAGTTGACAATATCCAAGACGTCTTATGAATTCTTGGGTTACGTTTGACAACACCTCTGGTGTAATTCGTTGAATTTAAGTTCGAATTATCTCTTTAGGTATTCCAAATTGGTAGGTCCATTTATGTACACTTTACTTTTTAAGTAACCCCAGAGAAAAGTCCATGGGAGTTAAATCTGGGACCTAGCAGGCCATTCAATCTAATGAATGGTTGAACTCAGAAAAATATGAGGTTTCAATTTTTGATATAAAAATATACCCTTTCAATTTAAAAAAATATCGATGACGTCATATCTTGCGAAGTGGTGGGAAAAAAATCAATTAAAAAAAAGATGGAAAACTAAATTACAAAATCGACCTGTCCGAGCGTTACCTCCGAAAATGATTGACTCGTAAGATTTGGAGCGTTTCCGCACTTTTTGAACGCACTGTATAAATGTATTGCGGATTCCCGATACACAATATAACCAGCCAAGTAGACTAGTAAACTTGCTTTAGAGTATTTTAATCAAGATTGTGCCAAACAATCCACAAATAACATTAATACTTCTAGAAATCATTCCCTGTTAACGCCAATCGGGTGACGCGGCCACTCGGAAAGGTAGATTTCAGAATTTATTTGTTGAATCTGAAATTATCATGTGTCAGAAAAAACGGAACATTTTCATTGGAAACTAAAACATAATTTATGTTTTTGTATACACCTTAAACTTTAAATCAAAAGTTGGAAAAGGATTCGAATTTCCCTATATGATTCCTAACATTTCTATGTAATCTGACTCAAATCAAAAGAAAGACGTAAAACCAGCATACAAGGATATATACAGTACCTACTTACTTGGGTTTCAATCTTAATATCACTTACAAAAATAATAACTAATATTTATTTATATAGTAAAAGTTTGAATTCGCGAAATGTTATAATAAAAGGATGCTCTGTTTGTCGGCGGAAAAAAAAACTCAAATAATATTTGATTGACTGTAACGAATGAACCTCAAATGAAAGGAGCATACAGAGTAAACAAAAATTATTAATTTCCATCTTTTTTTTATCTGTGTGTACATCTTAGAGAAAAACTTTCCGAATAAAAGTATAGTTTGCCTATATCGGTATGAAAATGAAAGATTGAGATTTTTTTCAATCTTTAAACAGCCGTCATTTTGAAACTACTCGACCGATGTGAGCCCATCTTCGAACTTTGCCAAGGTATTGATGAAAAGTATTTTTGCTGAATTTCGTATACACTTTCAAACTGGTTGTATTTTTGAGCTTTTTTCTGAAAGTCATGAAGTAGTGACGCTCCCAATAGGTAGTATTTCTATGAAATACCTATATCTAATACTGGTTTCATTGGACTGTGGAATGGATCTTCCATCAGTAAAATAAATTATATTTTTACATTTAATACAATGTTTATCCATTTGCACTTCAAAGTAGAACAAAGGAACCCACACACCTAGATCATTCATGCATCTGACTGGTTTTCAGCCACTTTGTCATAGAATTAACGGAGAAATATGGAATAGTAAGAACCCTTTTAAACGCACGAAAAATTATTTTAAAATAATAATTTCGGTAATACAAATAAAGTCACATTAGTTCCATAGGTATCCAAGCGGAAAACGCGAAGGAAGTTTGGGAAATAGCTCCTGGAAATTAAATGGACATTATTGAGGAATTAGAGAAATTCGAAGAGACATTTGGCTATTAAAAGAATTAAGCTAGGAATTAGAGGAATATATTGGGTATTGTGGAATCAGTTAGGATTCATATAAAGAAGAGATATAGTAGATAGATGAAGCTACAAATGTATGAATTGGAAGCTGGGAAATATTTACCTGTATTTTGTGCGCTTTGGAGATTTTTTGACCTTTGGTCGTATACGATATATCACCTAGGTACTACAGTGGTAAAATGTTCACTAACTTTCGATATTTGTATCCCCTAATGTCACATACTTCACTTTTTCCATGATTTCCAGTAGAGAGTGGCCAAAAGTATTATACGTTTTCATATTGCACGATTATTTTGGGGATTCATGTGCAAGATCCACAATTTTTTTTAATTAAGCTCATTTTGAAAAATTCCATAAACATTTAAACAATATTGGATGGCATGGTTGGAACTACTAAAACTTTTCGACAACCTAGTAAATTAAAGATAATCGATAAATATTAATTCTAAAATTTAATTTTTTTCAACAATGCTCATTGTATATCACTTGAACAATTTTTCTTACAACCGAAAATTCATTTAACAATTGTCGAATGACCAAAAGATAGTTTTCGTGCAAATTTAGAATTTTCCGAGCCAAAAAAATGGCTGAGGACGATAAATTGATTGGAGATTATCTTTTTTTGAAATACACCCTGCATTTCGGTTGTATATTGTTTTTTTCCAGCCCAAAATTCACCTAATAATTGTCGCATTGCCAAAATATAATTGTCATGCAGTTTTTGAATTTCCCGAAGTGTTAACTGGATATCAAGATAGCACTGCCACTACAATAAATTGAGTCGACAAATATATTTTAATGAAAATTTGTCGAATAATTTTCGAAATACATTCAACATGACAAACATACACTGAAATATATTTAGTTGAACGTTTTTTCTTACAGCCAAAAAACTCACTTAATAATTGTCGAATTACCAAAAGATTCATCATAAATATTTTAATTATATATATATATATATATATATATATATATATATATATATATATATATATATATATATATATATATATATATATATATATATATATTATATATATATATATATATATATATACCATTTATATAAAATGACCATTATATAACTTCACTTTAGTTCATATAGATATACAGTGCGCGGCTAAATTATGGAACAAATTCGATATTTCGCTAGCAATGTACTTTTGATAAAAATCCTGAAAGAGGTCAATTTTTGTTTTCAAATGCCGATTTTTGAATGCATATTCTAAATAGGTTATGTCACTGGTTTTGACGTGGTGACGTAATCGGTAATTTTTTTAAAATTGGAATAGATGTCTTGTGATACTTCATCTGAAAGGTCTTTCAAGAGTGCATTGTATGATAATAAATAATTTGATTTGTTTATACAGGGTGAACAAAAATTAATATTTTATTTAAATGTTGTATTTTGTTGGATATAAAGTTATTCTGTTACTGAAATAATATATTAATTTTTGTTCACCCTGTACAAACAAATCAAATTATTTATTATCATTGAATGCAGTACTGAAAGACCTTTCAGATGAAGTATCACAGACATATATTTCAATTTAAAAAATTACCGATTACGTCACCACGTCAAAACCAGTGACATATCCTCTTTAGAATATACATTCAAAAAACGGCATTTAAAAACAAACATCGATCTCTTTCAGGATTTTTGTCAAAATATCGAAGAGTTATGAGTTATGAGTTTTCTATAAAATGTAGGGCCAGTATAATCAATTTCTTTTATTGGTATACTGGATGAAGAATATTTCAATCAAAATTTAGTCTAGTTCTAATTAAGTTAGAGCTCTGAAATTTCGCACAATTGTATAACACCGGTGTATCTAATATCGTTCTAAATTCAATATGGCGGAGGTCCCAAGATCATAACCCTCTTGATATGGATATCAAATGAAAAGGTTTGACGAGTAGAATACGATCGTCATCCGAAACCCAATATTGTGGACGCCTCAGGATGGCGGATTACCTTTTTCTTTACAACTCTCTTGATATGAGTGTCAAAGAAAGAGTTTGACTACTAGAATATGATAAACTCTACGTTGAATGAATGAAGTGGTTTGATGAGATGGGCTTTGTTATTATTTGTGGAAATATGTATTGACGTATCTACAATATCATCTAGTTGAGAATTATTCACTAAATATTCTATTCACAGTTCTAAGATAGCAGGAAATCATGTATTTTTATATCTCAACTGTTTTATGTACGTTGGACGAATCAGCGTTAGCCATAGTCAATTTGCGAATGAGTTAGACTCGCCAAATGTTCTGTTACAAAAAAACGGCCCCAGTAGATGTCCCAATACGTTTTTAATCCGTATTAGTGATAGTGTGAGATAAAATTTTAAAAAAAGAATCCGAGTTTTTGCCAGTATCTGAGCTGTGGAGAGACATACAATTATACGGACAGACGAACAACGGGATCTCATGAGGATTCGTCTTTTTTTCAGATAAACGGCGTTTTCATAAACTCCGTTCTCACTAAACTCAGATTTCAATCTTGATAAACCTCGATCGAGTTTCACCGACACAAACAGACGAAAGCTAAACTGAGTTTATTGAAACTTAGTTTTAGGACAGTCAAAAGCTGGCAACATTGTAAAATTGTTTCTGTCATATTTCTATTTTTGCATAATCAATCAATCAATCAATCAATCAATTTATTTATCATAAAATATACATATAAATTCAATCACAAGGACCAAAGACAGATGCATGTTTATGACAAGTCACAAATAAACATCAAAACAAAATAAATTAAACATCAAAACAAAATAAAATAAAATACATACCATTAGATTAAAATATATGATAAAAATTGAGAAATTCATCTTTGCAGGAACATACTTTTCTGACAATATATCATAAAAAGGTAGAAGACGTGAATGCACAAGAGACAACAAGAGATACAGTCGTATATATAAGTATGCTATATTGAATACAAATCAAATCAATTGCATATATCGCGAACATAACACAAATTATACTAAGTACTCATCTATAGTGTAGCAGGCCTTCTGAACTAGCTGCTGTTTCAGTCTTGTTTTGAAAATATTTAAATTGAGGGAGCTTTTAATATGCTCATCAAGAGAGTTGTATAATTTACAGCCAGTAAAAAATTTTGGTACAGCGTAGTCCGGTGATTCTCAGGTTGTAGTTGGCCTTTGAAACGTGTATTATGGTTATGCTTCTCAACAGTATTCAAAAACTTGTTTTTATTTTTATAGACGTATGTACAAACTTCCAGTATATATAAGCTCACAACAGTTAGGATTTTGAATTTTTAAAATAATCTCTGCAGCTCGTTCTAGTATCGATACTAGCAAGAATTCTAATCGCATATTTCTGAAGTACCAATACTCTATTAAAATAATATATTGAAAATTTGCATAGTACAATGACAGTAGTGTATACTCACTACAGTGGTTCTTCATAAATTTCAGACTATAACAGCTACTCTGTAATTTTTTACACAAACAATCAATATGACAATCCCAGTGAAGTTGCCTATCATAGGTAACCCCCAATAGTTTCACTGATTTACTACTTACTATTTCATCATTGGAACCTTCAAAAAGTTTGATTTCATCAGTCCTGCCATTACCAAAAAGAACAGTTATTGTTTTACGATGATTCAGTTGTAGGTTATTATTGTTGGACCATTTTACAATATTGGCAAATACCGCTTCAGCAGTAGTTTTCAGCTTATTGAGATCCTTGTCAACAACCAAAATATTCGTGTCATCTGCATAGCAGATAACATAAACATTCTGAACCCTTTGAATGTAGAGAATGAGATCGTTAGCAAAAATGTTGAAAGTAGAGGACCTAAGACAGAACCTTGCAGCACACCTTGCTCTACATCCATTTCTTCAGAGAAAATGTTATTGACTCTTATTATTTGTTTTCTTTTACTGAGGTATGACTCGATTAAAGTTAAAGGCAAACCTCTTATTCCATATCTCTTTAATTTGGCAGTGAATAATCGATGATCCACTAGGTCGAAAGCTTTCGAGAAATCAATGAAAATACCCAAAGCAAACGTTTTTTTGTCAATACTTGAAATGATCCGACCGCTGAACTCAGATAGTGCTGTCTCTGTACTTTTGTTACTGCAGAAACCATGTTGGTCGGACGATAAGAGTTTGTACTTAAGTAAGTAATTGGTTAACCGATCCTTAATTGCCATCTCAAATAATTTAGAGATACTACATAACAGGCTTATTGCTCTGTAGTTAACAAAATCATCCGGATCTCCTTTCTTGTAAAATGGCTGAACTATTGCCAGTTTGAAGTTATCTGGGAAATTTCCTTCCTCAAAACAAAGATTGATTAGGTAATTCAGAGGTTCACTAATCCACGAGCTGCATTTCTTCAATAAATTATTTGAAATATTATCATGGCCAGAGGAGTTGGAAGATTAGCATATTTCATTGATATGACAATAGAGAAATGGAAATGCTTCATTTACCTGTCGGAGGGAAATTTTAGGTCATTTTCAATTGCCTCCAAAACATCAGTACAGTTCGTTCAGTGAGCCAAAACTTAGTCACAAAGTCGTTATGGTCCAGACTATGAAAATGATCTCTGTCTCTTATACAGCGAGGTCGACAAACGACGTACTCATCTTCACTATCGCTGCCCTCGAAAGCTAATAAATTCACCCTTCGCATATTTGCAAATTTTAATTAAAACCACAAAACATAAACAAATATTTGAAACGAAATTTTTTATTAACCTTACTTTTCAAAACTTTTTAAAACTTTGTTTAACTTCGTAACTGGCCAAATTCAGCAGGTTTAAGCGGAAACGCCGTTTAGAACTAAATCCGGTTTATAGTTTCTGGTGAAATCCAATATGACGAGTAAAAGGCTTAGGCCCGATTTCACCAGAAGACTGATAAACGGCGTTCTCATAAACTTCTCACTAAACTCAGATTTTAATCATAAACCTCGATCGCTTTTCACCGACACAAACAGACGAGAAGCTAAAGCGAGTTTATTGAAACTAAGTTTAAGGATAGTCAAAAGCTGGCAACATTGTAAAATATGTACTTTTCTGTCATATTTCTATTTTTGTATAGATTTCATTCTTTTGATGTCTGATTTGATTTGTTTGTTTAATATGTAGAGAAGACAAATTTTTTTACTAATTGTAAATACAGTTGTTTAATTTTTTTTATTCTTAGTTTATTAGCTAATTGTATATTATTGGGTTATGCCTGTCATATGCTTTTTGTAGCAAACAATATTTTTGAATTGTTTAATTGGGTGCTTATAAAAACTCTTATTTTACACTCTTAAATATATATCAATTTTTTTATGGTGAACTAAAATCAAATTTCAAAATTCATTCAAAGGCGACTGAAGTATTACTTCCGGTAAAAAATAAATTTTTTGAAACTTAACTTGTGGTGTCATTAACCTTCAAAAACTGTAAAAATAATTTTTCTAGCGTTTATTTATAAGCAAGTGTATTGTGTATATTTTTTTATTATTGAACATATTGAATAGTTTTATTCAATGATGGTGTAGTAAGAGTTCTGGTTAACCTCTTCATTCTAGCTGGTTCCTGTATATTATCCTATCCAACTAGCCTGCAAAAAATATACTGATAAGAGTTTGTAACAAAATTTGCCATTTACGATAATTTTACCTAAACAATATACAGAATGTGTTTTGTGCTAGTGTGTTAGAATTAAAAAAATATTCTCAACATAATACCTTAAATTGTGGAATTGATTTTTTTATTAGGTACTGATCATTAAAATACCTTCAATGCGGATTGGCTGAAAATAACTTTTTTACAATGTGTATGTATGTCAAATGATAAAATATTTGTTTCCAAAACAAACTGGTCCTATATATAGAAAGCGATATGACAATAGAGAAATGGAAATGCTTTATTTACCTGTCGGAGGGAAATTCCAGGTAAATAATTGCCTCCAAAACATCAAGGACAGTTCGTTCAGTGAGCCAAAACCTAGTCACAAAGTCGTTATGGTCCAGACTATGAAAATGATCTCTGTCTCTTCTACAGCGAGCTCGACAAATGACGTACTCATCTTCACTATCGCTGTCCCCGAAAGCTAATAAATTCGCCCTTCGCATATTTGCAAATTTTAATTTAAACCACAAAACATAAACAAATATTTAAAATGAAAAACTTTCTTAACCTTAACTGAACAAAAAATACGAATTATTCTATGTGGACGCTATAACAATGGAAAAAGATCTCGTGAGTAAAATCCAAAATCATATAAAAACTATAGATGCACTGCAAGATGAGCTGATGAATTTGAAGCGAGAATGTAGGAACATAAAAAGTACAGTTTTTATCAGCACCCAAACCCAGACCGAGATAAACCATATAGAATAAAAAAAGGTGGACACACTAGTGAAAAATGATTCTGTTTTAACTTAGTCGGACGAACGTGATAATACAGTGATGCCAAATGATACAAATTTCCTTGATGATGGACATAATGATAAAATGGAAACGAAAACTGATAAACAAAAAAAGAGAGGAAAACCAGTAAAACGGCCAACCAACAGGAAGAAAGAATACAATGAAGAAATGAAGATGATTTTAAGAAACAATATAAAAGAAAGAAGTTAAAAAATGACAAGGCGCTGAAAATCGGTGAATATGAGGCCACATCCTCTGGCAATTTGGCTACAAACCTCGATGAAAATTCATTCAATATTTCAAATGACTCCAACCGTGTGAACCCATCTATAGAAAAAGTAATCCAGACATCGCTTATGGAGGAACTAGAAAATGCAACTATTCTCGAGGATGCTGTGAACGAGGCCATAAACACACCCAATCGAAGCATAACAAATGAATCAGAGGTAAGGATAACAAATGAATCAGATGTACCAATACCATCCCTTCCACTGAGAAAAATCCACATATTTGAAGACCAATATGCCTCGGGTTTTTCTAAGGTACTCACCAAAATTGATACTGGCCATAGATGCTGTGTACTGATCTTACAAAAAATATATTTACCGAAACTATACATTTTGGTAGGGAAGACTTGATAGTGATGATGTTTAAAACTAAAAATGCAAGCAATAGGTACTCTCTATACAATTTTTTTTTAAATACATTAGGTCTTAGCAATTTCACCAACTTGATAATAATAACAGAGTGTCATTCTCTGAATGACAAAAATATCAATAGAATAATTTACAATCGAATTAAACAGTTCAAACAAAATAATAAAAATTATTATTTGACACTCTTATCTGGACAAGAACAAAAAGGCAGTAAATTTGAAGTGATTGAAAAATTAAAAAAAAAACTTACATTTATCTCAAATCGGACACATAACTTTGTTATAAAAACTATAAACAGAATTGAAATGACCTCAAATGAATCACAGCAGTTTTTTCGAGATGAGTTCTCACTCAAGGAACATCTCAATCAAAGCCACGACCAAACAATCCTCTAGGTTACAAACTAATCCTCAACACAATACTTCAGTGATTAAAAAGGGAAACATTCTCGATTGAATATTGATAGAAAGATTTTTCTGTGAATTGAAAAATCCACGATTAAAATGAAGTTATTTTTTGTGAATGTCTAACTTTTTCCATCTTTGCAAAGTGAGATTGCTTCTTGAAAATGTGTTTTCCATTTCTTCCGGTCTTCCTGATGATCGTGGAAGCGTGAAATAGATTTTCGTCGACAAAAATGTATTGAAGACCTAGTGAATGCGATGTCTCTCCTGCGTCAATGTTACGAATGATTTCTGGTGAGTACTCTCTTTTGGAAAACATTCTTCTTTGCCTCATTCATCTTTATGAGTTCTTAATTAAGAATGGAATAGAAAATCAAATAACTATCTGAATGAAAATGCAAATTTTCAATTTCAGATTTTTTCTTTTGAGTTAGGCCTTTTCAGAATATCTATCAGATGTAGTTCAATTCACAGAAAAATCTTTCTATCAATATTCAATTGAGAATGTTTCCCTTTTCAACATGAATACCCCACAAGAGGTTATCTTGACGATGGAAGATAGTGACTAAAGTTTATCTTTCAGTCGCAGATGATTCCACATCTGATTTTATGAACATCCTGTTTATATTTTCAACAAATCAACTTCAGTGATTCTATTGAATATTCAGTCTGTTCGTAATAAAATTGATGAACTTTCAATATTTTTGGAATCTGAAAAATTTCCAACATTTCTACTCTTGACTGAACATTGGTTACTAAATGATGAACCATGTTTCATTCCTGATTATCTCATTGTCTCGAAATTCTGTCGGAAAAAATGTTACATGGTGGAACAATTATTCTCATTCATAAAAATATGTCAGACGAATATTTCTTAGTTGATATACACAAATATGACAATATGCTAGTTGAGGGTGAATTTGAGTTCTCAATAGCTCACGATAAAAAGAATATATGTATGCATATAGAGCGCCTTCAGGTGTAACAAGTGATACATACATATTCCTTGAAAGGCTGGAAATACTTTTATCATCTCTACCACTCAGAGCTAAAATCATTCTTGCAGGAGATCTCAATATAGATTTCTCCCAAAATTGTACATTCACTAAAATCCTACAAAATTTATTCATTAGCTTCAATCTGAAAATGCATATTGGAGAACCAACTAGAATCACAGACAAGTCTGCTACGGTAATTGATTATGTTTGCTCAAATTTCATTGACAAATCAGATACGAGAGGCTTATCTGATCATGAAGCAATTCAACTTAACTGTTCACTCAATAGAGAGAAAAGAAATGTTAAATTCAGAGAAGGTAGAATCTTCGGTAAACAAAACTATAAAAAATTCAAACTATCATGTGAACAGACAAATTGGAACATTATAATAAATGCTTCTGACCCTGTTACTATCTTTCAAGAAATTGTAAGTAATAAATTTGATTAAAAAATTGAAAATAAAAAACAAAAAGCCTTGGATAACAACAGGATTAAAAGTTTCTGCAAAAAATGTTAGATCCCTGCGTACAATTAAGAAATTTACATCAAATACAAACTTTTTGCAATATTTTTCTCTCTCTCTCTCTCTCTCTTTCGTGTTTTATCTGCTTTAATACTACTTTTAACATGTACGACGGTGCATATATATCTATATGTGAATACATAGTTATTTGCTTGACGAAATTTTGTATATATTGTGATGCAATTGCCTTTATAGTATGCAAGGTTATTATTATTATTTATTTATTAATTATTTTTTGTTTTGTCTATATATTCATATCTATCTGTTTTATATTCAATCAATTTCAATACCTATATGTTCTACCAATCCTTTTATTTATAACTATATTTTTTATCTTACTTTGTCAATGAGAAATTCTTGGACAATAAAGTATATATCTATCTATCTATCTTACTTTTCAAAACTATCTAAAACGTCGTTTAACTTCGTAACTGGCCAAATTCAGCCGGTTTAAGCGGAAACGCCGTTTAGAACTAAACCTGGTTTATAGTTTCTGGTGAAATCCAATATAACGAGTAAAAAGTTTAATCTAAGTTTAATTTGAACAAAACGCGTTTAAAGAGGTTGGTGAAATCGAGCCTTAATGTACGAAACGCAAAAAAATTACAATTGGTATAATTTTAACGAAAGCCACCCTTTTACAACGCTTTTATTAGCTTCACTTGTAACCAACAAACAATGTAATCAAATCTTGGAAGTCAATTTTAACCTAGTTGTCGTATCGAAATGAAACTTGGTATGTATATCAAGTTTGGACGACAATACTATAATTTGGTATCTTGGAGCTGATCTGATGATGGACTCTTCAGTGGCTACTAGTAAAATATGGTGAATGCCCTGAGGCCGTTCTTATCGTAATTTACGATTCAAAGATATTGCGAATGCACTGGTTCTCAGCATATTCGCCAAAATGTAGTTATATCTTATGTGGATGAATCAGTCGAAGAATTTTTTTCCCGTAGTAGTCTTTTTCAACACGCTTTTTATTCACAGCATAATTTACATTTCAAAGATATGGAAAGTGCACATACGCCAAAATTTAGTTATAGTTTTCATCTCATGCGGATGCAATAATCGAAAAGTTGAAAATTAAATTATAGTTAAAAAAAAAACAAAAAAAACACGCTTATAAAGCAATAAAAACTAAAAAGTTGAAAATAATAAGAATAAAGTCATTGACCAAAAGTTTTTCTTTTATGTAAAAAAGAGTGCAGTGCTCTTTACTTACTTTTCATAATTATATTAAGATAACTGATATCAAGCACCTCACGCTTTTTTTACATAAGATAAAATTTTTTGGTCAATGACTTTATTCTTATTATTTTCAACTAGTCCTCATTGCTTTATAAGCGTGTTTTTTAGTTTTTTAAACTATGATTTTATTCTTACAAAAAGAAATCAAAGCCCACTAAGAACACTTCTGTAAAGAGAAACAAATGTATCAAATTACCATTGAAAATCTAGTATTTAGTCGCCACATTTAATTTGAATACTGTTGGTCTACATTTCGAATTATAGGTTAATTACGAAAATATGCAACAATATGACTTTCTGAATTCCTGAGAATCGAGGCATAATTCAGATTGCAACAGCGAAACACCACACACACAGTTAGAAACACCACATTTTCTGGCTAATTTACCAGGCAAGGGTGCTCTTGACTCAATGCTAAATTTGACTATTTTTTAGTGTTCAACTATTACATACTTCAACATGACTTTGCAGAACTTATCGAGTAAAATTACTTTTTTTACCGAAATTATGCCCTCTTATCAGGTATTGGCGACATCTTTTCAAACTGTCCCACATTGACTGGCCTAAAAGGGAAATAAGTACATCAGCGACGTCTTCAGAAAATCGAGGGGTCCCAATTGCTTTTAATGTGTATACGCGGCCATTTCAGTGGGGTTGGTATCTATTTGCAGAAAGATCGAGAGATTACTAGTGGAAATTGGTTTCGTGGAGAAAAACTGAAGACGTGCCCTTCAAAATAATCGAGCTGTTTACTTAGGAAGTAGAAGTTATATGAGTTTATGCTGGAACATTTTAGTTACAAGATAACACAAAGATGAACTTTGCAATTGTTTACCTACATTGATTGGCTAGTCGTTTTCGCGACAGTGTTCGGAAAATTATTAGAAATAAACATCCAAGTATCCTATTCCAAGCTATTCGTCATGAAATATTGTCACGAATAACTGATTTATGATGATAAACAGCAAAGTGACGATTCCTATGACATGTTAGATTTGTTCGCGTTCCAAACTTTGAAAATTGTTCTAGGATTGCGCACAACTAGATGCGCAATAAATTGAGTCCGAGATAGTTCTAGGGCAGGCCAGAAAACAAATTAACGAGAAAACGCTATTTATGATGACGATCAGGTTTTAGGTTATGTCGAGGCATTCAACAAACAATTAACTGCGGGTAGGGATAGTTTATTATGAAGTTCACAGATTTGGGCAACCTAAAATACCATTGAAGATGAATTTAGCAAACATTCAACAAAATAAATGGACATGCCTGAAATGATCTTTGAATTCTTTATCTGAGAACAGGTTAATGGTGTCCACTACAAATCCAACATTTTTGGGATGTGTTTTGAGGACACGATATTCCGGAACGTTTCTTCACCTGAACTTCAAGAGGACGATGAGCTGGAGCTAATATCCATATTTTTCATTCGAGTATTTGACAAATCAATCGAATAATACCGTGTCAACAAAAAAAAAAGGTTAGCATGTCAGAAGCATGTACGTTTTACGCATGCGTACCCAAATAGTACACACAAGTCAGAAACTGTCCTTGCTAAGATGCTCGTACTATTTTGAACCGATTCGTAACTGTCCCGAACTAGTTCGAATGGAACGAAAACACAAAACCTATGGAATATATAACAGTCCTGAAAAAAACGCGCATGCTCTTGATGGTTTCGGACCGTTTATTTGTGAACGCGAACAAACCTATTATTAGTTCCTAAGATGGTTTGAAAGGTCGAGGTAAAAGTAACGATCTATATAATACTCCATCTCACTTAAAAGTACTAGTCTCAAACAGTAATAACTCGAACATTGTCTCAAACAACATTGAAACTAACACTACCCCTACTCAACCTTTTTTCACTTCATTACCATATATAATCCTCCTAAACTCCTAAGAAAAAAAGAAAAATGTAAAATATCGTATGAAACAGTTCTAACAAGCAGATCAATTTATTCTAAAGTTGAAGATAAAACTCCATTACTTTCAATGTCAAATGTAATTTATAGTATTTCTTGTCATGGTTTTAACAAACAATATATTGGTCAAACGCCAAGATCATTATCGAACAGAATAATTTCCCATAAAAGTGACTGCAGATTGCGTCCTGAAAGATGTGCTCTGGCAGAACATGTGAATAAATTTGAGCACCTGATGAATTACGATTCAGTGAAAGTGCTAGCGACAGAGTCACATACATCAAAGAGAACATTCTTGGAAATGGCTTTCATTTCCCAAGAAAACAATTGTATCAATAAAAAAACAGATATTAACCATTTGAGTGAGATCTACTCTTATTTATTGTCTTTGGATATGAATCAAAATTGACAACAAAGCAATATCAAATAATAGTTCTTTTTAAGATTATCACCATCTGGTAACAGCAGTTGGTACTAATCTACAGTTGGCACCACTGTAATAATTTCCATGTTACACCCGTCAGGTGTCGTTGGCTTAAATATAATTACGGGAATTATTCCTAACCTGTCAGTTTCACTTGTCACACCACATAGAGTACACCTTTATATTTATATAATTTTAAACAATGTTAATGTGGTTGTATTAAGTTTTAACTTCGTTTTATTCCTTGATCTACGATTTTCTTTTGTATCACTATGTTAGATGAATATGTTTAACATCATTGAAACCAACGTCAACAAAGTTGTAAGCATCATAATGTTTCGCACTTGAATATGTATTACTGTTGTTTTTTTCATCTATTTTAGTTTCGCTGATAATGGAAATAAACATTTCCGAAATCCAAGAAAGCCACCATCCGCCGCTTTCTTGGAATCGAAACAAATCTCTATTTGTTTGGCGTCACTCTGAACGCACTAGAAGTACGACTCTTGGTGTCGTGGATTGGCCTATACTGACATCTGTTGGTGACCTATCAATGTTGCATGAAATTTCGTGTCATTGAATTCCACTTCATTAGGTCTAGGCCAGAGCCGGCCTTAAGGGTGGCCAAGCGGGGCGCCGGCCCCGGGCCTCGCGCCTCTAGAGGCCTCGCGCTACCGAAGGTTTCGTTTCGTTAATAAAATCACTGATTACAATTTTTAAAAAAACTTTTACACATTATGAATTTTCTGCTACTACTGAAATTCTGATACTGGCCTCTTTGTGCACTCTTCAGAAATTTCTAGTTAATGCTCGCAACGCCTGCTTTTCTTTAACAGAAAGGAACCAAACTCCTAAGTACGGAATTGTACTCTAGGCCCTACCACTCACCCGCTTATCTACATTTAGGATGATCACGTGTTAGAACGACATGTTATTAGTCATTAGTTGCGTTCAACATCATAGTTTCGTATTTATGTTTAACCGTTCACATGTTGAGTAAAGAGTTTTATTTGATCCAGTCGTTGAATAATAACTGAATATTTCGTGTATAGTCCATCCAATATCAATTGCAGAAACTGTTTCTATAGGGAGCAAATAAAAACTCACTTCGCTAACACGAGCGTATATGCGAAGAAACGGAACGAAAAATAATCTGTACTACTTGTATACAGTCTCCGTCGGCACAAAGAGGCCGCTGGTCAACGTGGACTTGAGTGACTGCTGTCTGTTCTACAACCGATTTGACTGGGCCAATCAAGTCGGACATCAATGCTGGCAGGTGTGTCTATACGATGGGAGGTCATAAATCACGCGTTATATTTGTGTTTTAATAGCTCTGAAAGATTATAAACCAGTAGCGTATGTGGTCTTGGTGTGTGCCGATCGAAATACGTTTTAGGATATTGAAATATCTAAATAAAATTAGTTATCTCCGCCACGGCTGCTCACAGGATTTCGCCGCAAGTCTTTTTTATGCTTCTGCAATTGATATTGGGAAAACTATACCTATATTGACGACATTAACATGAACGTGTTTATGTAGTCCTTCCTTCCTTCTTTTTTTATTTAACGTCGGCCTATTTCTGCTACCAAGACACCGACGCCGGTGAGCACACTCCTCCCAACCGGAAATGTTGCCGAATCCTCTGTTGTTTCAGAGGTGGGGTTCTTTAACGAACTCAACATCAAATGAACTCGGGACCTACATCTTAACGTCCCCTCCGAAGGACGACTTATCTATCGTCTTATCTCGTGCTCATTGATAAGACGCCTGCAGCTGCGAATATGCTATTGTTTTCCCAATATCAATTGCAGAAGCATAAAAAAGTCTTGCGGCGAAATCCTGTGAGCAGCAGTGGCGGAGATAACTAATTTTATTTAGATATTTTAATATCCTAAAACGTATTTCGATCGGCACACACCAAGACCACATACGCTACTGGTTTTTAATCTTTCAGAGCTATTAAAACACAAATATAACGCGTGATTTATGACCTCCCATCGTATAGACACACCTGCCAGCATTGATGTCCGACTTGATTGGTCCAGACGAATCGGTTGTAGAACAGACAGCAGTCACTCAAGTCCACGTTGACCAGCGGCCTCTTTGTGCCGACGGAGACTGTATACAAGTAGTACAGATTATTTTTCGTTCCGTTTCTTCGCATATACGCTCGTGTTAGCGAAGTGAGTTTTTATTTGCTCCCTATAGAAACAGCTTCTGCAATTGATATTGGATGGACTATACTACGCTACAGTTGTTAGGATATTTAACGTGGAACTTTCTTGTCCGGTGGTCACCCATTCAAGTACTAACCACGCCCGACGTTGCTAGACTTCAGATATCGATAAGACTCTCGTCAACCTGACCAGCCATCGGTGTTTATGTAGTCGCAGACAGATTTATTATCGTTATTATGGGCCGAAACATTTCGGTTTTTCATATAATATTTCAAAATTGCGACAAATTAGATGAAGATCTGAAAAAATGCTTTTGATTTGGATTTGTATCTCAGTAGTGGGGAACATCGGGATGTAGATAGAGCAGAACTATTCATCGAACTGAGAATTTTGAGAGAAGTTTTGCCAACAGAAACACTAACTGCAATTGACTTGTTGACACGACTGAAAGAAATGGGAAATCCGTTTCCCAATATTTTCATCGCATATAGTACTGTTAACAATTTCTCGTCTGAAATTGATCAAAACCTACTTACGCACATCCATGTCTCAAGATCGTTCAAGTTCATTAGCCACATTAGCCACATTATTGATATAAGTGCGAGGCTGGAGTTCGATGCCATTATAGATGAATTTTCGAATATTAAAGCTAGGCGTGTGATTTTTTTATAAGATCTCATGAGTCTCACATGTACGTTTCACGTTTCATTTTCACTCAGTGAAATAATTCAAATTATTGGTAGGTATATTACGTAATATATTATATATTGTTTTGTTTAGATTTTGTTACCTTTCTCATATCATTTTATCTAGTACTAATTATTATATTGTCATTGTCAAAACATTCAAAAGTGTTTTTCTCGCCAAATAAATTGTTTATTTAAATTATGTGTTTTATATTTTGAACATATATTTAGTAGGCACGCCATCCGAGAGGTAGTAAGGGGAAGGTGAATAAATAAGAACATTGAGTAGGAATTTCTTCAAAGAATAAAAATATCAATTTATCAATAAATAAAATATATAAAGGCCTCGCACAACAAGTTGGCCCCAGGCCTCGCGCTCACTAAGGCCGGCTCTGGTCTAGGCTTCACCCCACAAATTATAGGTGTCACATCTATTATTTTGTGCATTTCTACAGTGCTCGTCTAAAGTCCGTTCCCCCTCTACTAATTTTTTAACCACCTGGTATATCGCAACGAAATTTGGAGGGCTTCAATAGGAAATAAAAACCTACTTTTTCATAAAAAAATCACAGCTAATAGTTTCAAAATGGTGGCTGAGCGCCATCTTCAATAATTTTTCTCTAATACACTTTACTCCTAAATTCAATGTTTTCGAAATATTAACGTTTGAAAAGTGACATTTTGGTCATTTCAAACCCAACCAAAAACACTAATATTGCTTTCAATCAAGTTTGCATTGGAAAAAATCGTTGTCGCGGAAACATCTTGTTTACTGTCAAACTGAACTGCTAACTGTCAAATAGCCCGTTGAGCGCCTAAATCCTTTTATGAAAAGTGTGATCATGGCTCGTAGTTTAGACGGTAAATTTGAAGCAGTTTTGATATTTGGAGAAGCTGGAATAAATTATCATCTAGCAGTCCGTATGTTTAATGATAGATTTCCCGAGAATCCTATTTCGAGGTCATATTTGCGCAAACTTTTAAATAAGCTCCAAGCAACTGGTACGCTGAAAGATGCTCCAAAATCAGGAAGACAGACTCTTTCAGAAGAAAAAAAAGGTAGAAATTGTTGCCGAAATAGTAATCAATCCGACTCAGTCGACGTCTGCAGTTGCTGAATCCTGTGGAGTAAGTTCAAAAAGTGTCCAAAGAGTCCTGAAAAAAGAAAAGTTTCATCCCTATGAAATGAAAATCCTGCATGCTCTCACCGAGGATGATCCAGACCGGAGGGTTGAATTTTGTGAGTGGTTAACAAGAACATTTGAAGAAGAACGGGGCTTCCTAAAACGTGTATGTTTTAGAGAGGGACATACCCAGTTTCCTAAAAAGGTGAATGTTTGGGCGGGGATTTTGGGCAATCGCGTTGTTGGACCGATTTTCATCAGAGGCAATCTTACAGGAGTTCTTTACAGAAATATTTTAGAAACTGAAATTGAACCTCGAATAAGACAAATTGTATTAAACAATCAGGAAGAGTTTGAAAATCGTGAAATCATATTTCAGCAGGATGGGGCACCTCCCCATTTCGATCGCATAGCTAAAACCCTTATTACACTATGCCTTTTTCGTGCCTATTTTTGGGCTTATTTTCATGGCTATTTGTTGGCTAAATTTCCCCAAATAACTGGCACTATTACACTGTGCCTTTTTGATGATTGTTTCAGGCGCTAATTTCAGAGCTGCAAACCTAAGAAAAATTGACATTTACCTTAAATGATTAAGTAATTTAGTATACCTGGACTATTTGTTTCAACTTTTTCCTTATCTAGTTCAATATTTTTTATTATTTTCTGTCATACTGAACAAAACGAAAAATATGTGATTAATTTCATTTATTTGTTGGTTATGTCAAGTCCACTGTTTTGGCAAACCTGACATTTCCACAAACGTCCTTGAAATCCCCTCGATTCAGGCGGAAAAAATAGAACCAGACCTATTTATTTTCACGCCTGAAACAATCAACAAAATAGCCTCGCGCGCATGCGTATTTGTTTAAAATTTTAGCCACCGGCAGTCAGGCAGACAAATAGGCACGAAAAAGGCATAGTGTAATAAGGGTTTAAGAGAGTTCCTCGATATAAACTTTCCTGGGCGATGGATAGGTCGCAGGAGAAGTACAGAATGGCCACCAAGATCTTCGGATCTTAGACCTCCTTTGAGGGTATCTGAAGTCAAAAATCTACGCCACTGAATGCCAAACAATAGAAGATTTGGAACGCAGAATAATAGATACATGTGAAGAAAAAGATGAACAGACTTTAATCAACGGAGAGAAGCTATTTATAATAGGGTACTTTATTGTCAAGATTTAGGAGGGGGCCACATTGAACACTTGATGAAATAATTGTCGGGGTTAAATAAAAGTGTTATTCAAAAATAAATTAGAATGTTTTGGTT
The DNA here is from genome assembly GCA_018342105.1 of Gonioctena quinquepunctata. NCBI lineage: Eukaryota > Metazoa > Arthropoda > Insecta > Coleoptera > Chrysomelidae > Gonioctena > Gonioctena quinquepunctata. The sequence goes on along the minus strand of JAFIRS010000029.1, from coordinate 1,357,237 downwards.
AACTAATTTGTTTTGATTGTGAATTTACAGAACACATTCGTAGGCTTCGAGATTTTCCGGTAAGCGGTACTGTTTATCCTTAATAAACTCTCTTCACGCCTCTTACTAGTCGAATTCATTAAGAGATTTAACTACAAATTAATAACAACGTTCAGTTAGCAAAATATTTTACTGGAAGTAACGAAAATCCATACTTTATTTTAAACCGGAATGTCACTTTTCAAACGTTAATATTTCGAAAACAATTGAATTTAGGAGTGAAGTGTATTAGAGAAAACTGTTGAGAATTATGAGCAGATTTCGAAAATGGAATAATATACGGGGTGTTCTATTTAAAAAATTTATTGAAGGTGGCGCTCAGTGGCCATTTTAAAACTTTTATCTGTGATGTTTTCATGAAAAAGTATGTTTTTATTTCTTATTCAAGCCCTTCAAATTTCGTTGCGATATAACAGGTGGTTCAAAAATTAGTAGGGGGGGAACGGACTTTAGACGAGCACTGTATATATATATATATATATATATATATATATATATATATATATATATATATATATAGAAGAATCCTTTTTAAATTCGGGTATGCAGTCAACAGGGGTATGGAAAAAGTGTACTCTTTTTTCTATTCAAGCTTTCGAGTCATTTATTGTCTCTTCATCAGGAACTCTACAATGAATTAAATTGAACATTATAATATTTGAAAACCAATTAGGCATGTGTACTTACAAAAGTGAGGTTAAAAATCCCTTTCACTTGCAGCAAATTATAAAATACCATGTCACAACAGACAACACTCTTGGTAAAGTCATATATAGTTAAAACTTTGATCAAAATTGATCAAGATTACTTAAACATAAGTGTATAAACATTTTAAAATTCCAAATGGGCTCTTATGGAGGACATGTTGGATTCAAGAGGCAGTGGTTTCAAATGAAAAATGGATGATTATTGAAGTAAATGAAGTTGACAATTGACAAGTATGAAAAATAGATCTACGACCTGTTGCCAACATACAATGCGATGAAAAATAAAAAATTTTTTAACAATTAAAAAAATATTAAAAATTAATATATAACCAAAATTTGACAAAGTGCAAAATTTCATTACCCACCATTCCAGGGGACACAATAATGTTAATGTATTGAGTTGTGGTCTGTCTCATACGGAGAACGACTGAGTAAATATGAATAGATTATGCTGAGATTATCGATGTCAGTTCTCGAATTCATTGAATTAGGTTCTTTGAAAATTTGTGTCATTTCGAGAAAAGTTCTCTTTTTTACATTAGATTCATGTTCCAAAATATTCACATTATCATAATCTGGGTTATGGTTCAAAGCCATGGTGTGATGAGCTAAAGAACACGTTTTTTTAAAATTTCTAATATCGCTTTTATGCGAGGTGATTCTGTCTTTCAATTTCCTTTTGGTTTGGCCAATGTACTTCTTTTCACATTGAGAACAGGGGATACAATAAACCAAGTTTGAATTGTCTAATAAAGGATCTTTGTCTTTTAACTTTGAAAAAATCTTGTTCAATACTATTTGGTTTTTATACGCGATTTTGATGTTAGGAATCTTGGAAAATAATTTGTTGAATTTATAGTTTAAAGATTCTATATGTGGTAAGGTAAGATAGAACGTTGGTTCCAAAATGTTATTATTAGAATTAATTATAATATTATTATTGTTATTGTTTGGATGATCAATATCAATGGAAGACCTACTGAAAATCAGTTTATACACAAGGTTCCGTGGGTAACCACTGTTAATGAAAAAGTTTTTTTAATTGATTGTTCTTAGTGAAGTGTGGCCAAACCAAAAGGAAATTGAAAGACAGAATCACCTCGCATAAAAGCGATATTAGAAATTTTAAAAAAACGTGTTCTTTAGCTCATCACACCATGGCTTTGAACCATAACCCAGATTATGATAATGTGAATATCTTGGAACATGAATCTAATGTAAAAAAGAGAACTTTTCTCGAAATGACACAAATTTTCAAAGAACCTAATTCAATGAATTCGAGAACTGACATCGATAATCTCAGCATAATCTATTCATATTTACTCAGTCGTTCTCCGTATGAGACAGACCACAACTCAATACATTAACATTATTGTGTCCCCTGGAATGGTGGGTAATGAAATTCTGCACTTTGTCAAATTTTGGTTATATATTAATTTTTAATATTTTTTTAATTGTTAAAAAACTCATATTTTCTCTGGCAGTCTCCTTATGAGACTTACCTAAATCGTTTCAATTAACATAAGTTGGTACCATGTAATTGTTTGGTGATATTATTTTTCATCGCATTGTATGTTGGCAACAGGTCGTAGATCTATTTTTCATACTTGTCAATTGTCAACTTCATTTACTTCAATAATCATCCATTTTTCATTTGTCACCACTGCCTCTTGAATCCAACATGTCCTCCATAAGAGCCCATTTGGAATTTTAAAATGTTTATACACTTATGTTTAAGTAATCTTGATCAATTTTGATCAAAGTTTTAACTATATATGACTTTACCAAGAGTGTTGTCTGTTGTGACATGGTATTTTATAATTTGCTGCAAGTGAAAGGGATTTTTAACCTCACTTTTGTAAGTACACATGCAAAAAAAATAAAAAAAATACATTTTTCCATACCCCTGTTGACTGCATACCCGAATTTAAAAAGGATTCTTCTTTAACTTAGACAGTCGTCTAACCTTCACAACCTATATATATATATATATATATATATATATATATATATATATATATTCATTGATGATGAAATATGTAAACATTACAATACTTTTGATTGTAAGAATATAAATGGAGCTCGGCAAAAAAATACATTTTCCAGAGTATGGGAAAGAACGTTCAGAGTCACGAGTGAAATTGAATAGGTATTACAACTTGAAAGTTTGAATGAAGAAGTTGCTTATAAAATTTCACTTCGTACATCGAGAGTATATATGCAACGAGTTATAAGTTCCATTTATTGTAAAATAAAAATAAAATATATTTTTTATGATTTCTAATCTATGAATATATACTTGATAATGGGGAGCAAGCAAAATTTATGATATACTGTGAGTATTCATTTGTGTCAAATGCTCTGCAAAGACGATACGGTTTGCTACGGAAGCGTGAGTGGTTTTGGTAGTATCATTCACTTCGCAATGTAACAAAACAGGATTATGTCACGGCACAGCGATATTTCACCAACATTATGAATCTGCTGGGGCAATGGATTCATCTCTGCTATTACAATTAGCAGCAGCTTCATGACTTTGAATAATAAGCAACGCGATTTCCAACCACGCATCCTTCTTAATATTATTGTAATGATCGGGATCTTGAGGATTCTAAAGGTAAAGTTATATGAAATGTTTTACTTAAGGGGCCTACAGACGTACCAATTTATCGGAACCGATATCGGGACTGATTGGATCGACTGTACACCCGTTCCGATTTTAATCTTCCCAATCAAGTGCTATCAGTTACTAGTTATACGTGAACTGGCGAGGATGGCTCCTGCTCTGTCGAAAAAGAAAAGAATTGGGATTGCTCTAACAGCGACACTTTTGTTGTTTCAAATTTTCAATTAATGCAATCATTGCACTATTTTCAATTAGTGAGCTTAAACACGTTTCTTGAATGTCATTAATGTCCATGTCGTTAGTTCAATAACACAAACAGTTGCACGGAAAACGAGAAGAAATAAGTCATCGGGACAGGTGAAACTAAATAAAAACTTGTATAGTCCATCCAATATCAATTGCAGAAGCTGTTTCTATAGGGAGCAAATGAAAACTCACTTCGCTAACACGAGCGTATATGCGAAGAAACGGAACGAAAAATAATCTGTACCACTCGTAAACATTTTCCGTCGGCAAACGGTACATCAAAAGAGCCTATAGTCAACGTGGACTCGAGTGAGGGCTGTCAGTTGTACAACCGATTCATCTGGACCAATCAAGTTGGACATAAGCTGGCAGCTGTGTCTCTACGATGGGAGGTCATAAATCACGCGTTATGTTTGTGTTTTAATAGCTCTGAAAGATTAAAAACCAGTAGCGTCTATGGTCTTGGTGTGTGCCGATCGAAATACGTTTTAGGATATAATAATCACCTACATCGAACAATGAAAGAAATTATTTTTCTTTCTTAATGTATTTGTATAAATAAAAGCTTGTCTTTAATTTTTTTTCATTTTTCATTATTTATGAAGTATTTTTAAAATCTTAAAATATCTAAATAAAATTAGTTATCTTCGCCACTGCTGCTCACACGATTTCGCCGCAAGACTTTTTATGCTTCTGCAATTGATATTGGGAAAACTATAATAAAATGTAGGGGATCGGGCCGACCTACTTGGTCAGGAGGTCTGGGCCACCCGACAACCCGATATCGGAAACGCAATTATTTAGTCTGCTGACGAGCCTACACACGTCACGATTTCGAGTCCCGACGTCGATCCCCCGATATCGGGCCCGATAAATTGGTACGTCTGTAGACCCCTAAAATAATAATAATAATAATAATAATATCATCTTTATTTCGAAAACAGGTAAGTACAGCAATAGATCACAGTATCAGTACCCAGAACGAAGTAGGCGTCCGTGCATATATATATATATATATATATATATAAATATACAAATCTAAAAATCTACAAATATTAGACAGAAATTCTTACTTTACCAGGTGGCATTCATGATTTCCTTCACATCATAGGGTTCTAGTTGTACTAACAGTTTGTGAATGCCTTTTTTAAAAACATTCAAACACGTGATAGATTTCATGCTGTTTGGAAGCTTATTGAAAAATTTGATGCAACTATAGTGAGCTCCTTTTTCTGACATTGAAAGTATGTGTATGGGATAAGTATAATTCAACGATCTCGTACTATATGTGTGTACTGTCTGATTTGTGTTGAAATATTCCCTGTTTTTGAATAGAAACATCTCCATTTCATACTAACAAAAGATACGCGTAAAATGCGACATTTTCCGTAACATGTTCGTTAACTCATTACGGGGCATTCGACACAAATGGATACCCCCTTATTATAGCGCTTCAATTGCATTTTAAGCAGAGCCGGATTAAGAGGGGGGCAAACGGGGCTGCAGCCCCGGGGCCTCCACAAGAGAGGGGCCCCCACAATAGAAATTTTTATGTAAAATTTCCTAACAAATACCGAAGGATATGCAAAATTATATATAAAAAATCTGACAACGAAAGAGCAGTTCCCACTTTTTCCTCTCATTTTTCGTTTTAAACATTCAAAAACATGTTTCGTATTCTTGTCAAAATCCATGTTTAATATTAATCTTCGATCTGATGAATCATGTGTATATGCGAGAAACAATCACCAAGTAAAACATCATACTATTATACAAAATATTATATCGTATCGAAATTAGCTGTAAAAACAAGAACAATTGAATTTAAAAAAATATATTTTTTTTTTTATTAAATGAAGGATTTTCTGTCGATGTATTCTTCGAATGACATAAGCGATCTAGATACACAATGAAATTCAATAATCATAAGCAAAAGAAAATAATATTTCAATTTATGAATATGATTGCATCAAATTATTTATAAGAGCCCTGTGCGCATTCCATAATAGAACAAAAGTTGCAAATTCTGTTGACTATTTTTCTGCCGATTCTACAAACACTTTGCCCGTCTATACCTGTTTTTCCTATTTATTGGCGTTGACAAGTGTCCGCCGAGTGGCGCGCTTGTAACAGAGAAATCCTCGAAATCTGAAAGTGTGAGTCTAAGGGAAGGATGACATTCCGCAACAAATGTAAATCCTTCTGAAAAAGGACTATCAAAAAGACCAATCTAAGCTGTTCTACTATCAAATTCTTGAAAACCAAAATTTCAGAGCTACATTCCCAAACATTGAAATTACGGTGATTATTTTTTGACATTGCTAGAAACCAATGGTAACGTTCAATTGAAATAATTCATATACGTTTTGGCCAATCAATAGTGGGAATATTCTACCTAGAAAATTGTCGTGGGAATAATTTGAGGTATTTTGTTTTTATTGTCGGATAACCTATATTTTTAATTTGACGTCTTGTCATCAATTTTCATGAAAAGTGAGAAATGAATCAAAACCGGTTTAGTACATTATATAATTTTGCGAGGAAATGTGTTTATGATCGTAACATCAAAAAATAATCTAAAGAATACCACACGAGAGTTCGATATAGTAGAAAATAATTATCTAGATTTCTTTCTCAAACTTGTTGGCATTTTGCAATAGCCACTCGAGCCAGTTGGTCTCCCTTGTCTATTGCCTGGCAACAAGTTTTCGAAAATCTGTCGAATTATTTTCACTCTCTTGTGATATTACAACTGAGAATGTACTTGGTTTTGATGGTGTCCAATTGCACTGGAAAGCGCTCATTTCCAAAATGAAAAATGTAAAAAATAGGCGAATTACGATGAGACAAAGCCGCCTATCAAAGTTATCGCTTCTTAGCATTGAGAATGATTTTCTCCGGATGCTGGATTTGACCGAAATCATCAATGACTTTTCGTCGAAAAAAGCTCGCAAGAATCCATTCGTTTACGCTGTAATTTAATTTATTTCTTGTATTTTATTATACCTACATATGCTCGTGTCGAAATAATTTGATTTGTTCCGCAATAAATAAAAAAAAAATAAGAAATTGTTTGAAAAATAATTAGGGGCCCCCACTCGTTTGTTTCCCCAGGGCCTCCACACCATTTAATCCGGCCCTGATTTTAAGATTCCCAATGAGTAAACCCAGCATAACATTTTAAAGCCATATTTTCAATATGAAAGCTAAAATTAATGATAAAAGTCGGTGACCATGAAAATTATTATTGGGGTCAAATTTGGAAAAAGTTCTGGTGAATGTTGTAGATGAGCACCTTCCTATGTTCAAAAATTTGATCCTTCAATAACTCTAAAGCCTATCGACATCACTTTGCAATGACAAACAATTTAAATACTGGTGATTTGCGAAAAAAAAAAATCATCGGCATAAGGAACACATTTTGGGAATCGAAAACAAGAGGAAATGTCATTCGTATATTTCAAGAGACGACAATTATTGTTTATTTCATCAGATGCTTTGCTAAAATCGGAATACTCGAATCCACCCGAATTTGGGTTCCATAGATTTCAAAACATAATCGGAATATGTGACTATAATCTAATCCTATCCTAACTTAAGCCGTCATAAAAAAAATGGCTATTGTTTGATACAATATGTGGAATTTTTAACTGAATGATTGAGAAATGTAGAAAGATAGTCTGAGAATCCTTATTAACACTCGATGTAGGCTACCGGCGCGATACTATTGAAACAAATGTAATAAAACAACGAAATTCGTTATATCAAACTGGTAGATGAAGTCGGATCTAGTAGATAAAGTCAGCATATTTTGAAGCACTTAACTGATAACAATTATCAAAAAATCATTTATACACAGTTAATTCCCACGAGAAGTAAACAATGTCGAAATATTACTTGACAGCCAGCCAACTTGGCTGAGCCAAACGGCGTTGCCAGAAATGTATTCTCTTTTCAAGATTCATGCGCCTGCCTCTAGTGGTGAATTTAAAAGCTGTCTAAGAACATGACGTTTGTGAGATTCTACCACTGTTTTCTGATTGACTGGTGAATGAAGGATCTTACTTAGCAACCAATCAGAAAACAGTACGCGATATGCATGAAAAGTAATTTGAACATTTTTGTCCTTCTTAGGCAGCTTGCAAATTAGCCGATAGAGGCGCGCGTGCAAACTCCATACGCAGGTTGCGAGTCATTAATAAAATACTCATTACTTCGAAATTATGATGGTCGAAACTATAATATTATATTATCATCAAAATCGAAACACAAATAACGATCATTGAAATATTCCTAATATCCATGTCAAATGCTGAACCAAACCGTTTCGTGCGTATTTTGTACTTTCCATTTTCTTTTATTCCTTGCTTGGAAAAATCAAAGGAAAAGGATATAGTGTATGTAATGAACAGTTCTTCCAATAATTCAGCCTTGTTAAAATAATCCAATAAATACCTTACACAAAGCAAAACAGGTTTAGGATCGCCTGGCAGCCTTTCCAACCCCATAAAATGGTTGGTATTTTTTCATAAAATTTAAGGTTGCTGTAGCCAGGTTGTTACTTCATTCTTATTGGTATCTGGATAAGTAGGCAAATGTGTCAACAAAGTGACAATTTTAATTGTGTCACAATATTAATTAAAAAAACCACAGCTATATCCAAGGTAAGGCTGGCAACATCGTAAAAATGAGTTATTTCGTTTGTAGCGAATTGTAGCAATGGTATACTAAAAATGAGTCGGTCTCTTTTTTCAACACAATACAGTAGATTGTATCACACTACACTTTTCTGCAATCGACAGAATATATAAAAAGCGGTAACAATGACATCCAATCTTTGACAATTATGTGTTTTCATTGAGACAAATAGAAAAATACTGGACAACGGCAGTTTTACGAGTGTGTATGTGTTAGGGGTTTTTGTTGAAAAATGCGAATTTTGAGTGTTTTCAGTAGCCGAAAATAGTGCTGAAAAATTACATTCGTACGTGAAAGTGTTTGAGGGGGCTGCGTTTTGACTTCGGATTCTTGTTCGAGAGGAAATAATTAATATATATATATATATATATATATAATAATTATAAAATTCCATACGGGAGTTCATGGAGTTGTTAATTAGACATTTTTCAAACCATTGAAAGACCGTTTTTTCAAATGGAGTAAGTAGCTTATCAGACGTAGAATTCAATTCTGCATCGATTTGTATTGGGTTTCCCCCCATACCTATCTTTCATGGGATTTGAGTAATTTAAGATTTTGCTTTTCTTTACACGTTTACTCTGACTTCCCAAGCCATTAGAAATATTTTCAAAAGGGGCTATGCATTTGACATCGAGGAATATGTGAATTACTATCAGGGCCGGATTAAAAGGTGTGGAGGCCCTGGGGCAACAAAGGAGAGGGGGCCCCTAATTATTTTTCAAACTTTTTTATTTTATTTATTGCGGAACAAATCAAATTATTTCGACACGAGCATATGTAGGTATAATAAAATACAAGAAATAAATTAAATTACAGCGTAAACGAATGGATTCTTGCGAGATTTTTTCGACGAAAAATCATTGATGATTTCGGTCAAATCCAGCATCCGGAGAAAATCATTCTCAATGCTAAGAAGCGATAACTTTGATAGGCGGCTTTGTCTCATCGTAATTCGCCTATTTTTTTCATTTTGGAAAATGAGCGCTTTCCAGTGCAATTTGACATCATCACATTCTCAGTTGTAATATCACAAGAGAGTGAAAATAATTCGACAGATTTTCGAAAACTTGTTGCCAGGCAATAGACAAGAGAGACCAACTGGCTCGAGTGGCTATTGCCAACAAGTTTGAGAAAGAAATCTAGATAATTATTGTCTACTATATCGAACTCTCGTGTGGTATTCTTTAGATTATTTTTTGATGTTACGATCATAAACACATTTCCTTGCAAAATTATATAATGTACTAAACCGGTTTTGATTCATTTCACACTTTTCATGCGAATTGATGACAGACGTCAAATTAAAAATATAGGTTGTCAGACAATAAAAACAAAATACCTCAAATTATTCCCGCGACAATTTTCTAGGTAGAATATTCCCACTATTGATTGGCCAAAAAGTATATGAATTATTTGAATTGAACGTTTCCATTGGTTTCTAGCAATGTCAAAAAATAATCACTGTAATTTCAATGTTTGAGAATGTAGCTCTAAAATTTTGGTTTTCAAGAATTTGATAGTAGAACATCTTAGATTGGTCTTTTTGATAGTCCTTTTTCAGAAGGATTTACATTTGTTGCGGAATGTCATCCTTCTCTTAGACTCACACTTTCAGATTTCGGGGATTTCTCTGTTACAAGCGCGCCACTCAGCGGACACTTGTCAACGCCAATAAATAGGAAAAACACGAATAGACGGGCAAAGTGTTTTTAGAATCGGCAGAAAAATAGTCAACAGAATTTGAACTTTTGTTCTATTATGGAATGCGCACAGGGCTCTTATAAATAATTTGATGCAATCATATTCATAAATTGAAATATTATTTTCTTTTGCTTATGATTATTGAATTTCATTGTGTATCTAGATCGCTTGTGTCATTCGAAGAATACATCGACAGAAAATCCTTCATTTAAAAAAATAATTTATATTCTGATCATGAAAAAAAAATCCGATTTTGTCAATGAGGTCAACAGAAGGTTCAAGTGGAGATAATATCCTGTTCACCTATGAAGCTACTTTCCACAAAAATGGTTTTGTTAACAGGCATAACTTCTATTATACTATGCCCAGACTAACCCTAATATAATTCGCACCCATAGTCAGAACATTGAATGTATGGGATAGTATGATAGGAAATTATGCTGTGGGGCCATACTTTTTTTAAGGAAGACTGAACGGAGAAACACATGCATGATAATTTTGAACTTCTCTTAGAACTGAAAATATCAGATAATGTGGTTTTTGCGCGAAAACTGACTTGTAATATGTCAGTGAGTGAGGGAGATAACCTCTTTCGAGTTTTCTCATTCGGGGAGAATAGGTAATTAAAACGTGTAAATCAGGAGCTGGCAAATAGTAATTATTCGTCACTTTGTTGTCATCAATATGCTAGCCTCCATTGGTTTTACCGTAAACATAATTTATTTGTGGTTACATTTTATAGTTAATTGATAAATGATAATTTATTATTCTCTGTGAATCATTTTAGGTACGTGTTCATTTTCATGCATTAATAACACACTACATACACGTTTTCATTGAACTCAACGGTTTTATACTATTTAAAAATAGTCCCAACACTTCTGAAAAAAAAATGTAGATTTTACTTTATGACAAATATTAATTAGGGATATATATTATTTCGACTAATGAAAATTTTAATATTGTAGACGGATATGGCTTAATAAGAGAAATATCCGTCAAATTGTGAGGTTAAGCGATATTGTGGTTTTTGTTTATTTCTCCAATAATTAGCGAAACTATAGTTAATTATGCATTTTCAGACAACTTGTCTGGCTAACAAAAGGTTATAATATATGGGATCTCTGAACTTCAGAACAAAAAATGGAGTGAACAAAAACACTTCACTTTGCGATTTTCAACATATTTTATTTATAAAACCGACCCATGTTTCGCTATACTATAGCTTGATCAAGTGGAGTTTAACTGTTTTCTTTATTTTTTATTATTTAACGTTGGCCTATTTCTGCTACCTAGGCTAAGCACCGACGCCAGTGAGCACACTCCTTCCAACTGGAATCCTCTGTTTGTTTCAGAGGTAGGGATCTTTAACGAGCTCAATATCCTTGAACTCGGGACCGCCATCTTAACGTCGCCTCCGAAGGACGGCATATCGTATCATTCGTATTCATGTAGAATATGGCAAGGAGGCACTATTTAGGTGACTGAAGAGAAATAAAATCAGGCATCTTAAACTTTATAATTGGTTAGCACTCTTACTACAGTAAATTGGCGAATTAATACCAAATATCAACAATACTATTATTGAAATTTGTCGAAATATACATAACCTAATGAAAATGAACCAAAACATATTTCATAAAATATTCATATAATCAGATATCGGATTCTATAATATGCATACTCGCAAGAAATATATAAATTAGAATTTATATATATATATATATATATATATATATATATATATATATTATGCTTGGTTTTGAGATATGGTTCAGAGAAAATAAAAGAAATATTACTTTATTTCAAAGTTTGTAACTCAACGCGAATGTTCTGAATGTTCTGATTAAGTATCTTATTTTCTGTTCTGATTAAATTTTGGTGAAAAGCTCATTGAGAAACTTTCTACCCTTCTGCTACCATCAAACCAAGTATTTAAACCATTCAAATTTTTTTTTTTGTACAGTTCTAAAAGTCCCCTCCCCCCCCTCTTATTTTTAACATTAACATAAACAAGTGAAATTTGGAAATGAATTTTAAAGGTTGTAAACTTCCCTACTGTATGATAGATGACAAAATCGTCAAAGATGACGTCACAAGGCCATTGTGACCAATAATTTCAAATGGAACCCTTCGGCAAGCGACACCTCTTTTAAAAGGTATCGAAAACACCTTTTCAATGATACTAATTTTGTTTGTGTTTATGGCAGTTTTAATGGCTCATTAGTAAATATTAAAATTTAAATTCCATTCAGTATGATATTAATTACAGATTTAAGAATCAGTATCTACTTAAAGAAATTGCTCGAAGTGACAGTGAAATATCCTATTTTTAAACTCTTCTCGTACTTTTGCAAATGTGTCTGCGGAAACAGCCTCACATTCTGCAACAATATGTTGTTTTAAAACGTCAATATTGTCAGTTCAGTGGCGTAAACCTTCGATTCAAGGTACCCCCACAGAAAAAAATCCAAAGGTGTGAGGTCCGGTGATCGAGCTGGCCATTCCGTTGAACCTCGTCGTCCAATCCATCTACCACGATACCCCTCATCCAAATACCGTCTTACTGCACCGTAATAGTGTGGAGGAGCACCGAATTCATCTGGATTATCTTCGATAATTTCAAGGATTAACGGTTCTATTGCGTTTTGCAACAGCTCCAGATAAACCTCAACAGTTAAATTAGTATTTGAAAAAATAGGCCCAACGACGTGGTTTCCCAGGATACCTGCCCAAACATTCACCTTCTGGGGAAATTGGGTATGTGTTTCACTCCAATACCTCACATTCTGTGTATTTACATTTCCAGTTAGATAGAAAGTACTTTCGTCACTAAAACAAATTGTTTTGACATAGTCTGGCTGTTGGTTAATTTTAGTTTCCATATTTTCACAAAATTCTAGTCTTCGGTCTGGGTCGTCGTCTGAGAGATGATGAACCATTTTTAATATGTATGGATGAAATTTGTTTTTTTCCAACACCCTGTGTACTGTACTTTGACTGACTTCACAGGTAGATGCAACGTGAGTTGTTGAAGAAGTAGGATTAACTATTACTTCTGCCAGTATATCAATTTTTTTCTCATCAGAAATTTGTGGTCTGCCAGATCGTTTCGCATCATTAATACTACCCGTTGTTTCAAACTTACGAAGAAGCTCCCTCAAATAGGTTTTCGAAACGGGGCGATCGGGAATCCTCTCATTAAAAATGCGTTCTGCTGCATGAATATTTTGTCCAGTTTCACCAAGAATTAGGATCGCTGCTACTTTATCACCTAAAGCACGTACCATTTCGCTTCTTGAAGCACTTAAACGTTCGGCTCACAACAGTTTAACAAATTATTAAAATGTACAAAAATATTAAAAGTACCAAAAGCTGCTAAAACAGTTAAACGTTCGACACAAATTATTAAATGTACAAAAACTTGGACAATTACAAAAACGTCGAATTAGGGAGACTAACAAAAACGTCAGCTTATTTGACAACTATCCAGAGGCGGAGCTTGAATTTGGAATTTTAGTATTAACTGATTTAATTCATCACAGCTTTGCGTTTTTTAAAAGCGAGTTGCCAAAACTGCCATAAACACAAACAAAATTAGAATCATTGAATAAGTTTTTTCGATACCTTTTAAAAGAGGTGTCGCTTGCCGTAGGGTTCCATTTAAAATTATTGGTCACAATGGCCTTGTGACGTCATCTTAGACGATTTCGTCATCTATCATCACTAGTAGGGAAGTTTGCAACCTTTAATATTCAGTTTCCAAATTTCACTTGTTTATGTATAATCGTTCCAAAAATAAGAGGGGGGGAGGGGACTTTTGAGAAGCACTGTATAGGTAACAATACTTTTTAGAGGCAAGCTTCCATTCAAATGCACTAAAAGGCATTTTTTTTGTAGATATGTGACGCAAATTATTTTAGTCTTACATCAGTGAACAATGAAATTGATAGCTGTCGAGTGTTGTTATCAGTTTGAGTACAAAAAAGTATTCTTGCGTGCTTTTCACTTAAATTCAGGTCGTAAAAAGTAGTGAATCCAAAAACTCATTGAGAAACAGTTCCTCCACAAAAAACTTATTCTCAAGCAAGATTTGATATCCCATAATCGCTATGTTGTTCTTGTGAACTTTGTAGAGAACGTATTTATGAATTGAGAAGATGGAATCTCTCCTTCAGCATTCTGGGCTCGGTAAGAATTTATATTGTAATTCAAATTGAGATCATGTGACATTTGCACATCATTTACTATTCATCAGATACGTTCTTGAAGACGAGTACCTTCTCCAGTCTCTGAATAAAAAGCTGAACAAATCTGCTTTCGAAATACTTGATAAATACACTTTGATTGCCGTTGAGACAAAAACATATTCCGAGGGGTATTGCAATTTATAGCGATATACAAGATTTAGCGATAGACAATATGATTTGTTGTTGTTTGTTTTAAACTATTATTTAAAATTGCAAGAACGCTACTTGAATGTTGTAAACGGAAACATTCTCAACTGAATATTGAATAGAAATATTTTTTTGAAAATTAAAAAACCTACTACAATAATTAAGTTATTTTTTGTAATATCTTACAGAAAACAACTACTTCCCAGACTAAAGCCACGCTGGACATTTAACTATATCTGATAGATATTGTGAAAGGACCCTAACTCAAAAGGATTAATCTGCATTTTCATTAAGAGTATTATTTGATTTTTTAATCCGGTATTTGATCATTTAGACGAATTAGGCAAAGAAGAATGTTTTCCAAAAAGGAGTACCAGAAATCATTTGTAACATTGATGCAAGAGTGGCATCGCATTCACTAGGTCTTCAATACATTTTTGTCGACGAAAATATCTTTCATGCTTCCACGTTCATCAGCAAGACAGAAGAATTGGAAAATACATTTTATAGAAGCAACTTCACTTTGAATGATGGACAAATGTAGAAAAACTATGCAAGAACTGATAAATAAATATACAGTGTGAAATACTCGTATCTACACTGATAATAGTTTTTGCCAGCGTGGATTTCAGAAATCGTCATAATTTTTCTGTCAATAAAAACGAACCATATATAAAAAAACTTGTCTGCCATCTTGCATGCGGCATCTTGAATTCTTGAATTTCACTCCTTTCTGGAGCCGATATTTTGAATGCTTGAGTTTTTACAAAAAATTCAAAGTCTCCGATCCGAAAACCAATAGATAATTGACTATTAATCGCAAAAAGCTTTCACTGTGTTGGAGTCACCATCTTGTATTATGTGTTTGGCCTATTTACATAGGCCAAACAAGCAGAACTTTCAAAAAGCGAATATCTGAACATAGGAACTGTTTCATCAATGGTAAAACAAATTCAACTTTTGCTACTCTCCTCTTGACTCTCCTCTTGTTGTGCTAACGAGTTTGAATATTACATATTGAATAGAAAGGTGGTAAACTCGACCTTCGGGAAAGTTTCTAAATCAATAAATACAAAAGCCCCAATATTTGCTTGATAACTAGATTAATTTAAATAATTCTCCTTTGTTGAATTTGTTTTACCGAAGATTAAACAGGTAATTATATAATCCCCATATAATTAAACCACATACTGTTTAATCGCCTATTGAAATATCATCAAAATACTTGATTTCATCTGTCTCTCAGATGAAATCAAGTATTTTATCCCAAAAGATGTGTCTCCTGTTATGAAGAACTGAACGTGAAACATATAATCTCGGAGTGTCCCGACTACAGAGAGGAGAGAATAACTTCAGGACTGCCCGGAAAACTTAGCGATGCTTTGAACCTGGATAACATCATGTTGTTACTAAAGTTTTTGGACTCAATTAATATCTTAAAACAAATATAATATATACTGTACCACCACCGCTAATAACCTTTCCGGTTAATGCGGTTTTCTTGAATAAAAAAAAAATTAAAAAAAAAAATCAAGTATTTTGATGATATTTTTTATACTTACTTTTTAAACTTCTCCGGAACATGCCTAGGAGGATGTAGGCTATCTTTAGAGCTAGAGGAGGAAATACTAAGTACTAAATTATTTTTACGATATGTTGCCTGAAAAATTGTTATATTGTCATTGTTGCTATTTATAATTTAATGAAATGTAATAACCAAAATCTATTTCATCAATTCATCTACAAATAAGTTGAAAGACTTTAATAGTAAATTATTTGAATATTAATACAGTAAAACACAAGAATTAGCAATAAACAACATTTAACGATTTTAAGGAATAATACTTCAAATAATATATGTTATATTTTTATATGTGAGTTCATAATAATTCTTCGTTTATCTGTCTCAACAGTAATTTTACCAAGTTTTTAGAAAATAAATGCAGATTAAACTCTTATAGCAGGCAAGCTTTTCTCAAACTATTTTTATTCCATAAAGGACCACAACAAATGCCTCATTTAAGTTTATATATATTTTAATCTGGAAATAATACAACAAATTTATTTCAGTTGATTCGTGTAGGCGTTTCCTGTGAGTTTTTTTTACGTCGATACGTATCAATTACATTTTCAATGCGAGAGGATGAATAATTTATCTTGAATGGCCTCCAAAGTAAATGTAGATTGATAAAAAGTTGACAGTTTGACTCTCTCCGTAAAGGTCGATTCTCACTAGAGCGGTGCCGAGCGCGGCAAAAGTTGCTTGCAATTGGGAATTCAAAATTAGATGCCAGCGCCAGAGTGGCAAAAATTCAAACTAGACATACTTACATTGTTTGTCTGTTTTCTCAGAGGTTATACACTTGTGTTCGGAGTTTTTCTGAAAATATTTCCATTTGGTATAATTTTCCAGTTTTTTCGTGTAGTGTTATTCATTTCAAGACTCTAGTGAAGTGGTGTATTTAAATCCTAAGACAATATCATTTGCGAAAACTCTCTTTGAAGGAGACAAAGTGTGCTCTAAATTGCTTGCAAAAAAAATATTTTTCGAAGTTTCTGGACAGCTTAGTGAAGTCATTGGGAATTATTATGAATTATTTTGAAGAAATGTTACACATTATTATTTGTGAATAGAATATTCACCAGGTAAACCAGAATTTCATTGAATGTCAACAATCACAAGAGATTCGACACGTTTTAAGTGTACAATGGCTAAAATCATATAAACATTAATGTTTCGAAAAGTAAACAATGTGTTCTTATCACCTAGATATACATATATAGTCACTCTTTTTCCATACTGTATGAATACTTTTCGGTATGTTGAATAATATCTCTTTTTTCTCTTCTTAACTCTCTTTTCTTTCCTCACAACTCTCTTTGAAGGACCTTTTTCTCTTTTTTTTTTGGCCACAGACAATACAGGAAGATTTTGGAAAGGGAATGTATTCTTCTTCAAGAGCCCATCGTCTGTCTATAGACTCGCTCAATCCTAGATTAGTCGGCACCAGAACGTTACGTTCATTTTCTCACCGAAAATGATGAAAACTTATTCCAATACAATGGTATCGTTTTGCCAAGGGTCATCGGGATTTATTATGAATTATTTTGAAGAAATGTTACACATTATTATTTGTGAATGTTCGAATTCAAAATAAAACTAACAGAAACAGTTTTTTTAATTTCATTTAAAACAAACAAGATGATGTAAAAATGTGTCCTTATCACCTAGATACACATATATAGTCACTCTTTTTCCATACTATATGAATAAGCTTCGGTATGTCGAATAATATCTCTTTTTTTTCTCTTCTTAAGTCTCTTTTTTTTCTTCTCAACTCTCTTCGAAGGTTCTTTTTTCACTTTTTTTCTTGGCCACACACGATATAGAAACATTTTGGGAAGGAACTGTATTCTCCTTCAAGATCCCAAGAGCCCGTCGTCTGTCTATAGTCTCACTCAATCCTAGATTAGTCTGCACCAGTAGGTTACATTCATTTTCTCACGGAAAATGTTAAAAACTCATTCCAGTACAACGGGATCGTTTTGTCCAAGAGTCACATTGAGGTACCCAACAATAATGATTTGAACTAGAATTACTCATTTTTTCTCTCGAGGACATACAATAGTCAACAGAATATTCACCAGGTAAACCAGAATTTCATTGAATGTCTACAATCACAAGAGATTCGACAAGTTTTAAGTGTACAATGGCTAAAATCATATAAACATTAATGTTTCGAAAAGTAAACATTGTGTCCTTATCACTCAGATATACATATATAGTCACTCTTTTTCCATACTGTATGAATAATTTTCGGTATGTTGAATAATATATCTTTTTTCTCTTCTTAACTCTCTTTTCTTTCCTCACAACTCTCTTTGAAAGTTCTCTTTTTCACTTTTATCTTGGCCACAGACGATACAGGAGGATTTTGGGAAGGGACTGCATTCTTCTTCAAGAGCCCATTGTCTGTCTATAAACTCGCTCAATCCTAGATTAGTCTGCACCAGAACGTTACATTCATTTTCTCATGGAAAATTATGAAAACTTATTCCAGTACAAGGGGATCGTTTTGCCCAAGAGTCACATTGAGGTACACAACAATAATTATTTGAACTTGAATCACTCATTTTTTCACTCGAGGACAAACAATAGTCAACAGGTAAACAAGAATTTCATTAAATGTCAACAATCACAAGAGATTCGACAAGTTTTAGGTATACAATGGCTAAAATCATATAAACATTAATGTTTGGAAAAGTAAACAATGTAAGTATGTATAGTTTCAAAAATCGACACCAGAGGGAGTATCCTTTATTTTGAATTCTCAATTGTTTGCGCGTGTAATTAAGTGATCCCTTCCCGTCCTGTTAGGAAGACAAATTCAAAAACGCACGAAGAGGTCTTTCTTCTATATACTTATTTATTACATTCACAACTAGATAGTACATTATGTCGAGGTTTATTTTGTATAAAAGTTGATTTTTAGTATCCCGAATTTCTACTTTCGTAAATATCTCAAAAACGACTAGGAATAACTATGGATCATAATACAATAGAATGTTACTATTTCAATTTTCGTTTCCCCATCGACATGGGGTATTACATTTTGAACATAGTGAGAAAAAGGTCTTCGAAATTCCAAAATTCGAACATTAATTCTAAGGTTCCTGTATATGGGAATCTCCATTATTTGTGATACAGCATCATTCGATTTCGGGCAAAAGCTATCTCGTGGAAATAATGAATTTTGCAATATAGCAGTGTAAACTAAAATAAACAAATAATCACTCCCAGCAGAGTGCTAATATTGTATTATATAGATTCCCAGAGTGGTTACAAAATTCATTCGCTACAGAATTGAGGTTAAATTATTACTCTAACGTCATTGCACAGATTGTTCAAAGTTTTGTTAATAAAACAGTTTTTTTTTTCATGAATCCCATAGATACAATTTATTCCATATTTTTCATGGCTTTCACAGGACAATTTTTTTAAGGAGCTAAAATATGAAATGAAATATTCAATTTTTATTTTTTATTATTTTAAAAAAAAAAAATGTGTTTCTGGTTGATTGAACGTTATGAAGTTCATCTTATCAAATAAATTCATGGAAAAGCTATCGGTGAGCAATATGGGAAAACCAAAATCTTTCACTTGAAATGTTATAAATTATGTGAGTAAGGAATCCCCGGCTAATTTATTCCTAAATAAACAAGTATCGTGTTGCAAAATTTAAATCGAGTCTCACATTTTAATTAATTCATTGGTGAAACAATGTTGGTGCATACTCGAGATTAGAAAGGAAATCGTAAATGAATTCATTTTAAAATTTTCAAACTTTGTTGCGTTGGTTAAATTTTGTTTCAATACGGCTCATTTATAGTTGGTCTCCGTTCTTATCAATTTCTTTCAGATCCAAGCAGGTAAGCTAGACATATTTAGTTGAATAAATCTTGTTTCCGATTAGTCTTTAGGGCCGGAACTTCACACATTAATTAAATCTGAATATTTCTTGATAAGCATGTTTGATCTCCTTTTTTTTGTTTTAAATAAACTAAGTTCGGCCTGCAGAGTTATTATCACTAACTTGGTACTTAACTTCTAACTTGGAAGTCGTTTTTCAACAATATTTCGAAGATATATCAATCATGTTCTTCAAAATTTAATGACATTGTTTAAACAATTTGATGATGTACATCTATGTACAGATTTCCCAAACAGTATTTTTTTAATCTCTGTGGTAGATAACGGATATTTTATTACCTTCGAATTTCGAAAACATTTCTAATAAAGGTGGAAAATACACCAATTAAAGTCTACAGAATTATTCTTCTATAATTTATTATCATATGAATTTCCTATACATTAATTTATTTTATTGTGCCTGTCGAAATTGTTTTATTTCGCTAACGCCATAATCATTATTATCATTTGGGTTTTACTTTCATCAATCAGTGTGTATTGTCTTAAAGGCAAAATCAGGACTTGTGATCCAATATTCAAAAAAATATGTTTTTCTGACATCAAATAGTCTATTACAAATATACTGGCTTATGCCCGTGGCTTTGCCCGCGTGGATTTCTAGGTCATAATTTTATACGCTTTTTTCCATGACTAACTTCCAAAATAACGGAACCCCCATACAAACTTTCAACCCCCATTTCACCCTTTCAGGGGTTGCATTTCCAGAAACAGTTAAACACATATTTCTTTATTTGTAACAAAGACCTCAAATACCAATTTTTATGACCCTAACTTCAAAACTAACGGTACTCCTATAGAAACTTTCCACCCCCATTTTACCCCCTTCACCTTTAGGGTTGACTTGTCTAATACCTTAAAATATATATTTCTTTATTGGAAAAGAAGAGCCCAATTACCAATTTCTTCTCTCTTTTAGTGCATTTGAGTAAAATATTTTTTTTTTGGTTTCAACTTGTATTAACTTTGATTTTATAAGGGTAATACCAAACAAAATATTGTTAAATCCACGAAAAACGTGCCATATATGTAAAATGCTTCTCACGTTTCGCTATTTTGAAAAAAGTTATTGTATTGCCGAGCTGACTTGATTCAACATACATCTAAACTAAATTGTGGTATCTGTTACAAATTAACTAGTTTATCATTCATAACATTTACGAATCGTTTGCTGAATCAATCATTCATTGTTTTACTGGTAGGTTTTATCTTAATGCCTGGATAATGTTTGTATCTTGTATATTCAAATGCAGTTAACTTATCAATAACAACCATTTTATCTGCTGATGGTCCATTTCAATAGACTGTATGATGAATTGATTCTTATTCATCTATGCGAATGGAGATAAGAATTCTCAAGGTCGTTATTTATTTTATAAAGGGTGTATTTTAACTCCTAATCCCATGAATAACGAATGTAAAATGCAATTTAATGACGAAGTAAAGTGGTTAAAAATTAAAAAAAACATCTCAAAAAAAATTTAAGTATAGTTGATGAGATGAGAATGAAGGGATACTGTTTTGGAATACATTCAGCATCTAGAGTCAGAGAAGAGTAAAAAGTATATGAAATAAATAGGATAATCAATACGTTCAGATAAAATTATGATTTAGATTCGCCATTGTTTGTTCGTTTTGGGAAATGCGAGCTTTAATTTAACCATTTTATATTTATAGAAAGCATATTGTATATTTTTTGACAATAATAAAATATACTCCTTTGAGTATGAGTTTTACTGAAAGTTAAGATAGTTTTGATGTTATGGTGATAATTTTGGCTGATTGATATCTTTAGTGTTTATTTATTTTTGTATTTGTAGTTTCCTTCGATTTGTTTAGACATATTTTCTCCAATTATTGCGAAGTGCCCATTGAATGAATATTTGCTTCATCTTGGTTTCTGATTATTTCATTTCCTCCTAGAAAAATATCAGGATGTTATTTCTAGGAGGGGCTTGATTAACTATTTCCCAATTCACATTTAAATGTGTGGAATTTCGAATTAATTGTTTGAGAAATGTTAAGGGAGTCTTATTCAAAATAAAAACAAAACAACGAACAAGATGTTTGAACTCGTTTGAGAGGCAGGCAATACGTGTGTATACCATTAATAGAGATAATTGTCGATCGTCTTCGGTTTTTATTTTTCTACATGTTCTTGTCTTTAAATTTCCTCCGTATATTTCTCTGTCTTTGAAAACAAAGTTATAACCAATATGGTTCTTAAAGGTAAACAATGAATAAATCAATTTTCTAATATACCAACTCCTTATGTTATTATCCAAGCTGTATAGATGAAGTCAATTAACACAATTTCAAAGCACCATCTACATCGGGAAATACACTGATCTAGCTTTTCGCTGTCTCCACAATATTCCGAGATATACATGATAATTTGTTTTCATACATCTTTCCCCATGTACTCAAAACATGAAAGAATTTAATATACGATAACAAATGAAAAACCCATCAGTGTACTCACATATAAAAAAAAAACTCACAGTTCTTTATTATATTAGAAAAAATATATTGTTCGAGAGGAGAATAACTAGTAAGTACTTGATTTGTTTTGTAACCCTTTTTATTACGATAAAAATCCGCATCTTGATAATTGGAAACTTTCTGGGAAGTATTGAAATATCCATACAATAACTAATCTTCTCTGTATTTTTCTTCAAATAGAGAAAATATTGGTTCACCACAAAACCGAAAGAAAGTAGTAGAGTGACGTATTGTGACGTATTTCTAATTGTTACCGCGGGAAAATACAAGAAATGCCACATACCACAATACCAAAATTTCCATAAATGATAAAAGAACGTAGTATTACAATTATATTCATGAATTTTCTGAAGAATACGAAACACAATTCATGTTGATATACCTTGATGGATCTTCAGAATTTTTAAAATGCAAACATAAATTAAATTTTTGATACAATCATTAAAATACTGAAATTTGGCACCTGGAGCAGATAGTTCAAAACCAGATACATTGAAAATGATTATATATTAACATTGAATAACCAACCCTTGAAATTTATCTTTAATAAAGCCATCAATTCTGGAGACTTTGCAACCTCTTGCAAAGATGCTGTGATAAAATCAATTTTAAAATATTCTAGAAAGAACACACTAATCAACTATTATTGGTCTATATTCCTCATTAACAATTTTGTGAAAGTATTCGAGAAAATATTTAAAAAAAGGAATCATTACCTTTCACGATATCTATGATAGTTTTTGAGCTATTACGAGAAACTGTACCTTTTTTCCGCTCGAAAAAATTGTAAAAGTTATAAACAATTTAGTAAAAAGGGGGGGGGGGCAGATAGCTGAAATAGAATCAAAAGATCCTCAAAGAGCAGGAAATTTACTAAAAAAGTCCTACTTCCCGGAATTCTAATTGAGGTGAATAATCCATCTATCTGCTATTATTCAAACTCAGTGTTTCGTGTTTCTCACAAAATTCAATACTTATTGTAATTCTAATAATAATCGTCATCATTGGGTAACCGATAAAATGACACGGCTATGGAAGTATAAATATGCGAATGTGTGTACGTGAGCTTGTTGCCGCTGTAAAGATTTCATGTGTTTTTCAGCATCTCGTGTATACAGGGTGTAACTGAATAAGTGTAAAACATTTAAGGAGGTGATTCCTCATCGAAAAAAAGATAGGATCTTTCATATAAAGAAACTTCATTGGAGCATCCCTTGTTAAGATACAGCCCCTTAAAGGGGGTACATAAAATTTGTATAACAATTTTTTTCACAAGCACTGAAAAGTTACAATATTGAAATTAACCTGACGTTTTGTACTACCAAAAGACACTTAGCCAGTAATTTATTTGGTTTACCCCATGGTTGTAAGGTGAAAAACGCAACCCCTAAAATTTATTTCCAATGTAACTTTTGTCTTATCATTTGTTTACCATTTAAAAATTTATTTCCGATAGCCTGTTTCATTCTAAACAAAAAATGTCTCCTGGGTTTTTTGCCCAAAATAAACCAGTAAGCAGCAAAACATTATTTTACGAACAACTACAGAGATACATCGTCATAAATGCGAACTGGATTTATTGTTATTTTGTAGTTAGTACCTGCATTAAACGATTAAAGGGTAATAAACAAAACACACAACATGTAGAAATCATAGTGAATGTTCAATATGTCTACCTTCAAACATTACGCATGCGTCTAGACGTCGGCGCATTGAGCCACGTATTCGCTCAAATATTCCTGGAGTCTCTCTGATTACCCTGCACGCATCGATGATGCGGTTTCTTAAGTCCTCTACATCGCGAACAGGAGTACGATATACCAAATGCTGTGAATGGCCCCAAATAGAGAAATCGAGAGGATTGAGATCCGGGGATCGAGCGGGCCATTTATGTGGTCCTCCTCGACCTATCCACTGATTTGCATATGTTTCAGTTAAATGCTGACGTGCTACTTGACTAAAATGGGCGGAAGCCCCATCATGCATAAAAAACATATCCCTTCTGACGCCCAAAGGAACTTCCTCCAGCAGTACTGGATGCACTTCTCTTAAAAATTGAACGTATGCCTCACCATTTAATCGAGGAGGTAGAAAATGAGGCCCAATTAAATCATCCCCAATAACTCCGAGCACACGTTAAGAGAAAACTGTTCTTGATGGCTAGTTTCGACAATAGCGTGAGGGTTTTCATCAGCCCATATGTGGTAATTATGAAAATTAATAATCTTGTCGAGAAAACTACATTCGTCTGTGAATTCTATCGTCTTCAGAAAGTCACAATTTCTTCTAATCATTTCCAGCATCCAATTGCAAAATTCAAGACGGTTCGGAAAGTCTCGCGGTAACAGTGCCTGTACTCGTTGCAGATGGTAAGGGTATAAGAGTTGTTCCTTTAAAATTCGAAATACCGTCATATGATCAACATTTAGCTGGAAAGCAATCTTTCTAGTACTGGTAGTAGGTTGTTCTTCAATCAAATTAAGTACTGCTTCCTCAAGCTGTGGTGTTCGTATTTCTCGATGGCGACCACAATCCTGCGTTCTTTGTCGAATGAACCATATTCTCGTAATCGTTGATGAAGTCGAGCAAATATTCTATGTGAAGGATGCTGCCGTTGAGGATACATTTCAGCATATCTTCTAGAAGCTTCTAACCCATTCCCCTGCGACAGACCGTAAACGTAATGCATATCAGCCATTTCCTCATTTGTGTATGCCATTTTATTAACAAGTGAATTATTAAAGTAACAAATTAAGAACAGAACAACAACACACAATTAGTATTAATTCAATTTCGAAAATTCCCAAACTGACAGCGTCATACCAATTTAATTGTCACTATCGCTAATAGCGACCTACTAGATAGATTAGTTTCGTATTTTCGCATTTATGACGATGTATCTCTGTAGTTGTTCGTAAAATAATGTTTTGCTGCTTACTGGTTTATTTTGGGCAAAACCCAAGAGACATTTTTTGTTTAGAATGAAACAGGCTATCGGAAATAAATTTTAAATGGTAAACAAATAATAAGACAAAAGTTACATTGAAATAAATTTTAGGGGTTGCGTTTTTCACCCTTACAACCATGGGGTAAACCAAATAAATTACTGGCTAAGTGTCTTTTTGGTAGTACAAAACGTCAGGTTAATTTCAATATTGTAACTTTTTCAGTGCTTGTGAAAAAAATTGTTATACAAATTTTATGTACCCCCTCTAAGGGGCTGTATCTTAACAAGGGATGCTCCAATGAAGTTTCTTTATATGAAAGATCCTATCTTTTTTTCGATGAGGAATCACCTTCTTAAATGTTTTACACTTATTCAGTTACACCCTGTATATTGGATTTTCGAAATGGAATAATAAGGTGCTTGCGTTTATAAACTCCTTTAGAATAAATAAACTCCAGCATTACTGAGATGAGCGTGGGAGATCATTGAATGAAAAGGATATGTAGGTGATGAAGCCTTGATAATTTTGTATATATTCAGTTTTCACTGAAAACACACGTTTGCGAAAATAGAGATAACTAATTTGTAATTCCCAATTTTTATAATTTCAAGGGCTATTTTCTGAACTTTTGAGTTGAACAGAGAATAAGTATCTAAACACTTGGAGTATTTGTTTTGCGATCATACATTTGAAAAAGATTCCAAATGTTCAGAATTACAGACACTAACAAAATTCAAAATATAAATTTGCTCGTAGAAACGGACAAACCCTGGTATATTTTGGAGGTTGAGATTCGTTTTTATTTCTGGAGCTACTTCCTTTAGATGGGGGGAGTAGAATATCTTCGCACATATTGTTGCTCTGCGTCTATCTGAACTGAGGTGGAATATTTATGCTTGGTGTTCAGCAAATAACTTAACCTTCTGTTTGTTATCTTTGGCACATGGTCTTGTTCCTTTCCCTATGGGAGGGACTGTTGCTATTGGTTATTCGAATGGTTCCCATTTTCCTTGAGTAACCATTTTCCTTGTATACGGATACATTTCTGAGGTGATGGTATATTCTGTCTTCTTTGAGTTTATTAATTTATCTCTTCAATTTCTGAGATTCTTTTGTCAGAAGGGTCTCTTGAGTGTTGCCATCTTCTTCGAGCTCTTCATTTCTCTTTCACTAGCTTCCTTATTCCTGCCAGATACTTATTTCCTTTCGTGATAAGGGTGATTTCTCTAGTGTTGTCGAAGTCTGCTCTCTGAACAGACTCATATTCTAGTTGTTGTTTTCTTGTCAGCTTGTTCTTCAAATCAATACTCTTCAACAGTCTAAAGTTGTTTCAATCCGTAGTTTCATTAACTAAAGTTGGTCTGGTTTCCTTGATCATTCTGTCGCTGAGACTTAAAATAACTCCCGAGTAGTCGGAGTCAAGGTCGAAGGTCTGTTCCACATCAACAAAATTAGCTGATACTTTTTCAGTTATGAAGTCTGGAGTCATATTGACGTCTGTGGGCCATTCCTGACGAGTGATAATGGCATCCCAGATCTCTTATTGCATGCCTCAGTTCTTACATTTTGTCGTTATTAATCTTGATTCCCAGTCTGTATGTTTCGCATTGAAGTTGCTTTCTATTATGAATCTCCATCTTGTTGAAGAAAGTCTTTGTAGTTCTGAGATTATATCTCGGAGGGCAGTATATTGCACCTACTAATAAGTTTTGTTTAGTAGATTTAATACATACTAGTGTTAGTTGTGTTTCTGGTTTCGAACATGACAATCTTCGTGGTAATTACGACACTTCCACCTCTTGCTTGATTCTCCTAGTGAGTATGGTGGTAGACTTTATATCCTCTGATTTTTAGATGAGATTCTCTGGTGAAATGACTTTAAGACATTAAACAGACATTAATGTTTGGTCTTTATAGAAACATCTCTAGTTCCAATTTTCAATCACCGTTTGCATTCTACGTCGCAATTTTAATTCCATCCCTCTCCATAGGTCTATTTAGATTCTGGGATTATTCTAGTATTTCTGGCTTCCAGCCCTTCTAGACTCTCATTGACTTGGTTGATCATTTGCATCATTTCTGTTGCAGTATCACATATGGGGTGTAGGTTTTTGACCACAACTCTGATTGGTCTATTTTCGCGGGTGTGTCATTCATATGTTTTCTGGTTCATCGTACTGGTGAGTTTCTTGTAGTCGGCCGAAGTATCGACATTTATTTTCAGTTGATGCTTGTTGAGCATTGAACTTGAGAATATCATGTTGAAGCTCAGATTTGAATCGCTAGTTTGGTAATTGGCATTGCTAATTACTACCAGTGACTGGTGAGCGAAAAATCAATATGCTGTATGCGTCTTTTGGGCAATATTAAAATATTTCAAGCCATCTACCTTATAGTCTATATATCCCACGTCAGGAAGTATATTAACAATAATAATAAACCATGTAAATGTCAGTGAAGTTACTGCTTTTCTGAAATGAAAATCTGACGGCTTCCAAAGCCAGAAGTTCATTTTTATCTCCTCAAGATAAGCACTTTCTTGAAGAACGCACCCGATGCCAAATATTTAATGACCAATTAAATTCTTAAGTGATGATTTGAATAACTCGTGTAGATAGCTTAAGTATTTTGAATTTATGGCGCTGGTCGTTGCCATGAATTAAAACTTTCAACTGCAAATGATGTGAAATATACTGGAGCTATCCACTTAGATGACAAACGCAACACGGAAACCCTCCGTCCATTAGATATGTTTCATTTATTCTGGATTCTTCATCATCTAAGAGAATGGGAAGTTTACTAGAAAAGTGGGAATTAACAAATTTATTGTAAATATCCTATGAAAATATCCAGTACTTCTCGATTAATACAACCCCCCAACTGGATATTTTGCCGAATCCTCTGGTATTTTCAACCAGAGGTAGGAATCTTCAACGAGCTCAACATCCATGAACTCGAGTCCGTCATCTTAACGCCCCTTCCGAAGGACGGTATATCTATTACAATATCACGTGCTCATTGATATATCGCCTGTAGCTGTGAATATGCTAGTACGCTACTGTTATTCGGGGCTTTTTTTAACGCGAGTCTTCACTCTTCCAAGTACTAACCGCGCCCAGCCTTGCTGCTACACATATCGATAAGACTGACTGACCTGTCGACCTGTGTCCACGGGTGATGATTAAAGTTCAACCAAAAAGCGGGGTGTTTGGACATCTAGTGGTATCGATGAAGGATATATGCCGATCAGTCTTCTACGAGTAAGATCGAAATACAAATAATAGTTTTACAGTCTTTGAAAACTAAAAAAAATATCTTGTACTTCATCCGCACGTAACCGGTTTACATCTGAGCAACATTAATTAATAATATAACAGATATGTCTACTTCGATACATAAAATATTGTGATACCCCAATAATTGTATGTAATTTTTCTAATATAACAATCAATCAGTATATAAATAACAAATGAAAAATGTACCGTCCCTCGTAAGAATATATTGTAATATTGTAGCTGAACCAATAATTTTTGTTATTAATTTGAAATGATGAAATATTTGTTCATATTGTTGAACTAGAAATAAAAAACTTTTTAACAAAAAATTAAACCGACGAAAAAATCAACTGAAAAGCAAAAAAAAATAAAATAAACCTTCTTAGTCTAAATGATAATTGAGCTCCTAAACTAATGTAAGTAACTGATTTTGAGTCGGCGCCAAACAAACAATTATCGAAGATCATTATCTATGAAAGGAGTCATCAAAACGCAGCCGTGCATCTCGCTGCCATCATTTTACGCTTCACCTAATTCAATTGCTAGTTTGTTTGGCGCCGACTCAAAATCAGTTACTTACATTAGTTTAGGAGCTCATTATCATTAGACTAAGAAGGTTTATTTTATTTTTGCTTTTCAGTTGATTTTTCGTCGGTTTAATTTTTGTTAAAAAGTTTTTATTTTTTACTTTTCAGTTCCGTATTTCGTCGGTTTAATTTTTTGTTAAAAAGTTTTTATTTTTCAATTTTTTGTGGCTAAAATCTACCAATTACTACCTACTTGTATTTTGATTACTTCCAAAATACTTACTTACCCACCTTACTTCAACTATTACCAGTTAAATAATATGATTATCTACTTTTACTATTTGTTGTAATATAAATTATTTTCGTTGTTCTGGTTAGTTTATTTCATGACTTTGTATATCATTCCATTCTCTCATAAAATATACTGATTTTGACGGATGTGGAACAAGAATAATGTCAGTAGCGATCTGTCATTGTCAACTACGTATGTGTGTGCCAATGTTCACTAGTGAAAAATCAATTATCCCCTATTTTTCTACCCGTAAGGGTGGCTAATTCCTTTCGAAATCCAAATATAAGGTATACCCTATCTATTAAAAAAAGAATCATCCAAATCGAAGAACCCAGTACAAAGTTATGCCTGATAGAATCAGTTAACGGACCAGAATTCAGAGGGTGAGTGATCAATATCCTTCATTTCGCTACCCTTAGGGGTGGATTTCATCTTTTAAATTCAAATGGGACCAAATTCGAAGTACACCCTATCCACTGAAAAAAGAATTATCGGAATCGGACGCCTCAGTAAAAAGTTATGCGTGATCATACATAAAAAAATATGATGGAAAAAAAAATATACGGGCCGAATAGAGAACCTTCTCCTTTTTGGTTTCGTCGGTTAATAAAGTGTCTACCGATAGTGAAATTTTGCGCATCTTAGTACCTATATGACATCAACGTGGTCGCAGAAAAAGTGTAGTGTTTCCATCATCAAAAATCATTTTCTGAGGCTCAATAATAATACCATCGTTGCCACTTGAGAAATAATATACTATTTTTCCAATATGAGCCATTTTCGTGGTGAACAAAACAACACGCTGTAGTTCATAAGATAACCAAAGTACGCATACAGTTTCTTCCAATTCAACTTTCTCTTTTTAGTTGACTTTGTTCCTTTTTTTTCAAACAGGACTTTGCTGATGATTTTAAAATGAAGACATTTTATGATTATCATTTATCTCTATTTTTTTCTTTTTCCAATTAAAATATGATATAATATTTTAAACAGTTTTGTATCCCCGATCCTCTCTTTGTTATTTGTTGCGATCTGAACTTCCTTCCAACATTATTTCAGTTTATTGAAAAAAAAAAAAATTATCAGGCATAGACGGATTTTCTGTAAAAATTTTGAATAATCTTCCTAATTCCGCTTTAAATGCACTAGTCATGGCCATACTTAAATCCTTTGCCCATGGAAAATTTCCGCAGTGCCTAAAAACAGCTCTCGTAATCCCTGTTTTCAAAGGTGGTAACTCAGAAGATCCGAGTAACTTTAGACCAATTTCTATCCTCTCAACAATCTCTAAAATTATAGAAAAACTGGTGAACAAAAGGACATTCACTTTTCTCCATAGCTATGATATATTAACCAACTCACAATTCGGCTTTCAGAAGGCAAAAGGCACAAATGATGCCATCTTTGCCTTCCTTGAACACGTTTACACTCATCTCAATAATGGGGAAGCCGTAGCCGCAAAGTTCTGCGACTTCTCCAAGGCCTTTGATTGTGTAAATCATGAACTTCTCCTGCAAAAATTGCACTGCTATGGTTTTAAAGGAGTTAGTAATGACTGGTTTAGGTCCTACTTGAGCGATAGAAAACAATTAGTAAGTTCAAATGGAAAACTGTCACACACCAGAAATATCATATAGGGTGTGCCACAAGGATCTGTCCTGGGCCCAATCCTTTTTTTGATATACTTAAATGACTTAGTTACTCTCTCGATTAAAGGGAAGTTTACAATCTTTGCTGATGACACCACGCTTCTTTGGCATGGAAAAAACTCTTTAGATATGAAAGAAAGTATTACTAAGGATCTGGAGGTTGTGAAACAATGGTGTGACGCAAACTTCTTGTGCTTCAATATCAAAAAAACAAATTTACTCACCTTCGCTTCTGAAATTGAAAATTTACAATTGAACGGAAATATCCTGGAAAATAAAAACCAAACGAAATTCTTAGGAATCTATATTGATAATAAACTAAAATTTGACCATCACATTTCAGTATTAACAAAAAAAAATTAGCATCAGGATGCTATGCACTCCGAATTATATCGAATGAACTAAGCTCATCTGCAACAAAAATGGTTTATCATTCGCTGATAGAGTCTCACTTGAGATATGGTGTTGCATTCTGGGGATATTGCAGTTAACAACTCTTTCACTCAGTTTTTGTTTTACAAAAGCGAGCAATTAGACTTCTATGTAAGGTGGGTGTACGTGAGTCATATAAACCATTGTTCGCGAGAGAAAAAATTCTCACAGTTACTTGTATTTTCATTTTGGAATCTGTCTGATCCACAAAAAATACATTACATTAAAAGCACCGATACAAGCAAATTACTCAACCAGACAAGCAGCTGAATATAAAGTACCGCTCCCCATTCCAAAATCAAGTCTGACTAAGGATTCTTCAATTTATGAAAGCAAAAAGCTATACAACCACATACCCTACGAAATTAGAAAGGAGAGAAATTATAAAAAGTTCAGATACCTTGTTAAAGAAGCCCTTGTAACAAAAGCTCATTACAATCTCGAGGAATACTACAATGAAGCTCTGTTCTGATTATTATTTTAATATACCTTTATAATATACCCTCCCATATATGTATTATCTAAACTGTAATTTTATTTTTATATTTTATCGTAACGACATGTGATCTTACTTTTAAATTATGTCACTGTGTATATTTTTCTTTTTTTTAGGCTTTCTGTCACTTGTGTCTGTATTATTTAAAGTGTTATATTTTTTAAAGTGTTATACAATTTAGATTTTAAGAAGCTTTGTCAATAAGGTTTTTTCTTGGACAATAAAGTATATTTCTTTCTCTCTCTCTCTCTATTATCAGTACCACGTTTCGTGCTCCCAAACATGTTTAGTTAATTTTTCACCTCACCTCTTATAATTATGTTGACATTGTTCTTATCTAATGGAGTTTTAGTTACGGAATTCGGAAAACCCAGTTTACCGCGATTTGTTACGTTCATAAAATGTTCCCAATGGTCTGGAAAGTGATTTAGGATATGTAAAAATCCCAACTCTGGGTTTTACCAATATACCGTCAATTTCGTTTGTGGACAATTTTCTCTTGGTGTTGAATTACGGACCTTCTCATTTTTATTATTAGGTTATAAGCTCCGACGACACATTTAACATTTTGACACAGGACAGGATGGATTTCGAACCACGGGGAATTCGATGTTGAAAGAGAATAATGTAATTTCTAAGATAAAATAGAAACGAATATGAATAGTCAAATTGTTTAGGATTTAGGACCAATTTAAATATATTCTCATATTTTGTTCGGATTATTGAAATCCCGCGGGCTATTACCAGATTACAAATCATTAATAGCTTTTCTTGTAAGTAGAACAAATTGTCTATTGAGTGTTTCTTAACGAGTACTCGATGGATCACCAATTTTAAATAAGGAAAATCATCAATTGACAATTAGGCTTTTAATGAGTTTTCGGGTGCGAAAGACGCATATAAAAGTGGGCACTTTTGGAAGACAGGGTAGCCGAACGGAAAAGCAGATGTCTTCGAATGAAAAAAAAAGCCCGTCTGATTGCGATACTGACAAAAAAATCGAACAGGCTGCTTTTACTGTTGAGGAGGCTGAAGAAGATGTTGATGTCTTGATTGTCAACGCAGGGATTTCATTCTGCTCATCATTCGACGCTGTTTTTATCGTTGGCGAAGACGTCGATCTTTTTGTTCTGCTGACGGAATTAGGATCATCCAAAACCAACGTCTACTTTAGCGGCCGTGACACAACATCATCCCTCTTCAACGAAGGAAACATGTTTTTTTTCGCCGTCATTGGCATCTTTAGAGATCAGAATGCCAAACGAGAAGTCGCTGGAGCCCGCTTTTTTGTTGCTTTGTCAACATGGAAGAGGAAACCTTGGAAAAAATCCGCTACCGACGTTTCGCAAAATCGACAATGAAAAGCAAATTCCACCTAGCATCTTTTACCACCAACGAAGGACGCTGCACAGTACCATGCATTAAGGACCTACCACCAAGTCCAATAATGGTATGGAATAAAAAAAAACATCCGGCTGGGGCTGGAAACTTGGTACCAATGGGCTCATTCCACTAACAATGTCAGAGAAACCTGCGCCAGATACCTTATTGAATGTCATTTCATGCAATTGCAAAAAGTGATGCGGTGGAGCATGTTGCTGTGGAAAAGGTGGGTTGAAATGTTCTGTTGTATGCGGATTCTGCAATGGTGAATCATGCGAGAATGCACCGGAGGTCATCATCGAGAGCGACGACGAAGATGAGGGAATGATATGGATGGAAACCCATATTCTCAGTGAGGAAAATGGGTTAGAGGTTAACAGTGACAACGAAGACGATTATGAAGACATCACCCGAGGAGGACCATAAAAAAAATTGAAATATTCTCGGGGACATAAATTACGAAACAAGAGACGTACTCAATTTAAAAATAAAAGAACATCTGCGGATTAGGCCTACTGGGGATACCACATTTAAAAAAAAACGTGCCGTTCACTCTACCTCTGGTGGTTTATAATTATATAGTGAATAGCTTGAAATGAGAAAAACGAGCAGTTGGACGATTTTTTGGAAGAATGTTCACGTTTCCACCGATGTAACTCGTTACAAATCAGACTTACAAAAAAAGTGTTATACACAAAATGTAGGAAATTTATGTATGTATGTACATTTTTGTCTTAGGAGCATCCGTTGAGGAATGATTTTGAAAAATATCTATATAATAAAAATGAATGTCAAATTGTGTAGCTAAGCGCAAAACTCGAGAACGGCTAGACCGAATTGGCAAATATTTTTTTAAATGTTTGTAATAGACGGAGGAATGTTTTTATGAAAATTGGGAAAGTTGCCCGGAAAATTGGAAAATTTGCGAAAGTGCGTTTTTCTATGGGATTTTTGTATGAACTCACGATTCGAAGGATGTGTATGCGTTATTTTGTTTTGTTCGTTATGGTCCTGAAAAAGTTTTCAGGTAAAAAAAATTCGGGACAATTACAAACGGAAGTCGGAAAATTCGGACTAACTGCAAAAATCATAATTTTTGTATGCACTTTCGATCATAACTGACGATAGAAACGACATATTTGGTTGATTCTTTTTTTGAAAGTAAATGTTTTTCCATGGAGAAGGTTTTTATGCTATCCACTTTACTTTAACTCGCCACTAGGTGGCGCTGCTGCGCATCAACTTCTATACCGTTCAACCGATTGCCATGAAAATTGGTATACACAGATATTTGAAAACGGAGAATATTCTCGCGCTATCGGTAACGGGATAACCGGAAATGGAATAGCGACATAACGGGATGGAGGGATAACGGGATAGCGGTTTTACGGAATGAAGGGATAGCGGGATAACTGGATAACATGATAACGGGATAACGACAGGAAGCGGGCAGAGTCACACGCATAAACTAAACAACACAAAGAAAAACAAAGGAAAAAAAATCTACGCCGACGAAAGTTTTCACGAAAATACATTTAGGGAATATAGAAATTTGGATAGGACAACGTCTGTCGGGGCAGCTAGTATATAATAAAAATAGTTTGTTGAATTGAATATATAATGAAATGCTTATTATGATGGTTAACACAAAAGATCCAATAAACCGCAGAACTCACTAAGGCAACTAGCCTGTTCGTGAGAAATTGTGATTTATTTAGCTTTGATTTCATATACGAGTTTTCGTTAATTTATTTATTATAATTATATTAATATTATTCCCTATCTGTTAACTGGTATAAATGTCTAACAATATAAATTCCCAAAAATTTATAGAGATGTACAGACACAATTAATAGATAATTTGTAAGATACAATTGTATGAACAAAATATATACAGTGCTCGTCTAATGTCCGTTCCCCCCTACTATTTTTTGAACCACCTGGTATATCACAACGAAATTTGGAGGGCTTAAATAGGAGATAAAAACCTACTTTTTCACAGCTAAAAGTTTTAAAATGGCGGCTGAGCGCCATCTGCAATAATTTTTTTAAATAGAACACCCCGTATATTATTCCATTTTTGAAATCTGCTCATAATTCTCAACAGTTTTCTCTAATACACTTTACTGCTAAATTCAATTGTTTTTCGAAATATTAACGTTTGAATAGTGACATTTTGATCATTTCAAACCCAACCAAAAACACTAATGTTGCTTTCAATCAAGTTTGCATTGGAAAAAATCGTTGTCGCGGTAACATTTTGTTTACTGTCAAACTGAACTGCTAACTGTCAAATAGTCCGTTGAGCGCCTAAATCCTTTTATGAAAAGTGTGATCAGGGCTCGTAGTTTAGACGATAAATTTGAAGCAGTTTTGATATTTGGAGAAGCTGGAAGAAATTATCATCTAGCAGTCCGTATGTTTAATGATAGATTTCCCGAGAATCCTATTTCGTGGTCATATTTGCGCAAACTTTTAAATGAGCTCCAAGCAATTGGTACGCTGAAAGATGCTCCGAGATCAGGAAGACCGCCTCTTTCAGAAGAAGAAAAGGTAGAAATTGTTGCTGAAATGGTAATCAATCCGACTCAGTCGACGTCTGCAGTTGCTCAATCCTGTGGAGTAAGTTCAAAAAGTGTCCAAAGAGTCCTAAAAAAAGAAAATTTTCATCTCTATAAAATGAAAATCCTGCATGCTCTCACGTAGGATGATCCAGACCGAAGGGTTGAATTTTGTGAGTGGTTAACAAGAACAATTGAAGGAGAACGGGGCTTCCTAAAACGTGTATGTTTCGCAGACGAATGCACGTTTTTTCTTAATGGAAAAGTCAACAAACATAATGTACGATACTGGAGCGATACTAATCCGCATATTTTTAGAGAGGGACATACCCAGTTTCCTAAAAAGATGAATGTTTGGGCGGGGATTTTGGGCAATCGCGTTGTTGGACCGATTTTCATCAGAGGCAATCTTACAGGAGTTCTTCACAGAAATCTTTTAGAAACTGAAATTGAACCTCGAATAAGACAAAATGTATTCAACAATCAGGAAGAGTTTGTAAATCGTGAAATAATATTTTAGCATGATGGGGCACCTCTCCATTTCGATCGCATGGCTAGAGAGTTCCTCGATACAAACTTTCCTGGGCGATGGATAGGTCGCAGGGTCAGTACAGAATGGCCACCAAGATCTACGGATCTTACACCTCTAGATTTTTTTCCTTTGGGGGAATCTGAAGTCAAAAATCTACACCACTGGATGCCAAACAATAGAAGAGTTGGAACGCAGAATAATAGATACATGTGAAGAAATAGATGAACAGACTTTCATCAACGTGAGAAAAGCTATTTATAATAGGGCCCTTTATTGTCAATATTCAGGAGGGGGCCACATTGAACACTTGATGAAATAATTGTTGGGGTTAAATAAAAGTGTTATTCAAAAATAAATTATAATTTTTTAGCTAACTAATTTGTTTTGATTGTGAATTTACAGAACACATTCGTAGGCTTCGAGATTTTCCGGTAAGCGGTACTGTTTATCCTTAATAAAGTCTCTTTACGCCTCTTATTATTTAAATTCATTAAGCGATTTAACTACAAATTAATAACAACGTTTAGTTAGCAAAATGTTTTACCGGAAGTGACCAGAAACCATACTTCATTTTAAACCGGAATGTCACTTTTCAAACGTCAATATTTCGAAAACAATTGAATTTAGCGAGTAAAGTGTATTAGAGAAAACTGTTGAGAATGATAAGCAGATTTCGAATATAGAATAATATAAAGGGTGTTCTATTAAAAAAAAAATATTGAATATGGCGCTCAGCCGCCATTTTAAAACTTTTAGCTATGATTTTTTCATGAAAAAGTAGAATTTTATCTCCTATTGAAGCCCCCCCCCAATTTCTTTGCGATTTACCAGGTGGTTCAAAGTAGGGGGGGAACGGACTTTAGACGAGCACTGTAGATAAACTCATAGCTGAAGTATGAATGGATAAAAAAGTATAAATAAAAGTATTGATCCAATTTTTAAATAAAATGTTGAACATAAAATGTATAAGGAAAAATTTTATATTGAATCCTTTATGTGAAGAAAACCGTTTAATTCGATTTCTCTATTCATTCCACTTCACATGGCACTTATCTTTCACTATATGCTAGACGGGCTTGCCACTCCTACTGAGAAGGAATCTTTTATTTAGAAACCTATCGAGGTGGGAGATTTTCGGAGTGTTTCTTTCTGTACCGCCAGTTAAAGTTTATCTTTTCCGGCGTACCTATAGGTGTTACAAGCTCGATGATGGTTTGTTTACGTTGTGTCTCACTTCAGCCAGAGTTCTTTGGACCTTTGGCTGGTTGACTACTCCGTACTGATGAGGGCCAAGAAGCCTGGAACCGGTATGCGGATTGTTAGGTGAACACGACATAAATTAAACATAATCGAGCTTATCAGAAAGAAACATTTGCATTCAATGTCCATTGATATTATATGGAAGTATGCATGGATTTTCAGGTGAATATCATTCAACGTTCTGCGTGGTATTTGCCAGGAAAGTAGTTGTTTTTCACCTGAGATCTACCATTTTCTGGTTCAATTTTATATTGAATCCTTTATGCGAAGAAAACCGTTTAATTCGATTTTTCTATAAAATGTATAAATGAATTAAATTGATAGGTAAGATGAATATAGGTAAAAGTTCAAATGAAACAGATAAAGTTGTGATCCGATTCAGATATAATTTTTTTACAGCATATCTTTCTCAAATGTTTATCCATAATTCCGTCCAAATATTTGATACTGTCAGTTTTTATATATATATATATATATATATATATATATATATTTCATGTGTTGAACTGCTTTCTCGGAGTTCTCTCCGCGTTTTGTGGTATTGTTCCTCAAAAGGTTCGATTTCACGACGATTCGACAAAAAAACATTCTATATTCAGTTGATGTGTCGTTGATGATTCAGGCTCAGTTGAATCATCAACAGTTGAAAGAGTCTCTTGCGATATGGAAGCACAAAAATTTGTGATGTTTCAAATCATCTACAATTATCAAACTTTTGATATGAACTGAGTCTTATATGCACTCCCGAAAAAAATTTCGTTCAAATACGTGTTGTGGCAGTTTTCTCACATTTCAATTATCCAAACCTGGAGGTCACTACCGAAAATTATGATATAGTGCGCATTCGATTCGAAATGACATCTAAAAAAAATGTTTAGCTGGAAAATTGGGGCCGGCAAAAATTGCAAAAGTTATAAACAATTAAGTAAAAAACAAATATAAGGTTCGGTTTTTTGAAAATATCTCAAAAACTATTCGAGATATCCGAAATTTGAAAAAAGATCCTTAAAGAGCAGGAAATTTTCCGGAACTGTGCCGGCAATATTTATAATTTTAATTTAGCGGGGAAAAAAAGGCTGAAAACGCGCGGCTTATCCCGTGTGCACCGACCGAATCTGACACCTGAACAAAAAAAAATATTTTAACAGAGTAAATATTAATATTGAGGAATGAAAAAAATCAGGTACTATCTAGACATATCAATAAACAATAATCCGTCGGCAAAAAATTGTTTCCTCTATTTTTCAATTAATTATGCCTTTGTTAATTAAAAAATTTTACTTGTTGAAAGTTATTATAGAAACCCTGATAATTGTTGAATTAAAAACCTAGAATTTTTTTTAACTTCTTGGAGCTTTTAAAAAGATCCCCGTTGGAAAAATCGAAAAATTTTGATTTTTACTTTTTTATTAACAATAAACCTAACCTAACCTCTTGTGGGGTATTCATGTTGAAAAGGGAAACATTCTCAATTAAATATTGAATAGAAAGATTTTTCTGTGAATTAAAAAATCCACGATAGGGGGGGAGGTGCCCCCCCCCCCTCATCGGCCCGTCCCTGTCCATTTTTTTAAGGGCCTGAATTATTTCAGATTCCTTCATTTCTCGCATTACTTGATGTTTGTTACATATCTGTCAAACGACAAAGAATAAAAATTTGATATTTGGTACGCATGTGTAAGTTACTATACCTTTCAAGACTAGTCATAAAAAAATGAGGATTGTCATTCAAAAAAATTGTCGATGACGATATATCTCAAATTTGAGACATGCTGTATAACATTTTCTTACATAGAAACGAGCGCAATTCAAAATAAAAATCGACCTGTACGGGCATATTTCTAACAAAACAACTGTCTTTGAGTTACTGAATTTATTCCAAGTTAGAAATTCGCACTGTATTATATATATATATATATATATATATATATATATATATATAAATATAATCTTGGTTGCAGTAAACGCACAGGCCTTGTTTTATATAGACCTCTTTCTTTGTTTATTATGTATTTTCATTAAATATTAAGGATATTCATTAATTATATAGTTACTTAGAACGAACGAACGTTTCATTTCTTAAGAAAACTATTAAAATAAGTTCCAGAGGAATCATGCAAAGTTCCCGATCCCTTATCACTATAACGCAAATATACTAACCTATGAAGAGGTCATTATAGTCCGACCCATAACATGGCATCATTTTTATCTACTTTGTTATCAATTAACTCAATGTTATGAACTTATAGTATCATTTGAAATAATTAATTTATAATGATTATATTTATCAAACATCGTCAAGTTTCATCATAAACTTGATTTACCCATTAGAAAAGGGAAGGTTCCACCTACTTGAAAGTTTCTAAGTGTCTGAGAGAGTCCCGGATATTAAAATTTGAGTTTTCAAATTGACGGTTCCAAATCATAATTCGATGTTATTTAGGATTCCGTAACTCAAAATAAAAAAAAACAAGCGGGAATCCTCACACTGTCTTGTCGGTTTGTCACAGCCATTTTCTGAAGGATTAAATTTTCACGTATCTGAACATTTTGGAGGAAAAGTTTAGTACAATATTTTTTATTTTTAGATGGCCATGTGCGGTATCATTTGGAAGAGCTAGTGATATTCCGAAACTTTTTAATCAGAATACTACTATCTAAAAATATAGCTGAGAATATGCGTCAAACATATTTATCCCACCAAAATCTCCAAAATCACCAAAGTTGAAATTTTGGTAAAATAAACTTACATGGAAGTTTACAAGTAACAATTTGATTGGCATTTGAAAAATCTTAGGTCCATAGACGTTTTGTGGCAGGTTTTGTAATCCATGAAAAATAATTTTGGTTCTAATGGTCCAGATGTGCTCTTTAAATTTATGATAATTAAAAATTGCATAGACAATTTATTGTGCTTTTATTATGTATTCCTGAGAACTGCTATAAAATCAAGGCATAAAACCATTTTTACATCAATGCCAGTTGCTTTTATAGTGAACAATAATAATAATAATGTTTATTCAGATAATTTCATCAAATCAGATCTGGTCGATATCATTGGAGAATGAATATGAATAAACGAAAAATAAAAACTGAATTTTTCAACTTGTGCATGGTGTAGATGTTTTTAAGATACAAATTAAATATTTCATGTGAATGCAAAACAAAAATATATATATGAATAACAATTCATGTAGGTACAAACAAGTGATTACACGAGTATAGTTGAAAAGTATAGTGTCTCTAACGAAATCATGAAAAACTTGAAACAACAACTTTCTTCATTCGAGAAAAAAGTGGAAACATTAGAAGCAGACATCAATGTCTTGACCGAGGCAAATAAAAAGGTTGTAAAAAACCTGAACGATAAGATCGACCTCCTAAATGCTAAAACAAGTGATTGTACAGGGTTGTCCTATAATCCCTTACAAATAATATCCGAAATCACAGAAATCAAACAACGTGAAAACAATTTATTGGTGTTTGGAATTCTAGAAAGTGCATTGGATTCTGATGCGGTCAAGGACGTGATCAGAACAGTTGTTCCTGATTTTGAGATGACAGGATCTAAGACTTATCGCTTAGGTAAACCCTCTCCAGGAAAAAATCGTCCAATAAAGATTATTATGCCTAACAATAATCACCATTCCTGCTAATCAAAAACAATAGAAAAATACAGGCTGTTGATCAGTTTAAGGATATCTACATCAAACCTGACCAAACAGTTTTGCAAAGAGAGCATCTCATAAGATTGCGACAAGAACGGAAAAACCGGCAAGATTTGGGGGAACAAGACTTGATTATCAGATATAAAAACGGCATTCCTGTCATTGCTAAAAAAAACTAGTTTGCACATCCAACGGATCTTCCCAAGTTGCC
The DNA here is from genome assembly GCA_018342105.1 of Gonioctena quinquepunctata. NCBI lineage: Eukaryota > Metazoa > Arthropoda > Insecta > Coleoptera > Chrysomelidae > Gonioctena > Gonioctena quinquepunctata. Next base: position 1,315,596 of record JAFIRS010000029.1, on the reverse strand, counting down.
AATAATCTCTCAATTTCATATCAAAACTGTAGAGGCCTGAACTCGAAAACCCATCTGTTCTATAAAAATATACTTGATACTGAACATAATGTTATAATAGTAACTGAAACCTGGCTTAAGGAAGGAGTGAACAATGAGGAGCTTTTTCCAGAAAATTTCCTAGCTTATCGTAAGGACCGGAAAACTCGCGGTGGTGGTGTGATGATTGCTGTCAACAATATTATTTTTCAGTCAGAGGCCTGCGATTTTGTATGTCCAGTTGATAAAATTGACTTTCTTTGCGTTAGAGTCTCTACAAATAACTCAAAACCTCTTTTAATATGTACAGCTTATATTCCACCAAATACAACATATGATGACTATGACGAATTCTTTGGATTCCTTGAAGATTCTGCTGAACTGAATAAGGCAATTATCATTGGAGACTTCAACATCAGTGAATTACATGACTATTATGATATTGGAAGCCTAACGAACCTAACCTGTCGCTTTATCAACTTTTTGGGTTTTTGCGATTCAGCACAACGCAATTATGTGAGAAACAACAATAACAGGTTACTGGATTTGGTTATCTGTCCAGCTGAAACTAGGTGTGTAGTGCAACATAATGATGACCCAATAGTTCCTATTGATCTCCATCATCCAGGACTCACAGTGCAACTATCTATATCTATCGTAGTACTTCAGATCACACATGATTCGTCTGTTAAAGGTTTGATTTGAAAAGAATTGACGAAGCTAAGTTCTCTCATCTACTCAGTGAACTGAACTGGTCTCAAGCTTTACTTCACCTTGATAGTGTTGATTCTATGTGCACAATACTTAATGACTCTTTGCACAACATTATGTCCAAATGTGCTCCTCTGCTCAAATGTAGATCACGTAGGTTCCCTGCGTGGTTTGGCAAATGTACTATAAATAAAATCAAATCAAAAAATCATTATCTGAAAATGTACAAAAAAACCAAATACCTTTCTTATTTACAGCGAGTCAAAAACGTCAGAAAATAGATCAAATTGAGTATAGCAACTGACTATAAGTTATACATCGAGAGATCTGAAGAAATGCTCAAACATAACCCTCGTGGGTTTTGGAACTATATCAACTCAAAGAAAATCAAATCTCGCATCCCAGGAGAAATGATTCATAACAATAACATACTTTCTTCACCTCTCTCAATAGTCAACGGTTTTGCAGCGAACTTTAGTAGTGTGTATAGCCAAGATGATGGTAATAACGTAGACTTAAGCGACAACCTATCTGATCTGACAATGATGCCAAGTCACCATTTCTTGAACCTTTCAACCATCACCAAGGAACAAATCAATAATGCCGCAAAAAAACTCAAAAATAAACTCACTTGTGGTCCCGATGGGATCCCTGTTAAAATAGTCAAAAATCACATTAACCTTCTGGCTGATCCTCTATATATCATTCTCAATCTTGCCTTACAAAAAAACTATTATCCAAAGATTTGGAAATTGTCCAGAGTATGTCCTGTATTTAAATCCGGCAATATTACTCATGTTGAAAATTATAGACCAATAGTCATTATATCAGTTTTCTCAAAAATATTCGAGATTATACTATCTGAACTTATATACAATCATGTCAGTTCTTCTCTGTCTAACTTTCAGCATGGGTTTGTCAAAGCTAAAAACACTGCATCTAACCTCTGTATTTTTCACAATTCGTTTCTGATTCACTTGACCAGAGGAACCAGGTGGATGTAATCTTTACTGACTTCAGTAAAGCTTTTGATCGCGTGTCTCACCCTCAACTACTCAAGAAGTTGCTAAGCTTTGGTATATCTACTAATATTCAGTTGCTGCTCAATTCATACCTAACAGAACGGAAACTCTTTGTTGAGTGTGATGGAATAAAATCCTCCTGCTTTACAGCCTCATCCGGTGTTCCTCAGGGGTCAAATCTTGGTCCCTTATTATTCCTGATATTCATCAATGATATCACTGATCATATTCATTCTAACAAGCTATTATTTGCTGATGATATGAAGATTTATAGAGAAATAAAGGACGAAACGGATTACATTGTACTTCAGGAAGATTTGAATTCTCTGAGTAACTGGTGCATTCAGAATAAACTCCACTTGAATACCAAAAAATGTAAAGTTATGACTTTCACTCGAAAACTAGTTCCACTCACATTTGATTATGAACTTGATGGTAAAACTCTATTGCGTATCACTGAATCAAAGGACTTAGGAGTTATTTTTGATCAAAAACTGACTTTCTCAAATCATATTGAACATATCATTTCTAAATCGATAAAAAATTTAGGTTTTCTTATACGCAACTGTAAAGATTTCAAGTCGTTTGATTCATTGAAAAACATCTACTTATCTATGGTCAGAAGCAAACTTGAGTACTGCAGTGTTGTTTAGAATCCTTCCCATTCCAAATACATTATGGCTATTGAGAACGTTCAGAAGAAATTCTTGAAATATGCTTATTATAAAAAACATGGTATTTATCCCGCTAGAGGCTATAATTATGACCTCTTGCTACAGGAGTTTAATTTGATATCACTAAGAAAATATCGCGAAATGAGAGACATGTGCTTTATTTACAAATTAATACACAATCAAATAGATTGTCCAACTTTATTGTCACAAATGATGTTCAATGTACCTCGTTTCTCATCTCGCTCATGTAACACATTTTACTTACCCGTACCTAACACTGTGCATAACTTCAACTCACCTTTATCAACAATGTCTAGGAGCGTTAACAATTCACCCAATGTAGATATTTTCTTTTTGTCATTTGCACAATTCAAGCGTGATATTCTCAGCATACTTCCTAATTGATAATTATACATTACGCTCTCAGTCACTTAGTATTAATTATGCTTAGTATAAGACTACTCTTATCACCTATTAATAATTTTGTACACCTATTAATGGGCTCTTGGGCCTGTTGGATGTATTTTTGGAAATAAATAAATAAAGTACAGAAAAATTACACAGACATTATTATAAAATTAATATATATATATATATATATATATATATATATATATATATATATATATATATATATATATATATATATATGTATAAACAGCTCGTTGTTCCCTCCGGGAGAAAGTTCAGGCGGACTAACCTCCGGGGTATCGGTTTGAATTATGTCAAAAAAAAAATCATATATGTGGTGAGGGGGACATATTGCATAGGTTTATCAAGAGAGGGGTAACGATTTCTGACCCAAAATTTATATATGCATATATATTATTTTTATCTGAAAAACAATGCGTTGTTCCCTCCGAGTGAATGCAAATGAAAATTCGATAACTTAGTTACCTCCAGTTATATTGCCATTCATTGGAGGGTAGTATGTTCTATTTTATATGCTTTTATTCAGTTTCACTTATTAGTTAGTTCATTTGTTAGTTTGGGTCAAATCTTTTAAGTGAATTTTGACTGACTTCTAGTCGTCTGATTAGTTTGAAATTTGATGGGTGTTCATAATTCCGTGACAATGCATTATGGAACTTTTGTAAGAGAAAAAACAAAATGGCGGCACTAAGATGGCGGATGACATTTATAATTATGGCCCGATTTGATTCAAACTTGGTATGTGGGGGTTCTCAAGGTCGGAGATTATGATTTTGTAAAAAAAAATGGCGGCCAAGAGGCGGAAATTTTTATTATGGCAATTGGTTCAAAATTGTATGTGGGGTTTTCGGGGTCGGAGATATGAATTTTTGTCAAAATTCATAAATTAAGATGGCGGCCCCAAAGGGAACAGTTTTGTGATATGTCATTCGTTCAAAATTGTTGTCGTTGTTTATTTTTTGTCAACATTTATGAATTCAGGATGTCGGCACCAAGATGGAGAAAGACTTTTCTGATTATGGTCATATTTTATTCAAAATTGGCATGTAGGGTTTTCAGGTTGGGAGATTATGAATTTGGGCAACTTCAGGATGGCAAACGAGTTTTGTGTTTATGGTCAGATACTATTCAAAATTGGTGTGTGGGGTCGGAGATCAAGATTTTTTCAGCTCCAAACTTACAGGAAAGAGACCTTGTAATAACGATGCTCTAATAGAAATCAACAGATTGAGGCGAACTAACTAAAAAGCAAAAAATAAAATAACTTACAAGAAACCTTTCTAAAGACAAGCTTTTATTTAAGCTGACAATGATTTAATTGTTTTTTGTTGAATTATTTGGTTTTAAAAAGCTTGTTGCGCGAATTGTAATAAAATTAATACTTCGACAAGTTGTTACTTACCAACCAATCACTGCTCAATCAAATTAATTGGTGCCTATTTTTATGAACACTTCGCGCGACAAGCTTCTTGAAACCAAATAATTCAACAAAGAAATAATTAAATCATTGTCAGCGATGACTTAAACTTATTTTATAAGTTTTAGTACACGGCTTATATAAAAAGGTTTTTTTTAATATACTCACCTAAATATATCCCAGTTAAATAACCATTATCATATTATTATTTTCACACTGATTGGCAATGGGATGAAGTGGACGATTTAATTTTTAATCTCGTTTAATAACAAGTTTTGAATAAAGTTCAAAGTTTCACAAATTTGAAATAGTTCATCAAAAACGCAGACCCTGCTGTACTGTTGCTTTTATTACAGTTATTTAGTGTAATAAAAACATGCTTCTTGATTGTTGAAACTTCTCAGGCAGACCAAGTTGAATCGGAAAGTTGAATAAATAACCACGCATGAACATTTAATGTGTGCAATTTGTAATAGGATTTGAATTTTATTCAAGTATAACTTCAATTCTCTAACGATCAACATCAATGTCCTTTTTTACATAAGTATATAATAATTATCATATTGCGGTCTGATAAAAATTTCCCACTCTCAGTTGAAACTGGAAACGTCAGTATATTCACGCCCCCAACTGAATAAAAACCTATGTGAAAAAACGGAAAACGAGAAAATAAAATAATCGATATTTTATTTTCCTCAGTGTACTTTAGGATGTGGCTAACTTCAGATCCGTCATCATTATCCAGAAACGTTCTGTAAAACCATAGTAAACAACTATTAGGACTATTGCCATTCACAATATCAAAAATAAACGGATATGGATTTTCATTAAAACAACTAATGAGATTCACTGATAGGAGATCATATTAACTAAAATCACCCAAAAAAAAAATTTACTCTCAAGTGTGTTCAAATGAAGGCTTGTTCCAATTCTTATATATATTTTTTATCCATACCTCTCAGTGTTTACGAGAATAGACAGGGTGCTTCTTATTAACTAATTTCACCGTTTAAAAATTATTCTCTTAAATAAATTTTTGTTTATAGTTACATAAATTGGTTCTTCCCGCAAGTAAGATGCAAATGAATGGAGTTTATTTTTTTATGCGAACGTCAAACGAAAATATATCAAGAGACCAAATTTGCTCGTAAAGGAATGAGGATTTCTCTTTGAAATGATTCAGTGAAAATACCGCATGAACGCCACTGGCAAGAATAAAAAATTATGTTGTACAGCAGAAAATGCCTTTTGAAGCATAGAAGATATGTACACGTTCCACAAAAATATCTAACGTCATACCAAAGTTATAAAAATTATTTTCTTAAACCAAAGTTAAGACCTTCAGGACATATGTTCATATGAAGTTTTCTTCTCAAAATTACCAAACGAATAACCTCCTTTAATATTAGTATGTTATTAAGAAACATCCTGAATATAAATTATTTCCTTCGAATGATAGCCAATACACTCACTCAACAGTTTACGTGAAGGAATACCAAGCATTCTGATGAAACACATATCCAAATTTTGAATAGATTCCAAACCACAAACTCAAATTGTTGAATTTTGATAGGTTTAACAATCTATACCCCCCCAGTAACAATTTTCACTACATTTCAACCATGAATCAAAAATCAATCCACTACCTTGAAATGTTCAATGTTTGATAAAAAAACTTATGAATTCCAACCACAAAAACACCATACTTATTACCAAAATTGAACAAAATCCACCCGATAATCACAAAATCAGAAATATAACCTAAATTTCCTCGGAAGAAATAAGCGCCATCCAGAACGGGAAAAACTGTATTTCACATACTTTATGTGCTAAGGAGGGAAGTACGTGTGGCAATTTGCGTGGCATAAAAGCGACACTAGCGCTGGTGGCAAATCGCTCAACTCAGCGACTGAATCTAAGGTTATACATCACTCGAAATGACCTCCAAGCATTTTTTCGCAGATGGATAGAGATGGCATAGTAATCACCAGTAGTGAAATATAATGTGAGATTCGTAGTTACCTCCGATATCGGAGGTAAGAAAGGTATATATGAGGGAAGTACGTTCGGTATATATGTATTTTGGAGGTAGCAACGAGGGGTGTATATATATATATATATATATATATATATATATAAACATTGATTAACTTTAAAAACTAACAGAGAAACATTGATTAACTTTAAAAACTAACAGAGAAACATTGGTATTTTCATTCTCACCACTGATCAATTTACATATGGTTCAACAGAAGATGAATATCGTTACGTTTCATGAACATTTTGGTACGAAAATGGGTGTTTTAGTAAACAGATGCGAACAAACCGAAAAACGGCCTCAGATGAGAATCATACCGGTTGCAGTAGTGGGTCAGTCTAAAGAATTCTGTAAAAAAAAACAAATTATATCTCTACTGAATAAATACACTTGGGACAAGAACTACGACCAGGCAATATTCTTCATCTTCTTTTTTATAATTTAGGAGATGCAGATATGAGATTAAACTTTATTGTATGAATGTTCACCATTATACAGACAACATAATAATATGGAGTGATGAAAGCGGTTTCCAGCCTAAGAGCGTTTTCACACACACCGGCAAAACCGGTGCCGGTGACGGTGCCGGCACCGAATGCAATGTAATCAAATCATAATTTTCACACATAGCCCGGTCCGACCTATTTGCCGGTACGGCCGCCGATTCTGATTTATGCAGCCGGCGGGGATCTCGACAATCGGAAGACGGATTGGTCTCTGATTTGTCGGTTGCTGTGATTTCTTATGTACGTTTGTCCACACACACCTGTTCTGACATATCGGTAACGGAGAGTATTTTGATGCGTATTTTGTTTATATCGCTCAGTATCGTTGTTGTCTCCATAGCGACAGAGTATTTTATATTTGATCGTACATTTGTACGGAGGAATACATGCTCTCATTGGAGTATCCTGATGCTTAATGTTATTGTCTAGTCTTTCCACCAGAAAATCAAATGTATCTGTACTCATTCTGAAGTAATTGAAGAATTTGAAGGTATCCTCCCTTAGTTTTTCATAGAGCGTGTAAAAGGAACCTTCTAAGTATCTCACAGTCAACAGGGGATGTATGTTGTCTTTTATATGTGCTTTTTCGGAATTTTCTCCTAAGACACAATAACCCTAGAAGATAACGTCTGTTGAGAGCAGTAACAGCACACATCTTTATTCCTGGACTGTTCAACGTATACTAACACAGATAACGGCACCGATATGCCGGGCTGTGTGAAATACACTGTTGTCCGGTCCGGAACCGGTACCAGCACCGACACGGCACCGGCACCGGTTTTGCCGGTGTGTGTGAAAACGCTCTAACGGTGTGGTAAAAGATATAATTGTCAGTATTGGTCTCCTTGGATTCAGGAAACGAGATATCAAATTGTTTGGAGGCGAATGTTTGGAACAGAATTATTGATGATTATTTAATGGAACCCCATTTTTTTAAAGGAATTTGAAATAGAGAGAGGTGTTGCTAAATCTCTTGGAGAATTGACCCATCCAAACCGGATGTGATTTCAACAACGTCCCCATAATACTAAGATATCTACACAATATTTGAAGGACATATATCTTACTGACAATTAAGTTTTTGTCGATGTATTTTTTTCAACGAAAAACATTCTTTACTTATATTTTATGTGCGTTCCTTGAAGCGGATACTTATTTTGTTTGAAGGTTGTAGACGATGTGGTAACTTGATTACTATCGTTTCGGACGTCCATCGTCTTAATGTATTTAAAAGGTTTTCACGACGTTTCGAATGCTTGTATCTGCAATCGTCTTCAGGTGAATACTGACAAGTTTAGGTGCTACTTACCAATTTATACGACTGTCGGCGCAATGATGCGTGCAATTCCGCCATGTGCAGCGGTGCGTGTAATTTCGCGCGGTGTGGTGGTGCGTTAAGTTTCGCGCCTCTGCAGCCCGCCAGAAAGAGCAATCAGGGGTTTCTATACGTTCTTGATTTCAACGCTTGGTTGACTAAAGGCGTTATTGGCTTCGATGTAGGCGGCCTCTTTGAACTTTCGTTTGAACCAATGCTCCTCTCTATGTAGAACACTTGCGTCGTCCCATAGAACTCGATGGTGCTCAGTCCAGGCGTGGTCAGCGATTCCCGATTTTGATGTTTCTCCACGTTGAGTCCATTTCTTGTGCTCATCCAATCTTACCGATAACGGTCTCTTCGTCTCTCCAATGTAGGAATCTCCGCATTCACATGGAACTTGATAAATGCAATTCTTACTGATTTCATTTTTGTTGTCAGGTTTGGTCTTGGTCAGGAAACTCCGTGAAGTACTGCCGGATTGGAAGCAGCTCTTGATGTTGAACTTGTTTCCGATCCTTCTGATCTTCTCGGAGACACCTCTGATGTACGGAAGGCAGATCACTGTGCTTTGTTGTTGCTCTTCAGATGTCTTCGTTCTCCGGAGTTGTTTCAATACTTCTTCTAGGAGTTTCTTGGGATATTCATTCCGGTGGAGGTCCTCTCTGATGTGGTTTAATTCGGCATCTAGTGACTCCACGTCGTTGCATAGGTGCGTTGCTCTCTCCACCAATGTTCTCACGATCCCTCTCTTCGTCGAACTCGGATGATTGGAGCTGTAACTGAGGTACTGCCCCGTATGTGTTTTCTTTCTGTAGACGGAGGTGCGAATTTCATTGCCTATTCTCTCAACGTTCACATCGAGGAAGGGTAAGGCACCGTTGGTTTCCATCTCCATCGTGAACTTGATCGAATCCCTGATTCTGTTTATTCCTGAGAAGAAATCCTGGAGATGTTCGTCTCCGTGATTCCATACAATGAAGGTGTCATCCACGTACCTCAACCACAGCTTTGGTTTGTATTCTGCCTCCCGTATAGCCAATTCCTCGAACCACTCCATGTATATGTTGGCGATGATTGGAGAAAGGGAAGATCCCATCGGGAGTCCGTCGACTTGAGAGAAGAATCGGTCCTTTTCCTGGAAATATGAGTTCTGTAGGCAGCACTGCAGTAATTCCAATATTGCGTGGGTAGGAAGGTCAGTCCTCTCGTGCAGCTGGTCATCCTCTTCGAGTTTCCTTTTGATGATACTGAGAGATTCCTCTATAGGGACATTGGTGTAAAGGCTCTCCACGTCGAAGCTGATGAAACGATCTTCTGATCCAAGTTCAACATCTGTGATGGTGTCAACGAAGTGCTTGGAATTATTGACGTATGAACTGCTATTTCCTTGTAAGGGTTGTAGTATCGGTAGGAGGTATTTCGATAACTTGTAGGTTGGTGAGTTCCGTGAGCTGGTGATCGGTCTCAGTGGCATGTCTGGTTTGTGGATTTTCGGAAGCCCGTAGAGATGCGGTGGTTTGCTGTAGTGTGGCGTTAGATGTGATCGTTCGTTGTCTGGAATGAAGTGTTTGAATTTCCTCAGAGTGTTGTAGATCTTCCTTTCTATAGTGGGTGTCGGATCCTTCTTCAAGAGTTTATAGTTCCCTGTGTGGAGTAACGACTCTATCTTGTCATCATATGTTGTGGTGTCCATTATAACTGTGGCGTTTCCTTTATCGGCTGGAAGAATCTTTATGGATGAATCCTTTTGTAGAATTTTCAGGGCCCTCTGTTCCCCAGCAGTGATATTACTCCGGGGATTCCTCTCCTTCTCGAGTGTCTCTCTCACTTTCCATCTGAACTCTTCTGCCTGGATGGGATTCATTCTGCTGCTGGTTGACTCTACAGAGCTTACAATGTCCAGAATAGGTATTGTTTTAGGTGCAACTGCAGGGACTCCTCTACTCCTGTAAGTGGTTTAGTTGAGATATTAATAATGGTTTTCTTACCTTTGCTGCTGGTTTGTGGAGACCGTGTTCTCCCTGCTATTCGATTCCATTTCTTCTGATGCCTTCTCTCTTGTTCCTGGCGGATTCCCGCGCATCTATTCTCAATCTTGGCAAATATGGATTGATTGTCTTCCTCTAAGGTGTACTCTCTGATTTCTTGTAATATAGCAGTGGCATCCTGTAGCAGCATCTCTTTCTTCCAACGGTGATAGTTGATCTGCGACCTGATTACTTATTGCTTATTTAGTTTGGCCATTGTACAATGTATATGACACAATTATTCCAGCTCATAACAGAAATTCCCATTTTCATTCAAATTCATAAATATAATTAAACAAAGTTAACATTCCTACGATAAAACAACACTGCCAAAATGACCTTCCGAAATGCATTCCACAGTTAGCAGAATTTTTGCGTTCATTCCTCATCATATCTAGTATAATTCATGAAAAGGACGTTATTCATTTTATCTGATCGACCGTGACCACTATCTTCTAATTTATCATTTCAAATGGACTCTGGAGACACGTGGTCGAAAGCGTATAGACTTCGTACGACACGCTGCTGTTTCAATGGTTTTGTTACTGAGTATGAAAATGATTTAATTTGTATCTAATGTATCGTTTTAGGCCAGTCGTTATAGACAATCAAATCACAATAATTCTAAAAAAAACTTTAATATGAAAATGAAAATTTTGCAACCTTTTCCGGGCTCTTAATATCTAGTTTTAAATTTTGCCATAAATCTCTTAAGTACATATATTATTTTTTGATAATTTTCTTAAAGAAACCTTTACATTTTTTGCAAAATAACAGGTTCTGTTTTATTACCCATTTTAAGCAGTATAATCATGGAATATTTGGCAAGTTCCTTTGTTGAAACTTACCATAATGGTCCCAAAGTATCGAACATACGTCAATGATGTTTTTGCCATTTGAAATCAGAGTAAGTTTATTCTTTTTTTTAGATCATAAAAACAAATAGAAACCAAATTCAGAATTAGAGCAGAGTCTGAATAAACAACTACATCCTTTTGTGGATGTTATGATAAAAAATATACAGAGTGGCCACTTTTTTAATGGGATTGTATTGGTAACTTTTAAACAATAAGAGTTAGAAGGTCGGTCAGATGGAGAGAAAGTTGCATTCATAGAAGCATTGTCAAGCAGTTCAAACAGATCGAGATTATCAGGGCCGGTTATTGAGATATCATAAGAAAAGTAAATTCTGTCATTTTGATTTATCTTTTTTTCCCACTTTATTTGAATATTATGAAAAAATGTTACAGGAGTGTTTTATTCGACAGTAAATTATCCTCAATTTGACATAATCAGATTTTGTATCCAACGTTTCGTACGCTCTGGGCCACCCTCAACCTCATTTTTTTCAATACGGACCTGCATATTTTATGATACTTTTCTGAATAACTTTTAACGCTGAATTCAACGATATATCATACAATGTCATTCAAAGTTGATTTTCAGGTGATTTTGACCTTCGGATCTGTATTACATTTAGGTACCTTTAGTTTAATTAAAAACATGCAATACATTTCGATAAGAAAATCAACTTACTCATCTTCAACTGAATGGAACGTAACAGAATCAAAGCAAGAAACAAGTAATAATTATTTACAAATTTCAAGAGGTGAAAAACCTAATTCATAATAATTAAACGATACTATCATTTAATGAAAGAAAAATCAAATGATTATTCGAAAGTAAATGATGAACATTAATGAAGTAAGTGTTCGAAATGTCCACCATTTTGTAAAATGCACTTTGCGGTTCTGGAACCCACACTTCTTATACATTTGCTTATTTCGTCTCCTTGAATACCTTCCAATACATTCTCAATCTTCTCGCGAAGAATCTCTATTGTCGGGTTCGTAGTATCATGAATTTTTAATTTTTGAGATATCCCCACAAATAAAAATCCAGCGGATTCAAATCCGGAGATCTAACAGGCCATGCTACTGGACCTCTTGTTCCAATCCATGAATCGGGAAAAGTTCGATTTAGATAGTCTGTGACTATTCTTGAGTTGTGTGGACCACATCCGTCTTGTTGGAACCATGGACTTTTACGCCGATACCGTATAGGAAGATCATCCAAGATTTCTTCTATAATTTCTACATATTTTGCTCCGGTTAGATTGCCGTCAATGAAATAGGGTCCCAGTAATTTATTATTCAACAAACCGCACCATATGTTCAAAGAAAAACGATATTGATGTCTAACTTCATGAATTAAGTGAGGATTTTCTGTGGCATTAAAATGTTTGTTCCTTCGATTGAACATGCCAGAATTTGTGAATGTCGTTTCGTCTCCCCAAATGATATTGTGCGCAAAATTGTTGTTATTCCGCACCTTCCGTTGAAACCAATAACAGAATTGCAACCTTCTCTCGGGATCATTGCGATATAGTTTTTGCACGGCTTGGATTTATAGTCATGGTATCCATGTCTTTCGAGTTTTTATTAACAGCACTTTTTGATAAATTGCATTCACTGGCCATAGTTCTCGATCCTATTCCTGGATTCATTCGAATTTGGGCCAGAACATTGATGTCATTGATAGGCTCGTTTCGTCGTACATAAGGACCTCTAGGTTTGATGAAAGAATTATGTGCAAGTAACGTTGTAGATAAACGTCGAAACATTTTAATATTTGGTGTTGTTCTTTCAGGATATAATTCACCATACCTTTGTTGTGCTTTGAACGAATTTCTATCTAGTTTTATGTGTACTTCGTACATATCTCTCTTCTCTTCATTTGTGTATCTTACCATATCGAATGAGTTAAATTGAAATTACTCAGAAAAGTATTCAATGACAAGTTCTTGTGACACAATAATAAACGAAGTGACAAATAATATGACATTTCTTGTTATGTTCTTTTTTATCCACGGCCTACTACTTGAAAATAATACATTCAATAAACCTAGAGTTGTGTGTATGTAAGAAAAAACAAGTCTATCAACGATATCAATGTTCTGACCCAAATTCAATTGAACCCAGAAAAAAAAATCCAGAACTGTGTCCAGTGAATGCAATTTATCGTAAACTGCTGTTAATAAAATAGTCAAGAGACGCGAATACAATGATTTTAAATTTGAATACCAAGCCTTGCAAAAATTATATCGTAATGATCTCAAAATAAGGTTCGATTCTATAATTTGTTTCAACGGAACAAATGACAAATCCAACAATAATGATTCCTCGCGAGAAGATTGAGAATGTATTGGAAGGTATTCAAGGAGACGAAATAAGCAAATGCATAAGAAGTATGGGTTCCAGAACCGCAAAGTGCATTTTACAAAATGGTGGACATTTTGAACACTTACTGCATTAATGTTCATCATTTACTTTCGAATAATCATTTGATTTTTCTTTCATTAAATGATAGTTTCGTTTAATTATTATGAATTAGGTTTTTCACCTCTTGAAATTTGTAAATAATTATTACTTGTTTCTTGCTTTGATTCTGTTACGTTCCATTCAGTTGAAGATGAGTAAGTTGATTTTCTTATCGAAATGTATTGCATGTTGTTAATTAAACTAAAGGTACCTAAATGTAATACAGATCCGACCCAAAGAAATTTGGATAAGGGTCAAAATCACCTGAAAATCAACTTTGAGTGACATTGTATGATATATCGTAGAATTCAGCGTTAAAAGTTATTTCAAAAACAGTCATAAAATATGCAGGTCCGTATTGAAAAAAATGAGGTTGAGGGTGGCCCAGAGCGTACAAAACGTTGGATACGAAATCTGATTATGTCAAAATGAGGATAATTAACTGTCAAATAAAAAACTCTCGTGACATTTTCTGATAATATTCGAAATAAAGTGGGAAAAAAATAAAAATCAAAATGACAGACTTTACTTTTCTTATGATATCTCAATAACCGGCCCTGATAATCTCGATTTGTTTGAACTGCTTGACAATGCTTCTATGAATGCAACTTTTTCTCCATTTGACCGACCTCCTAACTCTTATGGTTTAAAAGTTACCAATACAATCCCATTAAAAAAGTGGCCACTCTGTATGTTACAGCCAATACGACTCAAGGACACATATATCTGCACTACAACTTAAACCATGCCACCATCTTGAAAGAGGGATTGTAAAATGCATTTACAGTCAAGCACGAATAGTTTGCAATTTAACCTAGGATCTGGGCGAAGAAATAAACTTAAATAAACATTAAATATGTTCCTACGAAAATTGCGTATCCGAACCAGTTCGTGGGGCAAAAGCTCGACATGAAATTGAGTGTCATAACTGAAACCTTGGTAGGTAAATGGATACAAAAATCACATTGTACAGAAATATACTGGCGTAAGTTGCAGTTGAGGGAGGAGTTACTGGTGAAAGTGACCGCCTTGTCTGACCGTTCTTTCGTAATTCAGAACGAATAGCCTCTTTAATTTGCAACTAACGTCAGTGGAAGCGAATGGTCTATTAAAGTCGCTTCTATTTGTTGAGACTGTTTCAATAATCATTATGGCATTTTCATATTAATAGAAAAAAAATATTATTGAATAGAAAACACTTAGGCGGGCCTCCCACCAAGGATGCATCAAACATGCAGCATGAATCACGTCGATATCGTCGTAAGTAGCGCACACCAGTAATTAATCTGTTACTGCATGTGGTAGGACCTATCGTGACTCATTCTATAAATCTCTAAAAATAATCTGGATTGAGTGTTAATTGCTCTTTTGTAACAGAAGCTGGGCTATGTATTATATTATTTACAAATAGAGAATGAATCCAGAAACGACACTGCTTTTTTTTCGTTTGCGTTGTGTTCGCACATACTGCCAAGCTACTATAACAAACATCCTCCTGGCTTGAAGACATTTTCTTAACAGCAAATCAATTGTGTGCGCGGTTATGCAACATACAACATTTACCTCATGTCGAATGTTGCATGCTGCGGGTTTATTGCAACCTTAGGGGGCCTAAGAATCAAACGAAATGGGAAACAACAATAAAATTCATAGCTGTCAGATGAATACATTCAGTCTTAACAATTTACTAACAGGTTATGCAATTGATTTGTTGAAAATATGAACAGGATGTTCATAAAATCAGAAAGTTTCCCTTTTCAACAGGTTATGCAACTTTTAAAAATGCAATTTTCTAGTTTTCTCGATATTCAACGCATTTTATTGTAAATTACAACTTTGTTATGTTGGATATACACAATTACCAAAAATGACGTCATTCCTCTTTTTTAACGTGAAAATACTAAAACTATGATGATTTTATAGAAAACAATTACACTTCGTGCTTATATTACTATGTAGTGTTTTTTTTGGTTGAATAAGTTTTCTGAAAAGTAATCATATTTCATTTTTATTCTAATGATTTTTTTGAATTTTCAATAGAGAAATCATCATTTCCACATTAATATATTGAAGATTATTTTTAATTAAAATCAACAATTTCCCCAAATTCACATATTTGGATTTACTCAGAAAAAATACACTTCACTGTTTTATCTTTCTAGTATATTCGTAGAGATAATGTAATGCATTCTATGAGTCCGATATGAAATATTGCAGGCAGAAGGGGATTTTTGCAGAATTTTCCACACATAAGATGATTTCACTAGTATTTATTGATAACTTTTCATCCCAATGAAATAATTGAGTTCAATGCTAGTTGCCATGATGAGGCGATTCATGTTTATGAACGTGCTTGAATGTTGTAACGAAGTTACTATTTTCCCGCTATATTTATCAGCCAAAAGCTCCCTGTAAGGAATTAAACCCCGCTTGAAAGTAATAATAGGTCTAGAAATACCATTCAGGTTCGTGATAAATCCGTGAATCACCCCTAACCCGATAAATAGGCTAAACACCCTCCGTAGCTCACGCCAATACCGCGAGCGTGGTTGTGAAGAACGAACGATTGGTAATTGCGCGCGCCAGCGAATCGAGAACGAATGATTGAAACAACAGCGATCGGTATTGGAAATAAACGTCGCGGAGCATATTGAGTTCGCTGGCAGTCCTCCGATAGAAGCCCGAGCCAGCAGTCCGATCGCCATCCAGCACAGTTGAGTCTAGACAGAGACGCGCGCACCGAGCTGACGTCACAGCCGTCGCCACCGAGAACATGACACTGTGTCCGAGCAGCCGTTGACGTCACGAAGGAAGGGAGGCCGATATTCTGGACGTTGGATCAAAGGCGAGAGAAAGCAGTCAGTCGTTCCGAAGCAGCGAAGCCAGCCAACACGCCAGGAGAGAGTTTTCCGCCAGAAGCACGAGAATATAGCTGAGGCGCACGCACCGAGCTGACGTCACAAGCACGAAGGATTTTTACAAGCTGGGTAATTATTCTGTGAAAGTATAATTTGTATCGCAAGCGACAGAGTCCACAAAACGGCGCGCGCATATAAGTCGTTCGAGAGGATTCGGAAAAGAGGGAGAAGCCGGCCGTAGTTCCGTTTCGACATATTTCAAAGATTTAGTAGCTTGCCCAGCCCAGCAGAAGCAGTCACGCGGCCGACTAGTATCCAGAGTGTGAGCCAAAGACCAAAGCAGTCCACGACCGTCCCGGGCCTGGCCGAAGCAGTGAGATCGGAGTTTGGTAAATATGTTGTATCAGGTAAAAGACATCAGGAAATGTTTGTAAGTACCGCAGATGCGATGTGCGCATGATCGTAAGAGGCACATATATATTTCAAAGCTGTGCTGGTAATTTCTGCATACGAGTCCGTACGACCCCCCCCCCCCCCACAGCAAGAGCTTTTGGTTGCTAAATTTACCCCGCTTGCTTGAAAACACCCTCCCCGCTTCCTCTGTATATAGTGCTTGCCATGTGTTCATTTGTTGTGATAACTTGAGGCCGCCCTCACTGTATTTCATTATTTTTAATATACCTGTTTATCCTGTTCTTAGTATTCTTTCATTTACTATCTTGAGTAGAATTTAAACATCTAGTGCGCAGTCGCCACCCAGGTCCGAAACCCAGTTAAAGGCAATTAAAGCCTGCCTTGCTGGCCCTGTTACAGTGTCACGACTATATTGACCCCTGGAGTGTCTTTCTTCACTGAGACTGCCCGGAGCAAAAGTGGCCTTTTCCACTATAAAGCTAAAGGTGGCGCCCGAGGAAAACCGAGAATAGTGAAAAGCGCCAAAGTTTGATAATAGGGGGAGAAACCCCTTTACAATGTCCTACATAGGAGTTTTCTGGATTGCGAAAAAAAATTATAAACTGAACTTGGACGGAAGCACATACTTTCTCGATATTCTCTCATTCTTTTTTCTGGAGACAGAAGCTACATTATATGCAATATACACCAAAGCGGTCTTATAGAAATTAAAAAAAAATCATTGTATATATTATCGGAAAACAACATTTTTATAGAAGGTACCCTTATCCGATTTTTGTTCGGGGAAACCTGTCGCGGCCATACTATTAAACAAAATTACAAATAGTGTTTTATAGACTTTAAATAATCCAAAGCCGAAGGATTATTCTGTCTAACTGACCCGATTTGTTTTTTTTTCTGCATCAACATCCAGATTAATAGCCGCTCGCCTGTTAGAGAATGACATTCGATATTTTATTCAGTTCATTAATGCTTAATCCATAATTGCCTAACATTTCGTTCTATCTCGATCTAGGTTGTGTTGTCTTCGAAGTACATTCCATTAGTATACAGTGCTTCTCAAAAGTCCCCTCCCCCCTCTTATTTTTGGAACGATTATACATAAACAAGTGAAATTTGGAAACTGAATATAAAAGGTTGTAAGCTTCCCTACTAGTGATAATAGATGAAGAAATCGTCAAAGATGACGTCACAAGGCCATTGTGACCAATAATTTTGAATGAAACCCTACGTCAAGCGACACCTCTTTTGAAAGGTATCGAAAAAAACCTATTCAATGATACTAATTTTGTTTGTGTTTATGGCAGTTTTAATGGCTCATTAGTAAACATTAAAATTTAAATTCCATTCAGTATGATATTAATTACAGATTTAAGAATCAGTATCTACTTGAAGAAGTGACCTCCATTTACTTCCTGACAGTGAAATATCCTATTTTTAAACTCTTCTCGTACTTTTGCAAATGTGTCTGCGGAAACAGCCTCACATTCTGCAACAATACGTTGTTTTAAAACGTCAATATTGTCAGGTTCAGTGGCGTAAACCTTCGATTCAAGGTACCCCTACAGAAAAAAATCCAAAGGTGTGAGGTCCAGTGATCGAGCTGGCCATTCCGTTGAACCTCGTCGTCCAATCCATCTACCACGATACTCCTCATCCAAATACCGTCTCACTGCACCGTAATAGTGTTGAGGAGCACCATCCTGTTGGAATGTTATTTCCAAATTGCCGAATTCATCTGGATTATCTTCCAAAATTTCAAGGATTAACGGTTCTATTGCGTTTCGCAACAGCTCCAGATAAACCTCGGCAGTTAAATTAGTATTTAAAAAAAGAGGCCCAACGATGTGGTTTCCCAGGATACCTGCCCAAACATTCACCTTCTGGGGAAATTGGGTATGTGTTTCACGAAACAGGTGAGGATTTGCGTCACTCCAATACCTCACATTCTGTGTATTTACATTTCCATTCAGATAGAAAGTACTTTCGTCACTAAAACAAATTGTTTTGACATAGTCTGGCTGTTGGTTAATTTTAGTTTCCATATTTTCACAAAATTCTAGTCTTCGGTCTGGGTCGTCGTCTGAGAGTTGATGAACCATTCCTAATTTGTATGGATGAAATTTGTCTTTTTTTTCAACACCCTGTGTACTGTACTTCGACTGACTTCACAGGTAGATGCAACGTGAGTTGTTGAAGAAGTAGGATTAACTATTACTTCTGCCAGTATATCAATTTTTTTCTCATCAGAAATTTGTGGTCTGCCAGATCGTTTCGCATCATTAATACTACCCGTTGTTTCAAACTTACGAAGAAGCTCCCTTAAATAAGTCCTCGAAACGGGGCGATCGGGAAACCTCTCATTAAAAAAATGCGTTCTGCTGCATGAATATTTTGTCCAGTTTCACCAAAAATTAGGATCGCTGCTACTTTATCACCCAAAGCACGTACCATTTCGCTTCTTGAAGCACTTAAACGTTCGGCTCACAACAGTTTAACAAATTATTAAAATGTACAAAAATATTAAAAGTACCAAAAGCTGCTAAAACAGTTGAACGTTCGATCAACAAAACACAAATTATTAAATGTACAAAAACTTGGACAATTACAAAAACGTCGAATTAGGGAGACTAACAAAAACGTCAGCTTATTTGACAACTATCCAGAGGCGGAGCTTGAATTTGGAATTTTAGTATTACCCGATTTAATTCATCACAGCTTTGCGTTTTTTAAAAGCGAGTTGCCAAAACTGCCATAAACACAAACAAAATTAGTATCATTGAATAGGTTTTTTCGATACTTTTTAAAAGAGGTGTCGCTTGCCGTAGGGTTCCATTTAAAACTATTGGTCACAATGGCCTTGTGACGTCATCTTTGACGATTTCGTCATCTATCATCACTAGTAGGGAAGTTCACAACCTTTAATATTCAGTTTCCAAATTTCACTTGTTTTTGTATAATCGTTCCAAAAATAAGAGGGGGGGAGGGGACTTTTGAGAAGCACTGTATAGTGAGGTTTGAAGCTCTTTTCTTTTTGAATTTCTCGCGTTTTGTGCCGCTAAAAATGGTGGATTGGAAAATGACATTATTTTAGTAAATTCTTCGGTATATTTTTTGCCATAACGTTCCATATAGTTTAAACTACAGTTTCTGCATAATATTCTCCATTATATTTTCGAATATTGAAAGACAAATCTTTCAAAATTGTTGGCATCATTGTTTGTTGTTTTCAGTTATTATAAGGCTTCCTGTTTTGACTATCGTTCAATTTCAAACAATTGTTGATAAACGTCAAAATTTGACAGTACATTTTGTTTCTATGTATAGTGAACCGAAAATAATTGAAAAATGTTGATTGTTGGAGTTACTCTGTATAGACATGTATTATCGAAATTATACGAGGTAACTTGACAGAATTGAACGGTTCACACGAAAAAATAATCATTTATAGAAGGTTAACATAATAGGCAGCTCAATTTAATGACCAATAACAGGGCGACACAATGTATATTACAAGAAAAAAATCCCAAACCTACACTATTCACTACCCTACATTATTCTTGAGGTTAACAGAATGCGAAACATTAAAGCTCAACTTATAAGAGTTTCAAAGTGGAAATGGCGATTAAATATGTTGATCCATTCTGGACATGTTCGATTCTGTTTGTATGCTTTATTAGATAAGGGTGCCAGATCGATATTTAAAAAAATAGAACGGCAGCATACAATTAAGTTCGAGCTAGGAGTGGTGTTTTGTGAAATAAATCCTAGGCTTTCCATTGCTTTACAGACAATCGTTTCAAAGTAATCCTTGAAGCTCAGTTTGATATCTATAATTATCTGTTATCAAAATATAATTTTCTATGTCAAAATTACAGTTTATGTCCGAACAGTCCACACTCCAGGTTTGTATGACGTGTTATGACACACTTGATGAAATGTGTTAACACGTGATAACATGAAGTTCTTTCCAGACAAATTGAAAGGACATGACACTTTTCTTTGCATTTTGAAATTCAGCTCAAAGTTTACCTTCGAATAAAATCGCATTTTTACATAAGTTATATCACAATCTAATGATATGCTTTTTTCTGGAAATCACTTGATTGTAGGGTTACCTCAAAAACAATTTGTTATAATGATTTATTTTTTACTTATATTATTCAGATTCTAGTATACATTGTATATACATACTCAAGAGTATGTATATATATATATATATATATATATTTATATATATATATATATATATTTATATATATATATATATTTATATATATATATATATATATATATATATATATAAATAAACTAAACTACTGGTTTTAAATTTACATGCACAATATGTTCCCAAGTTGTAATGTGGTTTCTGTGTTATTTGAAGGTGAATGAAGTTCTAAAACTTGAAAATAATCCTTCATCGATTTCTTTCTTGATAACAAAAGAATGTGATGCTGATAATTACTAGCGACTAACCTTGAAAGCTCGAGTGGATTTTTTTTTCATAAAAACAAATATATTTATATCTGAAAGTATGCGGTGCTCTCAATATCATTTTTTAGAAACAGTTTACTTCAAATGCATGGTAATTGTGATTCAAATGGAGAGAGATGCCATCTTTCAGAAATTCTCTCCCGTATATTTGTTTTGTTTTACATGAATGATTATAATTAGGATTTGTTTTTAATAATGTCAGTCTTTCGTGTAAACCTACCCTAACATTTAAATAATATATGTTTTTATGATTCATTTTTCATTTCTACAAATTGTTTTTTGTGATAATTAAAGAATAAATCAAATCTCTAGGAAAAAGCAATCCTTTTTTTAACCCATATATGAGCTTATCAATACCTTGTATTATATGAACTGTTATCTAACAACGAAATGTATATGTCTCTCCTGAAAATTAAATTGTAATTTTACCCAAAGCTCATATTTTGTGTTAAATGTATGTAGGATCTAAATGCATGTCAGTTTTAATGAAAAACGTTTCAGCTTTATATCTGTCCAGAAGTTTTGATTCAAAAGTTCCCCTAAATGGTCGAGCGGATATATTGTCCTTTTCCATAATTTATAACCAAAATTAAGTAAAATGGAAATATTCTGGAATGCTATTCGCTTCATAACAGAACATCCTTTGGAATTTTCCTTTATATTCCCGACATTTTTATTATATTTCAGTCCATTCCGATTCACATCAAACGTTTTCATTCACTCATGAATTATTTCATTATTTGCGAATAATTCATTATGCCTTCGTATATGCAATATTATCTGTTCCGTTTGCAATCATAATCAAAGAAAATTGTCCGTCAGAGGTATGTTTCACAAAGTCTAGGTAGCATTTGGGCCTGAAAAAATACGATTAGTTTTTATGACTGGTTACGATTATTTTTTATGACTGGTTACGATTGTTTTTTTTGGTTAGTTACGTAGTAATGAGCAAATACAACGTGAACTATCAAACATGCCGAACATTACCCAGTTCATTATTTCCACCAAAAGGAATCAGAAAATTGAGAAATGAAAAAACTGTCCAAAATAAATACCTTTTTTTAGAATTTTTTTTTTTTTTTTTATGTTCTGGTTCCCACGAAAAGGGATATCCTGTAATGTTCAGAGAACATCGTGGGAACCAAGGGAAAGAAGGTAGGAGTTGGTGTTCTTCTTAAATTTCTGGAGGTTGTATGCCTCGGGGAACACCTTCCTAGGCAATGAGTTCCAAAGCCTCGCTGTTCGTTGGATGAACGAGTCTTTGGAAAGTGATGTTCTGCAGGTCTCCAAAGTGACCACGAAAGGGTGTGATGACTGAACTTGACGGGTTAATCTCGAAGAGACTGCCAAAGCAGGAACGATTGTTGATATTTCAGAAGAGCATCGCCCATGAAAATATCTATAAAATAGAGACAAATCGCCAACTTTTCTACGGTGTTCCAGACAAGTGAGCGAGTTTGTAAGCGAGGCATCACCGACGAGACGAATTGCCCTTTTTTGGACAGAATCCAATAGCCTCAGGATATGTTTAGGTGCCGCGCTCCAAATATGGGAACAGTATTCCAGGACAGGTCGGATCTGTGCCTTATAGATCATAAGCAGCTGAGTGGGGTTGAAATAGCTCTTGGCACGAAACAAAAAACCAAGTTTTTGGGATGCACTTTTGGCAATGGACCTCACGTGATTTTCCCAGGAAAGGTTATTGCTGATAGTAATACCAAGCATCGATATGGATGACTTCAGTGGTATGGTTACTCCTGACAAAGTTATGTTAGGCACAGTGAGATCGGCTTTTCTAGAGAAAAGACATGCTTGTGTTTTGTTTGCATTGAATTCTACCAAGTTATTAGATCCCCACTCGACGTCTATGGTTTGA
This sequence comes from Gonioctena quinquepunctata, assembly GCA_018342105.1. Taxonomy (NCBI): domain Eukaryota; kingdom Metazoa; phylum Arthropoda; class Insecta; order Coleoptera; family Chrysomelidae; genus Gonioctena; species Gonioctena quinquepunctata. The sequence continues at coordinate 1,292,471 of JAFIRS010000029.1, read as the reverse complement.
AATCTATTTTAACAAGAAGGGACTGGCCAAACCACTTTTCCATCAATAGGGTAGGCACTGACTCCAACGTTGGTGATGTTACAACTGACTTATTGGCGTAAGTCACATTACTTTCATTCATTGCGCCATGTGATATGATTGCCAGATTATTTCTACCATGTGAACACTTATAAACACAGTCCATGAAATTAATTTGGATACTATTGAACTAATAACGTAAACGCGAACACACAAATCAATTCATCCACTGACCTGGATATAAAACATCGAGGAACAATGTCTGAGTCAGTACGCATGGATGTATTGCGTATAGCTGGAGGTTTTGATTCAGAAAAATTCAATACATTTTCTCGGATTGCTCTAAAATTTTACAGAGGCTTTTCCACATGCAAGATGAATACATAATTTTATTTTCCGCATGTTGTGGAAAATCAGACTGGGGGGTGGCACAGTTTATGTCACCGTTTAGCTACTCTCAGGCGTCCGAATAGATTTGAGCGAATCTTTTTTAGGAATGATCATATTTTTTTCACTCGGTACGTAGAATTAAATTCATTGAATAGCAGCTCTACCTTTTTGCATTAAAAATCGATGTACCCTTACCATATGTCGTCAAATGTGTGTTAACACGAGTGTTAATGCATCATCTGACGTCAAATGTGGGTTAACACGGAATACCACGCTTCATATAATATTTTAACAGTGTGTATATGTTCGAGGTTTGTCCGTCATGTTGCCATTCGAAACTTGGTTCGTCAGCAAAATTCAAGCACAACTCTAAGCTTTCCGTCAGTGTGACAACTATGCTATTTTTTTTTATTAATGAGATTGTTCACTCGATCACACATTCTTTGTCTCAAAGATGAGTTTATCCTTATCAGTACTTTTGAAGATAATTCCATGAACAAATAATAAATGATTGATCATTTCCCTTGGACAGTCAAATCAGTTGTTATATACACGATTTGTAGATAGGATTCAACAGTAGCTAAAAAATTCGCATACTTCAAATATTGTTCTAGACATCTTTAGATATATAAAAGAGCGTATCTTCCAATAGGTAAGTCACATAAACTCAAAATTTTCCCTACTGTTTAAATTATTTTCGGGATGATTTTTCGGTAAGATACTTCGTTTTTCTCTTACCAAACTTTCTGCCTGCAAAATTTTGAGGTTGGTGATTCTTGAGTTCTAGTTTTGTAGGGATATTTGGTGCGGGTCAAAGACTTCAGTACCATGCCGTATTCCAACTTTCTAAACTTTCGACGTCAAATGGTCTGTGAGAAAAATGGATTTGATGTATGGGACCCCAAAAATTAACAAGAACCTAAAATTGACAATGCTTTGATTTGATCAGACAACGAAAACATACAGGGTGACCACTTTTTCAATGGACTGTATTGGTAACTTTTCAAGTAGTGAAACTCTTTGTTTATATTTCTGTTGTTTCATATGGCGATATTAATCCATTGTTTCTCTTTTTAACAAGTACATGGATTTTATTTTTTATTTTTGTGAGAAAATGAACCCGTTTCTATTTCAAACGGAATAACAAGTTATTTAGGTGTTCCGGGAATGGATCAAAATTAAAACACCTGGCTGGTAAAACTGAGACAATAAAGTAATTAAAAAAGTCCGTTGTAAAAAATCCACTCTAGTCCCCAAGAGAAATCAATAATTTTCACATGAAATTATAGATTTCCGATATACAATATCCTGCATATATATATATATATATATATATATATATATATATATCGGAAATTGTTCTTGAATCTTGATTATAATTTATTTGTTTATGTATATATATACAGTGCTTTTCTTTAATGTCCCCCCCCTTTTATTTTTTGAACGGGTCAACTAAAAAAATTTAAATTTGGGATAATGAAATTGATGCATGACTACTATATTTTGGAGTAAAATTGACAGATGAAACTTTCAAGATGACGACTGGGTGTCATCTGGGAAAAAAACAATCGAAAGGGGGGTCGTGTGACACATCCTTTTGAAGCTCCTGACGAATACTTCACAACCCTAGAATATAAAGTCAATATCTTTACCTACTACAAAATGGCGGAACATTTGATAATTGCCTGAATACATCGACGTTTAACTTCATAATTTGAGGAAAGAAGCTGAGTTCGGTTCAGAAGATGCTCGAAATAGTTGCCTTGAACTGCTTGACATGAGAACAGCCTATCCGATATTTCACGCCGAACATTTTCGAACACAGTAACGTCGATATTTCTATAAATATTTAATATTCTCTGCCGTATATCGAATATTGAAGCAGGTTCAGTTCCGTACACCTTTTGCTTCAAATAGCCCCATAAAAAAAAGTCACAGGTGTCAAATCTGGCGAGCGGGCTGGCCATTCCGTAGGACCTCGACGGCCAATCCAACGACCGGGGAAAGTATTAAATAGTTTCTTACTTGTCCGTAGTAAGGTGGTGCTCCATCTTGTTGGAATACAATATCCATATCGAATTCATTAGGATTCACTTCGACGATTTCGGTGATTAGAGGGTCAACAGTATTTTCCAGCATATTGAAATACAGTTCCCCTGTTAAATTTTGTTCAATGAATAGAGGTCCTACAATATGGTTTCCCAATATTCCTGCCCAGACGTTAATTTTTTCTGGATATTGAGTATGAGTTTCCCGGAAAATGTGAGGGTTGGTGTCACTCCAATAACGGCAATTTCGTCTGTGAACCTTGCCGTTGAGTTAAAATGAAGATTCGTCACTGAAACAAATATTGTGGAGATAGGTAGGATGCCTTGCAATGGTTGCCGTCATAATTTCGCAGAATTCTGTTCTTCGATCAGGGTCATCTTCAGTTAACTGGTGTACCATTTTGATTTTGTATGGATGATACTTATTCCTCTTCAAAAGTCTCCACACAGTAGAAGGACAAACCTCACAAATATTCGCGACGGAGGAAGTAGACTGTTGAGGATTTACTATCATCTCACCAATTATTTGAACTTGCTGTTCTTCGGAATGGACGGATGACCTGGGGGCTTTTTGTTCAGTACACTACCGGTAGTTGTAAATTTGGTTACAAGTTCCCTTAAATATGTTCTACAGATAGGACGATTCGGGAAACGATCATTAAAAATTCTTTCGGTTTCGTGAAAGTTACGCGTCGCACCGTAAATAAAAATAGCTTCGATTTTTTCTTCCATTGGACGAGAATTGACCATTTTAGAGATAGTTCACGTGGTACCTATTTACTAGTAAAACCGAAAACTAAATGAGAATATTTTAACTGAACAATGATGTTCGTTGTCGTACTGACATTATTAAAATAGTGGATTTTACAAAAACAACAAATATAATCTTTGAAAAACAACAAAAATCATGAATAAAAATAACTATTTCACAATTAAAACAATATATATATATATATATATATATATATATATATATATGGTAATTTACGAAACACCCTTTATGAAAATATTCACCATTTCTGAATTACCGCACCCAAACAGTTACTGATTCCAATATGAATATTTTTCCGTCTACACGAAGTACTTTTTAACGATGAATTTCACGGAGTTGCCCCTGGGAACACCATTGCTTTCATCCCATCTTTTCACATTTTTCAGTGTTATCCCCATGCAGTGCCGTCAAGCTGAAATGAAAATAGATAATTGCCAAACAAAATGGGCGCCATGGAAACGGGCAATTACGAGGCCTTCTCCAAATCATTAAAATCGTTTTAAACACCCTCTAATTTAACTTAGTCGTTATGCAGCGGCTTTCGAGGACGTTTCCGTTCTTTTGGAAACGTGTTATTCTCGCGATGGAGTTTAAATGGCACTCAGTGATTTGGAATCTCCTTATCGAATTCACTTCAAACAAACTGTTATGTTTGAGTTTAACTCTCACTTGACCGATTTTTTCGTCATTTGGTAATGATATTTCTAACAGTTGAAACATATTCAAAATCGCTCTGTAGCCACAGAGAACTTTCGTTACATATGTGCGAAGTGCTTGGTGGGGACAATAAAATCGATCGCAGCGCACGTTTTGGCAGAAATGTGAATCATAATCGGGACTGTCAAATTTGTTTTGATAATTCCACGTTGAATTCGTTGTGTTGCGAACTGTACAAATAATGGAAAAAATGGTTGGTGTAAATTTTATAGTTTTCCAAAATCGGCCTGGAAATTGGAGCAAAGAAAGAAAACTCATATTACGATTTCACTTAATCAATTTTATTTGCGCGATATTATGAGTTCACACGTTTGTAAAACGTTTTACAACAAGGAGAAACACAGTAGTCTCACCAAATCAACCAATAATGGAAAAGTAATGAAATAATCCAGTTCAACTCAACAACAACAACGCAAGACTTACATTCAAAGATGTTTTGTAGGATGTTAATTTCACTGGGGTTTGCCTAATATTATGGGCTTGCTTGTATTAAATAACTTTGGCAGTTAACTCTCTGTTCTTCAACATTTCTCAAATGTGCTGAAGCTAATTCATTACCTTTCATCACAGTTTGAGGTTGGAAAGATATGTTGTATGCTTTCAAATCCTGTTCTCATAATAAAATCTATTTGTTTAACTTACAAATATTATAGAAAATGCGCTGTCGTTCTACGAAAATAAAAAGAGTTTTAGTATTTAATCGTGAGATACGGAAAAAATATTACATTTACCTCTGTTTGATGGGCAGCCACTGAAAAACTGTATGAAACATCAAAAATAATTGTTGGTGCTCCTCTTTTCACAATCAGCACAAATTAACTTATTCGGAAATGAATTGAATTTTGATCTATTGAACGTTTTCACCCTAGCTTCAAATAGTTCATTCAAATGCCATATATTTTTCTGATTTATGTATCACTTTCGTTCAAGACAACCTTTTGGGAGGTATGAATGTTGACAAAAGAAAATAATCTCAATCGGAAATTGGAAAAAATCCGATAATGAGAAACCACCGATAAAAATGAAACCGATTTCAGTAATATCTAACTGAAAATAACTACTTCTTCGGAATTAGGTAAACGTTGGACGTTCTGAAAAGACCATGATTCGACAAAATACTCTTTTTAAATTATATGTCAATGCGTTAAAATATATTTATCATTAAAATTCTTTTTTTCTCTAACATATACAATTGGGGGATTTCGTGCTCAAAACTCAACTGATTGGTTGAAACTCTTCATGTTTTCACGCTCTGCAATTAAATCCATTGTTGATGCTGAATTGGAGTGACTAAATTGAAAATATTAAACTTTAGGTACTGGAAACAAATGAAAATCAACTTTACTCCTCCAAGTGCGTTTTTGGTTAGTTTAAATAAAATTTCTAGTAGATTTTTTGTGAATTGTCATTTAATTTTTAAATTTTGCGTCGCCAGTAGAATTGCAAAACTTAAAAGCTTTAACTTGTGGTCGCTAATTGTCATTTTAAAATACGTCCATCATTGAGAATCATCAATCTACTAAGTCCAACAAGATTTGAATAAATTAACCCTTTATTCAGTACTCCAATAGACATCCGCATTCGACAAAGGTGTCTTCATTATTCGAATCCGTATTGTGGAAGTTTTGAGAGTGATATCTGGATATTGTGCTGGGGGGCACGCAATTTATTTCATGCTTCAATGGGTGATTTGTAAAGGTTTCGGTGTTCGGAAGGACGAGCTTTTATTCAGATGTAATGGAATGTGTACCTGCCGCTTTTTTTCTAAATCCCAAGTTCACAAATTTCGAACCGTTCTATTCAAATTCGATACGCAAGGTTTTTCCCAAACTGGCATTACTGTTTCCATTGTTATCTTCCTTCAGCTTTTTTTTTCGCGGTGTACTCAGGGATTGAACAAATGGTATTATAACTTTTGTCCAAACATAATTTCAAGTGATAAAAAGATGGCAATACAAAACTACGTACTAGTTAATATTGGCAGGTTTTATTGAAAACACCAATAACATTCTTACCACAAAAATGCCATAGTTCAGAATCAATTTCAAATACAAGAACATGTAAGTTTTCTGCCAAAATTTTTCCATCGGTATATTGTTATACAAATATTGACGTGAGTGGAAAAAGGTGTTTTCTGCCTACAGAACAATAGATAACTTTGCACCTAAACACTTCAATGGAAGAAATTGTATAGAATAAAAGACCTATATATGAAGAGGTTTATTGGTTGTTGCTGATAAAAACAGCTTTAATTTTGATAACATTGTATACAGGGTGTTACCAAATAAGTGCGAAAGTTTTTGGGGGGTGATTCCTTGTCAAAAATTAAAGAGGGTCTTTCATGTAAACAAAACAAAAATGAGAAAAAAAAATGGTTTTATTTGCTTGAAATTGCTGAAGAGTTGAAGAAATGGCATTTTGGTGGGCTTGTTCTACCAATAAAAAGGCTACCTATGAATATTTTTTAAATTTTGTTGTTATCTTTTAAAGGGGTGAAACAAGCAACCCCCATTCCATTTTTTACCAGAAACAACATTTCTCAAGTTGAAAATGGAAACATTCTTTTGACTTAGGGTCTTTTCAGAATATCTATCAGATGTAGTTCAATGTCCAGCGTGGCTTTAGCCGGGGAAGTAGTTGTTTTCTGTTAGACATTCACAAAAAATAACTTCATTTTTATCGTGGATTTTTCAATTCACAGAAAAATCTTTCTATTCAATATTCAATTGAGAATGTTTCCCTTTTCAACATGAATACCCTACAAGAGGTTATCTTGACGATGGAAGATAGTGACTAAAGTTTATCTTTCAGTCGCAGGTGATTCCACATCTGATTTTATGAACATCATGTTCATATTTTCAACAAATCAACATTTCTCAATTAAATATGCGTTGGAAAGAACGATTAATTGCAGAGCTTTTTCAACTCTTGTGTTGTGTCCGTAAAAGCAATAGTTTCCTAATGAAAATATAAAATACAACATTGTGCATGAACGGATTCTTCTGTAAATGGAATCGAAAAAATCTATTAGGTGGCTGTCACGTTTTGTTTGCACAACTTGTGACTTCAATCGTAGTATTTTAAAATTATTCCGCTTGTTTGAGCTTTTACTGTATGGGCATGTACCAGTACCATGTTTTGTTTGAATAGAATATCAAATTAGAAATACAAACAAAACAAAATTATGTGTATTACAACAAAGAAAAAGGCAACAAGATCAAACGGAACGGAGTTATGAAAACTGCTCGAAATGACCACCTCCAACCATTAGAAAGGAATCAAGTTCGTCTCGTAGACTAGCGCAAACGTTGAAATATTCCTGTGGTGTTTTGGATTGTCTCGCAGGCTGCAATGATGCGATTCCTCAAGTCATTCACACGTTCAATGGAGGTCGTATAAACCAAGGACTTCAGGTGACCCCAGATGCAAAAGTCCAAAGGGTTTAAGTCTGGAGATCTGGGAGGCCAAGGTTGAGGTCGTGCCCTGCCTATCCAACGATTTGGATATACTTCGTCCAAGTACTGACGAGCAGTTATGCTGAAATGGACAGGCGCACCATCGTGGTCGAATAGCTAGTGGAACATTTTCAAGTAAAATGGGAAGCTGCTCCTGCATAAAATTTGTATAGGTTGCACCACTTAGCCTTTAACGGTAGAAAATACGGTCCAATAATATTTTCGCCAATAATTCCGACCCACACGTTGAAGTGAAAATTCATATTGATACCGACCTTCTTGAATAGTATGTGGGTTAAATGCGGCCCATAAATGATTGTTATGGAAATTTGTAATCCCTTGCCTTGGAAAGTTGGATTCGTCAGTGAATATTACGTTTTCTAAAAATTGAGCATTTTGGGTAATCATTTGAAGACTCCATTTACAAAAGCCTAATCGATGGGGAAAATCTCGCGGCAAAAGTGCCTGGACTCGTTGAATATGGTAAGGATACAATTGGTGATTATTACTCGTGAAGGACCACATTCAGTTGTTCGTTTTTGAAAAGTCCCTCTTTCACAGAGACGTTGGTGAAGATGTGCAAAAATTGTGTGATGAGTTATCACGCGCTGAGGATACATCTCTGCATAGTAGACTAGGAGGAATCGGCGCATGAGTACCGAAAACTATTCCACCTCAATTTTTTTATGCGATCCTCTTCAAATTGCCCTACTGATGATACAAATGCATGTTGCCATGGGGCAACCCCGTGCCATATTGTTTAAACCGAAATTGTTTAAACAATTGCAAGGAATTGTTATTTTTCAACCGGTCAATTTTTTTTTATATTCTTTATTAAAATACAAATAAAAAAGGTCCTATGACTTTTCACGATAAAGTTAATATTTTTAGAGATATGAATTTTTAAAGGTTCAAAAAATCTCATATTTGGGTACTTTTGACCCATGAAAAATATATTAAAAAAAAAAATCGAAATAATATTTTTTTTTAAATTCTTTATACAATAGTTAATAACATTCTTAATAGAGATTTAAAAAAATTTCATTGATTATACCTGTTTTTTAATTATCAATTTCGCGCGCTCACAAGTATGCTACGCTTACCTTTAAGTATCGCCGTCTCTCTCTGACTCATGCGCTGCATCGGCCTCTCTGTTTCCTGAATCATTATTTATCATTTCTCTTAAAAACTATTAACTTTTTTAAGATTGTTAAAGAGAGCAATGTTATTAACAATTAAATTGTCTACAATTTGTTTTTGACAAAATTTTTTCTGGAATTAATTTTACAAACGTTATTTAAGCATGAATCGGAAAATGTAATTAAAATTTTACCTGCTTTACACGCATTTACGGGTTGTGATACGACTAGTAAAATTGGCACAAAAAAAAAGCTTTAGAACTGATACAAATAAAAGAAAATCGTGATGTCTTAGTCCCTCTTGGCAATGGCTTAGAATTAAGTACTAAGGAGTTGAAAGGCTTAGAAACATTGTATTTAAATATTTTGGGTAAAAAAGGTAACTCCGCGGATGAAGCTAGACAAATTATTTTTTCTCGTTGCTTTGGAACTAATATTAATTTATCGAAAATTCCGTGCACATCAGATGCCTTGCATTTGCATGCATTTAGAGCTTCTGCTCAAACATACATTTGGAAAAAAGCGTTGAATCCCTAATATAAAACATTAGATTTTACGAATTTCGGATACAAACTGGAGAATAGTACTTTGCTACCTTTATTTATGAACAAAAGCCCATTTCCAACTGATCTTAAAAAACCGTGCAATTGTAAGAAAGCCTGTAAAACCAAAGTTTGTTACTGTAAAAAAAATAATATTAGTTGCATACTTCTATGTGGCTGTGATTCAGAAGACTGTAAGAATATATATAAAAATGATATTGATAATAAATAAATACCTTTTTTTTTAATCTTGTTTTATTATTTCATACTTCTACATCTATAACCTTCGTTTGAAGAAGTTATTCAATGTAATTACTTTCTGTTTTAATGACAAAAAAATAATATAAACTGATAAAAAAGTTATTTTAATTACATGTTCCGATTCATGCTTAAATAACGTTTGTAAAATTGATTCCAGAAAAAAATTTGTCGAAAACAAATTGTAGACAATTTAATTGTTAATAACATTGCTCTCTTTAACAATCTTAAAAAAGTTAATAGTTTTTAAGATAAATGATATATAATGATTCAGGAAACAGAGAGGCCGATGCAGCGCATGAGTCAGAGAGAGACGGCGATACTTAAAGGTAAGCGATGCATACTTGTGAGCGCGCGAAATTGATAATTAAAAAACAGGTATAATCAATGAATTTTTTTTAAATATCTATTAAGAATGTTATTAACTATTGTATAAAGAATTTAAAAATAATATATTTCGATTTTTTTTTTTATATATTTTTCATGGGTCAAAAGTACCCAAATATGAGATTTTTTGAACCTTTAAAAATTCATATCTCTAAAAATATTAACTTTATCGTGAAAAGTCATAGGACCTTTTTTATTTGTATTTTTATAAAGAATATAAAAAAAATGTGTCCGGTTGAAAAATAACAATTCCTTGCAATTGTTTAAACAATTTCGGTTTAAACAATATGGCACGGGGTTGCCCCATGGCAACATGCATTTGTATCATCAGTAGGGCAATTTGAAGAGGATCGCATAAAAAAATTGAGGTGGAATAGTTTTCGGTACTCATGCGCCGATTCCTCCTAGTCTATAGAGCCTTCTAGCTTCCAAATAATTTCCATTGGCACGACCATACATAAAATGCATATCGGCCATTTCAGCGTTAGTGTAATTATTCATGTTGAAGATTCAAAGGACACAACTGAACTTTCAACTACCACATAGAAATCAAAGCGACTTCACAGCCACCTACTAGATTTTTTCGATTTTAAAATACTACCATTGAAGTCACAAGTTGTGCAAACAAAACGTGACAGCCACCCACTCGATTTTTTCGATTCCATTCACAGAAGATCCGTTCATGCACAATATTGTATTTTATTAGGAAACTATTGCATTTACGGACACAACAGTAGAGTTAAAAAAGGGTTGCAATGAATCGTTCTTTCCAACACATATTTTTAAATTGAGAAATTTTGTTTCGTTAAAAAATTCTGGTCAAAAATGGAATAGTGTTTTCATGTTTCACCCCTTTAAAAGATCACAACAAAATTAAAAAAATATTCATAGGTAGCTTTTTTATTGGTAGAACAAAATGCCAATTCTTCAGCAATTTCAAAAAAAATCCTTTTTTTTTCATTTTTGGAATTGTGTAACTTTTCAAGGAAAGGCCTAAGAGCAAGGAATCACCCCCTAAAAACTTTCGCACTTATTTGGTAATACCCGGTATATAGTTTTCGAAACTCGGTTACAGCTCTGTTAAGTTTTTGTACTTTTTCTAAAAATGTAAGGTTTTAAGAAACACAATTTTTCAAGATATCTTTCACTGAATGCATCATATCACATGAGAATCAGTCAAATTATACTGGCTGTTTCCAGTAATTATTTCAAATGATGACATCATCAAATTTTTTCAATCTATAAATTACTCTGTATATTGATTGATATTGGGTGATTTTTCAATCAATATTAGTTAGTAAGGTACTAACTTTTGCGTGAGTCATTGCATTGCACATTTACATCAAGTTTGCTTGTGATGCCATGGTTATGTCCACTGACGAAGTTCGATTGAATTTTCTTGTGTCAAACTCCAACATGCCTTTCGTGTTTTCTCCAAGTGACTGCCTCGAAATATTATTAATCTTTGGAATGTCGAAAAAAATGCGCAAAGCAAACGTCTATAGGCACCAATAACGTTTTTCGAGTAAATCCTATCCATCACGACTGGAACAGTCACTATTGGTCTCAAGAATATCCCCACTGGGTCAGCGATAATAATTTTCAAACCACTTGGGTTATTAACGTATGGTGCGGAATGTTCAATGGCAATAGAAGAACGACTGGGCATTTGGTTGTCACTGAATATCTGGATAGAACGTATCCCAATAGATGGATTCGGTGGTCGGCTAGTTTCCCAGATTTATCACCACTTGTTTTTTTTTTCTAAGGGGTTATCTGGAAGATACCCTTTGCACTAATTCCATATTCAAAATGTCTCACCTGGATACATTGTTCATTAAGACAAGTCAAGAAACCCGTTTCTTTCTTTAAGAGAGGGCGTTACCTCGTCTTGTCTCGCCTTTTCTTGACTTCTCTGGTTCTGTCGAAAAAACACTTTATACTCCATCCACCCTCTGTTCCGAATGCGAGATTCAACGGTATTCATACACCCCTTTATCTTCCGTAATCATTTAAGTAGAATTATGAAACTTTCAAAATCTTTAGAGAATCGGTAGATGAATCTATGGATTCTCTGACGTCATATATACACGGCAGTGCAGGGGCGATTGAACTGTCTCTTTTGAGGAAACTAATGGATGGGAGTTGAATATATTTCGATTGAGTATTGAAATTCAAAAACAAAAAATTTAATAGCAGTCATCATGTTTGTTAATTCTTTGCATCACCGCTGATGGAAATATAAGATATTTGTTATGATATATCAACTTCAGGGTATATTTCAATGCCACTCCAACAAAAATACATTATTTATTCATTTTAATCAACTCCGTATAACAAAATGAAAATATCACACTCTTAACTATCTTCATGATAGTTTTGCCTGCAAAGTTCGTCACTACAAAAAAATGTTTATATTCGTACTTCGAGGGCAGAAAAATTATGAAAATAACCAAACAAAGTGCTGTGTATTGACAAAAATTCTGATATTATTTTCGAAAAATGTGAAAATTGAATATTTTTATTAGAATAACTACGGGAGATACGGGAGAGTTTCCAAGAGATATGAGAAAAAGCAGAATTTTTCAGGAAAGTGGCAATGGTAATGAATCCGATGACCTGATCACGATTCCGAAAGAATTTAAGCTCATCTCGCATCCGAATACTTTTTACTCTGGTTGACGTCAGTGGATCATTAGACTTATCTGTAAAATCTTTAACGAACATAAAAGTTCAAGAATTCTACTACAGTAATAACGGAAGATACGGAGAGGTGAGATGAATTCGGATTTTTGAGAGCTGAATTTTGTTTTAGGAAAGAAGTGTACTGATCATGAATCTGCAAAAAATTTCAGATTAACTCATCCCCTAATATTATTTTTCGAAAAAATCGACAGTTCCATCGCCACTCGCGTACAATGTATATATCAGGGAATTATTATTCTCATCTTGAATCGATTCCGTAGTTTCTAAATGACGGCTTTTGAAAAACTGAATCAAATTTTCAAACATTCATTCTCATACCGATATAAATCATTTGATATAACTTCTTGAGCTCCATAACTTTCATTAGACAAGTTTATTTTCTCTAAGTTGTACCAAAAAAAAATTAGAACATTGCTATAAATTACTGTTGTTGTTTTTTAATGAATTAGTTATTATTGTTTGCCCTGTATGCTCTTTTCATATGAGGTTTGTTCGTTCGTATTGATTAGATGCTATTTGACAGCTTCCTTTGACACACATAACTCATTTTGGCCAGTAGTGCCCATTGTAAAAGGATACCAAAATGCGGAGTGATTTAATCTACTACGGTATCTAACTATGATAAAATACGATATAGTCTAATCAACAAGTTCAAAAACGTGTTAAATAGATATAAAGCTCCTAAAAATATGAGCGATAGCTCATTCGATTCGAAATGACGTCTAGAAAAATGTTTTTAAGGGTTTATTAGCACGTAAAAAATTGCGATTGTTATTAACAAAATAAAATTAAAAAAAGAAGGTATTTCGTTTTTCGTTAATAATTTCTAAAATAATGATATTTAAGGTATTATGAAAAAAGATCCCGAAAGAGGAGGAAATTTCCAATAAAAAAGTTCCACCTCCCGGAACTCTATCTCTATTATTTATAATGTTTTTTTAACGCTGAAAATAGGGCTCCGCGAGGTCGTTACGGCATAGGCGCACCGTCTAAGAAGCCGTTATATCACCTAAAATAATTGTTTATAGTATTAAATAACAATTAAAAAATTTGAATAAATTATGGTGTAATCTAGACACTTGAACAAAAAAAACCTCAATAAAAAAAAAATTTCATGTCGATTTTTTAAAAAGTTACACCATTGTTAATTAACAAATTTTTTTCCAATCTCTGTTTTTATAAATTACGACATAAAAGCTTAAATAATTGGTCTATAAAATTTTCGCTTCGTGGAGCTCTTTTCATTTAGGTACTTAATAAAGCAATGCAAAAAAATTAAAGTTTATTATTTTGTTAATTATAATTTTTTTAAATTAACAGAAAATCAAATTTCAAAAAAATGTTATCAAAAAATATTTTTTTTATTAAATCTTATTATTTGTTTTTGCATCATTAGGTATTAATTAACATTGGAAAAAATATTTTTACGTCATTTGTTGAGAAATTGTTTATAAACAGACTATTTTGGGATTTTTAAAAAATTTTTTACCATCTTATTGCATAGGTAAAATTATGATTTAAAAATAAATTTCTTAAATATTTTTTTTATTGTTTATAATTTTTTTTTATATTTAAATTGTTTAAATAATTAGTTAAGAAATTATTTTATTCTTAAAAATCATCATTGACTTTTTTCAATGAATTAACAGAGAAATAATTTTTTTTTATAAATAATTTCATTGTTTATTAACTTAACAATTTGTTATAAACAAATAATATTAACCGTTATATTTTTTTTCGAAAACTTCAAAAAATAACAAAAACAATTATGTATAAAAAAGTATAGAATTTTTTTTTTTGTATTTTTTATTATTTATTATTATTATGATTGGAAATTTCCTCCTCTTTCAGGATCTTTTTTCATAATTCCTTAAATATCATTATTTTAGAAATTATTAACGAAAAACGAAATACCTTCTATTTTTAATCTTATTTTGTTAATAACAATCGCAATTTTTTACGTGCTAATAAACATTTTTCTAAACGTCATTCCGAATCGAATGAGCTATCGCTCATATTTTTAGGAGCTTTATATCTATTTAACACGTTTTTGAACTTGTTGATTAGACTAATAATTCGAAGGTTTATTTTTCTCATTATTCCAACAATCTTCATAGCATGCCTCCTAAATAATGAAAAATCACAACGAAACATTGTTATTACACGCTTTATTTTTAACTGTCGATTCAGTTGCATCACCAACCACAAGTTTCATTAATAACTAGTACATAATGAAGTAATAGGGTATTACTCACTGAAGTTGCAAGGTACAAAAAAATCGACAGATGTGAAATTCGAACCTATATAGGTACTTGCATATGGATATATAGTGACTAGAAACAATTACCCCCACCAAGCCGAAGTCCTTTTTTCATTACATTATTTACCAAAATATCATGTCTAACATTCAATTATTTGGACTTGTGAGATTCACACTGACTATTAATTTTTTTATGGGTATATCTGCCAATAACGATAATTAACCTAACCTACGGGCGATATTATCTGGTATCGATACAGATATCGATCGATCCCTAATAATTGATAGTCTAGTTAACAAGTGTTTTTCAGGTCAAAAATTTTTCGCATTCTCCGAAAATTATGATTGAGGTGTCATTCGATTCGGAATGGCATGTAGATATTTTTTGAGAAAATGCTAAGGCCGCTCGCAAAAATTGCAATAGTTATAAACAATTAAGTGAAAAAAAAGGGATTTTGGTTTATCGCCAATATCTCAAAAACTATTCGAGATAATTCAAATTTGAAAATAGATGCAAAAAGAAGAGGAAATTTCCTAAGAAAAAGTTCCGACTCCCGGAACTGTAGGACCAATATTTTTAATTTTCCCAGAGGGTTGAAAATACGCCCGAAAACGGGTACTTCGGCTTGCGCAAGCCACTTCCCCTTCGGACCTTTGACGAATAAATATTATTTAAACTTATTAAATATGAAAATTAAAAATTGAAAAAATTCAGGCGCTTGCAGGATAGATCAATGAACAATAATCCGTGGTCTAAAAATTTTTATCGCGATTTTTCAATAAGTTATCCATTAGTTAACTAACAATTTTTTGTAGCACGAACATTAACATTGCAAGTGCGATAATTGTTAAACTATTAATCTGAGAATGTTTTCCTTTTGTGGAGCTATTTTTCAAAGGTCTAAGAAAAGATTCCCGTTGGAAAAATTGAAAAATTGTTAATTTTCGTTTTGTTATTAACAATTTACTAAGGTGAAAAATTATAAAGCTTCATGTTGAAAAGGGAAACATTCTCAATTGAATATTGATAGAAAGATTTTTCTGTGAATTGAAAAATCCACGATTAAAATTTAGCGGGGAAGTAGTTGTTTTCTGTTAGACATTCACAAAAAATAACTTCATTTTAATCGTGGATTTTTCAATTCACAGAAAAATCTTTCTATCAATATTCAATTGAGAATGTTTCCCTTTTCAACATGAATACCCCTCAAGAGGTTATCTTGACGATGGAAGATAGTGACTAAAGTTTATCTTTCAGTCGCAGATGATTCCACATCTGATTTTATGAACATCCTGTTTATATTTTCAACAAATCAATCTATCATACCCCATGACAGGTTTTAATGTCAGAAAACACTAATTTCAAAGTGTCTCTCCAAAAGAAATGATTCTAACTTTTTCCATCTTTGCAAAGTGAGATTGCTTCTTGAAAATGTGTTTTCCATTTCTTCCGGTCTTCCTGATGATCGTGGAAGCGTGAAATAGATTTCCGTCGACAAAAATGTATTGAAGACCTAGTGAATGCATGCTTCCTGCTCAATTTACAATGATTTCTGGTGAGTACTTTGAAAACATTTTTTTTAATGTCAATTTATTTTGTAATTATTGAAGACCAAGTGAATCAAATAACTATCTGAATGAAAATGCACATTTTCAATTTCAGATTTTTCTTTGAGTTAGGGCCTTTTCAGAATATCTATCAGATGTAGTTCAATGTCCAGCGTGGCTTTAGCCGGGGAAGTAGTTGTTTTCTGTTAGACATTCACAAAAAATAACTTCATTTTAATCGTGGATTTTTCAATTCACAGAAAAATCTTTCTATCAATATTCAATTGAGAATGTTTCCCTTTTCAACATGAATACCCCACAAGAGGTTATCTTGACGATGGAAGATAGTGACTAAAGTTTATCTTTCAGTCGCAGATGATTCCACATCTGATTTTATGAACATCCTGTTTATATTTTCAACAAATCAATCTATAAAGCTTCATTAAACAAGGAAAAAAACTTTTTTTCCATAATATTATTATTGATCCGTTTTCTTACGATCAGAAGCTACTTAAAAATGATTTGTAATAATTTTTATCTCCTATTGTTTAAAAAATTGTTATAAACAAATGCGTTGTTTATGAGATTATTTTTTATTTTTTTCATAACATAATCTCTGATGATAATTATGATTTGTCAAAAAAAAACGTTTCTTAAAAAAAGAATGTTATTGCTTAAAAACGCATTTGTTGAATAACATTTTTTTTTACCACTTGTGAAAATTAAGGAACCATTTTTTTTTAATCATTATTTATCTTGGTCTTCGATATTAAAAAAAAAAGTTTAAATAATTTTTAATTTTAAATTAAAATTTTATTTTTTTTAAATTTAAATTTTTTTTTTTATTTCACTTTTGGTTATAAATAAAATTTTATTATAACTTTTTAACTAATGGAGATACAAAGAATAAATTCAAGACTTATTTATTCTTTATCAATCAAAAACAAATTAAGCCCAAATTGAAGCTCTCACTCAATTATTTATTTAATTTATACCTTTTTTATAAAAATAATCTTTAGAAAAAAAAATCTACAATATTTTATAAACTTACTTGAATTAAATTTAAAAAACGGGTTTTTTGAAAAATCATGATTATTATCAAAGATTATGTTATAAAAAAAAAAAAAATTATCTCATAAACAACGCATTTATTTATAACAATTTTTTAAATGATAGGAGATAAAAATTATTAAAAATCATTTTTAAGTAGTTTCTGATCATAAGAAAACGGATCAATAATAATATTATAAAAAAAAAGTTTTTTTCAATGTTTAATAAGCTTTTAATTTTAAAACAAAACAAAATTAACAATTTTTTTAACGGAATCTATTCTTGAACCTTTGAAAAATAGCTCCACGAAAGGAAAACGTTCTCAGATTAATAGTTTAACAATTATCGCACTTGCAATGTTAATGTTCGTGCTACAAAAAATTGTTAATTAACTAATGGATAACTTATTGAAAAATCGCGATAAAAATTTTTGGACCACGGATTATTGTTCATTGATCTATCTTGCAGGCTCCTGAATTTTTTCAATTTTTAATTTTCATATTTAATAACTTTAAATAATATTTATTCATTAAAGGTCCGAAGGGGACGTGGCTTTCGCAAGCCGGAGAACCCGTTTTCGGGCTTATTTTCAACCCTCTGGGAAAATTATAAATATTGGTCCTAGAGTTCCGGGAGTTGGTACTTTTTCTTAAGATAATTCCTCTTCTTTTTGCACGTTTTTTCAAATTTGAATTATCTCGAATTATTTTTGAGATATTGGTGAAAAACCAAACCCCCCTTTTTTTCAGTTATTTGTTTATAACTATTGCAATTTTTGCGAGCGGCCTTAGCATTTTCTCAAAAAATATCTACATGCCATTCCGAATCGAATGACACCTCAATCATAATTTTCGGAGAATGCGAAAAAAAATTGACCTAAAAAGCACTTGTTAACTAGACTATGATAAAGACAAGATCCCACGTTTCCTTGGAGGGGTTAATTTGTTTTTGGCCAAAGAATACGTCCATATTTTATGACATACTCTGGATAAATTTTGTATAGAGATAATAAATAGTATTTGTTGCTGGTTTCGTAATTTTGCGACCCACAATGCAACAATGTCATCATAATGTGTTCAATTGAAACCTGAACATTACCTGAACTACTTTAATTTACGATATTGATAATTCTCGTTAGAATTTGAGCATCTATAACTATTACCAATATATAATCATAGCAGTTTTATTTATTTAATATGGTTCGAGAAATATAAATAATTACTAAATATATTCAGTTTTTTGTTTAGTCGACCTTTATCAACAAAAAAATCCAATAAAGAATATATGATTTTTTTTATATATTGTGTAATTTTCCCACTTGGAATTATTCAAATCGATTGGGCAAATCTTAACATTTGTTGGTCCTCATCTGATGATGGTTTGATATTGTTCAACATCATTGTTATTGTTCGATAATAATACATTTGCTCTACTTGAGAATGCTTGCTTCCGGGATTAGTGAAACGATTTTCACAGTCGCAAATATAAACTACTAACCAAGTAGTTATTTGTTTTAATATTTCACAATAAACAGCCGAAGAAAATAATAATAAAAACCGTCTCCACATAGCTACCGGGGTCAACAAACGAACATTTGATGATGACAATGTGTTCCCGTCTTCCAATAATTTTATTGTCTCCGGTTTATGCCTCCTTATTTTGTATTGCAAATTTTACTAAGATGTTATTGTCGTATCTAGTTTATATCTTGTAGAATTACTACTCAAGATGACGGAGGTCATTCGTTATCTAGTGCAGCTGCGTCGAAAATGGGATTTCATAATGCCGACAGTTCGCATCGGGATAAAAAGCGATCAAGTAAAATAGTCCGGTCAATTTAGACCAAAAAATGAGAGTGAAGTTACATAAAGTCCCAACAAGCTGAATTTTTGTGAAGTTGTTCAAAACATAATTACAAACAATGTCTAGAAGTTCCCCATCATTCATCTGTAAGGAAAAAATTTAATTCAAGGTCAAAGGTCGAAAAAATGAGTTTTCGCGATTTTCAGCAAAACGGTAAGTTTTATCATAAAAGTACCTCAGACAAAAATTGTAGATCATAAAATTATCTATAAAAAAAGTATCAATACTTTTTTTCTTACGAGTCACCGTTTCTGAGATATAACGATTCTAAAAGTTATAAAAGTTGTTATCGTCATAATATGCATGAGTACGCCACGTATATACATCTAGAGTTGTAAAATTTTATATAATATATATATATATTAAATGTTTAAATATTTTTCTATCGGTCATTGTAACTTATACTTACAATATAAAATATACATAAGTTTTAACTACAAGAATATCAGGTAAAAAGAAACCCAGTCCCTTAATCTTTAAGCCAGTGTAACTTCGAGACATCTGTCTCCTGTTTCATTGTGTACGTGGCTAGGGTCTTTACCTGCTATAATAAATGAAATACCGTTAGTCTTGAGCGTCACTCTGTAGTGAAAACACGTGTTTATTCTAACCTATATTGTGCTGTTTTGAGTTTTATATTGAAAATGTCTGAATATTGTTTTATTTGTGCTCAACTTTCAACTGAAAGTGAAGTTGTTACTGTTGAACGTGGTATGAAGACATTAATTAATGCAAGTATCGAAAGAGCTGATGATTTTTCGGAATATCTCAAAAATCAGAAATCTGTGACAATACATGAAAATTGCCGTAAAAATTATACTCGAAAGTCTTCTATTGCTGCAGCTAATAAAGACAACGTGAAGAACAAGAAGCCAGTACATCCACAGCAAGTCCTCCTCGTACTAGATCACGTATCAGTGAATCAGCTTTTTGTTTCAAAGAACTGTGCTTATTTTGTGGCGAGAAATTAAATGAAGAAAGTGAAAAAAGAAAATCCTCAGATTTTCGGCGTCGAATCAGCCAAGTAAGTACACTTCAATTTAAAGATTCAATTCTGGAAACAGCTCGGGCTGGTGACGATGCTTTAGCAAAAGCTGTTCTTGCTCGAGTCGAATTTGAATATGATTTAGTTGCTGCTGAAGCTAAGTATCATCGAGATTGCTATGCTAATTTTTTAAAACCTTCCACTGGAGCTAAAATGGGTCGTCCTAAAGACGAAGCAACGAATTTGGCAATGGAGGAAATATTTACTTACATTGAAAATAGCGATGACTGTCAGTTCACTTTGAACGAATTACAAAAGGTTTGCAAAACTACGACTCTAGATAACAGAACGATTAAGCTACGACTAAAAGTAAAGTATGGTGATAAACTTATTATCACTGAGAAATCGGGAGCATCAACATTCATATGCTTAGTGGATAATCATCATGATATTTTGAATCAAGCCTGGTACGAAGTATCCGACGAAGTATCATGCGATACATCGCTATTGACGCAATTTACTTGCATCCAAAATGAAGATGAAGAAGAAGCAGGAGAAGAAGAACAAGAAGAAGATCAAGAAGAAGAACAAGAATTTGAAACTTACGAATAAGACGAATAAACTTCAACACTTTTTTTTCATTTACATCGCTTTTATCTTTCCCAATCTTTGAAAATTTCCGTTATTTTGCAATAGTTTTACATTAAACAGGATCACAACTGACCCGTGGAGTAGGCCTACTGGGGAAACCACGTTAACAAAAACGCGCTAAGTACACTACCTCATAGGAGGCGTGGAAACGTGTGCATATTATGACGATAACAACTTTTATAACTTTTAGAATCGTTATATCTCAGAAACGGTGGCTCGTAAGAAAAAAAGTATTGATACTTTTTTTATAGATAATTTTATGATCTACAATTTTTGTCTGAGGTACTTTTATGATAAAACTTACCGTTTTGCTGAAAATCGCGAAAAACTCATTTTTTCGACCTTTGACCTTGAATTAAATTTTTTCCTTACAGGGGAATGATGGGGAACTTCTAGACATTGTTTGTAATTATGTTTTGAACAACTTCACAGAAATTCAGCTTGTTGGGACTTTATGTAACTTCGAATGTCTAAATTGACCGGACTAAAAGTGTGATTCGCACATGAAGGGTTCCGTATCGGTAACTATTTTAAATAAATTACTGCGAACAAGGAAGTGTTATTGGTTTAAAGGAGCATTGTTTTATTATTTTGTCTGAGGACTTAAACTGATAAACCTGTTCGGTCTCATGACCGCCACGTACGTATGTAACTCATCTTCAACCATGATTTATGTTTTCGCAACTACAGGAATATCTTTTCTGCACATTTCTTCAAAACCTTTCATAATTGGATAGGGGGGAAACCACTCATTCGAAACATAAATGCGTATTAGACTTTAGTTTTTCTGTTAACTTCGGACGAAATAATAGTTGAATCACACATAATATACGATTAGAATTAACGGGTAAAGTATTCATCTACAATGTAGAAAAGCTTCAGAAGATTTATGACTGATTTTCTGAACTCGTTCAAATCCTTCATAGCATATATATATATATATATATATATATATATAAATAGTTCCATTTGTTAATAACCTTAGCCCCAAAAAAATCCCCGAAGAAGACTGTGGTCACACTCAAAACGTTGGACATGTTATAAAATTATCTCATGAAAAAAGATCATTTCTGATACGAACCAAACTCCCAAGAAACAGGAAACCTAATTATGTATATATATATATATATATATATATATATATATATATATATATATATATATGAAAGAGAGTAATATCGAGGGGACTGTTAAAAACAAAATGGAAGGAATTTAATATATATATATATATTGAAAAATCCTGGTTTCAAGTTATACCTTTGCAAGAAAACTAACAAAAATTGCACAAATAACCCGTTTACCACACTTATTCACTACACATCTATTAGTCTAGTTAACAAGTGCTTTTGAGGTCAAATTTTTTTCGCATTCTCCGAAAATTATGATTGAGGTGTCATTCGATTCGGAATGGCATGTAGATATTTTTTGAGAAAATGCTAAGGCCGCTCGCAAAAATTGCAATAGTTATAAACAATAAAGTGAAAAAAAAGGAGGGTTTGGTTTTTCGCCAATATCTCAAAAACTATTCGAGAGAATTCAAATTTGAAAAAAGATGCAAAAAGAGGAGGAAATTTCCTTAGAAAAAGTGTGGACTCCCGGAACTGTAGGACCAATATTTATAATTTTCCCAGAGGGTTGAAAATACGCCCGAAAACGGGTACTCCGGCTTGCGCAAGCCACGCCACCTTCGGACCTTTAATGAATAAATATTATTTAAACTTATTAAATATGAAAATTTAAAATTGAAAAAATTCAGTCGCCTGCAGGATAGATCAATGAACAATAATCCGTGGTCCAAAAATTTTTATCGCGATTTTTCAATAAGTTATCCGTTAGTTAATTAACAATTTTTGGTAGCACGAACATTAACATTGCAAGTGCGATAATTGTTAAACTATTAATCTGAGAATGTTTTCCTTTCGTGGAGCTATTGTTCAAAGGTCTAAGAATAGATTCCCGTTGGGAAAATTGAAACATTGTTAATTTTCGTTTTGTTATTAACAATTTACTAAGGTGAAAAATTATAAAGCTTCATTAAACATTGAAAAAAATTTTTTTTTATAATATTATATTGATCCGTTTTCTTATGATCAGAAGCTACTTAAAAATGATTTTTAATAATTTTTATCTCCTATTGTTTAAAAAATTGTTATAAACAAATGCGTTGAGATAATTAAAAAAAAAATTATAACATAATCTTTGATGATAATTATGATTTAAAAAAAAACCCTTTCTTAAAAAAAAAATTTTATTGCTTAAAAACGATTTGTTAAATAACCATTTTTTTTTACCACTTGTATGAAAATTAAGGAACCATTTTTTAATCATTATTTATCTTGGTCTTTGATATTAAAAAAAAAGATTATTATTTAAATTTTCATTGTTTATTTAATAAACAATTTGTTATAAACAAATGAATTATCTCTTTGTATTTTTTTTCTTTTTCTACTTAAAAAAACAAAAACAGCCATGTATTATTTTTAGAAAAAAAAATATTTATATTTTTTATTGAACTTTCAATTTTCTGTTCCCTTTCATTTCCCTTGTTTTTTATGTTTAATTTTATTATAACTTTTAACTAATGGAGATACAAGGAAAAAATTCAAAACTTATTTATTCTTTATTAATTAAACAACAAATTAAGCCAAAATTTGAAGCTCTCACTCAATTATTTATTTAATTTATACCATTTGTTTATAAAAATAATCTTTCAGAAAAAAAAACTACTTTTATGTCTAAATATCTTATAAACTAATATTACTATGACCATAGAAAGACAATGAGGAATCCAACGACGGGCATAATGACAATACCGCTGGTGAAGAATATTCACTGTTTGTTTCAGGGCTTGTCGAAACTTCATTAGGGGGTGAAGAAAATGAAGTTAATCTTGAAACAAATCAAGGGGATGATGCTGAAGACTATGATCCATCAACTAAAAAAGGTTCTCAAAAAAAAATTCAATGTAAAATATAATTGAAAAAAATACCTTATATTATTTGTAAACAATATTTCATAAATAAACTTACTTGAATTAAATAACATTTTAATTATTTTTTAGTTACTAAGATGCTTAGGCTAATAAACTTGGAGATTTTTTTTTTCAAACTTATTTTTATTCATAATTAAAAAAATAACCGAGCAAAACTAAAATTCATAAGCTAAAATTGTTGATAAATATACGTTAGATAAAAAGTTACATAAGTTGTATGGTCATAGTTATATTAGTTTATAAGATATTTAGACATAAAAGTAGAAAACAGTTTTGGCTTAATTTGTTGTTTAATCAATAAAGAATAAATAAGTCCTGAATTTTTTCCTTGTATCTACATTAGTTAAAAAGTTATAATAAAATTAAACATAAAAAACCAGGTCAGAGTGGTGAAATGAAAGAGAACAGAAATTTGAAAGTTCAATAAAAAATATTAATATTTTTTTTTTATAAAAATAATACATGGTTGTTTTCGTTTTTTTAAGTAGAAAAAGAAAAAAATACAAAGAGATAATTCATTTGTTTATTAAATAAACAATGAAAATGTAAATAATATTTTTATTTTTTTTATTATCGAAGACCAAGATAAATAATGATTTAAAAAATTCCTTTTTTCATAAAAGTGATAAAAAAAATTTGTTATTTAACAAATGCGTTTTTAAATAAAAAATTGTTAAAATTTTTTTTTATATATCAAAATATATAATAAAAATTTTTAAAAATAGTTTTAAAATTATCAAAAATTATTTTTAAGTAGCTTTTGATCATGAGAAAACGGATCAATAATAACATTATGAAAAATTTTTTTTTTCAATGTTTAATGAATTTATAATTTTTCACCTTAGTAAATTGTTAATAACAAAACGAAAATTAAAAATTTTCAATTTTTCCAACGGGAATCTATTTTTAGACCTTTGAACAATAGCTCCACGGGAGGAAAACATTCTCAGATTAATAGTTTAACAATTATCGCACTTGCAATGTTAATGTTCGTGCTACAAAAAATTGTTAATTAACTAATGAATAACTTACTGAAAAATCGCGATAAAAATTTTTGGACCACGGATTATTGTTCATTGATCTATCCTGCAGGCACCTGAATTTTTTCAATTTTTAATTTTCATATTTAATAAGTTTAAATAATATTTATTCATTAAAGGTCCGAAGGTGGCGTGGCTTGCGCAAGCCGGAGTACCCGTTTTCGGGCGTATTTTCAACCATCTGGGAAAATTATAAATATTGATCCTACAGTTCCGGGAGTTCGAATTTTTTCTTAGGAAATTCCCTCCTCTTTTTGCATCTTTTTTCAAATTTGAATTATCTCGAATACTTTATGAGATATTGGCGAAAAACCAAACCCTATTTTTTTTTTCACCTAATTGTTTATAACTATTGCAATTTTTGCGAGCGGCCTTAGCATTTTCTCAAAAAATATCTACATGCCATTCCGAATCGAATGACACCTCAATCATAATTTTCGGAGAATGCGAAAAAAATTTGACCTCAAAAGAACTTTTTAACTAGACTATATATGCGCATTTGGATAACTAATTTATCATCATCAGTGGGTAAACTAGACTAAATGAAGTGTTACATGTTATTACAATATATACCTGTTGTTTCTAATTGGGTTATTTTATACTTATTACTGTTCCACTAATCCCAAGGGGATATTTATGGTCCTATGGGGATTAAAGTAAACAAGGTGGAATACATCGGCCCTTTATCGTCATTAAGTATATTTTTATTATGGTTTTTGTGGATGACTTTACTCTCCAGGCAACCTAATTTTCTACTGTCGTTAACCGGTTTGGTCATTTTCAAATTATGCATATTAATTTTGTGACCAGATTCGATCATATGGTCCGCTTCACTTGACTTATTCTCCCTTCGGTAGGTAGCATGAGCCACATGTTCGTGGAACCATTCAGAAATTGATTGTTTCGTCTGACCATAATAGACTTTGTCCTTCGGGTTTCCTAATAACGTTTGCAAGTTATTTTTATTGCTATAAACTGTGTTGAGAACTCTCGGGAGTTTTGGATTGAAAGGGATTCTCACGAATCTTTTGCTCTCCGTCGTTTTTCTCAGAGTGGAGGTTTCATTCACTGAACGTGTGAAACGCTTTTTTCTCAAGGGATTATCATTAATGTCCGGTGTATAACAATAATCAATGGATATTGAATTTTTCTGTATCAAAATCTCCAACGATACACTAGTGAGTACACAGCTCCAGATGTCCGGTCATTTCTATGAGTCAGAAGTTAGTATTTTGTAGGAGGTCAAAGTTGAATAACCTGTATGATGCTCGCGAAGTATTGAATTGATTTCAGTGATAGATGCCATTTTTATATCGGTGTTTGCGATATAGGAATACTGTGATGTGATTGGAAATCCTGTGATATGCAGTCAATGAATGTTATGTATTGTTTTTGTGTGTTGTAGT
The DNA here is from genome assembly GCA_018342105.1 of Gonioctena quinquepunctata. Taxonomy (NCBI): domain Eukaryota; kingdom Metazoa; phylum Arthropoda; class Insecta; order Coleoptera; family Chrysomelidae; genus Gonioctena; species Gonioctena quinquepunctata. Next base: position 1,266,244 of record JAFIRS010000029.1, on the reverse strand, counting down.
GCGGCTAAAATAAAAAAAAACTCTCCTTACCAAGCCAGGTTTTGGTGTGTTGTGTTTCCACTCTGATAAAGAGAAAGTGTCTTCCGCGTTACTTCAGATTAATTAAAGCCATGCGGCGCATCTATTAAATTTTTTTTTTATTTTAATTAGGTCAAGGCTATAATTGAGGCATAGTTGAAATGTTTACATGATCATATATATGTTAACATGAATATATTATCATCCTTTACTTCAATACTTCCTAGCACATATAATGTTACCTTTACAATTTGCATTGTTATCTGTACTTCATGGAAATAAATCCATATTATTATTATATTATTAATTAAGTCATATTTTATTTATTCTTCTATTTTCTCACTCCTTTTGTTAGGGACAATCTTCTAGCTGATTTTTCGCATGTTGATGTAAATCACCATGTATATACAAGCCGTTAATAAAAAACTTGTAAACAAACATATTGGTTCTCGGAATACAATGATCACCCTGTATATCCATCAACATATCATAATCATACATTTAACAGTGCTCATGAAATAAGATAATAAACTTTGTAAATTATCTACAAGGTCCCTCCTTTTTTCAGGATCATGACCTGTTCAACCCGCCATAATTTTGTTTCCGACAACACTGATTCTTATTTCCTCTTCCTCTATCTCCTTTAGCCATAAGGCTCTGAGCCAACAATCAGAATATTTATGGCCGGATTTCTTGTAATGGAAACAGTTTGAAAGATGGGAGGCGTTAAAAGAAAGTCCATTATTCGAAATTCGCTGAAGTTTTTCTTTCTTTCGACTATTTTGATTTTTGTTCTCAGTTCTTCGTCGACGACTTTTACAAATTCCATACTGATATCGGTACTTGGAGGAAGTTTCGATAACAGAAATAACAGCCTCACAAATTTCATTCACAGTTAAAGATATCGCGAATCAAAACATACAATTTTTGGAAGTGGTCTTCAAGTCTCTCGCTCACAGTACATTTTAGTTAAAATATTTTTTCTCTAATGTAATTTCGTGAAAACGTGCTTTTTTCATTTGTGATGCTGTTTTTGCATTTTTTATTAAATCTAAACGTTTATCTGATGTACCCTGAACTATAATGTATTTAGCCCTTGCATCTCTGGGATGAAAGTTTTTTTTCCTCTATGAAATCGATATCAACTTTGAGAATTATCTACAATATCCTCCTTTTTTTTAGGTGACCCATATTTTTCCCGACAACACTAAATTAATCTGGGAAAAATATTTCAGATATTGTTTTGTTTTATAGCTTTTCGTTCTCTTGAAGTTCTTCATTTACTTCGATCGTTTGGAACTCTGTTTAGAAGCAATTAAAAATAAAAATCGGCAATTTTTTTTCTAGTATTGCATAACATAATGGAAGTATTCTGCTTTATATGGAGAAAAAGTAATTGAAATATTATTAAAATTTTAAATGAAATAAAGGTTTATGATAAATAAAATGCGTAACATAAACTCTGCTTTGCAAATTTTCTAAATTTCTTGAGAAAACTGCATCAATTGTCGTACCACATCTCGTTGTTGATTGAAGTCGAGAATTATTTATTGTTATATAATTTTTCTCTCAATCAATTAATGGTTGAGATTCTTCTAAACGGAAATAAACATTGAAATCTCCAGCAAGAATCATCGGTAACTTACGGTAATTGCAAGACCTGAACCTTTAATAGTAAAGTGGAGTAATTGCTGATGAATAAATTTCATAATGTTTGATACAGTTTTATTTGGAGAAATGTAAAGAACAACGCTAATCAAATGTTGGAAAAGTGTTTCGATTGTAGTCGTAAACTGCAACATACCAAGAATGCAAACGACTACAATCGAAACACTTTTTCAATATCACCCATTTCTCAATCTCTGACGCTCTGTATATTCATAACCGCTCAAGAAGGAACATTGAGGTTTTGTCACCCGAACTACAAAATATCCAAAATGCAGAATATTAGCTCGAATGCCATTGCCATTCTTTGAAAGTTGATGAAAGATTTGAATGTGTTGAAAATAGTTTAAGATAGTTCCGCCACGAGACAGTTGAATTAGGAAATTATTTTCGACGGAATAAAAAAAGTTCAAAGGACTTTTCGATTTGAAACGCGAAAATTTTTTTTTTAAGGGTGGCACTTGCCCCTTCAATCGACTCTAGAAAATTTTTTCGTTATAGAAAGTCGGCGACTCAAAAAATTGATGTCCCCGAAAAGCGCAGCAAAAAAAAAATTCAGACCCGGGAAAAATTCATTCATGGAAAAAAATTATCGTTTTTCGATAAAACTTCAATGGACTTTTTTGTAGTACTCTTTTTGAACTTTTTTTTTTGCTCTATCTCCTCCTCGTTAACGGTAGAATTAATAATGTGCGCTTCCCCGTGGACTATTTTGAATAACGAGAGTAGTTTTGATTATATCTGTCAAACTAGATGGTCAATCTCTTTGACTTTTTTTCACAATATCTGTGATATCCTGCTCTAGCTCCTCCTCGTTTTTCATAGACTTCTTATTTTTCGTACTAACGGTAGAATTAATAATGTGCGCTTCCCCGTGGACTATTTTGAGTAACGAGCGTAGTTTTGATTATATCTGTCAAACTAGATTGTCAATCACTTTGATTTTTTTTCACAATATCTGTGATATCCTGCTCTAGCTGCTCCTCGTTTTTCATAAACTTCTTAATTTTAGTACTAACGGTAGAATTAATAATGTGCGCTTCCCCGTGGACTATTTTGAATAACGAGAGTAGTTTTGATTATATCTGTCAAACTAGATGGTCAATCACTTTGATTTTTTTTCACAATATCTGTGATATCCTGCTCTAGCTCCTCCTCGTTTTTCATAAACTTCTTAATTTTAGTACTAACGGTAGAATTAATAATGTGCGCTTCCCGTGGACTATTTTGAATAACGAGAGTAGTTTTGATTATATCTGTCAAACTAGATTGTCAATCACTTTGATTTTTTTTTCACAATATCTGTGATATCCTGCTCTAGCTCCTCCTCGTTTTTCATAAACTTCTTAATTTTAGTACTAACGGTAGAATTAATAATGTGCGCTTCCCCGTGGACTATTTTGAATAACGAGAGTAGTTTTGATTATATCTGTCAAACTAGATGGTCAATCACTTTGATTTTTTTTCACAATATCTGTGATATCCTGCTCTAGCTCCTCCTCGTTTTTCATAAACTTCTTAATTTTAGTACTAACGGTAGAATTAATAATGTGCTGTTTGCCTATGCATGGTCCATATGTTACGTGTTAATTGAGTCAACTTCAATTATATATATCTCGGGTTCGGGATGGTGAAACTTGTTGAAATTTTATAGAGGTGTTGTTCACATGTTAAACAATACGTATGCCAAATTTTAATAATTGCCTAATTCAACTGTCTCGTGGCGGTACTACCTTAAGATCTCAGAGAAAATATTTTAAAATGCTTTCGTTTAGACGACGCAGGTTGATTACCTGCGTTACTCCCCCTTGAATACGCCCTTGTCTCTTGGTTGGAAAAATATTATTGTTGTTTCGAAGTAGTTTAATGAAATGAATGTCTGCATGGGCAGGCAACAATCCCCGTTGCTGAATATATTTCGCATGGGAAACAGAAAATACAAGCTCCAAGTTAACTTATACATATATGTTTCATTCGCGGTTTAATACACATACCCCATACATATTTAAGTTGTGAACTTTGTTCAACCACATTCACTATGTAAATTCACGATATACGTGATTCGTTTTACTTATTTCAGTCATATACCAAGACGTGACGGCCGGTGCATTTTGTACAATGATGCAGCCAAAAAAGTGGACACTTGGAAATGTGCTGTTTTGACAAGTTTTTTGTCGTTCGCAGATGGTTACCGAACTATATACGAAACGATTATTGCAGAATGTGACCAGCATCATTTTCACGAGCATTTTTGTTGTTTAAAGTATGTAAAAAGCACGTCCAATTCAATAAAAATGTTTCGCTGTGGCTTAAATTCGCCCGAAATATTTACGCGCACGTCTTAAGGTAGTTCCGCCCGAGACAGTTGAATTAGAAAATTATTAAAAATTGGCATACGTATTGTTTAACATGTGAACAACACCTCTATAAAATTTTAACAAGTTTCACCATCCCGAACCCGAAATATATACAATTGAAGTTGACTCAATTAACACGTAACTTATGGACCATGCATAGGCTAACATCACATTATTAATTCTACCGTCAGTACTAAAATTAAGAAATTTATGAAAAACGAGGAGGAGCTAGAGCAGGATATCACAGATATTGTGAAAAAAAATCAAAGTGATTGACCATCTAGTTTGACAGATATAATCAAAACTACTCTCGGGTGGGGTCTGATTTTTTTTTGAGTTGCCGACTTTCTATAACGAAGAAATTTTCTAGAGTCGATTGAGGGGGCGAGTGCCCCCCTTCAAAAATATTTTTTTTTGCGTTTCAAATCGAAAAGTCCTTTGAAATTTTTTTTCGATTCCGTCGAAAATAATATCCTAATTTAACTGTCTCGTGGCGGAACTACCTTAACTTTCGTAAATGTTGCCGAGTTTATGCGGAAATTGATTCTAATGCGGTGGAATATTTGTGCCGAATACAAATTTTCAATGGTGTATAAAAAAAAATATTCTGAGATTGAGAAAATCGCATTGCAACTTGTTGACGTATATTTTGTAGTATGTCGGTGTGTTTAGAAAGTTTGAAAAGTAAAAGTTTGAAACCACAAAAAAATTGTGAAAAAAATCTGTATTTCTCTACATAGTCTCCTTTTAGCTCGATACACTTTTCCCAGCGCTGTCCAAAATTAAAATAGAAACAGATTTTGAAAATATAACTGGTTTTTATGACAAATATTCAACAGTTAACGTTGAAAGAATAAAGTTTATTCCCTTTGTTCCCTATCAGAGCAACCTACCACATTTCAATAGCCTAGAGATACAATCAAATTAGAATCTAAATGTAACAGTAAATTATATACAACATTTTAGGACCACTATTCTATAAATTCAAACATCCCAGTAATATATTGAATACTCATCTTATGAAAATTCTCCACTATGCATTAGTTGACAGTCGACCACGATATGGAATTCTTGAATGGAGTCACACAGAATGCCATCTGAAAAAATTTAATACCATACAAAAACTACTTACCTTAAAATAACATACAAAAAATACTTACTCGACAAATTCACTTTATGCAGTTGCAGCTTTTTTTCACTCCATATCTATATAAAGATAAAACTCAATTATATTTTTAATTGTTAAATGATGTTGGTATGAATATTTTTGAATCAGTAATTTTATTTGTATTTTTTAATTGTGATGTCTTCAGTAATTTTTTTAAGATTACTAAAATGCCACACAATGGAACAAAATCAAACTCGTGCACAACTTCGATTTTGGCGGATTGTTATTTTTGTTCTGTGGGTTTATATATATATATATATATATATATATATATATATATAAGGTTTTTGTTTTAAACTAAAACTAAAACCCGACAGACGTTGTCCTGTCCAAATTTCTATGTTCCCTAAAATGTTTTTCCCGAAAACTCTCGTCCGCGTAGAATTTCTTTTTTTCTATGTTTTCCTTTATGTTGTTCCATCTAGACTATGCTTTTGACTCCTTCCGCTTCCTGTTGTCCCGTTTTCCTGTTATCCCTTATCCCCTTATCCTTCCCCGTTTTCCCGTTATTCCCGTTTTCCTTTATCCCATTTTTTTTCCCTTTCCCTTTTCCCCTTATCCTGTCATCCCTTTTCCCTTTTTTCGTCATCCCCGTTATCCCGTTTTCCTATTTCCCGTTTTTTTTTCCGTTTTCCCCTTTTTTCCCTTTTCTCCCGTTTTTTCGTTATCCCGTTTTTTCTTTATCCCGTTATCCCATTCTCAATTTATCGTACTACAATTATTATATTCGATTGCCATCTTGCTACCCTATTGCGGATCTGTGGATAAAATAAAAAAACATAAAAATCGCGATGGAAAAATAGGGGTTGATCGTAGAATGGTGAAAATTTAGGGTTGTATGTATTTTTGAATGCTGTATCATAAAAAACTAAAAAATAAATTACCAAAAAAATTAAATTAAAAATTAAGGGGTGGACCACCCTTAACATTTAGGGGGATGAAAAATAGCCTATCTCTCAAGTTGGAAAAAATTACACATACGTGCCAATTTTCATCGAAATCGGTTGACTTGGTGGAGAGTTCACTGGGAACAAACATCAGGGCACTGGATTTATATATATTAAGATATATATATATATATATATATATATATATATATATATATATATATTCATGTATTATATGAATGAGGTGTATATAGAACTCAGATCTCTGATTGTTTTTTTTAATTTCCTTCATCGAAAGGATACTGATAACTCAGTTCCATTTCTAGATATGAAACTGAGAGAACAGAAAATTACAAAGTTATTGTGGTGGTATACACAATACCAACAAATCTCATCAGACTCATAGACTATTTATATCATCCTACCAACATTTAAATCGATATTATTTAGAGATACAAAATCGAATATACTACGTTTATCTCATATTCAAAAATATACCCCAAAATTAATTAATGTTCTAAAAAACGAATATATAAAAAAACTGAAACAAACGTACATTCGATTTTTTATCTCGATTCTGAATTGAAAACACCAAACCAATGTATGTCAAATATTGTTTAAGGAATTCCATGTCTTGTTGAAAATTGAAACATTCTCAATTGAATTTGAAAAGGGAAACATTCTCAATTGAATATTGATAGAAAGATTTTTCTGTGAATTGAAAAATCCACGATTAAAATGAAGTTATTTTTTGTGAATGTCTAACAGAAAACAACTACTTCCCCGGCTAAAGCCACGCTGGACATTGAACTACATCTGATAGATATTCTGAAAAGGCCCTAACTCAAAAGAAAAAATCTGAAATTGAAAACTTGCATTTTCATTCAGATAGTTATTTGATTTTCTATTCCAGTCTTAATTAAGAACTCATAAAGATGAATGAGGCAGATGGTTCCACATCTGATTTTATGAACATCCTGTTTATATTTTCAACAAATCAACTCAATTGAATATTGATAAAAATATTTTTCTGTGAATTGAAAAATCCACGATTAAAATGAAGTTATTTTTTGTGAAATGTCTAACAGAAAAAATAACTTCATTTTAATGGTGGATTTTTCAATTCACAGAAAAATCTTTCTATCAATATTCAATTGAGAATGTTTCCCTTTTCAACATGAATACCCCACAAGAGGTTATCCTGACGATGGAAGATAGTGACTAAAGTTTATCTTTCAGTCGCAGATGATTCCACATCTGTTGTTTATGAACATCCTGTTTATATTTTCAACAAATCAATCCAAGTCTTGATTGTGAAAAAGTGTTCATTGGTCAAACTAAACAATTACTCAAATATCGAATTACAGGCAATGAGAGTGATTGTACGAAGGGGTGCTTTAAGCAGATCATGTGGTAGACAAAGACCATCGCATGGATTATATAAATTCAAAAGTTTTGCAAGTAATAAAACAAACCTGTTCTTCTTAGGAATAGTTTACAGCAATGAAAGAAAGGCAAATGTAATTATTAAAAGAACATATATAACTGATTGGAGTTCTAAATACACTTACATTCTTCATAAATAGGAATCAATTAATCGTCCTCCTTGAAAATATATTTCCACCATATATAATATACGCACTTTTTGAATTGTTGTTTCCTTCAAAAAAGAAAAGTCAGTTTATGTTCTTCGTGTAATTAATTTCTTTGAAAATCTATGTTAATAGGTATGTTGTCAATATCGTTCATATTTTCAATAACACAGCCTTGAAAAATGTTTTTTTTTTCGAAAGCTTGTCTCAAAAACGAAGGATTTAGTTTTAATTTCCACCCAAAAAATACATATAATACCCCTTAAGTAACCAATCAACTCAAAGAAACAACAGCCACTGGCAACGACAATTCACCATGGATTTTCAGTTGAAGTCCAACTTCCATCCCGAATGAAAATTTTGATTCAAGAAGTTGTAAAATGATGAATTAAAGTTACGGAAAATTATTTTGGTACATTTTGTGGGCACCTATAACTATTAGTTGAACCTTTGGGCCACTCCTCGTAACATAATGCTGCCACCAAAGAAACAAGCACTTTGTATGTAGCAAGGTTGCAGAATTCACCTTAGCAACCAATTAACTTCATTTTGGTCAGCATTCGCACTGTTCATATCATTTAGAAATCATATATTGGTATTTTTACCCTTTTGATATATTTTCCTGCGTGGCGCCTTTGAAGGATGTTTGGATTTCAGTTTTTTTTCTCAAAAGTACAATATCTCATTTTCCCGGAAATTCAAAACTCTTTGATGGATTCTGGTTATTTACACTTCCAATCATATGCAGAACATTCGGCAAGAAAATGACATCAACGGCTCTTAAAATAATGAACATAAATATTTATGCTATCTATCGCGCAGCTTAATGTTATCTTGTATTCTTATACCCTGAATACGATGTAATGGATTTGTTTATCAGAATAATGGTGGTAATTTGAATCGCGCAAAATCAATAAAGATGTTTGTAGTTTGAGTTGATTTTGAATGATGTATTATATGATAACATCGACAAGTAATATTGACCCTTATTGACATAAATTTATTTAAACTGGAGTAGAAGTGGAAAACCGTCGAGGCAGATCGATTTCCTCCTCGAAAAAGATCTGTTTTGTATGACTATTGAAAAAAATAACTTTTCTAGTGACTGTTGAAAGAAACCTTTTTATACATTCCATTCTTGTTGAATAATTTTGCATAACAAGCCATGCGTGATGGGCCTTACATAACTAACGGTAGGTATGCGATTCCCATTTCTTTTTCATTTTGATAATAAAAATCCGTCGTGGCATTGTCAAGTTGAAATTTATTTTCATATCCTTAGGACCATTATTGCAGGATCATGGCGAGTAAGGCATAGTTTAGACTTTGGAAATATTTTCTGCAGGCAGTAGTACCAAGGATTCACGTTTTTACGCGCTATATTCATATACAGGATGCTCAAATTTTCTTCTCGAATGAAAACCCAGTATTTTTTATAAAGAATTGGTTTCCCATTCTTTTGCCCCTTCATCAATGTAAAAAAATCGATTGCGGCGTTGCCAAGTTATAAGTTATTTTTCCTATTTTTACCACTGTTGCAGAGTAGTTCGGTGTAAAGCATAGTTTATTATTTGATTGGATTATGGAAATATTTTCTGCAGACAGGGAGCAAGGGTTCCTCATAGAACATTCATCTATTTTTGCGATAAGTCTATTCACAAATTGATTCGGTGTTTCCAAATCAAACACCCAGTATACTCTATATATAATTGTAGGTTTGTATCTGGTCACAGATCTTCGTTTCAACAGACATTTGCTCTCAACTTCATACAAGATAATGTTGAGTGATTGATTCGTTTCAAGTCACTTTAATTTTTGCGATGTTTTATACGGATCATGTTTAGATCAGAATGATTTAAAACGTGTTATTAAAGTGTAGAAATCACGTTTCATATTCATTAATGGTAAATGTAAAATGCAAGATGCATATCTTTACAATGAAATAACATATATGACATCAACTCTCACAGAACCTCCCTGTTTCCAAAAAGTTTCATATTTACAAACTAGGTATATAATGAAGTCCATCCTTCAGTCAGACAAATGTAGCTCGTTCTATTAAAAAAATATATCTATATATATCTTTTAGCAGTGTATATAACTCACCGCTCCAACATAAAAAAGTACTTTATAAATTATATTTAATATTTACCCATACAAACTATTCAGGGATCTTAATATTACTTAACCAGGGGCAGAATTAGAACTTTTTTAATTGTTTCAGCTGCATTTTGCATTATTATATTGAACCTTATCTTAACGAATGTCATTGTAGGTATATGCAAATGAGATTATTATTCTTACGAAACTGGGTTCGTTTTTATCTATTAAAACAATACTCGAATAATTACTGTTCGTTTATTTCACTTGGACACACAATAATACACTCTGATAATACATTACTCGATCGCACTGCAGTAAATAAAAATTCACATTGACTCCGCTAATATGAATTACTCTGTTTCTCCGCACAACAATATTCAAAAACTCCTACTTCCGTGATTCGTACGACTTATGTATCCTCGTTCTTTTCTTCCCGAATCTTCGAGCGGCTCTCGAAAACATCGGGACCATTCGATGACGTCACCGAAATTCCAAGGTAAACGGCTGCTTCTCGCTAATGACAAACAACGCAGGGGCGTACTCAACTCATTTCCGTAACATTATTATAATCGAACTGAATGAACTATGCCCTACACATATCGACCCTGCAATAGTGGTAAAAATAGGAAAATAACTTTTTTACGCCGATGAAAGGACAAAAGTACAGGGAATCAATTCCAGGTAAAAAAATACAAGGTGATCCATTTGAAAACAATAATTCGTCTGAGTTCACCAAAATTTAATATTCGAATTTGAGCAACCTGTAAATAAACATATCGCGAAATATTAAGAGTAGTGTACGTGGGACCTTGGTACAGCAGAAAACATTTCCAAAATCTAAATATCCGTATTTTAAAGGTATTCACTGTGTTTATAACGAACAAAAATTAAAAAAAAAACTTATTTGGATGATGAAAAGTCGATAAACTGCATTTCACAAAGGAGAATTGCACGCGACTTTGAAACCATAACTCAGATGGGAAAAGCTCAAACGTTGCTCCTGAAGGCTCGTTCACATTAGCAGAAATTTGTTGTGTTGAATGTAAGAAACTAATAAAGATGTACGATAAATCCACGGCAATAGTTTGATGCGATAGTTTTTGTCGTTTGACATAAACCCGATGATTTAATTCTGCAGATCAATCCCTCAAAATATCTGCCGATGATTTGCAAACCTCGTACCTCTTCAATTTCGACGTTTAATCGGTCATATTTTTTGAAATGGCGAAAGATCACCGATCACAGATAAATTGATTACATTTGACCCAATAATCGTTCCAAACAACACATACGTACAAATAAATTGGACTGATTAATTCGACCAATCAATCAATCATATAATTCACCATTTTTTATCCACAAGGTATGTATGGTATGTCAGGTACAGAGTATGAGAGGTACAGAGTATGGGTAGATATAAATAGAATATACAGGTAAAAGAAAAAAAAGACAAGAGTAAAAACATTCACATTTACAAGCACACATGTGTTTAGAAGAAGTACACAAAATATTGAATATTGCGGAACAATGCAATATTTAACTCAGAATAAAGTTATGAACCATTTGGTTCAAATGAGTTTGTAAGGTTGTCAATTAGCAATTCTTGGTGACTATAATAGCATCTATCTATGAAGATGGTTTTAATTCTACCAAGGAAAATTATATCACTTCTTACTCGTTTGACTCCATTTGGTAACTTATTATAGCAGGTGATAGCATTGTACTGGGGGGAGTTTTTGAAATTCGACATTTTGTGTTGCGGTATTCGCAAAAGATATTAATTTTCTTTCATAATATGGAAGGTGCTGTTATATTTTTTTTTCTATGAAAATAGACCGACAGCTATCGCGAAAATCCATGTTGAACATGAGCCTTATACGTTTCTGACCTATAAAAACTCTTTTTAATCGCTTGCTCCACCCCAAGACAAGACATTTAAACTGATATGTGAGTAGACCATAGCATAATATATACTGAGTAGGCCAGGCTCATCCAGGCTGGGTTTCATTTGTCTTAGAGCATAATAAGCTTTGTTCAATTGAGCACAAGTATGGTCCACTTGCTTTTCCCAATTCAAATTAGCATCTAGGTAGGTTCCTAGGAATTTAACTGACATTTTTAAATCGTCAATAGTGTAAGTCTCAGTTGAGTTATTATTTCTGACATGAAATTTGACAGAAATTGATTTTGTGGTATTTATTATGAGCTGATTTCTTTGACACCATGCACTGAACTGGTCGATAACGTTTTGAGAATTTCTGAGGAGTTGTTCGATATTTTGACCAGATAATGTATTGCGGTAAGTCATTCACGTATAAGAGGAATAGCAAAGGTCCTAGGACAGTGCCCTGGGGCACACCCAGTTTGACATTTCTTGCCTCAGAGGTAAGACCATTACAAGATACTACCATTTCTCTATTAGTCATGTAGGACTCAATCCAGTTTATAAAGTTACATGGAATACCATAATTTGACAGTTTTTCAACTAGGAATTTAGGGCACACTGTGTCGAAGGCTTTTGATAGGCCGAAGAATAATGAAAGGACATATTTGTTGCTATCGATCTCAGTGTATAGATGACTCAGTAGGTGGTAAGAAGCTGTTTGAATAGATTTGTGTTTGCTGAATCCGTGCTGAGATTGACACAACATATTATTATTTTCCAAGTGATTTGAAATTCTGGCAGCAACAACTTTTTCAAAAAGTTTGGATATGGAACAGAGCAAGGAAATTTGTCTGTAGTTGTCTATTTCTTTCGGGTTTCCTTTCTTGTGAACAGGGATAACAACTGCTTTTTTAAGGATATATGGAAAGTAGCCTAGTGTTAGTTAGTTAGTGTTCATGAGATAATTTAGTGGTTGAATTATGGTCGGGATTATTTCCTTTATTATAACAATTGATAGTTCGTCGAAGCCTGCAGATTTTTTATTTTTCATTTCAGATAGGGTTATTGCTATCTCATGTTCAGTAATGGGTTGAGTTTGGAACGGTTTAGTTACATTGGGATTTTTTGTTACGGTACATTGGAGATACAAGTTTTGTCTAATGTGATTTGATATAGCAGTTTCTGCTACATTGGAAAAGTAATCAGCAAACAATTCAGACGCACGCTTCATTCGGCTGGGTTATGAGACCCTCTTGTTCGAGGGATATTGGATTTTTAAATTTGTTTTTTATTTTTTCCCAGTTCATTGTTGATAATCCTCCATGTCTCTTTGGTTTTGTTTTCTGAATTATGTATTTTGGTGCTAAAAAAGTTTTTTTTGCCAACTCTGTCTTGTGTTTATGCTCGCGTAATCTAGCTTTATAACTATCTGTCAAATGAGGTTCAGTATTCGGGGAGTTAGAGAGGAACCAAAACATTGGTTGGTGGTGGTGGTGGTTGGTTGGTTGAAAGCTGACGAGCCAGAGACAGGGTTGGCACTTAGCTTCCCTTGACACTGCGACCAGCTGGGGTCTATTGTATCACTCTGTCGTCAGTGGTTCCTCATTCAAACAGGTTTGTGCCTTTAATTAGGTTTAGTAGCCTGTTAATAAGGTTCTTCGGATTCATGCCTGTTTGGGTGCCCTACCCTTTGCGTTGTTGCCCGACAGTTTGATCCCAATATTATTGGTGTCTTCTTTTTATCCACTCGTCGATCAGGGTCCTGCATCGGTTTTTGCTAATCCCATGCACAGGTTCTGGCCCTGTGAATAGCGTTTCAGATGCTTGTCTAGCTAGCTGGTCCGCTTTTACGTTGCCTTCAATGCCTCTATGACCTGGCACCCACATCAAGGTGACCTTGTTGTGTTTTGCCAGCTCGATGAGGTTCTGGAGGCAGTCCCAGACCAGTTCAGACTTTATCTGTATAGAGTTGAGTGCTTTGGTAGCACTTTGACTGTCAGATAGAATGTAGATGTGTTTTTTCCTATAACCACTTTCTAGATTCTTCTGAATGCATAAACCAGAATATTTCTCTCATATTTCTACCTTCGTCAATTATCTCTTGAGATATCCAACCCTTTGAATTGTTTTTGGGATACGTTTTTTTATAAGGACAGGATACATCAAAACACCAGAGTAGTATGTTGAAAAAGTATTGAAAAGCTTCGTTTATCGTCAGATGGTAAATAGGATACCAGTCTTCATATTTTAACCTACTGTGCAGTTCCGTAATGTTCTCAGGGTATGACTGGCGTCTCATGGTGGGGGATGTGGTGCTATATCGAATTTTTGAAATGTTATCCTCATGATATATGAGAATGTGTGCCAAGTGATCAGCAATGTGTGGTTGCACTAGATTACATTGGAATTTAAATTGGGGGAGACTGGTCACCATATAGTAAATGCATGTTGAACTGGTATGTGTATTTTTGTTGGTGAAAACTCTAGTTGCACCTGTGGGATTTTTACTCAACTGGTATGAATTGAAAATATCCAAGATTAGTTTAGTATTCATTTCCTTTTTTTTTTGACAATCCATATTAAAGTCACCACATAGAGTAATGGAGTCAGAACGGACAGATGCTAGGTTGAGTGGCTGTGTTAAACATTCAATGAAAATGTTAATTCTGCCATTTGGTGGTCTATACCCCGTAACAATAGAAATGTTACGACCATTAACTTAGTACCGAATTGCACAAATTTCAATTTCAGTTCAACTGATAAGTTACGGATGGGTTCAATTTCAGCAAATTTATGTCCTTCCTTAACTAAGATGAGGGATCCACCATGTTTGCCATTTTTTCTTGCATAGATAGATGCTGTTTGGTTGTCACCAAAGTAAAGATTATTAATTGGATGGCTGTCTTTTAACCAATGCTCAGATATGCAAAGAACGTCAATATTTTGTGTTTTGACAAATAGTTCAATTGAAGTAAGCTTATTCAAAAAACCCTGAACATTTACATGCCAAGTTACAATGCTGCGATTATTTCGTGGCTTTCCAGAAATATTGGTCCAATAAAACTTTGCGTTAATAGATCATGTACGATTAAACTGAGAGATTGTTCTTAGCAATTTATCTAACGATTAATTGGTGCAATTTATCGCGACAATAAATTGTTTCGTGTATATCCACCTAATGTTGTAGTAGATGCAGTAACACTTTTTCCATCAAGGCCCCATTCTGGCAAGAGAGCATACCATTTGGTTAGTAGGTCGAGTGTTGGAAGTTAAAACAGGGCCTCACTTTGTCCTACATTGTGAGCTACGGAACTGATTTGATTACACGAATCCTAACAAAGAGATTATTATAATTATTATATTAACGACCTATTGAGTTCCAGCAAAAATCATGTCCATTCTTTCGCAGATAGCCCACTTTATACTAACTTCTCTAAATCATCTAGGGCATCCCAATAAATTCCAACTGCACGAAATAGACATATATTCAATGCAACCAAGCCTCAAGCTTGTTTTTCCCCAATTCATGAACATTATGAGATGAATCCCTTTCCTTTCTTATCTTGCCTATATGGTGTTCTTTAGAACCTCATTGAGCCTAACTTTTCTCGAACATACATGACAAGCACAATGTTCTCATGAACATTACAGGACAACCTTTCGAGGAGCCAAAAGTCATCACACTCTCGTTGAATAATGTTCCATTAGTTATATAATTATTGTTGAATAATGAAATATATTACACATATTGGTAATAGTAAACCTTACTCACGGGTTATGGCCAGTCAGCAGTAATTAGGTTCATTATTCAACAGTTGTGTTCGCAATTGGTATATTTTTAACTCATGCAATGATATCATTTTTTATTTCTGCGTTCACATTATCTTTAAGTTTCACGAAAACATCTCTTTGATTTCGAAAATATTATTCCTATATGCAAATTGCTGAAAAGTAGAAGTTCTCTTGATCGCAGTTAACGAGTAGTCTAATCAACAAGTTCAAAAACGTGTTAAATAGATATAAAGCTCCTAAAAATATGAGCGATAGCTCATTCGATTCGGAATGACGTCTAGAAAAATGTTTTTAAGGGTTTATTAGCACGTAAAAAATTGCGATTGTTATTAACAAAATAAGATTAAAAATAGAAGGTATTTCGTTTTTCGTTAATAATTTCTAAAATAATGATATTTAAGGAATTATGAAAAAAGATCCTGAAAGAGGAGGAAATTTCCAATAAACCCGGAACTCTATCTCTATTATTCATAATTTTTTTAACGCTGAAAATAGGGCTCCGCGAGGTCGTTACGGCATAGGCGCACCGTCTAAAAAGCCGTTATATCACCTAAAATAATTTTTTTATAGTATTAAATAACAATTAAAAAAATTTAATAAATTATGGTGTAATCTAGACACTTGAACGAAAAAAACCTCGGTAAAAAAAAATGTTCATGTCGATTTTTCAAAAAGTTACACCATTGTTAATTAACAAATTTTTTTCCAATCTCTGTTTTTATAAATTACGACATAAAAGTTTAAATAATTGGTCTATAAAATTTTCGATTCGTGGAGCTCTTTTCATTTAGGTACTTAATAAAGCAATGCAAAAAAAAATTATTAAAGTTTATTATTTTGTTAATTATAATTTTTTTAAATTAACAAAAAATAAAATTTCTAAAAAATGTTATCAAAAAAATTTTTTTTTAGTAATATCTTATTATTGCTGTTTTTGATCTAATATAGGTATTAATTAACATTGGAAAAAAATATAATTTTTTATTTTTTTTTAATTTAATTTTTAAAATATAGTAGATATTATTTTATTTTAAAAATCATCATTGACCTTTTTCAATGAATTAACAGAGATTTTTTTTTTTATAAATAATTTCATTGTTTATTAATTTAACAATTTGTTATAAACAAAAATATTAACCGTTATATTTTTTTTCGAAAACTTCAAAAAATAACAAGAACTATGTATAACAAAGTATAGAAAAAAATTTTTTGTATTTTTTACAGCATTGTTACATATTATATGATAATGAAATTACAGCCGTTCCATAATTTGTCAAGTTATAAATTGTTATAACTTTTGAATACGGTAAAGGACATTCAAGTCATTTTTATAAAAGATTTATTTATCTTTAAAATGAATTCAAAATCGATCCTGTAATCATTGTTTATCAGTTGTTATAAGCATTTTTTAAAAAATTATATTTTTTTAATTTTTTTGAAATTTCATAGCTTATAACTTGTTAAATAATATAGATACAGCAAGGACTCAAGAACTTTTTTGTTCTATGATAAAATATCCTTCTAAAATCTTCATAAACAAATGCTTATAACAACTGATAAACAATGGTTACAGAATCGATTTTGAATTCATTTTAAAGATAATAAATCTTTTATAAAAATGACATGAATGTCCTTTACCGTATCTCTTATAGTTCAAAAGTTATAACAATTTATAACTTGACAAATTATGGAACGGCTGTAAATTCATTATATAATATGTAACAATACTGTAAAAAATACAAAAATAATTTTTTCTTTACTTTGTTATACATAGTTGTTTTTGTTATTTTTTGAAGTTTTCGAAAAAAAATATAACGGTTAATATTATTTGTTTATAACAAATTGTTAAGTTAATAAACAATGAAATTATTCATAAAAAAAATTTATTTCTCTGTTAATTCATTGAAAAAGGTCAATTATGATTTTTAAGAATAAAATAATTTCTTAACTAATTATTTAAACAAAAAAATTTTTTTTTATAAATTAAGTGGTAAATTTTTTTTTTTTAACCCAAAATTTTTATAAAAATTTTTAAAAATACTAAACTTTTTTTTCCAATTTAATTAATACCTATATTAGATGCAAAAACAGCAATAATAAGATATTACTAAAAAAAATTTTTTTTTGTAACATTTTTTAGAAATTTCATTTTTAGTTAATTTAAAAAAATTATAATTAACAAAATAATAAACTTTAATAAAAAAAAATCGCATTGCCTTATTGAGTACCTAAATGAAAAGAGCTCCATGAAGCGAAAATTTTATAGACCAATTATTTAAACTTTTATGTCGTAATTTATAAAAACAGAGGTTGGAAAAAAATTAGTCATTTGAACAATAGTGTAACTTTTTGAAAAATCGACAAGAAAATTTTTTTTTACCGAGGTTTTTTTCGTTCAAGTGTCTAGATTACACCATAATTTATTCAAATTTTTAAATTGTTATTTAATACTATAAAAAAATTATTTTAGGTGATATAACGGCTTTTTAGACGGTGCGCTTATGCCGTAACGACCTCGCGGAGCGTTAAAAAAAAATTATAAATAATAGAGATAGAGTTACGGGAAATTTCCTTCTCTTTCAGGATCTTTTTTCATAATTCCTTAAATATCATTATTTTAGAAATTATTAACGAAAAACGAAATACCTTCTTTTTTTAATCTTATTTTGTTAATAACAATCGCAATTTTTTACGTGCTAATAAACCCTTAAAAAACATTTTTCTAGACGTCATTCCGAATCGAATGAGCTATCGCTCATAGTTTTAGGAGCTTTATATCTATTTAACACGTTTTTGAACTTGTTGATTAGACTAGAGATAGATTGTGGTCTTAGGTGCATAATGCTGACGCTTACTAAATTTCCATTGTCGAATAGAAAACAAATTTGAGATACGAAATAAAATGAAATCTGATTTTCATTTTATATCTTAAGAAATAAATCAGTATTGTGGTCTTTTATTAGGAGGATTCACCCATTAAACAATGAAAATCATTGAGTAATCGAAGATTGAACTTTACATTAAATGAACGGAAGCTTGACAGATACATATACACAATGAAACAAAGCTGTAGCAATTCAATGGAAACAGTCATAACTCTCATGATGATTGTTCGTAATGACAAACGCTGGCATGGTTATCGGAGCCCTATCTCTCATATAGATGGTTTATTTAGGCTAGCGGAACAACCCTTAAAAGCTCGCGGAATTGAGCTTATTTTGGAGGGTTGAAATTCATAAAAGTCAATTTCATGATTTTTCAAAAAATTTCCTTCCCACACTACGCGTTCACAGTCTCCCCGGAATTATCCTTCCAATAAAATTTGAAGAGTATAAACTGTGATGTCCTTTTCGGAAAAGATAAAAATAGTGTAATACATAGAGATGATAGAAAGTAAATTTAACCCAACTAACATCATAGGAGAGAGGCAAAATATCTTCATGAAGTCTAGATTTATCTATTTCTGATAAATATGTCTACTTTTAATTCCTCATAATTTCAAAGTCATAATTCAGGTTGTTAAAACATAACAAATGTACTTCAAAATCCATCAACTCTATAGGCAAAATGCATGGTGGAACATAACTTATTTTCAATTCCATATATACCCTCACAGGCTTGATAGATATTTATTGGGTTTCACCTAAAGTTCACCTTAAGTTCCAAGATCTAATATTATCATAGTTACAACCTCAAATACATAGTTTGGCAACAAAGATTAAATGGCTCCTATTTTTACCCATGTCCATACTACCGACTTCATATTAGTTTGATTGTACCGTTTTCGCCATTGAATAAATAAATCTATCATTTTCACTAAACGACGCCATCCCAATGGGTATTCTTCAACAAATACATTAATGAGACAATATGTGAATATACTTCACATATTATGTGAAGTATTTCGTGGAGAAAGTTGATAGAATACACGGAATCCCATTTTTCTTCGGCAAATTAAATCCAGGGTTCCACTTGTTTTACACGAGTAAAAATAAAAATTATCACAAGACAAATTTACTTTCGTCACTTGCCATAGTTATTTGCCACGAATATTATTAGAAAATAAAATATTATTAACGTTTGCAATATTATAAGAGCATCTGTTGAAAATCACAACCAGAATACAGTGAAAATACAAAGGGTACAGTGCAGAAGATATATCTACATTACAATTCACATACTTTTATCTTGTAGTTGAGAGATGGCGGTCAAACTTGCAAAATTCACTTGGATTTTTTGTATTCCAACAAATATTAATGTGTAGTTTTCGCACTCGGAGGTATCTCATTTCAACAGATAAAGGTACCCTCTGTTGAAAAGGGAAACATTCTCAATTGAATATTGATAGAAAGATTTTTCTGTGAATTGAAAAATCCACGATTAAAATGAAGTTATTTTTTGTGAATGTCTAACAGAAAACAACTACTTCCCCGGCTAAAGCCACGCTGGACATTGAACTACATCTGATAGATTTTCTGAAAAGGCCCTAACTCAAAAGAAAAAATCTGAAATTGAAAATTTGCATTTTCATTCAGATAGTTATTTGATTTTCTATTCCAGTCTTAATTAAGAACTCATAAAGATGAATGAGGCAAAGAAGAATGTTTTCCAAAAGAGAGTACTCACCAGAAATCATTCGTAACATTGACGCAGGAGAGACATCGCATTCACTAGGTCTTCAATACATTTTTGTCGACGAAAATCTATTTCACGCTTCCACGATCATCAGGAAGACCGGAAGAAATGGGAAACACATTTTCAAGAAGCAATCTCACTTTGCAAAGATGGAAAAAGTTAGAATCATTTCTTTTGGAGAGACACTTTCAAATTAGTGTTTTCTGACATTAAAACCTGTCATGGGGTATGATAGATTGACTTGTTGAAAATATAAACAGGATGTTCATAAAATCAGATGTGGAATCATCTGCGACTGAAAGATAAACTTTAGTCACTATCTGATTTTATGAACATCCTGTTTATATTTTCAACAAATCAATGTACCCTCTGTATTCTAAGCTTTCAATTACGATTACGTGTAACTTAATCCATATTCATCTTTCTCAAATGTATGTTGAGATTGAGAGCTATTTTCCGAATACCATGTTCCTATTACCAACTGCAATGCATTCACGAATAGGTGGTAGAACAAAATCAATTATTATTTGTCTTCTTATTCTGAGCTCCATTTTTGTATCCCTCATAGTTAACTTTACCTGATGAATAGGTAGAAGGGACCACTATTAGGACAATTTTACTTATCTGTACCTTCGACCGATTGGTAAAAATGTCTTGATATTTCTATTTTCGACTTCTGAATTACTTCATTTTTTTCCATATTAGAAAATCTAACGTAAATATTACGTTAAATTCACTTGTTATGGGGAATGAAATCCCCACCTTCATCGATTTTTTCTGAACCGCTCTCTCAAGATACTTCGCCTACTGTTGGTAGCCCGGTCTCAAACAAATCGACTATCTTTATATACAGTGCTTCTCAAAAGTCCCCTCCCTCCCTCTTATTTTTGGAACGATTATACATAAACAAATGAAATTTGGAATCTGAATATTAAAGGTTGTAAACTTCCCTACTAGTCATGATAGATGACGAAATCGTCAAAGATGACGTCACAAGGCCATTGTGACCAATAATTTTGAATGGAACCCTACGGCAAACGACACCTCTTTTAAAAGGTATCGAAAAAACCTATTCAATGATACTAATTTTGTTTGTGTTTATGGCAGTTTTAATGGCTCATTAGTAAACATTAAAATTTAAATTCCATTCAGTATGATATTAATTACAGATTTAAGAATCATATCTACTTAAAGAAATTGCTCGAAGTGACCTCCATTTACTTCCTGACAGTGAAATATCCTATTTTTAAACTCTTCTCGTACTTTTGCAAATGTGTCTGCGGAAACAGCCTCACATTCTGCAACAATACGTTGTTTTAAAACGTCAATATTGTCAGGTTCAGTGGCGTAAACCTCCGATTTAAGGTACCCCCACAGAAAAAAATCCAAAGGTGTGAGGTCCGGTGATCGAGCTGGCCATTCCGTTGAACCTCGTCGTCCAATCCATCTACCACGATACTCCTCATCCAAATACCGTCTTACTGCACCGTAATAGTGTGGAGGAGCACCATCCTGTTGGAATGTTATTTCCAAATTGCCGAATTCATCTGGATTATCTTCCAAAATTTCAAGGATTAACGGTTTTATTGCGTTGTGCAACAGCTCCAGATAAACCCCACCAGTTAAATCAGTATTTAAAAAAAGAGGCCCAACGATGTGGTTTCCCAGGATACCTGCCCAAACATTCACCTTCTGGGGAAATTGGGTATGTGTTTCACGAAACAGGTGAGGATTTGCGTCACTCCAATACCTCACATTCTGTCTTTTTACATTTCCATTTAGATAGAAAGTACTTTTGTCACTAAAACAAATTGTTTTGATGTCTGGCTGTTGGTTAATTTTAGTTTCCATATTTTCACAAAATTCTAGTCTTCGGTCTGGGTCGTCCTCTGAGAGTTGATGAACCATTTTAAATTTGTATGGATGAAATTTGTTTTTTTACCCTGTTTACTGTACTTCGACTGACTTCACAGGTAGATGCAACGTGAGTTGTTGAAGAAGTAGGATTAACTATTACTTCTGCCAGTATATCAATTTTTTTCTCATCAGAAATTTGTGGTCTGCCAGATCGTTTCGCATCATTAATACTACCCGTTGTTTCAAACTTACGAAGAAGCTCCCTTAAATAAGTCCTCGAAACGGGGCGATCGGGAAACCTCTCATTAAAAATGCGTTCTGCTGCATGAATATTTTGTCCAGTTTCACCAAGAATTAGGATCGCTGCTATTTTATCACCTAAAGCACGTACCATTTCGCTTCTTGAAGCACTTAAACGTTCGGCTCACAACAGTTTAACAAATTATTAAAATGTGTAAAAATATTAAAAGTACCAAAAGCTGCTAACACAGTTAAACGTTCGATCAACAATACACAAATTATTAAATGTACAAAAACTTGGACAATTACAAAAACGTCGAATTAGGGAGACTAACAAAAACGTCAGCTTATTTGACAACTATCCAGAGGCGGAGCCTGAATTTGAAATTTTAGTATTAACTGATTTAATTCATCACAGCTTTGCGTTTTTTAAAAGCGAGTTGCCAAAACTGCCATAAACACAAACAAAATTAGTATCATTGAATAGGTTTTTTCGATACCTTTTGAATGAGGTGTCGCTTGCCGTAGGGTTCCATTTAAAATTATTGGTCACAATGGCCTTGTGACGTCATCTTTGACGATTTCGTCATCTATCATCACTAGTAGGGAAGTTTACAACCTTTAATATTCGGTTTCCAAATTTCACTTGTTTATGTATAATCGGTCCAAAAATAAGTGGGGGGGGGGGGAGGGGACTTTAGAGAAGCACTGTATATAATTCTACTGTACGTGTGTAGCACTGAACTCCTCCTAAACGGCTGGACCGATTTGAATGATTTTTTTTTGTATGCGTTTGAGTGGCGCCCTGGATGGTTTAGATTCACAAATCAGCCCGGCAGATGGCGCTGCAGTCGGTATCTAGGTTATTTATCTATAAACGGCTGGACCGATTTGAATGAATTTTTTTGTATGCGTTTGGGTGGCGTCCTGGATGGTTTAGATTCGCAAATCATCCCCCTAAATATTAAGGGTGGTCCATCTCTTAATTTTCACCCTTCTACGATCAACCCCTATTTTAAATTTTATTTTATTTTATAGAAAAAACGGGATAGCAGGATAACGGGATAACGAAAAAACGGGATGACAGGATAAGGGAATAACGGGAAAACGGAAAAACGGGATAAATAAAAAAAGGGATAACAGGAAAACGGGATAACGAAAAACGGGAAAACGGGATAACTGGATAATGAAATAACAAAAAACGGGATGACAGGATAAGGGAATAACGGGAAAACGTGGGATAAATAAAAAACGAGATAACAGGAAAACGGCAATAACGGGAATAACGGGAATAACGGGATGACAGGATAAGGAAAGGGAAAACGGGAAAAAAAAAAGGGATATCAGGAAAACGGGATAAGGGAAACGGGAATAACGGGATAACGAAAAAACGGAATGACAGGATAAGGGGATAACGGGAAAACGGGATAAAGAAAAAAAGGGGTAACAGGAAAATGGGATAACGGGAAAAAGAGATAACGGGACAACAGGAAGCGGAAGGAGTCAAAAGCATAATCTAGATGAAACAACATAAAGGAAAACATAGAAAAAAAGAAATTCTACGCGGACGAGAGTCTTCGGGAAAAACATTTTAGGGAACATAGAAATTTGGACAGGACAACGTTTGCCGGATCCGCTAGTACTTTCGTTAGCATGCTACCGCAAAGTTCATATAATAATAATAATAATAAATTGTATTAGCCATTTAGGTACAATGTGTACATATGGTAAGTCCTACAATACATAAATCACATGATACAGCAAAACCATAGTGTTGGTCATTGAGAATAAATAAACTAAACTGAATAACGATCATGTGTATAAATAAAATCAAACGGACATGACGACAGCACAACACCAGATACATATTTAAAAAAAAAACCCAAAAACCCCAATTAAAATCATTGAATTAAAGCTTTATCACTGAACAAAACACAAGACAGCACACTACAAGTAACATATTAAAAGTGAAATAATTAATTAAAAGTTGAATAATTCACAATAACGGATCATCCAAATATTCTTGATATGAATAGTAACCTTTTTCAATCAGCAAACATTTTATTTTGTTAAAAAATATTCTATCACATTCAGAATTTTTTATTGCCGTTGGCAATTTGTTGTAGAAGCTCAATGCTTTGTAGAGAGGAGCATTTTGGAATTTCGTGGTTT
The DNA here is from genome assembly GCA_018342105.1 of Gonioctena quinquepunctata. NCBI lineage: Eukaryota > Metazoa > Arthropoda > Insecta > Coleoptera > Chrysomelidae > Gonioctena > Gonioctena quinquepunctata. The sequence goes on along the minus strand of JAFIRS010000029.1, from coordinate 1,241,873 downwards.
TGTGGTTTGGTATTTTTAGGAGACCACCATGTCGTGTGTTGTAAGCATGCGAAGAAGCATTGGTATCAACGGATTTCAAGTTGCTTCTAATGCATTTCAAACATTTCAAAATATAGATGGATGGAGCAGTTAACAATTTCTCTCTTTTGAATATTGGTTTGCAACTATCTCGATAGTCCATATCAAATATTAATCTTACGATATACGTTTATGCCCTATAAACACTCTACCAAAATCTTTATCACATCCCCATGACATTATGTAGAAGGAAATGTGTATATTTTGCCATTTTAATTCCCTAAAAACATGAAAGACATTTCGATAATTCCTATTGGAGGATTGGTTGTCAAATGCGAATCCATTTTTTGAAGACAACTAACAGTAGGAACTTCACTGATTCTTAATTGTGTCCAATTCAGTCGTTGATCGTCAGTTCCTTCAGGTCCAACGTTTATGAACAATTCAATCAACCTTTTGTTGTGCGTTATCTTCCTTGAACATGTAAATGTGCGATATATTTCAACTTTCAATGAATTGATGAAAACCAGTTGCCAAAGGATGTGCCGTTTCCGAGAAGTAAAAATATAATTGAAAGGTGGCGATGGCGGAATCGATATTTGGTATTCAGAAGGTTGGCTTATCAAAAGCATTATTTCATTATTCGTCTAATTCTTTGTAGCTCACAACCAACCCATTATTTAAACAGTCGACTAGCTCATGCATCGATATCTGTCCCATTCACTATTCCTCCCGTTCTTCTCTTGAGTTGGAGCGACGCGACGGGTGCATTGTCACTCGTCACTTCACGTGCAGTTTTTGTTCACTTGGCAAGAAGTTTAGGACGGCTGAAACATCACAAAGATAAATAGATAAAGCGTGTCTGCAGTTCATTAACGAGTTGGAGAGAAAAATATATCGATAGATACGTGTCCATTGTGTTCGCTTTACACATAACCTGTAAAGGTAATCAGCAGCACTATGCCCTTTCTGGTAAATAAACATAGTTTCCTTTTCACCTGATTCAAACCTCATCTTCATGATCCTTATAATTATTCGACATTCCACCTGTAAAAAATGTAACGATTGCTACCTTTTCAGATGATTCTTAGCAGCTATTCGAGATTCAGGAACAGCCACGGCAAAATTCCAGAGTAAGTAAAACATTAACTTTAAGTACTAATAGATTAACATAAGATTTTCGTCTTGCTATACATGTACCTGATAACATTGCTAGATATAGGCTATGTGCACGACAGCAACATTTCGGGACTCGGGAATTATTTGACAGTTAGATGACAAGCCATGTTTTGATAATTTCTATCAAAATCAAGTGAAAAACTTGAAGAAATATGAAATATCGATATTTGAGGACCAGTTATAATGTTACTGAGTTAAACAAATGGATTTTATAATGAAAACAGGATTTGAAAGCATAAAACATATACTTTCCAACCTGAAACTGTGATGATGAAAGGTAATGAATTAGCTTCGGCACATTTGAGAAATGTTGAAGAACTGAGAATTAACGGCCAACGTTATTTAATACAAGTCCATATTATTAGGAAAACCTCAGTGAAATAAACATCTTTGAATGTAAGTACCCAGTGTTGTTGTTTAGTTGAGCTGGATTCATTTCAGTTACTTTTCCAGTTATTGGTTGATTTGGTGAGACTACTATGTTCCTCCTTGCCATAAAACGTTTGTTCAAACGTGTGAACTCATAATATCGCGCAAATAAAATTGATTCAGTGGAATCGTTAAATGAGGTTGTCACACTTTATAGTTTTTACAGCAGCTATCAATTTCATTCTTTGCTCTAATTTCCAGGCAGATTTTAGAAAAGTATAAAATTTACACAAACTATTTTTCCCTTATTTGTACAGTGTTCCAACACAGCGAATTTAACGTAAATTAACGTGGAATTATTTATCAAAACAAATTTGACAGTCCCAATATTGTTTCACATTTCTGCCACAGCACACGCTGCGATCGATTTGACTTTCCCCACCAAGCATCGCACATAGCCAATAGACCCAAGGTTATTTTGTGCCGTTTCACAATTTCGGCAATCGTCAAATGTGAGTCAGGACAGAATTGGTTTCAATACAGATATTGGCGATTTGAAATAGATACTAAAAACAAACAAAGAGGTATAGAATACATTTTGGGGCTCAAACATCCAACCCAACAAAACAACAACAGCAACAAAATTAATGTATTGAAGTAATGACAAATACGCGTTAAGATTTTTTATTTTTTGCATAAAAACGGCGCCCCATACGAAAAAAAGGCAGGAGATATTTTTTGTCACAAATTGAACGAGAAATCAATTTTTGATTTGAAATATCTCGGTAGCATACCATTTTTTTCTTTAAACAAATTGATATCATTATGCGCGCCAATGATGAACATACAATTCTTAATCACATGTCTAAAAATGCGCAATAACTACCTCTTGAAACTCACCAAATTTCATTTGCATATCTCGACCGGTTTCAGAGCAATAAATAAATAGTCAGTTTTTAAGAAAAACTTTAACACCCCGTATCTCGGAAAACGGAGCATTTGCGGACAAAAGTTATATAACAAACTGTTATTATTTTTTCATGCAGAATCACCCCCTGAAGTTTGTCGCACTTATTCACTAACACCCTGTATAAGCACAATTATCATTCATGAAATGTTCAAATATTAGAAATAATTTACCTTCCACTACGTTATTATCAATTTCAAATGACCTCCAGAACGCCATAATATTGAACAAACAAGAACGGAAAGAGTTATTAATATTTCTATATACTTCGTCAACACCGCACAAAATCCAATAATACGTGAAAAATTCAAAAAATCTTTATAACACAAGGTGTGCAATATACTAAAAACAAGATGCATCTCTGTATTATAACCCTTCACCTACAATCGGCCAACGTGGACTTGATCGACATATGTCATTCTGAATTAAATTTGCGTCGGCCAATAAGAATTGTATTTGCACCAATAGGAAGGGTAATTAGGGGTGGCTATGGTACTATCTCTGTCGCTGGTCATGGATCAATTTTTATTACTTATTTTGTAGAAACAAGTCGCAAGTCAACACTGTAATTAAATTATCAAACAGTGCAAAATAATTTCCAATACTTATTTTATATTTTATTGGGTTAACGCTGAACGGAAAATTTTGATTGACGATTCATCTGAAGAGAAGACTGAGCTCAGGCTCAAATACAACGAACCCGTCGAAATAAATTGCTCTTGAACAACAGGTCCTAAAAGTAATCATACTCTACGATATTCAACTGGGAATGCGCTAACTTTCCGACACTTCAAATAAAATTATAGAAGTTAATGAAAACGTGGAAATAATAAATATTCAAGAACCGTAGTGTTTTCCTGATTATATGTTTTTGATGCATTGCTACAATATCCATTTAAAAAAGTTTACCAACAGTGTGTTTCGTTCAAAATTATAATAGATGAAGTGTACTAGTAAATTGAAGTAAAGTTCACATTGTTACTTTTCCAAAAGGGCTTATAATTTACGTTGTGTCAGGGATGATATTTATTTCAAATGTGTATTTGAATTACTCTGATCCATCTGAAATAAATGGAAAAATTCGATTCTTATGTTTTATGATTATCCTAAAATATTGAACAATGAAATGCAATCATCAAATGAACACATATAATAATAATAATAATAATAATATTTCATTCCATTAAGACCATTTTATATGGTATTGGACATGTCAAAAATATAAATATAAAAATCTATACACCTATAATCATATATACATAAAATGTCATTCTACCACTTACAGGCACATAAATAACAGTTATTATACAATTTCAGTTATTGTTTACATATAGACATTTAGACACACAATGTTCAGTATAATTTAACAGTCAATACAATTTTAAGTCAGAAACTCGCTTGGGCTATATATGCATTTCTCAATCAAATAACTTTTTAGTTGTTTTTTGAAACGTATTTCATTTCTTTCACTTTTTATTGATTTCGAGTATATTGAAAAACTTGATACCACTGTATTGAGGACTTTTTTCATATAAGGAAGTTCTGTGGTGAGGAATTTGTAGCAAATTGCCATGCCTAGTTTTATAATTATGACTATCATGATTATGTGTTAGTGAATCTATATTTTTACTGACAAGCAAAATACATTTGTAAATATATATATACTGGGAACTGTTAAGATGTTATTATCTCTAAAATATGGTTTACATGAGTCTGTTCGTTTGATACCAAATATAAGTCTGATAATACGTTTTTGTGAGATCAGTAGTCTGCGAGCCATTGATGTATTTCCCCATACAATAATGTCATAGCTAATTCGAGAGTATACGAGCGCATAATAGACATTGAGGAGTTGTTCTTTATTGAATATCGTTTTCAGTTGGACTATAGCATAGTAACCTGAGTTTACTTTCTTGCTGACATTCTCAATAGCGGTTTTGAAGGACATGTCTGAATCCAGATAAGTTCCAAGAAATCGTGCAGAAGAAATTGGTTGTAACGAAACTGTTCCTATATTTATATGAATTTGATCGCGTAATTCTTTTTTTGGGTTTACGTGTAGAAGAACGGTTTTTGAAGCATTGAGTATCATTCCATTTTTTTGTGACCATTCGGTGATTTTGTTTGCTAAATGATTCAATTTCTCTTGTAATATTTGAGAATTATCACCATATGCTGCTAATGAAACATCATCTGCATATAGCACTAGGCAATCAGTTTTCATGAAATTTGGAAGGTCATTAATGAATATAAGAAACAGGAGTGGCCACAGAATTGATCCTTGCGGAACTCCTAAATTCACATCGTATGTTTCTGTTTCGGTTCCATTCATTCTGATAAATATTTTTCTATGCTCCAAATAGGACATCAACCATTTTGATACTTTCCCGCTAATGCCTACTGACTGAAGCTTACTTTCGAGAAATTTCAAATCCAAGCAGTCAAATGCTTTGGTGAGATCAAATAAAAGTATCCCCACATGTTTCTTCTGATCCAAATGTTTATGGATATACTGGAAAAGATTGTAGATAGCACTCTCTGTTGATCTCCCTGGATAAAAACCATTTTGACACATACTGATTATTTGATATTTCTCAAAGTATGTTATAATTCTATTATACAGTGCTTTCTCTATTATTTTACATATGACCGTGGGAACAGTTATGGGTCTATAATTTTCCAGGAACTGGGAATTAACTTTTTTAGGGATTGGTGTAACCGTTCCAATTTTCAAAATATCAGGAAATTTACCTAGTTCGATCGAGAGATTGATGATGTACGCAAGAGGCTCTGCAATGTAAGATCCTATGCTTTTAATTATTTTAGTAGAAATACAATCAACACCAACACTATCGGTGTTTTTTAAATTATTTATTATGTCTAGTATTTCTGTAGGATTGGCAGCACTAAAGAAGAAAGAGTTCATTTGTGGATTACTCACAGTGCATACCTCGGATGTTGAATTTGGAAAGTGCAGATCTAGTTCGATTCTGGGTGACGTTGCAAAGTGTTTGCAAAGCTCATCAGCTATCACAGTTTTGTTAGTGGTCAACTTGTTGATGACAATTTCAGGTGGCTGGTTGTTTTTTGTTTTACCGTTTTTTTCCCTGACTAATTTCCAAAAGTACTTTTGTTTTTCGGTTATATTTTGTTTGTCGTTTATACGTGACTGATAGTGAGTATGCTTGGTGTAACTAACCTTCCGTTCGTACTCCTTTTTAAAACATTTATATTCTTCATTTATGTCTGTTTGTTCATGCGTATTCACCTTTAGCCAATATAAGTTTTTCAATATTCTGCCCATTTATATGATTTCTTTATTTACCCACTCCTTGGAGGAGCTGTTTTTCTGATGAATAGTCTTACTATTAACCGGACAAAATAAAGCTAGGGCATAGTCAATTATTCCTATAAAATTACTGAATATTGTTATCTATATTTTCGAAACAGTTATATATATATATATATATATATATATATCGATTATTATTGTCGGATATACCAGATACCATGACGTCACATGTCCCGTTTTCGTTATGGATATTCAGTTGTTGGATTACGGTAATTAGAAATAGATATTAAATGAATGTGGTTTTTTGTGGAGGAACAACCAACGTTTCTTGACATGTTTTTTGGGTAACCTCCCACAGTCTGAAAATGACAATATAATCAGGAAAATCTATACAAGTGTAGAAAGGGCAAACTAATTAGTTCACCCCGATAAGTTACTGCGTTCACCAAATTATATTTCCTATAGAAAAATGATTCGATTTGTCAGTGACTTCTCATTCCCTGAATATGCCTATAAAAAATAGTAAAATTCAAAGATACTCCTCTATATAGTTTTTGATTGACGTTTCGGGGACTATATCTGCCCCCGTTCTCAAAATCTTCTAAATCTCCTTTAATTGTTTTAATAATTTGGATTTTTTCTTGCAGAGTCTCTTTCGCTTTTTCAACTGACTCTGCAAGAAAAAATCCAAATTATTAAAACAATTAAAGGAGATTTAGAAGATTTTGGCATATTCAGGGAACGAGAAGTCACTGACAAATCGAATCATTTTTCTATAGCAAATATAATTTGGTGAACGCAGTAACTTATTGGGGTGAACTAATTAGTTTGCCCTTTCTACACTTGTATAGATTTTCCTGATTATATTTTCATTTTCAGACTGTGGAAGGTTACCCAAAAAACATGTCTAGAAATAGATATTGCATATTTTTTCAATATCTAAAATTAATCTCTTAGCATTAGAAATGCATAGTGATAAGTTTGTTATTTTTCCCGAAATTACGGGAAAGTTAGATTGTACTGTCTCAAGATGAAACGGCAAGTGGAATAATATATGTTTTTTTTTAATTGGTTCTGTCCACAATAAGTTATATAATGTATACCTTTTAATTTCTATTATTTTGAAACAGTTGTCTTCAACTTTCCCCTTCAATTATTTAATCAATCGAAAATGTCATCATTATTTTGCCATTATTATTGGTCAATAATGAATATAATGAAAATAATATCATAATACCGTGAAATTGGTACTTCCCGCTGGCCTATTTCCAGATTTCCAATGAACGGCCAATCGGTACTATGAAACGTCGGAACAGGAAGCCCTGTCGAACGCACATTGAAATACATTAATTTGCCCTGGTGTCGGTCATTTAGCTGCTGCCATTTGATGATGCCAGGAATCTATTAGATGTTTAATATCGGTGTGCATGAATGCGTTTCTGTCTTCCTGGCTGACATACTGGCGTGCCCGATAAGGGACAAAATCTTGATTTTTCATATGGAAAATAGGAAACCCTAACTCGACGACTATTGTTAGTTTTATTGCTTAGTAATGGAACCAGTTGATCAGATAATATTCATAAAAACGTCACTGGCTCCAATATATCCGATTTTTCTGAATTAGTATCAAGTAAAGGTTCTTGTCTAGATTTCAAGAACTTGTTTTGAACTTTTTTCGAATCAAGACAAGAAAATAAGTTTCATGTCAAGAATCAAGAAAGAAAGATACTTGAGAACAAAATTGGTCATGAATGAATTAATACTCTTTATTTCCACAAGATAATAATTAAATTGTATGGGAAATGGGTATAGGTTAGATTACCAAGACTAATAGTAATACATTTACTCGACATAAAAAAATGTTCAGGTCCTGATAAGATTCCACCTCTCTTCATCCAGAAATGTGCCACAAATCTTAGTAAACATCTTACAATTATTTAAATTGTCCTCGGATCGACTTTCCCTATAAAATGGAAAACTGCTCTCGTTGACCAATTCACAAATCAGGGGACATATCGATTGTGAAAAACTATAGACCAATTAGTAAGTTACCTACTTTTTGAAAACTTCTTGAAAAAATAATATATAACTTATTATTACATTACATTACAAGTCAGAAATGTCATAAGAGAACAGCAACACGGGGTTTTCCCAATAGAAACCAAACTGATACTGTATACGGAATACATTAGCGAAAATATGGACAGTGGCTCTCAAATCGATGCGATTTACACCGACTTCAGCAATGCCTTCGACATAGTGGATCACTGCACTCTGATAGACGATCTTGCTGAAGTTGGGGTATGCGATAACATTTCAAGGTGGATTTGGTCATACCTCACAGGAAGAAATCGAACTGTCGCCATTGATGGGCTACAGTCAAAGTCATTCTCAAGTCCTTACTGGGCCCCTCAAGGCAGCTATTTGAGTCCCTTATTGTTTATCATCTACATAAATAGTGTTAGAAAATGTTTCAGTAATTTATTTTTATATGCAGAAACATTCAGGAAGACTTGGGCAGGTTTTCAGAATTCTGCGATCAAAATCACTTTTCGCTACTACATAAGCTTTGCCAAAAAAAATAAAACCAAAATAAAATGAAAGTTTATGAGACTTGCGTGTAATAATAGACAAAAATCTCAGTTTCACAAGTCACGTAGCAAAAATTGTAAACGAGGCAAACAAAATGATGGGATTCATAATCAGAAATAGCAGAGAATGCAATCAAAGTAAAACGACTATTTCCCTATTAAATGCTTATTGTTCACAGTAAACTGAGTTTCTGTTCCACAGTATGGAATCCGCTATATGCCATTCATGTCAACCAAATAGAAAAAAATTAAAATAAATTTCTTAGATTTTTAGGATATAAAACTGATTTTCCATTAGAGGACAGCAAGTACGAGCCAACAAGGAAAACATTTAGAATTCTCAGACTGGTTGATAGGTCCCTCAGTGGCATATTATTCATCACAAAAATAATAAATCAAATTAACTCTAACGAACTACTGTCACTAATGAACTTTGACGTTCCTGGTACAACTTTTCGGAGAAAAGTGTTTCTGAAATGCCCTTATCGGAGAACAAATACTGGTATTAATTCTCCTCGCATCCGTTCTCAAAAAGAATTCAACTCCTGCATGCACAAAATCAATGTAGATATTTTCTCAAAAAACTTATTAGCGCTAAAAAAACATCAAATTATCATACTTATAGATCTAAATGTATAATTCATTATTGTCTAATACTTACTATCCCTTTTTTCTTTCATATATCTAAACGCATTGTATACTGAATTAGTGGACACTATTATTTTGTACTTGCTCTGTTTGTGTCCCAAACTTGTTGAATAAATAAATAAATAAAACGTCAAAATTAGTAGAAATACAATACATACTATAGCACAGCGAAATTATATAAAAAAATATTTTAAGGCACATTTTAAATATTTTAAGCGTCAAACATGGACATATTAAATTGTCCAGGTAGTTGATTATAAATGCACGGACCCACATAGTTAGGTGCGTTTTGGGTTATTTTGTATTTCTCAACTTGTGTATGAATTAAGCCTCTCTGACGAGTATCGATATCTTTGATAAACTTGAAGTTGTTAATGCTACAGTAAACATAACACGCATTTCCAAAAATGTATAAGCTATTCAAAGTCAGAATATGGCTAGATAAAAGTTACTTTGTGCAGCAAAAACATCTTTCGACAAGGTAGAGATGCCCCACAAGCAAATTCCATATCGAAGATGCGACTAAATTTGTGCATGATAGATATTTGCAAGCTGACAAAAATCTAGTAGTTAGGCTCTCATAGTGTGAGATCCAGTTGATATATTTATCAAAATGAATTCCAAGAAATTCAACCGTATCCCTATCAGACAACGTTGTATTGTTGGAGTTCTATTGTAAATCAACTGATTGCCGTTGATAGTTATGAAAACCAATAGATTTTCCTAGAATCAAAATGTAGATCTTGGTTATTAAAAAACTTCAAGCGGCATTCCAGTAATTTTTATGATCAACACAGTCGAGAGCCTTACTCAAGTCTCATAATACTGCCGTGGGAAAATCTCTGACAAAGTTTGTGATACTGACAGGTCTAAAATTTGCCATACTAATACAGCTGGACTAACGGAAAAAGCGACTGGGAAGTGAAACCATTTTTATTGATGACGTTTCGGAATTGTTTATTCTATTTTCAAGGCTGGAAAATGACATAGAAAGTATGAATGGAAACAAATTACATCTATAACCATACCTTTAAACATCAAGTTATTCCAGTAATGGATACACCTCCATTCAAATGTTGAACAATCATATGTATGTTGATCAATTCTATCCTTTATATATTGTTTTGTTTGTCCAATATAACAATACTGTACAACGTTTGATTCTAGTACACTTGCCCATCTTCTAGATGGGAGAATAAACCTTTAGTTGTTTTCGAATTATAGAAAGCAAACTTACGAGTATCTGCCGATAAACATTTTTTTTTTTTAGTGCATCCAGATATGGACATTTAAAGTAATAAACTGTACCATTGGGAATAGTTCATTTCATGTCGGTTCATTGTCTTTTATTAATGATACTGTTTATAAGTGCATTTGGTTAATTATTATTTCTTAATATCGCAAATATGAACTATGAGGTCGTGGATTCGATGTTTCTCAATGGTGGCACGGATGATATGATTGAGATATGAATTTTCATCTTTTCATTGGAGTATGTTGATCAGAAGCTTTCGGTCGGCAAAATTCCTTTTAAAATTATAAATATAAACCCATCCCAAGTAGCATTTTAAGTGGAAGGAACAATCAAGTGCCTGCCACTTTGAAGGTTTAATGGAAGTTACCAAAACGTCACCGAAACTATCATACTCTCTTGAAAGTGTATGTGACTTCTAAGTGATATTTAAGTTGTACAGGATGGTTACCGCAGCGGTTATTTTCCACTTTTAAGTTTGAAAACATTTAAAGTGATTTGATCAGTGGCCATAATGTTTCAGACACCTCAAATGACACTAATAAGTTATAGAACTGTGGAGTCGCTACCGTAGATGGGAATTACGTAACTACAACCATACACATATAAAATTTCCGTTATTCTCACTGTATAGTGACAGATTTAGTGGTAATTACGTGATAACCACCGAGTCGAAGTTGCAGTATCAGTTTCCGTCACTATAATGCTGCTTGGGTTTCCTCATGTTAGTTTATTCTAAAATGTTTGGTATCCACATTTGAAGCGGCGTATCAACTTTCCTCTTCAACCCGCATTTTCGGGTATTATCTCCTCTCATGAACTTTTCTCATAATCTCCCTGTTTCCACATACTAGATTCATCTAGCAAAGCTCATATCTTCATATCCATCCTTCATTTTCATGACTGAACAATGAGATTTCCAACGTAAATTGAAACTTAACATTTGAACGCTTCTCTTTAACCACCATTTTCACATAATATTTCACCACTCGTGAACTTTCTCCCGTTTATTTACTGGAAATCCGGAATGCTTCCACGTACAATTTCCATCCGAGTCGTCTAACAGCATAATTCATATCCAGCTTTCATTCAATTAGAAAAGTTAGCGTTAACTTTTAATGAAAAGTTAGAGGTACAACAGTGAGCAGCGAAACGAAGGAAGTCATAATACATGAGCACTGGCGTACTATTCAACTCCCCCTTTGTATGGTTGCGGCGTCTATAATGAAAGAGCTTCGGAAATACCGCAACTTCCCATTTAAATATGCAGGGTGTTTCTCATAGGCATGTCATCAATTCGCTAGTGCATTCCATGACTTCTCTGAATGCTAGATTTTATTGGAATCTGCCAACATTGCGGACTATTGCCTTTGCAGCTATACCGTGGTATTCCTTGTTTACCATCCATATTGGATCTTGCAATCCCCCCCCTCCAACTTTTTATCAAATTATAATGAATATTGATGGATTCAAAAATTACTCTTACGTGCAGCAACTCAATTTTCTCGTTTTCCAACATATTTTTTCATACGGAATCACTAACAGTTTCGGACCAGTTTTATTAGTTTTGAAGAAATGACGTAATAACCACAGTGACGTTGAAACAACGTTATGAAATGGCTGAGAACCAAACGTATCATACATTTTTTTCAACAAAAACATGTCGGGCGAAGTGACATTATTTTTCATAGGTTCCATTTATGTTTAAAGAAACATAATGTATCAGGTGAAAAAACGTTGAAAATGAACTCATTTTCAACGTTTTTTTGAACCGTTGAACTATGATAATTGTGAACGTTGGATTCGCATGATTAACAAAAATCAAACACGAAAATGGCACACTCGTGAACAATGAACAATTCATAAAAATCAACCATTATTCCGTATTCGCTACCACCCATCTCCCTTGTCTAACCATAATCCACGCTCTCTCTGAAACAATGTTATCTGAGCGTGGTGAGTTGTCCAGCCTATAAAAATGCAACCAGAAGAGTTTTATGAATTTCAAAATGTAATTTTTCTCACAAAAGGGGGAAAGCCACATTTTTTCCCGAAACCATGATGGTTTTTCGGTTGAATGAGAAAAGTATCCGATAGTTCGATACCCGATGTTTTTAAATCATCATTGTTTAATGTTTCAAGGCAAAGATTATTCTCAAATCCACATACTCCCCACAAAAAACTATTTCACTAAAACTATTATGACTTTGATTTGTTGAAAATATGAACAGGATGTTCATAAAATCAGATGTGGAATCATCTGCGACTGAAAGAAAAACTTTAGTCACTATCTTCCATCGTCAATATTATGACTTTATAGTTCTAGAAATGAGGACATATTTGTTATATATTTAGATTAAAATCAGCTTTATTTTTCTGGAGTTTGTTGTTTTCAGCCAGTTTTTCACTGGCCAGAAATTTCCAATTTTTTATTTCCCTGGCCTCATAATTCACTTTTATCGTAGCTGTAAAAATGAAAATGGATTTGATACACACTACATCGTAAAAAATCGTGGTTGCATTTGTGAACTATCCAAACTCGATTTCAAGTTCAAGTGAATGTGAGGATCAAAAGTGCAATCTGCTACCAAACTTTCAGATTTCAAATATACAGGGTGATTCAGAAATACTTTGTTATTATTGCTCTTACTCTTACTCTTACTCTTACTCTTACTCTTACACGTCTTTTTCTTTTTTGAAGATTCATAACTTTTTTTAGCGTACTTCTAGCACTATTTTCAGTAGAAAAAATCAATTCCTCTATCATATCTACGTAAAAAAGCTACCCTTGTTACAAGTCGTTATAAGCAACCGTTTTCTAGATATTTGTACTTGAAACTTTCAAGTCGATTATTCGATAATCTATGCGTGTTGAAGTTATTACCATTATTTTGCATTTTTCACAAGAATGCTTAGGAAATGAATTTGACGTTTAAGTGAGTAGTTTTAATTACCCAAATGTCCACTCCTGCTAGCTCAAATCAACAGCCACCTCATTTCAATTTTCTGAAACCAGTTCTTCCATATAAATGGAATATTCATTTCAGTGGTGATTCTCGTAATGAATCATTAGTATCTTTTCTGGAAAAAGTTGATGCTTCCAGTTTTGCACGAAATGTATCTGAAGACGATCTATTTTTATCTGCTGGAGATCTATTTAAAGATCAAGCATGGATTTGTTATAACAATTAAAAGAAAAATTTCAGAAATTGGGATGAATTAGTTCAAAAGCTTAGAGATGATTTCTTGCCATATTTTTATGATGAAGATCTGTTAATGGAAATTAATAACCTAACTCAAGGTTCGTCTGGAAGGGTCGTTAGATTTATTTCTTCAATGGTTGGTCTTTTCAATAGATTGAAAGAAAAACCTAGTGAAAAGGAAATGGTGAATATCATACGAAGACATTTATTACCTTATTTCATTACTCATTTATCTTTGTGAGATATTAGTAATATATCTGAGCTGAGCAATTTGTGCAAAAACGTGGAGGAGTCTCGTGAACGGTCAGAAATATATAAGCCACCTCCAACGAGGAGATCAGGGTTATTAGAACCGGATTTGAGTTGCGTAGCTTTTCAAGAGTCTCAGAATTTATCTTTTAAAAAAAATTTTAATACGTTTTTGGAATTGTTCAGAAGAAGGTCATTCTCGCAGAAATTGTCGTTCTCAGAAAATCTTACTTTGTTATGGTTGTGGAAAGAAAGGAATTACAAAGGTAGTATGTTACAAATGTAATCAAAAAAAGCGCAAAAGTCAATCAAAGGTCGACACAGTAAATTCTAAGGAATGGCAAAATTGGCTAGGAGTAGTAAAGAATTTTCTTTCTAATAAATCAGATTCCAGTCAATTACCTTCAAGAGTATTTACTAAATTACCTTCTAAATTGCCGTCAAAATTGCCTTTGATATTACCTTCTGATTCACTTATTAGGAAAAAAGATGAAAGTAGATTGAACGTACTTTCTCTGAATCCTATTTTTGAAAGAAAATCAAATGTAGTTTTAATTACATATTATGTGACAGTTAAACGTTTTGTTGTTTTGTTGAAGTTTCTGTAAGTTTTAAAACACTAATTTTGAAAAAATGGATTATTTAAACAATAATGCTCATTTAGCCGATATGCATTTCGTTTATGGCCTTGCGGATGGCAATGCGCGCGAAGCAAGACGTATATACCAGGAACGATTTCCTAATCGAGTACAGCCTTCAGCTCCAACATTTGCCAGTCTCCACCGTCGTTTGGCAGAAACAGGTAACATTAAGAGGGCAGCTGATATTATTGGAAGACCACGAGCAGTCCGAACCCCAGAATTGGAAGAAGCTGTTTTGAACGCTCTCGAGGAGAATCCAGAAACAAGTACAAGAATAATTGCTGAAGCTCTCAATTCTACTTAGTCCACAGTTTGGAGAATTATACACGATCAACAATTTTATCCATACTTTGACGTCAAATTCATTTCCTAAGCATTCTTGTGAAAAATGCAAAATGATGGTAATAACTTCAACACAACACAAGTAATCGACTTGAAATTTTCAAGTCCAAATATCTATAAAACGGTTGCTTATAGCGACTTGTAACAAGGGTAGCTTTTTTACGTAGATATGGTAGAGGAATTGATTTTTTTAGTGAAAAATGAGCTAGAAGTACGCTCAAAAATGTTATGAATCTTCAAAAAAAAAGAGGTGTAGGTGGCGCCTCCTACGAGTAAGAGCAATAATAACATCAGGTTCGAATTCGACACCTCAAAAAACGTCTCAATACCAATTTTCGTTTAATTAAGGTCAGTATTTCGAAAGTTATTCAAAAAAACGAAAATAAAAATAAAACTTCAACACCCTGTATCTTGGAAACGAAGCGTTTTTCGACATATATTTATTTGGACAATTTATATTAGAATATTGTGAGGAATCACCTCCTGAAGTTTGTCAAAGTACTTTTGAATCACCCTGTATATTAACTATAACTGAAAGAAGAGTTAACCATTCTCAGAAGGGCACAAGTATTGACTTACTGAAAATTCGAAGGTAAGTTGAAGAGACAGAATATACAATTTTATAAACACTTGGTTTTCCCCAAGCCTCAATATAACGTTGAACAAGTTTTTGTCTCTCTTCTAGGGATACTATTTTTATTAGATATAAATCATGAACGCCTGAAACATAAAGCCAAAATTGCTGTTCACTTTGTATCTCATTCGATATCAAATTCACTTGAAACAAATTAGCAACAACAAAAATTACCGGCCATTTGGAATTCACACTACAAACTTCATGAATACAGTTACGTAACTGGGATTTGTCTCTTATTGAAATACTCGAATAATTATTGTCCGTTTATTACGTTTTCGGTTGCTTTCGTAGGTTATGCTTCTCTTGTTTTTTCTCTGTCTACGTTCCTCTTCCTCTTGATTTTCTATCTGCCGTCGTTTGCTCGGCAAACTGCTCCTTGATTTCCATAATGGCCTCCATATCGTCGTAGGATGTATTTCTCGTATTCACTATTGACAGTTCTCAAATAGTCATTAATATATTTACTTCTGACACCAACTCTTACGAAACTGGGGTTCGTCTCTTATTAAAATACTCTACTAAATATTGTCCGTTTATTACACTTCACAATTACAACACGATAATAAATATCGCGTTCGACACTGCACTACTTTATTTACAACTGTACTTGTACTCCAACAGATGAAGACAAATAACTGTCTAATGCTCGCGTGTGTGCTCACTGGAGAATTCTCGATTGTTCAGCGTGACTGGTTGACGTCACACCGCCTTCTTGGAATCCGTGTGGGCGGTTGGTCGCTACCTGCTATCGGGGTTTTTCCGTCGCTTCCGACATACACAACGGCAGTGGCGTAGTGGATTCGTAACAATATGATCACAATGAGCTACCGGCATACCGCGTGCAGACTCTCAGGAGTTGTAGTTCAGACGTATATAAAGCTGGCACAGCCGTTTCGGCACAATCAACTAAAAATCCAATATTTAATAACTATTTATTAACTATTTTCTAACACAAACTAACATTTTCTAACTCAGCTGGCAGAGCCGTTCCATAACTTTTCATCCAGAATAGTTAGGAAGATAATTCAAAGGCTCAAATTCCTAACATTTTTATAACTCTCAGATAGTAAATGTCAAATCCGAATTCAAAGAGTTTAATACATGGAAATTTGTTTTCGTTTTATTAACTCCAACACAATCATTCAAAATGAACGAATAATGTTTTACGTTTTTCCGAAATAGTCAAGTTGAGCTGGAAAATATATTGAATAAAAATTATAACAGATCCAGAAACTGTGAATTATTCCAAAAAAATCGTTTTTGTGACTGTTATTTGATAACTGCAGCCAAATAACTCAAAATGAACGGAGAATGCTTTATTGTTTATCATTGTCCAGAAATAGTGCAGTTGTGCTGGAAAATATATTGGAATAAAAATTATAACAACCAGAAACTGCAGTTTAATACATAAAAATGTGTTCTCCAGACTACTATTTAATAACTCCAGCACAATAACTCAAAATGAAAAGAGAATGCTTCGTAATTTATCATTGTCCAGATATAGTGAAGTTGTGTTGAAAAATACATCGAGTGGAAATTATAACATAGCCAGAAACTGCAGTTTAATACATAAAAATGTGTTTTGCGGACCCCACTAATTGATAAATCCAGCACAATCACTCAAAATTGACGTAGAATGCATCTTTGTTAACTATTGTCCAGAAATAGTACAGTTGTGCTGGAAAATACATCGAGTAGAAATTATAACATAGCCAGAAACTGCAGTTTAATACATAAAAATGCATTTTCGGGAATACTATTTAATAACTCCAACACAATCACTCAAAATGAATGTAGAATGAAATTATAACAAAGCCAGAAACTGAAGATTAATACATAAAAATGTGTTTTCAGGACTCTATTATTCAATTACTCCAGCACTATCACTCAAAATTAACGTAGAATGAATCGTTGTTGATCATTGTCCAAAAATAGTACAGTTGGAAAATACATCGAGTAGAAATTATTACATAGCCAGTTTAATACATAAAAATGTGTTTTGCGGACTCCACTATTCAATAATTCCAGCACAATCACCCAAAATGAACGTAGAATGCATCGTTGTTAATTGTTGTCCGAAATAGTACAGTTGTGCTGTAAAATACATCGAATAGAAATTATAACAGCCAATAACTGCAGTTTAATACATAAAAATGTGTATGTTATAATTTCCACTCCATGTGTTTTCCAGCACAACTGTACTATTTCTGGACAATGATTAACAACGATGCTTTCTACGTTCATATTGAGTGATTGTGCAGTAGTTGATAAATAGTGGAGTCCGGAAAACACATTTCTTGTATTAATCTGCAGTTTCTGGCTATGTTATAATTTCTACTCAATGTATTTTTCAGCACAACTGCACTATTTCTGGACAATGATTAACAACGATGATTCTACGTGTTCATTTTGAGTGATTGTGCTATAGTTTTTAAATGACGGAGCCTGGAAAACACTTATTTATGCATTAAACTGCAGTTTTTGGCTATTTTATAATTTCTACTCGTTGTATTTTCAAGCACAACTGGGCTATTCTAAATAGTGGAGTCCGGAAAACACATTTTTATGTATTAATCTGCAGTTGCTGGCTATGTTATGATTTCTACTCGATGTATTTTCCAGCACTTTCACTATTTCTGGACAATGATGAACAACAAAACACTCTCTGTTCATTTTGAGTGATTATGCTGGAGTTATTATTGAGTGATTATGCTGGAGTTATTAAATAGTAGTCACGAAAACGATTTGTTTTGGATTAATTCACAGTTTCTGAATGTTATAATTTTTATTTAATATATTTTCCAGACAACTTTACTATTTCCGAAAAACGTGGAAAATTAAAACATTATTGGTTCATTTTGAATAATTGTGTTAATAAATAGTGCGGTCACGAAAATTAATTTTCAATTTCGTTTCAATTCGGATTTGACATATACTATCTGAGAGTTATAAAAATGTTAGGATTTTGAGCCTTTGAATTATCTTCCTAACTATTCTGGATAAAAAGTTATGGAACGGCTCTGCCAGCTTGAGTGTTAAGCTAGCACAACACCATTTTTCCACTAACCAGCTGAGTTAGAAAATTTTAGCTTGTGTTAGAAAATAGTTAATAAATAGTTATTAAATACTGGATTGTGCTGAAACGGCTTCGTAAAATTCCAGGAATGTTTTTAAAAAACTTTCTCTTTGGTTTTATTTACCTATTCATTTAAGTTTTTGTTTCTCTTCGAAGAACACTACCTATATTTAATATAAATCATGAATGCCAAAATTTAATAAAGTCAAAATTGCTGCTCACGTTGTATCTCATTCGATATCGAATTCTCTTGAAACAAATTAACAACAAAAAATAACTGGCTATTGGAATTTACCCACCCTTCATGAATCCGAGCTATAGGCGTACCGCGTACAAGTTCCCCGAACTTGTATTTTGGTCGTTTTCGGGTTACGTCACCACCAAATCAATGAAATGACTTGACATAAGGTATTTATAAACTTTGATATAGGAATTTTTTTTTTATATAGAAGAGTTGGCATATTCGATAAACGTAAATGTATTGTCAATCTAAAAAGCATTGTTGAAAGACAACGTTAAAAACAGGTACTCATAAAACTGCTATTCGTAGTTACTATATCCAATGCAATAAAATCCTCCGTTGGTGTAAAATACTTCTCGAAAACATTTGTGTTCATATCTTCGTGCTAGTCATATGTTTTTTAAAGATTCAAGATACAAGCAAACCGCCATTCACAAAACCATTTGCACTGCCAATATGCATGACTATTAATCATCTCTTGACAGTTCATCTAAAATACAATTTAAAAAACTTTTTACATTATTATCTGGCCATACTTGTCACAGTATATCTTTTGTTTGCCCAAGTTTCGTCCAGATAATAAATATTTTTCTCTTCTGCACGAAAGTTTCGAAATGATTGACTTTCCCATCAAAAATCCAGCCATCGATTCTGGTAAAGAATTGTCTTCATGTTCAACGTTGGAATATTATATTTTTTTAAATAACATGCACTTTTCTGCGAATGAAATTTTGAAATATTCCTCGATAATGGTTTCGGGGGTTTCATAGGCCCTTGTTCATATCGTCTTGCTTTTAAAAGTCTATAGAAAGTCGACCTTTCAATCCCCGTCATCTTGGAACACATTTCAACAACGTTGTCAATACTGTTGGAAGTATTTCAATTTTTTTTATTGCTTCATTTCTGCGACCCACGCCGGTGAGTACACTCCCCCAACCGGAAATTTTGTCGAATCCTCTGTTGTTTCAGAGGTAGGGTTCTTTAACGAGCACAACATCTATGAACTCGGGACCGCCATCTTAACGTCCCTTCCTAAGGACGGCATATCTATCGTCTTATCTCGTAAGACGCATGCAGCTGCGAATATGCTACTACGCTACAGTTAGGGCATTTTTAACGCGCAGCTTCCTTGTCAGGTGGTAACCCATTCAAGTACTAGCCGCGCCCGATGTTGCTTGACTTCAGATATCGATAAGACTCTCGTCAATCTGACAAAGACCACAATTCATTAAGCCTAAAAATCCACAAAACACGACAGAAAACTCCACCACAATTAATACCCAAATCAATCACCACAATAAACACCCTAACAACACCACAAATAATACCCCCAAATCAACCACCACAACAACTTTTATATACAGAATTTTCTAAAGCTGTTTTTTTTAGGTATCACATCCCATGTCACCCCCTTTTTCCAGTATATCACCATGCATAGTAACGAACAGACAGACATGACTACAACACTGGAATTATCAAAATTTTATTAAAGGACATTACTCCCATAAGTGTAAACAGGAGGGGAGAACTGCTGGAATTTTCAAAATGACAATAATCCTACTATATACCTTGTCATCGCCCGTGTTCGTGCATAGTTTTTATTATTATGTACAGTAGCATTAAGTGCATATATTTTGAGTCAAATGTATTTTAATAATGTTTAATAAATCTTTTTGGATTGGATTGGATCGTCAATCTGACCCGCCACCGGTGCCCATTTCAGCGCATTGTATAGGTTCAACACTGTTATCTTCTCACTCTGAGGTAGCGTACATCTTTCCACAGGTTTTGCTGGAACATAATCTAAAAAGCTTGCCATTTGGTCACTAAACACAATGCCGAATTAAAACTTAGTCTACCGCACTAGCACGTCTACAAAGGATCAGTTCTAGTGCTGAATGATATAAACAGTGTCTATCAGTGTTTCCACAGGTAAATTCCCATATTATCCATGTCTAGATGTCAAATAGTCCATTATTATCCGGGTTCCATTTGAAAATATTCGGATTATATTCAAATTTGTGGTGGATACTCATAGGCGATATTTAGAAGTATGCATTCATTGATTTGTTGAAAATATGAACAGGATGTTCATAAAATCAGATGTGGAATCATCTGCGACTGAAAGATACACTTTAATCACTATCTTCCATCGTCAAGATAACCTCTTGTGAGGTATTCATGTTGAAAAGGGAAACATTCTCAATTGAATATTGAATAGAAATATTTTTATGTGAAACACTTTAATCACTATCTTCCATCAAATGTCTAACAGAAAACAACTACTTCCCCGGCTAAAGCCACGCTGGACATTGAACTGCATCTGATAGATATTCTGAAAAGACCCTAACTCAAAAGAAACGATCTGAAATTGAAAATTTGCATTTTCATTCAGATAGTTATTTTATTTTCTATTCCAGTCTTTATTAAGAACTCATAAAGATGAATGAGGCAAAGAAGAATGTTTTTCAAAAGAAATTTCAAAGTGTCTCTCCAAAAGAAATGATTCTAACTTTTTCCATCAATGTGAAGTGATATTGCTTCTTGAAAATATGTTGCCCATTTCTTCCGGTCTTCCTGATGATCGTGGAAGCGTGAAATAGATTTTCGTCGACAAAAATGTATTGAAGACCTAGTGAATGCGATGCCTCTCTTGCGTCAATGATACGAATGATTTCTGGTGGGTACCTACTCTCTTTTGGAAAACATTCTTCTTTGCCTCATTTATCTTTATGAGTTCTTAATCAAGACTAGAATAGAAAATCAAATAACTATCTGAATGAAAATTCAAATTTTTTATTTTAGATTTTTTCTTTTGTTTTGAGTTAGGGTCTTTTCAGATTATCTATCAGATGTAGTTCAATGTCCAGCGTGGCTTTAGACGGGGAAGTAGTTGTTTTCTGTTAGACATTCACAAAAAATAACTTCATTTTTATCGTGGATTTTTCATTCAATTCACAGATAAATCTTTCTATTCAATATTCAATTGAGAATGTTTCCCTTTTCAATATGCATTCATATCTCGAGTTGAAATTAGTAAAATAGTACAAATCCATGACTTTTCACTAATATTCAATGAGGTATCGTCATATATCTATGTACTTTTGTTAAAAATGAGTGTATTTAGGTTCAAATTCCACGCATGCGCCATCGTTTAACGTTGATCACGTACAGTTTCACTATATTTACATCATATAGGTGGGAGGTGGAAGTATCTACTGCATCTTGTTGAAAGAAGAGACATACTCATTTCTAGTGAAGCTTAGTGCTACCCTTCGCAGCAAACTAAAAAACTGATTATATCGTAATGAGATCCGTGGGATTGTCGAATTGGGTACGTTCAACAACAAAAAAGACAGAAAGCATTCTGCTATAAGCTGCAAAAAGCGCTTTCTACTAGGCGCTTATATTTTCGGGGAGATCGGAAGAGTTAACATATACAGCAACTCGTAAACAAAAGAGCACTCTCAATGTGATGTTTCAAGAGCCCTATCGCAAAATGTTTGAACTATGTGAAATAACGATGCATACGTCAATCTGAGGCACTGGGAGTACGATTTCAAATGGTATGAACAAATTGGAATGTTCAATTTGGAAGTCAAGAAACAAGATTTTATACAAAATGAAAAACCGGTGCCGGTTTATAACCTGGCACTAAAAATAAAATAATAATTCGTAACTGAATACCATATACTATTGAATTGGGAGATGATAAATGTTTCATATATAGCTCAATTCTCAGTGGTTTCGAATTATCCGTGATTATCCATGGAATTGTCCGCGGGCCCCGAAATGTATCCCATAATTCGGATAATTATCCGTAAAGTGGCAACACTGGTCTATATTGTCTACTAGTATGATGTTATTGCCTTTGCCAAATAAACTCACCAAATTACCAGTTTTTTACTATGTACGGTTTGAAAAAGTATCACATTTTTCAATATGCTGATATCAGCCAGTTAAAAAAATTCCACTCTCGACTCTCGGACCTTTTTGGGGGCTTGGTGTAAAAAGTCCTTTATTTACAGAGTATCGGGTTCTTATATCCCCCTTCCTCCGAGTTACCCACTAAAAAACTCATCTGGCTCGTCTGGGTCGTACCTCCGAACGACACTTGGGCCTTCTGGCCCATTGTATCTGGGCTGCTTATTCCCTTCTACAGCACCCATTCCAGTAATTTTGTACCCTGCACAAGTTTGTACAGGTCCTTTGCTGAAAGTGTGATGTACAGTCTCGATTCACCAATTGGTTGCCCGATGACTGACTGTCTTCTGCGGTCCAGAGCCCCCCAGTTGCACAGTATGTGTGATAATGTTTCTGGTTCCTTGCCGCACAGTCTGCATGCTAGGTCGCTATTGAACGGTCCCATTTCACTAAGGTGCTCTTTTACTGGCACAGGTCTGCTGTTTTTTTTCAGGCACGGGCCTTTGATGTAATCTTTTCCGTGTCTGTTTCCTGGAATGTATTTACAGTATTGTTTGTGTTTTTCCTAGATCCAGTCTTCTATTGACGCTCGTACCGTACGCTTCGGTACCCCGAGGGTCTGTTCTGGCCCAGGTTCGTTTTTCGATCCTTTTCTGACGAGTTCGTCGGCTTTTTCGTTCCCTGCAAATCCCTGAAGTTCTGGCACCAAAATCACCTTGACCTTTGTTCTGCTAGAATTGTCAGTTCCTCTTTGCAGGTGCCATACCAGTTGGGACGTCACTTCCTGGCTGCTTAGAGCCTTCAGTGCCTCCTGGCTGTCTGAGAGAATGGTTCCTCTACTATTGCTCTCCTGATGTTTTTCCTCACACATTGAAGGATTGCGTAGACTTCTGCTTGAAATACAGAGGTGTGAATACCCAAGGAGTAGCTGAGCTCAGTCCTTGGGTTTCTGGAGTACTCCCGCACCATTCTCCATCTTCGATCCGTCTGTATACCAGATTTCGCCCTGTAGAATGGTGTTGAGTTCTGTGTGATTCCATACAGTTCTGTCGGGGATATATATATCCTGTATGACTTGTCAAATGAGAATCGTTTCGCTATGTGGTCTGATCTCGTGTCTAGCACGTCTCTGTTTACGATGCTGACGATACTCATGTGTCCTGTCCCAACATCTATGTTGCCCAGTGTGTTTCTCAGTCTGAAGTCACCTAGCCTTGCATCTCCCTGTAACACCAAGTGCAGGTAAGGCAGTCCCAGTAGTGGCTCCATGGCTGCAGTTTAGCTTTGGCACTCCTTTGCAGTGTCTTTGTCCACTTCACCAGGGAGGCATACATTATGGCCGGTTTTACCACCATGTTGTACAACCAGTGTACCATGTGTGGTTTTAGCCCCCATTTCTTGCCAAAAGAGCGTCTTGCCACGATTAATGTGGTCTCCGCTTTTCTGATCACTTTTGTCAGATGTTGGTTCCAGGTCAATTTCGAGTCCAGTATCACCCCGAGATATTTGACCTCTCCCTTACACTGTATTGTTTCTCCTCGAAGTTTTATAGGTCCAGCCCCTCTAATTGCGTCTCCGAGTAAATGTTACTATGGTGGCCTTTTGAGGGTTGATGTTCAATCCCTCGAAGTCCGTCCATCTGGTTACCAAGTTAGGGCCTCTTGCATGCGATCCCTAACCGTGGTGTTGAATTTTCCCTGTTTAAACAATGTCGCGTATCCAAGGGTTTTGTGTCCTTTTTCTTTCCGTCCATGATCAGATTCCACAGGACTGGAGAGAGAACTCCCCGCTGTGGGCATCCTCTGGCAGCCCGGGCCACTAGTCTCTTCCATTAGGGTCGTGTGTATCATCTCTGACCTTAGATTTGGATAAAAGAATCTTAGGTCTCTAAATGGTTGTGGCACATGAATATTAATTTGAGTTTTTGACATGGATATTAAATAGTTTTACATCTTTTCACTGGATCAAATAAAATCAAGTACCGCCCAAATTTCAATTTTAAACTGCATAACTGACATATGCCGCTTCTGACCTCAGGGTTTAATTACTCTCTTTCATTTCCAAATACAGTATAGCATGCGGAGATATATGCTTATTATGTGTAATTCCACATCTTCCCGTATTCTCTCAGCTCATATATTACGAATACCTCCCGCAAAGTACTCTAAATCGTTTCCGGGTTGCAATCTGTGGATTATATTCCCTAATGTGTATAATAACGTTTCTATCAAATGTGGTTTACCACTTCGACATACCTGATGTTGAGATAGTTAATAGTTTGTGGTTGAAAGATTACACGGAAGTCTACACGAAAACCCACCATTTCGTTAGTATTGCTAAAGAGTAGTATTTGTTAAACTCGGAATTTCAACAGTAGTTGTTGGACCTTGGACATAAAAAATGCAATCAATTCCGTGTCTTTTGCCACTAAAAATCAGTCGCTTACTTTCAGAGTCGGACTGGTCGAAGGAACCGAAAGAGTGTGTGGATATTTGATATTTAAAAATAATACCGTTGCCACTGCCCAAGTAATCTTGAATTCAGTTTTATTTGCCACCGGTGCAAAAGGGTAATTTTTTTGTGGATTAATATCTCTTTACTTTTACCTGGTAACCAACAACGAAATCATATTTCCTGCCAGCTAAACTCAAAAGATTCACTAGTCCAAAAGTAATTCAAAAATGAAAACAAATTATTTTTCCTATGTATATATTCAACATCAATTAAATTACCGAGAGTTACATTGATTTTTGAATCAAGTAAGAGAATTGTTTTCTTATCATATGAAATAACTGAAGTCAGACAATTTAAATTTATTTAAAAGTTTAATTCATTTTGTGACGACCTGTTGAAAGCAACTTCATGTCCAGTACACAGCTTTGCCGATGATAGTACCCTCCATACCGCTTTCTCTTCCAGGGCCCCTATATCAGCCCGTGAAACCAGAAACGAACGAGGAAGAAATGTTAACAATATAAATATGGACTTAGCAACAATTCTCGAATGGGGATCTAATAACTTGGTAGAATTCAATGCAAACAAAACACAAGCATGTCTTTTCTCTAGAAAAGCCGATCTCACTGTGCCTAACATAACTTTGTCAGGAGTAACCATACCACTGAAGTCATCCATATCGACCTTTCCTGGGAAAATCACGTGAGGTCCATTGCCAAAAGTGCATCCCAAAAACTTGGTTTTTTGTTTCGTGCCAAGAGCTATTTCACCCCCACCCAGCTGCTTATGATCTATAAGGCACAGATCCGACCTGTCCTGGAATACTGTTCCCATATTTGGAGCGCGGCACCTAAACATATCCTGAGGCTATTGGATTCTGTCCAAAAAAGGGCAATTCGTCTCGTCGGTGATGCCTCGCTTACAAACTCGCTCACTTGTCTGGAACACCGTAGAAAAGTTGGCGATTTGTCTCTATTTTATAGATATTTTCATGGGCGATGCTCTTCCGAAATATCAACAATCGTTCCTGCTTTGGCAGTCTCTTCGAGACTAACCCGTCAAGTTCAGTCATCACACCCCTTCGTGGTCACTTTGGAGACCTGCAGAACATCACTTTCCAAAGACTCGTTCATCCAACGAACAGCGAGGCTTTGGAACTCATTGCCTAGGGAGGTGTTCCCCGAGGCATACAACCTCCAGAAATTTAAGAAGAACACCAACTCCTACCTTCTTTCCCTTGGTTCCCACGATGTTCTCTGAACATTACAGGATCTCCCTTTTCGTGGGAACCAGAACATAAAAAAAAAAAAAAATCAAGTCTGTTAGAATTTATAAAACTCAGTCGGTATTTATTTAATATTGCGAGCGACACAAAAAGTTAAATGTCTTCACTAGTAGACATCCCGACAGGAACGGACTGTGCAAAATTAATTACCTGCAGTAATTACCGCCGATAAAATTTTATTTCACTTCAGATAATAAATATATTAACTATTAATAACCGGTTAGTAAATCAATTGCAAAATGTTCTTCATTCGGTAACGCTGGCATCAACGATACTCCTCCTCCTCCGACTATTGTGTGAAACAATAACAAATTGTATGACGCTCGATCCAATAATAGTGCGCTATTGTCTAATATTAAACAATAAGGAACAGCAAGCAACCGAATCCATGTGGACTAAGATTCGCTTATTTCTTGAAATTGCAGTTTAAAAAAATATCAAAAGATTTGTCGAATGAGCACTAAAAATTCATCCAGGCCTTGTGGACCCATACTTATATGAAGCTTATTTTTTTCTATATAAACGGTATCAAATTTAATTTAACAAAAAAATTCACCGATTTTGGAGCAACATTTGTTAATTTTTTTGTTTTTGGCGAAATTGTATTATTAATTCATTTTTTTCAATAAAACCAATCAAACCTTCTTGAAGTACAGATTACAAGCTTCAGGAAGTATCATTGAAAAATCTTGATATCACTTTTTGAACAAGAGTTTTTGGTTTTTGAAGCATGTACAAATTTCAGATGTTTATCTTGAAAATTTAAAGAATGGCAAATCTTTAATTGGATCTATAAAAAATTCTACTTTGACGTAACTTCATATATGTACTATTCCAATACATATTTTTTTCACACCTGAAAATATAACACTTCGATAGCTACTTTTTTTTCTTTCATTTAAATTTTTGTTAGCTTCATTTGATCAATTAGATCAAAACTCATAAGGGACAATAACGAGTAAAGTACTGTTGTTTGAAAAACTGTATCTGTACTGTTCATGTGTTTTGTCAATATTAACTATGGGAAGTGCCGTTATCTAACCAAACATCGTCAAATTAGGTATTGGGACTGATAATAATTTCATGATGGTGAGCATTGTACAATAATCATTAAAGTTATTTAAGATGGTAGTTGACCCACTTGACATAATGGCAAATTTGATTGTCTTTGGATGTCACTAAAGACGGAGAAATATATCGCCTGCTTGTATGAAATACAGAGTGTTCTCAGAGTTGAGGCACCATTTTTAACAAGATGCAGAGCTTGTCAAAATAGATTATTTTACCAAAAATCACCTATATAAAAGTTACGGTCCTGGAATGTATCTGTATCCGCGGTAATAAAATATTTTTCCGCAAATCATTTTGAAATTTCATACGCGTTTTCTTCCACTTTATTAACTGAAAATGTACATCATGATGATTTTTTACTGCCCAAAAAAGTTTATTATGAAAATGGTTCACTTCCATTCGAATGTGTGTGTCCTGATTTGATGATTTAGAAGCCACTAACAATATTCAACTCCCGCGGGGCGATATTGCTTTTGTAAAGCTTTTTTATTTAGAAGCCACTGGCAATATTCAACTCTTGCGGGACGATTTTGAGGTTGAAATACATTCGTAGTTATGGATAAAATTGTTCCTGTCATATCGTCTTCCATACCTAACTGTGGCAAAAATAATTGGTACAGGCTCATTTGAACTACACACATCACAAACCTGTTCAGTAAATTCACTTTGTCATGAATTAAATACCTCACCGATTCGATTTTTAGTACGAAATACAAAATGTATAGTGGAGCAGCCAGCGGATGCCAGGACCGTAGTTGAATTCTTGGAATTTCCAATAATAATATCTCCGTTATGTTACTTCTTTCAAATAGTTGACTTTTTGTGAAATCAGTGGACGTAATTTTGCAGGGTTTTATCATCGGTTGATTTCTCAAGAATGTTTCAGTGTATTGAACTTCATATATAATTGTAGCCTGACAGATTCAGTCTTACATTGTTAAGCTCGCAACTTGCCGAACATTGCTTTATCAGGAGTCATTGGACTGCCTGATGGTTTTTCCCCACGACTAGGATCTCCATAGATTCAAAGAGAATGTTAATAAATATCTGCGTTTCTTGTCCACTGCTGTTCTCTCCCGTCATAAACTTCCTATTTCGCCAATCCACGAATATTATGAGGTCTATCGTGTATAGACTAGGAGGAATCGGCGCATGAGTACCGAAAACTATTCCACCTCAATTTTTTTATGCGATCCTCTTCAAATTGCCCTACTGATGATATAAAGGCATGTTGCCATGGGGCAACCCCGTGCCATATTGTTTAAACCGAAATTGTTTAAACAATTGCAAGGAATTGTTATTTTTCAACCGGACAAATTTTTTTTATATTCTTTATGGAAATACAAATTAAAAAGTTCCCATGACTTTTCACGATAAAGTTGATATTTTTAGAGATATGAATATTTAAAGGTTCGAAAAATCTCAAATTTGGGTACTTTTGACTATTTAAAAAAAATATATATATAAATAATTTTTTTTTTGATTCTTTATACAATAGTTAATAATATTCTTAATAGGTATTTAAGAAAATTTCATTGTTTACACCTGTTTTTTATTGTTAATTTCGCGCGCTCACAAGTATGAGTCGCTTACCTTTAAGTATCGCCGTCTCTCTCTTACTCATGCGCTGCATCGGCCTTTCTGTGTCCTGAATTATTATTTATCATTTATCTTGAAAACTATTAACTTTATCAAGATTGTTAAAGAGAGCAATGTTATTAATAATGAAATTGTCTACAATTTGTTTTCAACAATTTTTTTTTCTGGAATCAATTTTACAAAAGTTATTTAAGCATAAATCGGAACATGTAATTAAAATTACTTTTTTATCAGTTTATATTACTTTTTTTTTATTAAAACAGAAAGTAATTACATTGAATAGCTTCTTCAAACGAAGGTTATAGATGTAGAAGTATGAAATAATGAAACAAAATTTAAAAATAAGTATTTATTATCAATATCATTTTTATATATTATATTTTTACAGTCTTCTGGATCACAACCACATAGAAGTATGCAACTAATATTATTTTTTTTACAGTAACAAGCTTTGGTTGCACAGGATTTCTTACAATTACACAATTTTTTAAGATCAGTTGGAAATGGGCTTTTGTTTATAAATAAAGGTAGCAAAGTACCATTCTCTAGTTTGTATCCGAAATTCGTAAAATCTAATGTTTCATATTGGGGATTCAATGCATTTTTCCAAATGTATGTTTGAGCAGAAGCTCTAAGTGCATGCAAATGCAAGGCATCTGATGTGCACGGAATTTTCGATAAATTAATATTAGTGCCAAAGCAACGAGAAAAAATACTTTATCTAGCTTCATCCGCCGTGTTACCTTTTTTACCCAAAATATTTAAATACAATCTTTCTAAGCCTTTCAACTCCTTAGTACTTAAATCCAAGCCATTGCCAAGAGGAACTAAAGCATCACGATTTTCTTTTACTTTTATCATTTCTAAAGCTTTTTTTTTGTGCCAATGTTACTAGTCGTATCACAACCCGTAAATGCGTGTAAAGCAGGTAAAATTTCACAAACCGGGTACGACGCATACTTGTGAGCGCGCGAAATTAACAATAAAAAAACAGGTATAAACAATGAATTTTTTTTAAATATCTATTAAGAATATTATTAACTATTGTATAAAGAATTAAAAAATATTATTTATATTTTTTAAAAATAAATTTAGATTTTTAACCTTTAAAAATTCATATCTCTAAAAATATTAACTTTATCGTGAAAAGTCATGGGACCTTTTTAATTTGTATTTCAATAAAGAATATAAAAAAAATTTGTCCTGTTGAAAAATAACAATTCCTTGCAATTGTTTAAACAATTTCGGTTTAAACAATATGGCATGGGTTGCCCCATGGCAACATGCATTTATATCATCAGTAGGGCAATTTGAAGAGGATCGCATAAAAAAATTGAGGTGGAATAGTTTTCGGTACTCATTCGCCGATTCCTCCTAGTCTAGTATCCATTTCCTTCTTTATCCCGCCTATATGATGTTATTTTAAGAATCTCACACTTTTCCCAAACATGTATGACAACAGGGTAACATTTCGTGGAGCCACTGCTACAAAAATAGGTCTAACTTTAAATAAAAATAACAAATAAAGACAGAAAAAAAATTAAAACACGTTTTTACTCATTTTCTCTGCATTTTAGAAATATTATTAACAAACATCCATTGCCAGACCCACTGACAACTTTTCCGTATTCAAGCAAACAAAAGACGCTCACTTCATTAAACGATTTTCACTAATTATTTTAAAATTAGGGTTGTACAATAACCTTATAATTAACCCTGTATAATGACTAATACGCCAGCATTTAAAAAGACTGGATATGCAAGTTGAAATTAGTCATTTTATCTACAGTTCGCTATGAGACCGCAAATTTTATAAAATATTTGCTTGTTGAGTTTTTTCCATGTGAGTGTATACCTATAAATAATTAATAGTTATTGTTTTTCGAAGTGATATTGGGATTGAAACCCAAGTAAGTACTATCTAAATCTTTTTGTGCTTTTTTAGCTGAGTGAACTTCTGTATTTTCAGGAATGTTTTTGATCTGAATGTTCAAGTTTATGATATCTTAATGGGATTACATAGAAACATTAAGAAGGGTTTAAAGAGATTTGACTCTTTCTCCAACTTTTGATAGAGTTCAAGGTTTATACAAAAATAGAAATGCTGTTTTTCAATGAAAATATATCACATTTTCTCTGACACATCATTCGTGGATAAATGGATAAATAAATTCTAAAATCTACCTTTCCGAGTGTTTACAAAACCAAATAGTGGTTTTGTAAACCATGAAAATTATTAAGTGAAGTGACTGTCTTTGTTTGCTTTAATATGGATTTTCCTCAAGTATTGGCCGCATCACTTCCAAATTCTCCATATTCATTTGTGGTGAATGGAACAGCATCAAGAAAAACATTAAATTTGAAGATTCTTTCGTCACGGGATACTCTCAATGAGCACACTGTGTTAATTTTATCGTGGAAATTAACATCTTTGAAATACATTATTGAGTTTGGATTGAGTTGAATTGAACTACTCCATCATCATTATTGAACAAATTGAAGAAAAAGAAGTTAGAATGGTGGAAAAAATGTCCTCAATGTGTCAAGAACTAATTCAGATAACGGTGAATACACACACTTCAAAGAAGAATTTCAGACTTATCTGCGATGTTCCTTTTCACGGAAAGCAGCAAAACTTGTTCATCTTCCATATCCCTTTCTCGATCAGTCATTGAATTAATGGTTGGGTGAAAAGGGAAAGAGCGGCTAAAGCGTTTACCAATATCGATGTAGGTACTGTAATTCTCTACCTGCTAAATATTTGCCAGCGTATATACAATTGTTTACTTTATAATTACTGTTGAACAAAGGTTTCTCATCTATCGTCGATACTCGATCCAGGTATTATTATTAGCAAATGCATTCACTGCGCGTTGTAATTTGTTCGTAAAAACATGATTCAAATTCGATACGAATGTTTTTCAAGTAACGACATATTGAATTACCTCATTAAATCGCCACAACAGAAAACCATTAAATAAATATCGATCGTACTTTGATACGGTAAATAGTGGACTCTTTGCAAATACTATATTTTGATTTATGAATTATGTGTGTTGTGGTAACCCGACAAGAATAGACAGTACATTTATCCAAACTCGGATTTTTAAATTCCCTACTTGAATTTTTCAATTTATAAAAATATATATTATTCTTCCCCAAAAATCCTACATACCAATCTTTGAATAGAATCAGGATCCATAATCTGACAAAACTCGGCCCATTTTGATGCGCCACTTGAATTTTTCAAACTTTCAAATAAACCATAATTTTTCATACAGAAACCCTAATTACCAATTTTGACATAGAATCAGACCATAATCACAAATTCGGCCGCCATTTTGGAAGCTGCCATCCTTGAATATTCAATTTTACAAAAGAATCATAATATTCGACACAGAAACCCACTACCAATTTTGAATAGAATCAGACCATAATCACAAACTCGTGCGCCATCTTGAATTTCCAATTTTAGAAATATCATTATATTCGACTCCAAAACCCACATACCAATTTTGAATAGAATCAGACTATAATCACAAAACTCGGCCGCCATCTTGAATTTTCCAATTTCTACAAACGAATCATAATATTCGACCCCAAAACCCCCACATACCAATTTTGAATAGAATCAGACCATAATCACAAAACTCGGCGGCCATTTTGGAGCCGCCATCCTGAATTTTTCAATTTTTACAAAAGAACCATAATATTCGACATCAAAAACCCCCACATACCAATTTTGAATAGAATCAGACCATAATCACAAAATTCGGCCGCCATTTTGAAGCCGCCATCCTAAATTCTCCAATTTTCACAAAAGAATCATAATATTCGACCCCAAAAACCCACACGTACCAATTTTGAATAGAATCAGACCATAATCACAAAACTCGGCCGCCATCTTGAATTTTCCAATTTTAGAAAATAATCATTATATTCGACTCCAAAAACCCCCACATACCAATTTTGAATAGAATCAGACTATAATCACAAAACTCGGCCGCCATCCTGAATTTTTCAATTTTTACAAAAGAACCATAATATTCGACATCAAAAACCCCCACATACCAATTTTGAATAGAATCAGACCATAATCACAAAATTAATTGGCCGCCATTTTGGCCGCCTAAATTTCAATTTCACAAAGAATCATAATATTCGACCCAAAACCCACACGTACCAATTTTGAATAGAATCAGACCATATCAACTCGGGCCATCTTGAATTTTCCAATTTTAGAAATAATCATTATATTCGACTCCAAAAACCCCCACATACCAATTTTGAATAGAATCAGACTATAATCACAAAACTCGGCCGCCATCTTGAATTTCCAATTTCTATAAACGAATCATAATATTCGACCCAAAAAACCCCCACATACCAATTTTGAATAGAATCAGACCATAATCACAAATCTCGGCGGCCATTTTGGAGCCGCCATCTTGAATTTTTCCATTTTTACATATAGAATCATAATATTCGACCCCAAAAACCCACACGTACCAATTTTGAATAGAATCAGACCATAATCACAAAACTCGGCCGCCATCTTGAATTTTCCAATTTTTAGAAAAGAATCTTAATATTCGACCCCAAAAACCCCCACATACCAATTTTGAATAGAATCAGACCATAATCACAAAACTCGGCCGCCATCTTGAATTTTCCAATTTTTACAAACGAATCATAATATTCGATCCCAAAAACCCCCACATACCAATTTTGAATAGAATCAGACCATAATCACAAAACTCGTCCACCATTTTGGAGCCGCCATCTTGAATTTTTCAATTTTGACAAAAGAATCATAATCTCCGACCACAAAAACCCTCGGATACCAATTTTGAAGCGAATCGGACCATAATCACAAAACTCGTACGCCATATTGGAGCCGCCATTTTGTTTTTTCTTCACACATTGTCACCGGAATCATGTACACCTGCCAAATTTCAAATCATTCGGACGTCTGGAAGTGGGTCAAAATCGCCCCCAAAGGAGTCGGTTACAAACAAACAAACAAAGCGTGTAAAAAATAGTTTTTTTTATTCCTTTATTGTTGCACCTAGAGAACGTTACAGCATCCTATATCCTTAAAATTATCATACAGAGCATAGCATCAAGAGGTATACATGATATTACAATACAAAAAAAAAGATAAGGCACTAACAACTAAGTTTACTAAACTATAAAAAGTAAAAAAACACAGTTACATAAAACCAGTATATAGTAGATATTAATTAAGTGGATTCTTTCATTTAGTAGGTGGTATTTTAAACAATACCTGAATTTTTCAGAGTGGAGGGATTTACAATTTATTGGGAGTTCATTGTAATAATTAACCCCTTTCACTGTTAATGAGTTTTCGCCAAATTTTGTCCTAATTCGTGGAACAATTATGTCATTTTTATGTCTTGTATCATGATTGTGTATTAAAGTTATATTGTTGAGCAAACTATTAATGTGTCTGGATTTGTTAATAGCGTGATGAATGAAAATGCAAGATTGATATCTATATATACTGCTTAAGGGCATTATTTTGAAAGAGTTATACACTTGCGTGGAATCTTCTTGATAATGAGTAGATAACTTTGATAGCATTATTTTGAAGTACTCTCAATGGTTTGATAATATATGGGTTTGGTAGCAAATGAGAGTTAGATAATGAAGGTGAGAATGGATAATTGAAAAGTATATTGATTTTAAGTACTTCATCGGTACAAATTTGCTGAGTCTCCTTATTCCTATAACAGAGGATATTTTATTACGTAAATATTTTATATGAGGTGCCCAAGTTAACTTTTCCTCTATAATTAGGCTCAGAAATTTTATTTCTGTGGAATATTTCAAGGAAGTGTTTCTGAAATTAATAGTTGAGGATAATCATTTTCAATATTTTTTCTGATGATTTCGAATGAATTTGAAACATATACAAGAGTTGTATCATCAGCATACAATTTGACAGAGCCTTTCAAACCTATATCAGATATCGAGTTGATATATACATATCAAAAATAAAGGGGGCCCAGAATCGAGCCTTGTGGAACTCCATCAGTAATTGGCTTGAAAGGAGATTGCTCACTAAACAGATTGCATACGGCATGTTAGATAGTTACTAAACCAGGCTAATTTCTTACCTTTTATTCCTATTAGTTCTATTTTTTTTTAAAGAGTATTGTGTTCAACAGTATCAAATGCCTTGCACAAATCAAGCTAGACGAGGGCACATTTGTCAAGGCTGATATAAGATCCACTGCCGCTGAGCTTTTATCACTTGATTTGCGAAAGCCATATTGAAAAGGAAACATAAAATTGATATTGGTCTGTAGTTATTACATTCTTCCTTTTTTCCTGCCTTCAACAGAGGCACTACCTTGGCAATTTTGATCTTACTTGGTACAACCCCAGTAGTCAGAGACTGATTTATCAATTTGCACAACACTGCACTAATTTCCATTTTGCATGCTTTTGACTAACAGTTCTTGACATTCATTATTGGAATAATTTCAATATCAATTTTCATCTATTGGAAAGATCATTTTATCTCGGTTTTTAATTTCACCAAATATACTTCTAATAGTTACAGGATTGCGATAAATAATCATTTATTAAAGAGTGGAGATCGTCCGATGGAATTTTTGAATATTTTAATGCCACTACAAGCTCCACGAGATTTTATAACACGCAAAGTTTATCTTTGATAGCGTAGCGGCAGATTTATTTACGATTCCAACCGTATTTTTTGTATTGGCATCGCTTACTCCGACGAATGTTTTGATTTATGGTCCGTTTCGACTAAAAATCGAATCACGAATTCTTGGTCAATATTTGTAAATTTAAAATGAAGGCGCAAATATAGAAGCATTTTGCGATATAAAGTAAAATTTAACTAAAAATCGATATCTGGGTGTTTTTGGGGCGCAGTTAATCCAATCATATTAAATGCTTGAAACTTGAAATGCCAATATGACTGCCAAATTTTGTCTTTATTGGTCCAATTCGACTTGAAATCGATATCTGGTGGGGTCATAGACGACCAATTTTTTTATAGGCATACATTTTTCTCTCCCTCTCAAGGCACTTAATGATGACGTGTCAATGGCTGATTTATAAATGAATAGTTAAGAATAACAATAGTGATATCTTTAAGATGACAATAGTGAAGTAAAAAATTACAATTTTTATGAAACATCGCATAGAACATTCAAATCACATCAGACATTAACATCACTCAGCTTGTCATTTCGTATGAAGATATATATATATATATATATATATATATATATATATAAGTGTAACCCGTTTGAAATGGAACCACCCCTGTAGAATACGCATTTTTCATTCAATCTCAAAAATATTTTTTTCTAATATTAAGCATCAAGAACTGTATCTTGACACAAATTTTCATAACTTTAGTTTCATTTCCAAGGCACTCTATGGTTTTTTTTCTTTGTCAATAACGGCAAAAGTTTATAAGGTAATTTTTTTTCCCAAATTTGACTACACCACTGAATTCGTAGTCGTTATAAATGAAAACCATCAAAATTCTATAGAAAAATATTGGTTAACAACGAAGTTACAACAACTTTAATTTTGGAAACAAAGTATTTGATTATAATTTTTAGTTAGATTGCAGGCCTATTTGAAATCTGGCAACACTGCCGATACAAAGTAGAGCACAAGTGAATTTGTACAGCGAAAATCCGAAGTCAATAGCTCATTCCGTTCAACAGTTATAACTACTGAAAGTATGGTAATGTGAGCGATTTGTGGTGTAGTAAATCACAGCCTACTATTGATTTAGTACAATACCTATGCCCAATGTATTAGTTCAGCTTTCCTCAAATTATTGATACCTTCTCTAAAAGCTTGTTCCAGTTTTGCAGAATAAAAAAGGAACATTTTTTTGTCCTGCTTTCTGTTTTATTATTGAATAAATAATTTTGATACTTGAAAACTTGATTCGGTTCATTTCGTTTTTATCGACTATTGAAAACTGCATAACTTGAAAATGAATTTTTAATTTTCTGTTAGTTTCGAATACACTTATAACCTAAACTTAAATAAATGATTTTGAGGGAATATAATTCACAAATCCAGTGGCGTAGTTAGATTTTTATTACAAAATCGCTTCCACCAGAAATCGCTCACATTACCATACTTTCTGGAGTTATAACTGTAGAACGGAATGAGCTATTGACTTCGGATTTTCGCTGTACAAATTCACTGGTGTTCTACTTTGTATCGGTAGTGTTGCCAGATTTTAAATATGTTATAATCTAAATGAAAATTAATATCAAATACTTTGTTTCCAAAATTAAAGTTGTTGTAACTTCGTTGTTAACCAATATTTTTTTATGAAATTTTCATGGTTTCCATTTATAACGACTACGAATCCAGTGGTGTAGTCAAATTTCAAAACAAAAATTGCCTAATAAACTTTTGCCGTTTTTAACGAAGAAAAAAAACCATAGAGTGCCTTGGAATTGAAACTAGAGTTATGAAAATTTGTGTCAAGATACAGTTTTTGATGCTCAATTTAAAAAAAAAAATGTTTGAGAATGACTGAAAAATGCGTATTTTACAGGGGTGGTTCCATTTTAAATGGGTCACACTGTATAAAGCATCAAATTATAGATAGTGACACCTATAATCTGTGTGTTGAAGCTTAGACCTGCTATCGTGGACTTCAATAACACTAAATTTCGTGCACATCAATAGGTCACCAACAGATGTCAGCATAGGCCAATCCACGACACCAATAGTCGTACTCCTAGTGCGTTCTGACTAACGCAAAACAAATGAACTTGATATGTTTAGATACTTAATATAATATAAGCATAGTGTAGTGTGGAAATGGAATATTATTTGAATAGAAGCACGCACAAATTTTCAAATTTATTGTGTTTCTTAAGTACTTGATGAAATAATTTTTTCTTGAAATAAACGTTTTTTTTTTTAATAACGAGAATAAGAGAAATTTGTTACGAATCCAAGAGAGCCCACCATCCGCCAACAGCTGTTTCATGGTTTCCCAATCAATGATTGGGAATGAGCGCGGTTGCCAAACGCACAGGCGGCAATGTGTTAAATAGGTATTCATGTGAAAATGATTAATCAAATTAATTATCGAATTGACACTTGACTGAACTACTCATATCTTTGACTGAATTTCAAAACAAAAACTCAATTAATTTTCCGGTTGTTTGTTATTTCATTTTTTACCTAATCCCTTAATGGCATTCTAGGCATTATATACATTCCCGAGTATGTAATACTTGCATACATATATTGATTTTTATACTTTACCCACAAAAGTACGGTATTTTTACAGAATGACTAGGTAATTTATAGATTAC
This sequence comes from Gonioctena quinquepunctata, assembly GCA_018342105.1. Lineage (NCBI taxonomy): Eukaryota > Metazoa > Arthropoda > Insecta > Coleoptera > Chrysomelidae > Gonioctena > Gonioctena quinquepunctata. The sequence continues at coordinate 1,203,473 of JAFIRS010000029.1, read as the reverse complement.
CTGAACTATATAGATTTCCGGTAACATACATTCATTTGAATCATATAAACATCCTTCAACCAGAAAAATATTGAGTTTTCTTTTGAATGCAAGAACATTGTTTTCATTTTCAATAACTAAAGGCGGGAGGCGGGTTGGTACAGTACGAGCAGACTCGGATAGTATTTGAAGATTTCGGAGTTAGTTTGGAGGGTATCGGTGTTGTCGCCGATATGTTAATTGAAGAGTTACAAACTATCAAGACGCAAAAACGTTAATGGAAGAGAAAAATTCGGAGATTGGATTGTTAGATTGTTAGACGAAATATATTTTTAGCACAAGGTGCTTCAGTTTCAACCGGCGTTTCCGCCATGTTGATTGTCGAATTGTATCACAGTAAATAGACCCATATCCCATTCAACTCGGACCGAGGACTGCGGTGTCCGAGTTCTACAACCATCAGGAGTCCAAATAATGACTCGGGTACAAATTTTGATATGAAACTCAGGATATGTCTAGTATAAATATAGGCTATTTTGCACTTTCACCCAAATCAAATCTCCCCATTAACTTTCTGGACAATTTGATTCTGAAATAGGATTCGTTCGCTTATAACATTATCTGTGAACATTTGCATAACGATCTAGTTGGAAAAATACAGAGGTTGGGTGAATAGTTCGATTACTTCCTTGAGAACGAAATGTCATGTCAATAGGGCACGGAACGCATTTTTGTTGGGGAAGGGGGTACAAACAAGTTCAAAATAGGGCATGCTTGTTTGTGAATTAATTTCATGTGGGAAAATGTGGGGCTGTAACCCATCATAGTGGATGTATGCCATGATAGTGAGACCAATGATCTCCCACAGAGCAATAGGGTGGCATGGCAGGACCAAGTAGCCATGCTTACCGGCAGCTTCGAATAAACATTTCTCAACGAGCTCAGTAATAAAAAAATGAAGCATAGAATATATCCACTCACTGGGAGAGAAAACCATAATATGGTACACCCCTAGAGGGATCTGGAACCGGCGTCTGCGTCTGGCACCAAATATTCCGAATCCATGGGCAAATCCACAAGCATCTATCGAGCGGAAATACATGCTATCGAAATACGCGTTGATCCTCGACAGGGATTCCAGGAACAATGATACTGCAATGCTGTCTGACAGCCAAGCAACCATCAAAACGTTGAGATCCGCCAATATCAACTCGAATATGGTATGGAAATTAAAGTAAAATGATGTAGGTAGAAACAACAAAGTAATCCACTGGGGTGAAACGAACAAGCAGGTGCTCTAGCACGAATTCTGCAGCCTGGAAAAATCGTATGAAACATTGAAAACAATGATAGAGACTTACATAGGCATGCGGCAGGCTAAAAAGTTCCTCTTTAACTTCAACCAAGATCCAAAGCAAGAGGAATCTTGAATCAATAACGTTTTCTAATAAGTCACCTCAATTTGGCTTGAAAGAAAACAGCACATGCAGATCCTGTGAAGAAAAAGGGGCAACACCCGTCCACATTCTTTGTATACTCAAATTTATTTATAGATGCTTTTTTCAATAATTGGTGAAGTTGAAAAGCAGCTTTTCCTTTTCTATAATTATGTAACAAGTAATATATTGTCGCCAAATGCTGGCATAAAATTTTGATGACTTTCGTTTTATATTAAATCTCGTCTAGAATCGTAAAAGATCAGAGCCCGAAATAATTCCGCGGAACTTTCATAATGCTTATCGAAAATCAAACATCCTATAAAAATCCTTACTTTGTATCTCTATATACTTTGATTTCAATCTTGCAAAATTATAACTGGAGACTTATAGGCAGTCAATAGTTTTTGTTTGTGTTATTGGCCTACTACTAAAATTTTTCCGAACATCTTTCTTAGCAAGATGCTCATTTGGTTTCATTATTTTGAAAAGTGACAATAATCTCATTAATCGTGATGATTATAATTTTCACATGGAAATTGTTTGATTTCGATACCGTCTTCTTTGAAAAGAATGTGTTGAACTATTAATAACAAAGATTGGGGTGACACTAAGAAAACAGAAATAACTATCTGAAAAAAATGCAAATTTTTACTTTAGGATTTTTTTCTTTGAGTTAGGATCCTTTCACAATATCTATCATATGTAGTTCAATGTCCAGCCGGAGAAGTAGTTGTTTTCTGTTAGATATGACAAAAAATACTTTTTATCGTAGATTTTTCAATTTTCAAAAAAAAAATCCCTCCTCAACATTAATACCCCCCCAAGAAGTTACCTTGCATGATGGATAGTGACTAAAGTTTATCTTTCAATCGCAGATCATTGCACAAAACAAGAAAAAATACATTATCAAAGCAATTTAGACCAGCATAAAGTATTCCGAAACAATGGCTGAATATATTTGTAGTATGCGTACGTGAATTTTAGTAGATTCAACGACATTTGGTGGAGAATTATTCCACAGGTGAAAACTTCCATTGAACACTATGTATATTCTCTCACATATTTGGTAAATTTTCTACAGGAGAGTTTGTCCACATAGCCATTCGTTGGTGTTCAATGTCCAACTTGTTGCACTGCCGCAAATGAGGGGTGTATAATTCCATTTTATAACAAATTACAGTAGGTGAAAATAAAAACAAATCTTGTTTTTTCTTTGACAAATTCAACCAAATTTTGGGAACCACTATCTGCCTAACCCAACCTAAGCCGCAAGAAAACACTGGCAATTGTCGGATGCAAAAAACATTTAAATATGAGGAATTTTAAACTGATTGAGAAATGTAGAGTCTGAGAATCCTTATTATTATTCAATGCAGGTACCGGCGATACGTATTGAAACAAATGTAATGAAAATATACGTAATGAAAAAAAGCGAACGGTATATCCAAACCGGTAGATAAAGTCAGAACTAGTGGATGGAGTCAGCATAAAATTGTCTGCAGTTTTTTTCCAGAATATAACATGATGTAAAATACTACAAACATTTTTGGTACTTCAATTACAAATTTTACATTATAAAATTAAAGTTTGCTGTAGCCAGGTTGTTATTTAATTTTTATTGGTCTCTGGATAAGTAGACAAAAAACGCCTATATTAATTATGTCAAAATATTGGTCAAGAAAACACAGCATTGCCGAGGTAAGGCTGGTAACATCGTAAAAATGAGTTATTTCGTTTTCAGTTTAACAATTGTGTAATACCAAATTACACTAAAAATGAGTCTGTCTCGTTTTTCAACACAATACAGCAGATATTTCCACCTTTGTTGTATTACACTACACTTTTTTGCAATCGAAAGCACCCATAAAATGGAGTAAAAATTACATCCAATCTTTGACAATGTTTTCATTGAGAAAAATATTGGATAACGGCAGTTTTATAACAGAACGACACATAAATTCGTTTGAAAATGTGAACAGGGCATTCACTATCTTTCTCTTGGAGGTATTCATGTTGAAAAGGGAAAAAACCACGATACAAATTTTTATCGTGGAT